>CM029013.1:20295173-21495173 GCA_016801055.1 Panax notoginseng | reverse complement strand
AATAAAATTAAGTGAAACAGAGGAAATTAGTGTTAATAGTGTGGATGCAAGTGGGCTGTAATTCCAAAGTGGACCCCGGTGGCGGTCCAAAATGAGTCCCACTTTCACTTTCAAGCCATCCGTCCTGGTACGTTTAAAAGCAACCTGCAAAGCACCAATCTCTGCAAGTCTCAAGGCACCAAAATCAGCCCATTAATCGCTCACACACACACATACTGCTTAGCTTCTGTCTACTTTTTTTCTCTCTCTAGAAGAAGAGAAGCTCAAGGACAAAGAAAAAACACAAAAACAGCTGTTTTCTCTCTCTATTTCTAACTTTTTCTCTCTTATTAATAAAACCACAAGAATATAATAAAGTGCAAGGGGGAAAGAATAATAATAAGAGGAAAAAGGCCATTGATTTGAGAAGGCAACAACTACAGCAGCTTAGGCTCATGGATTTGAAGATTGTAATGTGGAGCTTGTTGCTGCTGTTATTGAGCTCATGGGTTAGTTATGGTACAGCCTCTGTATCATATGACCATAAAGCTATTATTGTTAATGGCCAAAGGAGAATCCTTATTTCTGGATCCATTCACTACCCAAGAAGCACTCCTGAGGTATATTCATGTCAATGTACTTCATTGGTTTATCAAGAATCCTGTTTTTTTCCCTCTCTTCATTTTGGATTTTAAGTAAATGGGTATGTATGCGTTTCTCTGTAAAAATCTCTATCTTTACTGTACTCTGTTTATGAAGAGCTGTTTAATGAATTGGTGATTTCTCTTTGTTCTTTTAATGATTTTTTTTTTAACTTACAATTTTTTTGGTGTTTGCAGATGTGGCCAGATCTTATTCAGAAGGCAAAAGAAGGCGGATTGGATGTGATCCAGACATATGTTTTCTGGAATGGGCATGAACCCCAACCTGGCAAAGTAAACATAATTAATCTCTATTATCTTTTGTGGTTTTCTTTTAATACCAAGTTTTTTTTATTGTCTTTACTAATACTTGGTTGTTCTTTTTTGGGTGTAGTATTACTTTGAGGAGAGATATGACCTGGTTAAATTTGTAAAGCTAGTGAACCAAGCTGGTCTTTATGTTCATCTCAGAATTGGTCCCTATGCTTGTGCTGAATGGAACTTTGGGTAAAAATAAAAGATAAAAAAAACTTGCTATAAATAGAAAATTTAAAATATATGGCATTAATGTTATCTTATGCACTTGACTTTATAATTTCAGGGGCTTTCCTGTTTGGTTAAAATATGTTCCAGGCATCAGTTTCAGAACAGATAACGGGCCTTTCAAGGTTAAGCACCTCCCAATCTTACATCTAATTTTTTCCTCACTATACTTTATTTTTTATGTTTGTAATAACTTGGGCATGTAAAATGGTGAAGGCTGCTATGCAAAAATTTACAACAAAGATAGTGAATATGATGAAAGCAGAGAGGTTATATGAGACTCAAGGCGGTCCAATAATTATGTCTCAGGTAATCAAGTAGCCAAGTTCATCAGTTTTGTAAATTTCACTGGTTTTCTCTCTATTAGCTCATTGAGCCCAAGATAAAGTTTTCCTGCTAATCTATAGTCATCCATTACATTCTACAAGGAGAAAGGATATTTAAGTGTATCTTTCTGCGTTTATAAATGTAACAGATTGAGAATGAATATGGACCCATGGAGTATGAACTTGGTGCTCCTGGTCAAGCTTATACAAAATGGGCAGCCCAGATGGCAGTGGGTCTAGACACTGGAGTTCCGTGGGTCATGTGCAAGCAAGATGATGCCCCTGATCCCATTGTAAGTGTCCTTGCTCAATGCAATTTCTTTTACCGTTTCTTGTAATCTTCTTTGATGGTATTACTGTTTTGTTCTCTCTCCCTTAGCGGGGTTACTATGTAACAGTGTGTTGTCCCCTTATTTAGTCATTACTATTATTGAAATTTTTATCATTTGCACATGGTTGAGATTTTCTCTTTTACACACTTTTATGTGTTGTGATATGTCTAGATTTAATATTCACCTTTTGTAATGATGGGCCGATGGCCATGCTTCCTTGTTCATTATCAACACTTGTTTCACCTTCCACCAGCAGTGGGTTGTAAATAATATATGCTAATTAAATGATTTATTAAATGAGCAATTGGGAATCAATTATATGGTTGTCTTATTATATCATAGTCATAGGAAGGATCTTTCTATCAGTTACAATTGTATGAATACTTATTTGCAATGATGCTTTTACTTCCTTTTTATTCTTAAAATCCATTTTAATTCAGTTTTGTTTTTACAGATCAATGCTTGCAATGGTTTTTATTGCGACTACTTCTCTCCTAACAAGGCTTATAAACCCAAGATGTGGACTGAAGCCTGGACAGGATGGTAAATTTGCAGGCTTCTCATCTAATATATGCTTCTTTTCTATGTCCTTGGTCCTTACCTTCTACTCACCAACAAGTTTATAAGAGTGCTACAATTCATTTCCTCACAAATTATTTCTATAAAATTTTGTTCCAGGTTTACTAATTTTGGAGGTGCAGTTCCTTACCGTCCTGCTGAAGATTTGGCATTCTCAGTTGCTAGGTTTATACAGAAGGGTGGATCTTTCGTTAATTATTACATGGTACGTAATGTTTGTTGTAATTCCCAAGTGATCTACTCTCTTAATAAATCAAACTAATATTTGGTTCTTTGCTAATGTGTTTTCAGTATCACGGAGGAACTAACTTTGGCAGGACTGCTGGTGGTCCTTTTATTGCTACTAGTTACGATTATGATGCTCCTCTTGATGAATTTGGTAATCACAAAAAAAAGAAGCATCTACAACTAGCATTTTCCGTGAAATTGTTTTCAGTTCGAGAACTGCATCATGAGTGCTCTATGTTTAGTGCTTGTTTGAATTTGAATTAAAAGTAGGCGGGCTTCAGTGTGAGTTCCACTTTTCTATGTCTGATATAATTACCAATAACCAACCTGTCACTAGTCACAGTTTGCCACGTTGTGGAAGAGGTTTGCATCTGTCATTCTAAAAGAAAAGGGTAATTTAATCATACACTGTGTTTGGTGAAATGACAGTTAAGGCCTTCAATGTCTCTGGCATGGTTCAGTCTGATTGGTCAAATGACAGGATCATATTGACTATAAGTTGAAACCAATCATAGGTGATGTAAGCAGAAATTATTGCAACTATCATCTTTAATCTAATTATTTTTCTATCGAATGATCGTTATATTAGAGTATCACAACTCGCGATCAAGATAATTGCAACATCAAAGTTGATAAGAATGTTTATATATAGGTGCAACTAAGTGACTGGTCTACCCCTTGTCAATGACCAAGTTAACTGTCATCACTATTCAAAAAGATACTTGTGTTTTCAATGCTAGTAAAATATTTATTTTATCTTATAAGAAAAGAGTTTTCCTGTCTTTTGCAGGTTCTTTGCCCTTATTTGCATCTTACTTTTAGAAACATACTACTTGTAGGCTGTTAATGAAAATTTTCTCTTTCTGTGTTTAGGACTATATAGGCAACCTAAATGGGGCCATCTGAAAGATCTGCATAGAGCAATAAAATTGTGTGAGCCAGCTTTAGTATCTGGAGATCCCACTAGGATACCACTGGGAAACTATCACGAGGTTAGAATTACTGCAGCTCTCTTGCAAACAGGTAGTAAATTTGAGATTTAAGGTGAATCATGAAATCTGCAATCTGCTTTTCTTATTACCATACAGGCCAACGTTTTCAAATCGAATTCAGGAGCTTGTGCTGCATTCCTTGCAAATTACGATAAACATTCTTTTGCTAAAGTGGCTTTTAATAATATGCACTACAACTTACCTCCTTGGTCTATCAGCATCCTTCCCGACTGCAAGAACACAGTTTATAACACAGCAAGGGTGAGAAAAGAGCTCTTAGTATTTCAAACATTCCTTCTTTTATTTAAGCATGCATAGATAGATCTCAGTATTGTTCATGTCCTTTATTAGGAAAAGGAAATAAATGTTGATATGTATCTGGCTTTAATGTACAGGTAGGTGCACAAAGCGCACAGATGAAGATGACTCCTGTTGGTAGAGCATTCTCTTGGCAATCGTACAGTGATGAGACAACATCTTATGATGACAAGACGTTTACAACAGTGGGGTTGTTGGAACAGATAAATACCACAAGAGATGTTTCTGATTATTTGTGGTACATGACAGAGTGAGTGTTATTACCTCTACATGGCTCTCTCCTTTTTCCATGTATTATGATAAAGTTTGGTTTACTTTCCTTTTTGTAATGTTCATTTCCTTTTTCTCTTTGCCAGTGTCAGGATCGACTCTGATGAAGGATTTTTGCGAGGTGGAAAGTGGCCTATTCTAACAGTCCTTTCTGCTGGCCATGCTTTGCATGTATTCATCAACGGTCAACTAACAGGTATGCAGGTGGTTTAGGACTTTAAGGGTGTATTTGATTAACTTATAGTAAATCATTCCAAGCAAAAATTTCAAAAAGTGAAATTATACTGCTTGGCTGACACCAGCACAATTAATCTGTCTTAAGCTGCCTTTTAATATTCTTCAAGAAATAATAACACAAGGAAGTTTTAAAATTAAGATAATGATTAGTTAGTACTTATCTCTGGGCAATATATGGAAGCTACATGATGACGGCTACCTTCACAGATTCATAATTTATTATCTAACATTGTCTACTTTGCTTTTGACAGGAAGCGTCTATGGAAGTATAGAAAACCCAAAAATAACTTTTAGTCGTGATGTATATCTAAGAGCTGGGGTTAACAAGATTTCACTGTTAAGCATTGCTGTCGGCCTCCCGGTTTGTTCTCTCTCTCTCTGGCTCTCTTTTTTGTCGCCCTGCCCAATGTACATGGCTGCCCATAAAAGAGAAAAAGAAAAGACAATATTGGGTTGATTGTATTGAAGTTCACCAACTTTTTTGTCTCTTCTGCCTGTTTATGAACTCAGAATGTTGGTCCGCATTTTGAGACATGGAATGCTGGAGTTCTAGGTCCAGTTACACTCTATGGGCTTAATGAGGGGAGGAGAGACTTAACATGGCAGAAATGGTCTTACAAGGTACATTTTTTATACATGCAATCAACGCCTAATTTTGCCTACTATTAATATTTATAAGCAAGTGTTTGACTTAATGTTTTGGACCAGGTTGGTCTAAATGGAGAAGCTCTAAGTCTTCATTCACTTGGTGGAAGTTCAACTGCTGAGTGGACCGTAGGTTCTTTTGTAGCTCAAAAGCAGCCACTTACGTGGTACAAGGCGAGTAATTTTCAATTCTCAGCAAAGAGTTTTAACATACCTCTGTCTTCTACTAGTACCAGATAAAATTAATTAAGAAACACAATTTCTCTTAATGCATTAAAACTGAATACTAAATTAGAGTTGTACAATAAAGCTGCCGTAGCAAAGCCCACAATCGACTACTACTTCTACTTTCTTCACTGAAACGATGCTGACATTTTCTCTATCATGTTTCCAGACTACTTTCAATGCTCCAGCTGGAAATCAGCCTTTGGCTTTAGATATGAACACCATGGGTAAAGGTCAAATATGGATAAATGGGAAAAGCATTGGACGTCACTGGCCTGGATACAAAGCGTCTGGTACTTGTGGTGGCTGTAGTTATGCTGGTTGGTTCGACGAGAAGAAATGTCTAAGTAATTGCGGGGAAGCTTCCCAACGATGGTGAGTGAAAATTATTTGCTATATACTTTCTTCTCCCTCTACCAAGTAGTAATATAGTTGACTGACTGAAAAGAGGATTTTGATTTCAGGTATCACGTACCGCGGTCCTGGTTGAATCCAACAGGAAATTTGTTGGTTCTATTTGAAGAACTGGGTGGAAATCCATATGGGATCACTTTGGTGCAACGAGAAGTAGCTAGCGTATGTGCTGATATTTATGAGTGGCAGCCTACCCTAATGAATTGGCAGATGCAACACTCTGGCAAAGTCAATAAACCCCTGAGGCCGAAAGCCCATCTCTGGTGTGCCCCTGGTCAGAAAATTTCTTCAATCAAGTTTGCTAGCTTTGGAACACCAGAAGGTGCTTGTGGAAGCTTCCGCGAGGGCAGCTGTCACGCTCATAAATCCTACGACGTCTTTGAAAGGGTATGTATAAATCTTGCATCACTAATTGCGGGTCTTTTGAAATCGAATAGCAGTAATAAATTTTCCTAGTCAGTAGGATAGTCAAAGTTTGAGGTTACTCCCTTATCGACTACTGTTAGTAATTTCTTATGGCAATCACGTGATCTGGAACCAGTTCTAAGAGACTTTGAAATTATATGAAGTGACGTTCAGAACTGTTTTGAGAAATATATTCTGATTTTGTATGTTACAGTACTGCATAGGGCAAAATGCATGTTCAGTGACAGTAGCACCTGAGCTTTTTGGTGGAGATCCATGTCCAAATTTTATGAAGAAACTGTCGGTGGAGGCAATTTGCAGCTAATTTGACAAGGACATTTGAAAAGATGGTATATATTAGCAGTTGAGTTTGTTCTTTTAACAATTCAATGCAGATACATTTTTTGGTCTGAAAATAGCTGCTCCAAGATCACCACAACCAACCATTTGGTTTGGCTTTTTTGCCACGGTGAAGTTGTACATACAGAACAGATATTACAACACACACACCATGTGCTTCAAAGCCTATATTTGATTTTTGAAGATGATTGATGTATATAAAGTAGTAGCTGGTATCATCTCCCATCATATAGCATCCCCACGGGGCGAGGGGTTTTACAGGCAGCACAGCACATTGAGATTATAGAAATGGAGTCTGCCTGCCTGCCTGCCTGCCGATAGTAATTAAGCTTCTGGCTTTAAGATTTTAATTTTATTAGTATTATTATGTGACTTTCTGTATAACAACCAATCGATCTCATTGCTTGTTATGTAAAAACGACTGGAATGATAATTGATAATAATAACAACATCTATATATTCTGTGCTTGGGTTGGGTTGGGTGTCTATTGAATCTGCTCGTGACATTACTAGTAGGAGTATTTTATAACAACTTCAGTTCCTGGTCTGGTCGTCTCAGGCATTGAATTAAGCCAGCTACTACTGATATTTATTAAAGTTGTTACTAGTATCTAAATTGCTCCACTTTTTAACAAGTTATACTTTATTCTTTCTGGGAACCTGCTGCTGCTTGAACAATGTGAAAACGACTATGGGTAAGATAATAATAATAATAATACTCCATCGATTAACTTTATTATTCTAAGCTCTAAAATTAGATATACAATTGGATTTTTTAGTATTAAATTTTATTATGCCATCGTTTGATTTCAAAAAACGGACGGAGGGAGGGAATATTACTGTATAAAATAAATTCAATAATTCGTTTACAATGATGCAGAAAATTGGACTTATTAATTTTTCAATCAGTTGACTGCCCTAATCTTTGATCACAAATTCGAAGTTGAAGATGCAACGATTTCTTTTTTAGATAAAGCTGTATCAAGTAATAAAATTATAGTCAAAGAAACTTTAGATATAATAAATGAATAAGAAATTGTTTCACATATTATAGTGACCTTTTATCCGACATTTGCTATCAATCAATATATAAATTAAAGGATGGTCGGTAATTATTTTTTTGTTTTTTTTAAAAAAAAAAAATTCCTTTTCTATCTTTTTAGATGATTAAAAATAGTGGAGTCAATATAAATAATATCACATTTAACCAGAAATAATGATATTAAGGTCAATCATACAAAAAATTAGAATTATAACAAAGTACTTTTACTGTTACAAGTTTAAAAGAAATTTCAACCATTAAAAGTTTATATGTTTATCAAATGGTGAAAAAACATTAGATTATTTTTATTTTTAGAATAATAATGTTATTTAATATATTAAATTAGTTGACCGATGTTAATTTTAATTATATTATTTATAATTATAAAAATATAATATATTAAATGAAATTAAAAAAATGTATAATAGAAGAGAACCTTATCCATATATTCCCAAATCTCCCCAAATTAAAAGCAAGGTATAGGATTTCGACAAAAATAAAATGAAAAAGAAAAAGAAAATAAGATAGAGAGAGTCAGAGAGGAAAGCAAGGTATAGCCGAGAGAGGGGCATACAGCATACTTCAAAGTTTCAAACTTGCTACACAAACAGAATATGAGGCCTAAGGTGACACTTTAGGCATCATCACTTTAGAATTTGTCTATGATATTATTAGATAAAAAAATATTTATTGTGATATATTTATCACAAATTATAATTATAAAATTTATTAATATATAAAATTTAAAAATTATAAGAAAATTTTTTCTCTCTAAAATAATTATTATTAATATTTTATCTATCTAAATGTTCTCAATATATATATAAAAAAAATAAAAAATAAAAAATAAAAAAATATTTATATTAGTCCACCTCTTAATAATTTAAATATTTTAAAAAAAAAATTAATCTCAATTTCAAAATATTAAGATGCGTTAAATATGTAAGAAGTTGCCTTAAACATTAATTAAAAGTTGGATTTGAATCAAAAACCACCTTATTAGAAAAGGGTGGTCTTTTCTTCCCCCTCTGTCTCTGATCAAAGTGTCATCCTCTGTTAAATGACGCGTTCCCATGGCGGCGACTGCCATTACTACTACTCTCATTTTTTCTCTCCTCTCATCTAATCCCCTTTCTCCTCAACAACCAATGTTGTTACTTTTTTTCTTTTTCTTTTTCTTCTTTACTTTCACTCTCCTCTCTTTCTCCATTCTAATCTCATATCTTTATCGAAGAAGAAAACTTTTTGATAAAACAGAGCAACCAAGCTCCAAATCAATCATCAATTGTTCTCTCCCCAATCTTGTTGATAAAACCCAACAAACCCATGAATCAAACCTTACCCATTTGACCCATTCGCTTCTTGTTGAGATCTTGCCTTCCAATCCCCCCAAATGGGCGTCTCTGTTCGATGGAGAAGAGGAGGGGGATGAACCGGGTCGTAACGCGTTGGATATGGATAAGGCGATGGTGGATTCTGGTGGGGAGGAGTGCGGAAAGAAGAAGAAGAAGAGGGTGAGGAAGAAACGCCTGAGTTCCCCTAATTCGAAGGAAGAGATAGAAAGAGACAGAGTGAAAAAGGAGAAGCAAGAACTGGTGTGCTTGTATCCTTTTACGTCGTCGTCTAGTGCAACACAGAGGAAGATCAAACAACAATATGACCAGCTTGTTAAGTCACATGAGTCCAATGGACTGACTCTGGCTGAGGTTCTCTATTAATTACTCCTCCTACTTTGATTCATATTTGCCATCTTGTGTTATCTAGATTTTTATCTATTTATTTGGTTTTCCCTGCTGAAATTTGTATTAAAATATTAACTTTATTATCAACTTTTAAAATGATTATACAGGGTTTGCGCCTTGAAATGCTATATGAATGGTGCCAAGGATTTATAAGGGGAAATGAACACACATACATTTGCTTTGCTATAATGAATGGTGTTAAGAGATCATAATTGGAAATATATAAACTAGTTGCTTTTTGGTTAAAATAATTTTTAAGAATATGCACGTGTGATTTTCTCAATAACAAGCAAGATGTTTGCTTGTTATGAAATTTATTTTGTCTTGACAATTCCCCAAAGGAATGCTGGCATACAAAGCCTTCAAATTTACTCTTTCCCATTTTACTTCAAGGTGGAGATGCTTTGCCACCCTCCTTTGTCACTTTACCGTCTACAAAAGCTAGATATTAATGCATATTTCATTTCAGGGATGATTTACTAGGAGTCTTTTTCCACAAGTCTTTCCATGGTGATTTGGTGAAAGGTCTCTTTTTTTTTTTGCAATAGCTTGTGCAAATGAATACATTTTTAAGTGTTAATAGAGTAGGATGTCCATAGATTTTAAGTTTTATTATGTCCTTTCATTCTGAAGAATGTTTAGCTCATAAAACTTATTTGGAGTGCTTATGAGCAACAGTGGTAAATAAATTCCTTCAAATTTTGTGTGATGAACTTTGTTTTACTTCTTTGAATCTTTAAATTTCCGATAGAGTAGATTGCAAAGGGTTAGTCTAGATTGCTAGATGTCAATCAAGATTTATCTTAAGCCACTTTAAAATGCCTCAGCTATCATACATTTGATCAAAGTCCATTTTTTCGTTTGAGGAATAAAATGCCTAGCTACCGACTTAACTTTAGTTTTCTAATAAATTAGTTGACAAGCTCCAGAGAAACAAATTGCTACTTATTGGATTTATAAATAATTTCAAAATAAGATGAGGTCTAGCGTCTACTTGATATTTTATGGGAATTGTTTGCTGAATTAATTTGATATGGACGAAGCAATGTCAAGGCTTAAGATAAGTTTCTGAACTTTAAGAGCTGAACAAACCCAGTCAAAGTTTCAATACATGCTCTTGTTTCTCTGAGTGCCCACTGCCAGTTATTTTTGTTAAATTCTTTTCACAGATTTAATATTGAAAATGTGTATAAAAATAAGAAACAATATTGTACTTTGCCTTGGGATCAATAAATTTTTGAGAACTCCTGAACTGAAGCTGAATTAATGCATTTGCATTCTGAATTATATATCTGTAAATAGAAAATAAATAATTAGTGTCCAAGTGAAGCTCTTTTTTGTTTTCACTGACTCATGTTATACGTTGGAGAAGTTTCCATCATCAGTGGTGCAGCCGATTGTATAGTATTGCATTCTGAGTGTTGGTCAGTCCTCGCTAGAGCTTGAATACCATTTGACTGCATCCGAGTTTGTGGTAGTCAATAAATATTTATCCTTCCAATAGTTTGAATTTTTCTTTACAACTGATGAGACTCTTTTCCATGTATTGTCAAGTGTAGATGCTCTATCACATGAATTGTCTTTATTCAGCATAGTACTAATAGTCTATTTACATGTAAATTTTGTAGATACTGTTTATCATATTTATGCAAAAGTGAAAAAAAAGTAAAGAAAGATTTAAGTTGCACTATTATGCAAGAAAGATTTAAGTTGTGCTATTATGTACTCAAACTTCACAAATTAATCGAGGTTATAGGCCAAACAGTTCCACAAATTCTACTCATGTAAACAAGTGCTCTACTATGTATCTTAATTGTGGACATGCATTATGGAGCATGCACGTTTCTTTGTCCTTACGTTTATGTGATTCCTTTTCTGACACCTATCCTATAAATTTCCATGGCCATGGTGATGGTGGACTTTGATCCCTGGTGTTTAGTAATATTATTTAGAACCTTTTTTGCCATGCTAGCTGTGTTTAATGTTTATCCAGTTTGCTGAAGCATGTGTAGTTGTTGAGACTTATGAGAAACCCTTGGAAATTTGTTGGACATTGTTAGGAAAATAATTAAAACATCTTAAATTTTTAGAGCAATTGATCAATTGATCCCTATTTATTGCGGGTTGATTATTAGTCAGCACAATGAAAAAAAATTAAGGGTGAAACCCGTCTTCTCCATGATTCCTCTTGTTGAATCAACTCTTCACAACGTATAGGTCTTCCTTCTTGCACCGGTTATAGTACAAATTATTCAGCTGTGAACACTGTAAATTATGAAGTTCGTGCTTTTACATTTTAATGATAGGATAAAACCTCTAGATAATCTAATTCTTTGATAACTAATAGTTGCATAATTTTTCATGGTGCAACAGGTTGGCCACTTTGTTAATGTCTTGATTGAAGCAAGAAATGAGCTACAACACAAGTATGCCATTAGAAAATTTTTGATTCTTAAGCTTTCTTTTCTTTTGTTGCCTAAGTTTGTTTTGCATGGTTAACCGAAAAGTCCCTTTTAGTTCATCAAACATGAGTGTTAGCTTGTGGCAGTTGTTGTAATTGTTTAACATAAAATTGTAATCTGTGAGCTTCTATACTTGGGACATGCTCATATTTATGAATTATTATTTTTAGATTGTATTGTAAATCCCAAAACTAAGGCAACTAGTTCCAAAAGCTTTTGTATTTCCAGATTATAGATATGATGACCATGGATCTCAAACCTTCACATTATATGTCCTTCATAGTGCCTGAAACCTAAAATTAATACTTGTTTCGAATCTGTTACTACTAGTCTTAAATTTATAATTACATGTACTTGTTCAACAGATCAGGTGTCATTCAACGTAAGTTCACAATAACGAAGGCTCTACTATTCAAGGCAGACAGGTCTTCTTTTGATCGCCTTCGTCAACAGGTGGGTGTGAGAAATGGTATATTGTATGTTAAACTGTTGTGCAAACCAAAATTTCTGTCACGTGTGCATCATTATATTTATTAAGTGCAGATATACAAGCTTGAATTAGAGCAAAAAAGATTAGAAGAGGACGCATTTGTATATAACTGGCTCCAGCAACAGCTTAAGCTCTCGCCAGCTTACAAGAAGGTAATGTTATATCCTTTATTTGTGAATTATCTAATTCAAAATATTCTACCGGAGGGTTAAAGTAAAAGATTGCATTGTACAGAATGAGGTCCTAGAAGTTAATTGAGAAAGGGTATCACGTATAGGATGATCATCTGCATTCTGAAGTGCACAACTTTTTTTCTATTTCATTCTTTTTCATCAATCAGATGATCATCTTCATTGTGAAGTACAATTCTTTTTCCTATTTCATTCTTTTCTATCTATTGGATGAGGGGAAACTGGAACACTTAACTGCAGCATCTTAGAAGAGTGATGTGTTTATTACAATTGGTGATAGGTTGCCCATTGGCAGCGCCTATAAAGCAATTAAATTGCATTATGAAGAGAATGGTTTACTTCAAAATTTGCCTATTTTCTTTCCCCACTTTGTCAGATCAGAGGACACGTGTAAAAGAACTAAGATGATTGATCTCCTTTCCACTCATATTTCTATCCAAAAGTTTATTTTCTCATTTTATATACCCGTGCTGAATATTACTTGCTTGAACCAAGTTTTCGATCATGGCGTAAAGAAAAAGCTAATCCTTTTCTGATGTTGAAGATGCTTGAAATTGGCACCTGCATGGAGCTGAAAGCCAAAACTGGCAATCTGGAGGACAGCGTGGACACTGACTTTGCTGATATTTCTTTTGAAGATTTATTAGCACAGGAAAAGAAAGATTATTCTTTTTGGTGGGTTTCTCATCTTGAACCTCAAATCAACAATCCTTTCCAGCAGCACTTCTCAATCATTATATTTCTGTATACAGGCAGAAGAACGGGAAACCAAGATCGTGTGCAGGCAGATGATGAGGTTACTTGCTAACTGAACTTGGTGACTTCGCTTGTATATCAAAATGTTCAAATCATGCATTTAGCTGGAATTTTATGGCTGCATGTGCTCATTGGGTTTCTTCTTTGAGTGGAAATGGTCTTTAACCTTTTTTATCATTGTGCTGCCCCCCTTCCCCCTAAATTAAGGGTTACCCAGTTGAAGCTAGTCTGCTTGAAGTAAACAGTTTTGCCATATTTTGGCGTGTTTTGCTAATAACTGATCCTTTACTCCTTTTCAATTTAATTTGATACTTGTATTTTCTCAAGTTAGGAAGGTAATCATCATAAGCGATGACTTCAGAGAGATTCCTCGCCCTGCCTTTAAGTAGTTTTTAATGGATTCTGAAAGATTTCACAAAATGAAGTTGTTTGAAAGGTCAGAAACGGAAGAACATTGAGTTTTAGTGGAGTGGAGCTTGGCAGACTTATATCTATAGGTGTTTGCCAAATCAATTTGGTAGAAGTCTTCAGCTAAAATAAATAATAAATGGAAGGAAGAACTATGTAACGAGTTGAAGACCAAGGTAAGTTGAAACAACATTGAGTAATTTCTGTGACAATCTGAACAATCCTTTGTGGTTCAGACCTAGTAATCTAGTAGGGATGCATGATTTGCTGGGTAAGGCTGCCTAACAGGAGAGAAATTCATGGATTTTTTAGATTATTTTAAACTATGCAGTAGTGAGAAAATAGTATAAAAGCTCTGCCCTCCCTCTCTATCTATCCAAGAACTCAAGCTGTGCTATTATTAGGGCGAGATTGTCTCTGAATCAAAACATAGCATAATAAGGCTCAATGGGCTTGTCTAACAATATTTTCTTTAATACCACAAATTCACCTAAAAGTAATGATGGAAGTATTATTGATAGCAACTTGAGTCGTTACGTTACGTACTTATCTAATTATTTCACGTGTTAGGATGTGGGACTGAAATACATAGTTACACAAAATTCAAATCTCGTCTGTCTATCTTTGACAACCCGATCAAATGACTCGATCTGAGCTTTTAAAAGTCAGTTCGAATATCATATGTAATAACTTGGGTCAAATCGCGAGTCTAAATCAAATCACAACACAAGGTTTAATACGCTTTCTCAATAATATTTTTTTAATCCACCTTCAGTTATTATTGTCTTCGATGGGTTAAGATGATTTAAAAAAATAATATTAAAAATTATAATTTAATTTGAAATCATATATTTGACCCAGGTTGTTAAAGTACGTGTGCCTTACCATTTAAATTATTGAATGGTTTATTACTAACTTTTTACGTCATCTTTAACCATTCCTCGTGCTAAATAGTGTTTGACCAAAAACTTGATTTTCTTTAAGTTTTATTTGTTACATCTTTAGATAGATGGATGGGTATGTGACACGCCCAAAATAAAACTTAAATGTCGATTAATATTATGTCCAAGTATACCCCCATGGAGTACTAAATTATGATTATTCAAGGATGAGAAAATAAACATTACTACCACCTCAGTTTCACGAAGTAAATTAACTTTTGATGATATAGCCTATAACAATACAACTTTTTTAGAAACAAAAAATATTGACAAAAAGAGCACCCCATGGTGGATCCGGATCCTTTATGAAGATTTTTTTATGAGTATTTTATGAGAGTTTTATTATAGAGTTGACAATACATTAAAAAGGAGATCTAATGGTTCACAATTCTTTTCTTTGTTTGTGTATCAAAACGACGTTGTTTTGATAGAAATTTTTTTACAAGTTGACAAAAAATTAGAAGCCACCAAACGCCGTTTATTTTTATATATAATTATTTTAAATTTCTTGATTATTCTGTATATGATTTTTTTTATATATTGAATAACTTAGCTTGCTATTAATATTAGGATAACTATAAACTTGGTTAAAAAAAATGAATAAATATATTGATTATAATTATCTTTAATGTTTTCAATGTGGCTTTAGTTATTTTTTGTTTATTATTATTTTTGTTTGTTTGTTTATTTATATTATTATTATTTATTATTATAATTATTATTATAATTTGTATTTATCTGTTCCATAAAAAGAGTTTACTCTCACCATTGAAAATATTATTAGTATTTACTCTAACCATTGAGCCGTCTAGGTCAACCAAGAAAATATTTTAGACCTATCAATTATTATTATTTACATATTCCTTTATATATTTTTTTATTATTAATAATTGTTTTACTTTACCTCTCCTAATCCACTGCTCAACGGAGACAATCACCATCACAACTCAAATACTATTTTAAATGTACACCTTTTACTTTATTTCGTTTGTTTGGTAAAAGTAAACAGCGTTTGGTGGCTTCCAATTTTTTATCAACTTATTAAAAAAAATTCTATCAAAACGACGTCGTTTTGATACACAAACAAAAAAAAAATTGTGAATCATTAAATCTCCTTTTTAATGTGTTGTTAACCCCACAACAAAACTCTCACAAGATCCTCTATCACAAGATCCTCCTTATAGAGAATCCGGATCCACCCTTGGTGTAACTAAAGCCTTCATGTATTCGGGGTGCTGATTAATTAATTAATGCATTGTTGACTTAAAATGGACGTGTATTCATTGGCTGGTAAAGATCGAAACTAAATCCATAATTTCCGAGACAACTAAAACATCTATTAAAGCTACTAACAAGTACAGTTTATAGCATCGATACTGGTGTAAACAACAACAATTAACAAGGTAACATAGAAAGAAAACATACAAGCCATTCCTATGCCGAAATCAGTGAAATGAAAAAACGGGTCTTTCCTACTGGGAAAATTTCAATACCGTAAGCTCTTAACCTCCTGCAGAAGTGGCAATGAAGTCACTATTACACTCTGCCTTCAATAATGTACTTACTGATTGTTCAGCCCCTTCCCTTCATCATTACGTTAATCAATCTTCACTGACGAGTAAATCTTCCGAACAAACCAGAAACAAGCGTAGAAACCAATTGTCCCCGTCAGAACAAAGAAGGCATATGATGCAATTGACATATACCCAAAGTACAGGATGCCCGAAACCAGTTTTGTGATTTCCAACTTTGTGAAGAAGTAGAAAATGGAGTAGAGGAAAAGGTATAAAGCAGAGGAGCCTGAAGTAAGGTAAGCTCTCCACCACCAATTGTAATCTTCACTGCACAACTGGAAATAGCATAGAACCACCGTTATCTCCACACATGTGATTATTAAGATAACAAAAACTATGAAGAGGAAGCCAAAGATGTAATAGAACTGGTTCAGCCATATCGATGTCAAGATGAAGAATAGTTCAATGAAAACAGCACCAAATGGAAGAATGCCTCCAATAAGTACAGAGAAGATCGGTTTCATATACCATGCCTGCTCTGGTACTTGCCTTGGAATTTTATTAGTCTTAACTGGGTCTTCAATGGCTGGTTTTTTGAAACCCAAATAACTACCCACAAACACCAAGGGTACTGATATTCCAAACCATAAGCAGACGAGAGCAAACATAGTACCAAAAGGTACGGCTCCGGATGACTTCTCACCCCAGATTAAGGCGTTCAGAACAAAGAAGATGGCAAACAAAATACCAGGAAACATAAAAGCTGTTTTTAAGGTATTTCTCTTCCACTCTGTTCCCTTAAACATTTTGTACAACCGCGCAGAGGAATAACCAGCAAATAAGCCCATGAAGACCCATAAGAGAACCATAGCAGTCATGAGCCCACCTCGGTTTGAAGGTGACAAGAAACCCAGCAATGCAAATATCATCGTCACGAGAGTCATTGCAAATATCTGAACACCAGTTCCAACATAAACACAGAGTAATCCAGAATTCATGGGTGCCCTAAAAACATCTCCATGAACAAGTTTCCATCCTGTTTCTTCCTGAGCTTCATCTTGTGTTTCCAGTTGATTATAGTTTGCAATATCTCTGTAAAGAGTTCTCATCATGATCATGGCCACCATGCCAGAAAGGAAGAGGACAATCATCAGAGAGTTGATGATGGAAAACCAGTGAATCTGATCATCATTCATAAGGAGGTAAGTGTCCCACCGTGATGCCCATTTTATGTCACTTTCCTGAAAATAATGTAAGAAAAAAACTAGGTAACTAACTAAAGATATTGCAATAAAAAAATTGCTTGCAGACTTGCAGGAGCCCAAAATATTTAAGGGTTTCACAAGGGAATACCTTGAAAGAAACATCATACGTAAATACGACTTCCTTATCTTTCTCAACTTCCTGTGGAACAGTGCTACCTTGAATTATGTTTTTGGTGTTCTGATTGCATGTTGCTAGCTGAGGGTTCTTCTCATCCCACTCCTTGTACTCATGATTAATACTGTTCATAAAAGATGATCAAAAGACAAAACAAAGTAAATAAGCAAATAATTTGACTAACAAAGTAACGCTATTTTGGTAAAACCATAGATGCTATACTATAAACATTTTTAAAGAGAGGGGGTTTTGTGTGTGTGTGTGTGTGTGTGTTGGGGGAGGGGGAGGGGGAGGGGGTCATAAGGAGAAATCCTTATTGGAAAGCCCCCTCTTTCCTGGGAACGGCCTGGTTGTCATAAATGTGATTCTGTAATATTATTTGTGAATAATTAATTATTGATTCGTATGATAAGGAAATATTTATTTTATGTGGATATAAACGAGGGACATATTTTTGTGGTTAAAAATGAAATAGTTAATGTTGAGATTTTTATCCGTATTTTTGTCGGAATGGAGGTATTAAAAATCAGGGTTTTTGAGATATTTTGCGGGGGTTATAATTTTTAATCCGACCGTTGGATCGTGGTAATATTTGGATATGTTATACATATATAAGTTGAGTATATGTCTACAAATTTTGAACCGTTAAAAATGAACGTATAATTTGTTATGAATTTTACGAGATGACTGGTTCAGAAATTGTTGAATTTTTGGAGTTTATCATTTTGATGGAAAATTCTAGAATTGGTGGGCCCCACTTGTGGTTGGTGAAGAAATGTGCTGAATTATATTTCAAATGTGGTGGGTGGGAATAGTAGCAGGTAAAGTCATCAGGTTGCAGGTCAAACCTACCAAAATTTTCCTATAAATAGAGGGCTAAGTTAGAATTGAAAATCACACCAGAAACATAAGCTTTCTCTCTTTCTCTCTCTATATTATGAAGCATATTTTATGAGTTTTTAGATACTTGGTGAGTTACTATTCATCAGTGCAAGTTTCTTTCAGCATCATATCCGATATCCAGTCAGAAGTACTGCTCTTTTGAGGTAAGGGATAGTAAGGGATAGTAAGGGATATTAAGGGATTTTAAGGGTTGTTATGATTTTCAGTTTCGTAATTTTTCTGATCTTCAAAAATTCTGGAAAAATTTGAAATGATATTTTGATGAGTTTTATTGATTGTGTCCAAAAATGGTGATTTTTGGATGTATAGATTAAGAGTTATGAATTTTACGGGAAAAGACTATTTTAAAAGTAACAGCTTATAATTCCTTGTGGTTAACTCCAAAATTGATGAAATTTTTATTGGGAGTACATGTATATGATAGAAGTATACTCTGTAAATTTCAGAATTTTTAGACAAAAGTACAATTTTTGATAAATGTCTAAATATTCGGCTATTTTGGCCATATGAAAAATAGTAAATGACTTTTAAAAATTCTGAGAAAAATATATGTTCACTATGGGACTATATTATGCTAAATCCCAGAAAAGAAATATTTTTGGAACTGATTTGGTATTTTTCATGAAAATGGTCTAGTTATGAGTAAATGAATTAAATATGTTTTGTGAAGAAAGAAAATTGGAAAATAGGATTTTATGGCTTGAGAATCCTATAGGAGGTATATGCAGATTTTTGATGAGGGTTTTGGTTATTGATGATGAAATTGTAAGAGTTGGCATTTTATGATGATTAAATGCATTAATTAGTAAAGTGTAAACAATTAAAATAAATTGTTTATAAATTTAAGTAATGTTATTCTTTCAATATCATTATACCGAAATATTGGTATGAATTTTATTGTAGAATTTCTATCTTTTGTGTCGGGGTTACTATTCATGAGTTACTATTCACGATTTACTATTCATGAGTTACGAATATTACTCTTGAGATTAAAACTATATGTTGATCATATTATTTTTATCATCATATATAACATTTTTATAACCCTGATGTTGAAATTCTCTTTCACTGGAGTGTAAAGATGGGTAGATTATTGGTATGATCATGACTAGGGTTCTCTTTGGCCTGTAGTGCAAAGTTGAATTGTGACTGGTATGATCATGACCATTGAATTTATAATTGAATATCTTAAGCTTAAGTGCAAAGGTGAATTGATCAACATGGTTATAATTATTGTTTATATAAATTCTGAAATGATTATATATTTCTTTGAGATATGAATATATTTGGCCTGTAGTGCAAATATGAATTGTTGATGAATATCTTTGGCATGTAGTGCAAAGATGGCCTGTTGATGAATATCTTTGGCCTGTAGTGCAAAGATGAACTGTTGTTGAATATCTTTGGCCCGTAGTGCAAAGATGGTTTGTTGATGAATATCTTTGGCCCGTAGTGCAAAGATGGATTTATTAGTATGATTATAAACAGGAACTGTGATTTGGTATAACCATGATCTTTGATGTTTCAGGTAAAGACAGGTGATGAAAATATTCTTCGTCCTGGGTGCGAAGACAAATTTATAGTCACAATTATGATTATGAGTTATTCATATGATTGTGGAAAGGAACTGTTGAGTGATGTTACATGGATAAAATATTGTTGGTGGATTTTTAACATGGAGAAGATAATAGACTTTATGGTCTATTTGACTCTTCTAATGGATTGCTCGTTCCGCTGCAACTATGGTTGAAATTTTTATCATTTACCATATGTTCTAAATCTCTGATTTATTGTTGATGAAGGCTATTGATAATTGAATTATTTTTAGTCATGACATTCTTTACTGAGCTAGTTGTGCTCACCCTTTTGCTTCACAATTCCTTTTAGGTAATAAGAGTGTAGCTGGGTCGAGCGGGGGTAACAAGGGAATAGAACGGTGGTCATCATTTAGTAGTTATATTTGGTGAAGAAAATAGGGTGAGGCGAACCCAACGTTGGAAGGGTGTTTTGTCACTATCATACAAGATGTCTAATGACATACAACCTCGTGTCATCATAAGACAGGGTTGTGCTTATCCACTTGCTGAGTATATCTATGGGCACTACCTATATAATCTTGGTGTTTGTTTGAAGTATAATTCTCAATTAGAGACAGTGGAGATAATGATAAGTCAAGAGAAGACTCACCATTGGGAAGAATATGATAGTAATCTTCTCGTTTTTCTTTGGGGTCTATTGGGTCAACCAAGGATAATTCTGTGGCCATATGATATCTATCATAACCTAGACGCGTGGCCTCCCATGTACGAAGGTTTCCTTGAGCACTTCCCAAAGATTCTAATTTCTAAAACAGTTTTTGACTATACCTTTATGTAAGGTGTTATTGTGAGGTGATGTCCACGGTTGGAACATGAGTCACATTTGGTATATATTTGTATCCAAACTCACAGCATATGTGTTGTTGTATTTTGCACGACAATTGTTGTAATAAAGTTGTAGTTGTTTTCTGTACCATGTATTTGACGACTCAGAATGGGTTGGGTGGAATGGACCTATTTTGGGGTCGTTACAGGTGGTATCAGAGCTTAGGGATATGATCTTTGGCGGAGATCGGGGAATACAACTTGGAGGGGAGAGATGAGTAAATCCTTCGCTAGTGTGTCCTACCTAAGCTTATTTGTTGGTCAGTCATAATATTGAGATATTATGTGATACGTTAATTTGTTAAATTAACCCTTGTTTTGAAGCTGTATTCTAGAATGATATTTGAAATACAGGAGATGAGCAATGGAGAAATTATGATGACAGGAAAGATGGAATCTGAAATGAAAGGAAGGTATTCTCAACTCTTTGAAATACCAGGTACGTAAATTTCGGGGACGAAATTTCATAAGGAGGGGAGATTGTAAGACCCCGAATTTTATGAAATAAAAGTATTCAATTTTTCTTATAATTACTATTCAGTAAATGGTTAAATTGATATAAGTTTAAAGTTATTTTTGAAATGTGCAAAATTTTCAAAATAAGCAAGTGGTTATAAAATAATTATTGTTGTCGGGGAATATTCGTTTAGTCGTGGAATATTCTTTCTGTCGAGGAATATTCGTACGACGGCGCAGCTATTTGTGGGCCCCATAACGAATAACTATCGGGTGAAGAAACGACAAATTTGAGTTTTTACAAATAACGGCGTAGTTGTTACCGTTAACACTGTTGGAATACCCGGTGGTTAAAATACAGTAATACGCGTTATTGCACAGTAGCACACGGTATTGCATAATATTTTTGAAATTATTGATTCTTACGTAAGAAGGCACTACTCAATAATTGTTACAGTAATTACTGTTCAATATTTTATTTTATTGATTCAATAATTGCTGCGTTGATATTTTATATTATTGTTGTTTCAATAATTGTTGTTGCGCAATATTTTCTATTATCAGATCAATAATTCATATTATTTAAATAATATTATTAGATAACATTATTGGCAATGTCTAGAAAGTTCTGTCTAAGGAGAGGTTTGGTCATCTAATTGCGCGCTAGTAAGGAGAAATCCTTATTGGAAAGCCCCCTCTTTCCTGGGAACGGCCTGGTTGTCATAAATGTGATTCTGTAATATTATTTGTGAATAATTAATTATTGATTCGTATGATAAGGAAATATTTATTTTATGTGGATATAAATGAGGGACATATTTTTGTGGTTAAAAATGAAATAGTTAATGTTGAGATTTTTATCCGTATTTTTGTCGGAATGGAGGTATTAAAAATCAGGGTTTTTGAGATATTTTGCGGGGGTTATAATTTTTAATCCGACCGTTGGATCGTGGTAATATTTGGATATGTTATACATATATAAGTTGAGTATATGTCTACAAATTTTGAACCGTTAAAAATGAACGTATAATTTGTTATGAATTTTACGAGATGACTGGTTCAGAAATTGTTGAATTTTTGGAGTTTATCATTTTGATGGAAAATTCTAGAATTGGTGGGCCCCACTTGTGGTTGGTGAAGAAATGTGCTGAATTATATTTCAAATGTGGTGGGTGGGAATAGTAGCAGGTAAAGCCATCAGGTTGCAGGTCAAACCTACCAAAATTTTCCTATAAATAGAGGGCTAAGTTAGAATTGAAAATCACACCAGAAACATAAGCTTTCTCTCTTTCTCTCTCTATATTATGAAGCATATTTTATGAGTTTTTAGATACTTGGTGAGTTACTATTCATCAGTGCAAGTTTCTTTCAGCATCATATCCGATATCCAGTCAGAAGTACTGCTCTTTTGAGGTAAGGGATAGTAAGGGATAGTAAGGGATATTAAGGGATTTTAAGGGTTGTTATGATTTTCAGTTTCGTAATTTTTCTGATTTTCAAAAATTCTGGAAAAATTTGAAATGATATTTTGATGAGTTTTATTGATTGTGTCCAAAAATGGTGATTTTTGGATGTATAGATTAAGAGTTATGAATTTTACGGGAAAAGACTATTTTAAAAGTAACAGCTTATAATTCCTTGTGGTTAACTCCAAAATTGATGAAATTTTTATTGGGAGTACATGTATATGATAGAAGTATACTCTGTAAATTTCAGAATTTTTAGACAAAAGCACAATTTTTGATAAATGTCTAAATATTCGGCTATTTTGGCCATATGAAAAATAGTAAATGACTTTTAAAAATTCTGAGAAAAATATATGTTCACTATGGGACTATATTATGCTAAATCCCAGAAAAGAAATATTTTTGGAACTGATTTGGTATTTTTCATGAAAATGGTCTAGTTATGAGTAAATGAATTAAATATGTTTTGTGAAGAAAGAAAATTGGAAAATAGGATTTTATGGCTTGAGAATCCTATAGGAGGTATATGCAGATTTTTGATGAGGGTTTTGGTTATTGATGATGAAATTGTAAGAGTTGGCATTTTATGATGATTAAATGCATTAATTAGTAAAGTGTAAACAATTAAAATAAATTGTTTATAAATTTAAGTAATGTTATTCTTTCAATATCATTATACCGAAATATTGGTATGAATTTTATTGTAGAATTTCTATCTTTTGTGTCGGGGTTACTATTCATGAGTTACTATTCACGATTTACTATTCATGAGTTACGAATATTACTCTTGAGATTAAAACTATATGTTGATCATATTATTTTTATCATCATATATAACATTTTTATAACCCTGATGTTGAAATTCTCTTTCACTGGAGTGTAAAGATGGGTAGATTATTGGTATGATCATGACTAGGGTTCTCTTTGGCCTGTAGTGCAAAGTTGAATTGTGACTGGTATGATCATGACCATTGAATTTATAATTGAATATCTTAAGCTTAAGTGCAAAGGTGAATTGATCAACATGGTTATAATTATTGTTTATATAAATTCTGAAATGATTATATATTTCTTTGAGATATGAATATATTTGGCCTGTAGTGCAAATATGAATTGTTGATGAATATCTTTGGCATGTAGTGCAAAGATGGCCTGTTGATGAATATCTTTGGCCTGTAGTGCAAAGATGAACTGTTGTTGAATATCTTTGGCCCGTAGTGCAAAGATGGTTTGTTGATGAATATCTTTGGCCCGTAGTGCAAAGATGGATTTGTTAGTATGATTATAAACAGGAACTGTGAGTTGGTATAACCATGATCTTTGATGTTTCAGGTAAAGACAGGTGATGAAAATATTCTTCGTCCTGGGTGCGAAGACAAATTTATAGTCACAATTATGATTATGAGTTATTCATATGATTGTGGAAAGGAACTGTTGAGTGATGTTACATGGATAAAATATTGTTGGTGGATTTTTAACATGGAGAAGATAATAGACTTTATGGTCTATTTGACTCTTCTAATGGATTGCTCGTTCCGCTGCAACTATGGTTGAAATTTTTATCATTTACCATATGTTCTAAATCTCTGATTTATTGTTGATGAAGGCTATTGATAATTGAATTATCTTTAGTCATGACATTCTTTACTGAGCTAGTTGTGCTCACCCTTTTGCTTCACAATTCCTTTTAGGTAATAAGAGTGTAGCTGGGTCGAGCGGGGGTAACAAGGGAATAGAACGGTGGTCATCATTTAGTAGTTATATTTGGTGAAGAAAATAGGGTGAGGCGAACCCAACGTTGGAAGGGTGTTTTGTCACTATCATACAAGATGTCTAATGACATACAACCTCGTGTCATCATAAGACAGGGTTGTGCTTATCCACTTGCTGAGTATATCTATGGGCACTACCTATATAATCTTGGTGTTTGTTTGAAGTATAATTCTCAATTAGAGACAGTGGAGATAATGATAAGTCAAGAGAAGACTCACCATTGGGAAGAATATGATAGTAATCTTCTCGTTTTTCTTTGGGGTCTATTGGGTCAACCAAGGATAATTCTGTGGCCATATGATATCTATCATAACCTAGACGCGTGGCCTCCCATGTACGAAGGTTTCCTTGAGCACTTCCCAAAGATTCTAATTTCTAAAACAGTTTTTGACTATACCTTTATGTAAGGTGTTATTGTGAGGTGATGTCCACGGTTGGAACATGAGTCACATTTGGTATATATTTGTATCCAAACTCACAGCATATGTGTTGTTGTATTTTGCACGACAATTGTTGTAATAAAGTTGTAGAAGAGGAGGGGGATGAACCGGGTCGTAACGCGTTGGATATGGATAAGGCGATGGTGGATTCTGGTGGGGAGGAGTGCGGAAAGAAGAAGAAGAAGAGGGTGAGGAAGAAACGCCTGAGTTCCCCTAATTCGAAGGAAGAGATAGAAAGAGACAGAGTGAAAAAGGAGAAGCAAGAACTGGTGTGCTTGTATCCTTTTACGTCGTCGTCTAGTGCAACACAGAGGAAGATCAAACAACAATATGACCAGCTTGTTAAGTCACATGAGTCCAATGGACTGACTCTGGCTGAGGTTCTCTATTAATTACTCCTCCTACTTTGATTCATATTTGCCATCTTGTGTTATCTAGATTTTTATCTATTTATTTGGTTTTCCCTGCTGAAATTTGTATTAAAATATTAACTTTATTATCAACTTTTAAAATGATTATACAGGGTTTGCGCCTTGAAATGCTATATGAATGGTGCCAAGGATTTATAAGGGGAAATGAACACACATACATTTGCTTTGCTATAATGAATGGTGTTAAGAGATCATAATTGGAAATATATAAACTAGTTGCTTTTTGGTTAAAATAATTTTTAAGAATATGCACGTGTGATTTTCTCAATAACAAGCAAGATGTTTGCTTGTTATGAAATTTATTTTGTCTTGACAATTCCCCAAAGGAATGCTGGCATACAAAGCCTTCAAATTTACTCTTTCCCATTTTACTTCAAGGTGGAGATGCTTTGCCACCCTCCTTTGTCACTTTACCGTCTACAAAAGCTAGATATTAATGCATATTTCATTTCAGGGATGATTTACTAGGAGTCTTTTTCCACAAGTCTTTCCATGGTGATTTGGTGAAAGGTCTCTTTTTTTTTTTGCAATAGCTTGTGCAAATGAATACATTTTTAAGTGTTAATAGAGTAGGATGTCCATAGATTTTAAGTTTTATTATGTCCTTTCATTCTGAAGAATGTTTAGCTCATAAAACTTATTTGGAGTGCTTATGAGCAACAGTGGTAAATAAATTCCTTCAAATTTTGTGTGATGAACTTTGTTTTACTTCTTTGAATCTTTAAATTTCCGATAGAGTAGATTGCAAAGGGTTAGTCTAGATTGCTAGATGTCAATCAAGATTTATCTTAAGCCACTTTAAAATGCCTCAGCTATCATACATTTGATCAAAGTCCATTTTTTCGTTTGAGGAATAAAATGCCTAGCTACCGACTTAACTTTAGTTTTCTAATAAATTAGTTGACAAGCTCCAGAGAAACAAATTGCTACTTATTGGATTTATAAATAATTTCAAAATAAGATGAGGTCTAGCGTCTACTTGATATTTTATGGGAATTGTTTGCTGAATTAATTTGATATGGACGAAGCAATGTCAAGGCTTAAGATAAGTTTCTGAACTTTAAGAGCTGAACAAACCCAGTCAAAGTTTCAATACATGCTCTTGTTTCTCTGAGTGCCCACTGCCAGTTATTTTTGTTAAATTCTTTTCACAGATTTAATATTGAAAATGTGTATAAAAATAAGAAACAATATTGTACTTTGCCTTGGGATCAATAAATTTTTGAGAACTCCTGAACTGAAGCTGAATTAATGCATTTGCATTCTGAATTATATATCTGTAAATAGAAAATAAATAATTAGTGTCCAAGTGAAGCTCTTTTTTGTTTTCACTGACTCATGTTATACGTTGGAGAAGTTTCCATCATCAGTGGTGCAGCCGATTGTATAGTATTGCATTCTGAGTGTTGGTCAGTCCTCGCTAGAGCTTGAATACCATTTGACTGCATCCGAGTTTGTGGTAGTCAATAAATATTTATCCTTCCAATAGTTTGAATTTTTCTTTACAACTGATGAGACTCTTTTCCATGTATTGTCAAGTGTAGATGCTCTATCACATGAATTGTCTTTATTCAGCATAGTACTAATAGTCTATTTACATGTAAATTTTGTAGATACTGTTTATCATATTTATGCAAAAGTGAAAAAAAAGTAAAGAAAGATTTAAGTTGCACTATTATGCAAGAAAGATTTAAGTTGTGCTATTATGTACTCAAACTTCACAAATTAATCGAGGTTATAGGCCAAACAGTTCCACAAATTCTACTCATGTAAACAAGTGCTCTACTATGTATCTTAATTGTGGACATGCATTATGGAGCATGCACGTTTCTTTGTCCTTACGTTTATGTGATTCCTTTTCTGACACCTATCCTATAAATTTCCATGGCCATGGTGATGGTGGACTTTGATCCCTGGTGTTTAGTAATATTATTTAGAACCTTTTTTGCCATGCTAGCTGTGTTTAATGTTTATCCAGTTTGCTGAAGCATGTGTAGTTGTTGAGACTTATGAGAAACCCTTGGAAATTTGTTGGACATTGTTAGGAAAATAATTAAAACATCTTAAATTTTTAGAGCAATTGATCAATTGATCCCTATTTATTGCGGGTTGATTATTAGTCAGCACAATGAAAAAAAATTAAGGGTGAAACCCGTCTTCTCCATGATTCCTCTTGTTGAATCAACTCTTCACAACGTATAGGTCTTCCTTCTTGCACCGGTTATAGTACAAATTATTCAGCTGTGAACACTGTAAATTATGAAGTTCGTGCTTTTACATTTTAATGATAGGATAAAACCTCTAGATAATCTAATTCTTTGATAACTAATAGTTGCATAATTTTTCATGGTGCAACAGGTTGGCCACTTTGTTAATGTCTTGATTGAAGCAAGAAATGAGCTACAACACAAGTATGCCATTAGAAAATTTTTGATTCTTAAGCTTTCTTTTCTTTTGTTGCCTAAGTTTGTTTTGCATGGTTAACCGAAAAGTCCCTTTTAGTTCATCAAACATGAGTGTTAGCTTGTGGCAGTTGTTGTAATTGTTTAACATAAAATTGTAATCTGTGAGCTTCTATACTTGGGACATGCTCATATTTATGAATTATTATTTTTAGATTGTATTGTAAATCCCAAAACTAAGGCAACTAGTTCCAAAAGCTTTTGTATTTCCAGATTATAGATATGATGACCATGGATCTCAAACCTTCACATTATATGTCCTTCATAGTGCCTGAAACCTAAAATTAATACTTGTTTCGAATCTGTTACTACTAGTCTTAAATTTATAATTACATGTACTTGTTCAACAGATCAGGTGTCATTCAACGTAAGTTCACAATAACGAAGGCTCTACTATTCAAGGCAGACAGGTCTTCTTTTGATCGCCTTCGTCAACAGGTGGGTGTGAGAAATGGTATATTGTATGTTAAACTGTTGTGCAAACCAAAATTTCTGTCACGTGTGCATCATTATATTTATTAAGTGCAGATATACAAGCTTGAATTAGAGCAAAAAAGATTAGAAGAGGACGCATTTGTATATAACTGGCTCCAGCAACAGCTTAAGCTCTCGCCAGCTTACAAGAAGGTAATGTTATATCCTTTATTTGTGAATTATCTAATTCAAAATATTCTACCGGAGGGTTAAAGTAAAAGATTGCATTGTACAGAATGAGGTCCTAGAAGTTAATTGAGAAAGGGTATCACGTATAGGATGATCATCTGCATTCTGAAGTGCACAACTTTTTTTCTATTTCATTCTTTTTCATCAATCAGATGATCATCTTCATTGTGAAGTACAATTCTTTTTCCTATTTCATTCTTTTCTATCTATTGGATGAGGGGAAACTGGAACACTTAACTGCAGCATCTTAGAAGAGTGATGTGTTTATTACAATTGGTGATAGGTTGCCCATTGGCAGCGCCTATAAAGCAATTAAATTGCATTATGAAGAGAATGGTTTACTTCAAAATTTGCCTATTTTCTTTCCCCACTTTGTCAGATCAGAGGACACGTGTAAAAGAACTAAGATGATTGATCTCCTTTCCACTCATATTTCTATCCAAAAGTTTATTTTCTCATTTTATATACCCGTGCTGAATATTACTTGCTTGAACCAAGTTTTCGATCATGGCGTAAAGAAAAAGCTAATCCTTTTCTGATGTTGAAGATGCTTGAAATTGGCACCTGCATGGAGCTGAAAGCCAAAACTGGCAATCTGGAGGACAGCGTGGACACTGACTTTGCTGATATTTCTTTTGAAGATTTATTAGCACAGGAAAAGAAAGATTATTCTTTTTGGTGGGTTTCTCATCTTGAACCTCAAATCAACAATCCTTTCCAGCAGCACTTCTCAATCATTATATTTCTGTATACAGGCAGAAGAACGGGAAACCAAGATCGTGTGCAGGCAGATGATGAGGTTACTTGCTAACTGAACTTGGTGACTTCGCTTGTATATCAAAATGTTCAAATCATGCATTTAGCTGGAATTTTATGGCTGCATGTGCTCATTGGGTTTCTTCTTTGAGTGGAAATGGTCTTTAACCTTTTTTATCATTGTGCTGCCCCCCTTCCCCCTAAATTAAGGGTTACCCAGTTGAAGCTAGTCTGCTTGAAGTAAACAGTTTTGCCATATTTTGGCGTGTTTTGCTAATAACTGATCCTTTACTCCTTTTCAATTTAATTTGATACTTGTATTTTCTCAAGTTAGGAAGGTAATCATCATAAGCGATGACTTCAGAGAGATTCCTCGCCCTGCCTTTAAGTAGTTTTTAATGGATTCTGAAAGATTTCACAAAATGAAGTTGTTTGAAAGGTCAGAAACGGAAGAACATTGAGTTTTAGTGGAGTGGAGCTTGGCAGACTTATATCTATAGGTGTTTGCCAAATCAATTTGGTAGAAGTCTTCAGCTAAAATAAATAATAAATGGAAGGAAGAACTATGTAACGAGTTGAAGACCAAGGTAAGTTGAAACAACATTGAGTAATTTCTGTGACAATCTGAACAATCCTTTGTGGTTCAGACCTAGTAATCTAGTAGGGATGCATGATTTGCTGGGTAAGGCTGCCTAACAGGAGAGAAATTCATGGATTTTTTAGATTATTTTAAACTATGCAGTAGTGAGAAAATAGTATAAAAGCTCTGCCCTCCCTCTCTATCTATCCAAGAACTCAAGCTGTGCTATTATTAGGGCGAGATTGTCTCTGAATCAAAACATAGCATAATAAGGCTCAATGGGCTTGTCTAACAATATTTTCTTTAATACCACAAATTCACCTAAAAGTAATGATGGAAGTATTATTGATAGCAACTTGAGTCGTTACGTTACGTACTTATCTAATTATTTCACGTGTTAGGATGTGGGACTGAAATACATAGTTACACAAAATTCAAATCTCGTCTGTCTATCTTTGACAACCCGATCAAATGACTCGATCTGAGCTTTTAAAAGTCAGTTCGAATATCATATGTAATAACTTGGGTCAAATCGCGAGTCTAAATCAAATCACAACACAAGGTTTAATACGCTTTCTCAATAATATTTTTTTAATCCACCTTCAGTTATTATTGTCTTCGATGGGTTAAGATGATTTAAAAAAATAATATTAAAAATTATAATTTAATTTGAAATCATATATTTGACCCAGGTTGTTAAAGTACGTGTGCCTTACCATTTAAATTATTGAATGGTTTATTACTAACTTTTTACGTCATCTTTAACCATTCCTCGTGCTAAATAGTGTTTGACCAAAAACTTGATTTTCTTTAAGTTTTATTTGTTACATCTTTAGATAGATGGATGGGTATGTGACACGCCCAAAATAAAACTTAAATGTCGATTAATATTATGTCCAAGTATACCCCCATGGAGTACTAAATTATGATTATTCAAGGATGAGAAAATAAACATTACTACCACCTCAGTTTCACGAAGTAAATTAACTTTTGATGATATAGCCTATAACAATACAACTTTTTTAGAAACAAAAAATATTGACAAAAAGAGCACCCCATGGTGGATCCGGATCCTTTATGAAGATTTTTTTATGAGTATTTTATGAGAGTTTTATTATAGAGTTGACAATACATTAAAAAGGAGATCTAATGGTTCACAATTCTTTTCTTTGTTTGTGTATCAAAACGACGTTGTTTTGATAGAAATTTTTTTACAAGTTGACAAAAAATTAGAAGCCACCAAACGCCGTTTATTTTTATATATAATTATTTTAAATTTCTTGATTATTCTGTATATGATTTTTTTTATATATTGAATAACTTAGCTTGCTATTAATATTAGGATAACTATAAACTTGGTTAAAAAAAATGAATAAATATATTGATTATAATTATCTTTAATGTTTTCAATGTGGCTTTAGTTATTTTTTGTTTATTATTATTTTTGTTTGTTTGTTTATTTATATTATTATTATTTATTATTATAATTATTATTATAATTTGTATTTATCTGTTCCATAAAAAGAGTTTACTCTCACCATTGAAAATATTATTAGTATTTACTCTAACCATTGAGCCGTCTAGGTCAACCAAGAAAATATTTTAGACCTATCAATTATTATTATTTACATATTCCTTTATATATTTTTTTATTATTAATAATTGTTTTACTTTACCTCTCCTAATCCACTGCTCAACGGAGACAATCACCATCACAACTCAAATACTATTTTAAATGTACACCTTTTACTTTATTTCGTTTGTTTGGTAAAAGTAAACAGCGTTTGGTGGCTTCCAATTTTTTATCAACTTATTAAAAAAAATTCTATCAAAACGACGTCGTTTTGATACACAAAAAAAAAAAAATTGTGAATCATTAAATCTCCTTTTTAATAGGTTGTTAACCCCACAACAAAACTCTCACAAGATCCTCTATCACAAGATCCTCCTTATAGAGAATCCGGATCCACCCTTGGTGTAACTAAAGCCTTCATGTATTCGGGGTGCTGATTAATTAATTAATGCATTGTTGACTTAAAATGGACGTGTATTCATTGGCTGGTAAAGATCGAAACTAAATCCATAATTTCCGAGACAACTAAAACATCTATTAAAGCTACTAACAAGTACAGTTTATAGCATCGATACTGGTGTAAACAACAACAATTAACAAGGTAACATAGAAAGAAAACATACAAGCCATTCCTATGCCGAAATCAGTGAAATGAAAAAACGGGTCTTTCCTACTGGGAAAATTTCAATACCGTAAGCTCTTAACCTCCTGCAGAAGTGGCAATGAAGTCACTATTACACTCTGCCTTCAATAATGTACTTACTGATTGTTCAGCCCCTTCCCTTCATCATTACGTTAATCAATCTTCACTGACGAGTAAATCTTCCGAACAAACCAGAAACAAGCGTAGAAACCAATTGTCCCCGTCAGAACAAAGAAGGCATATGATGCAATTGACATATACCCAAAGTACAGGATGCCCGAAACCAGTTTTGTGATTTCCAACTTTGTGAAGAAGTAGAAAATGGAGTAGAGGAAAAGGTATAAAGCAGAGGAGCCTGAAGTAAGGTAAGCTCTCCACCACCAATTGTAATCTTCACTGCACAACTGGAAATAGCATAGAACCACCGTTATCTCCACACATGTGATTATTAAGATAACAAAAACTATGAAGAGGAAGCCAAAGATGTAATAGAACTGGTTCAGCCATATCGATGTCAAGATGAAGAATAGTTCAATGAAAACAGCACCAAATGGAAGAATGCCTCCAATAAGTACAGAGAAGATCGGTTTCATATACCATGCCTGCTCTGGTACTTGCCTTGGAATTTTATTAGTCTTAACTGGGTCTTCAATGGCTGGTTTTTTGAAACCCAAATAACTACCCACAAACACCAAGGGTACTGATATTCCAAACCATAAGCAGACGAGAGCAAACATAGTACCAAAAGGTACGGCTCCGGATGACTTCTCACCCCAGATTAAGGCGTTCAGAACAAAGAAGATGGCAAACAAAATACCAGGAAACATAAAAGCTGTTTTTAAGGTATTTCTCTTCCACTCTGTTCCCTTAAACATTTTGTACAACCGCGCAGAGGAATAACCAGCAAATAAGCCCATGAAGACCCATAAGAGAACCATAGCAGTCATGAGCCCACCTCGGTTTGAAGGTGACAAGAAACCCAGCAATGCAAATATCATCGTCACGAGAGTCATTGCAAATATCTGAACACCAGTTCCAACATAAACACAGAGTAATCCAGAATTCATGGGTGCCCTAAAAACATCTCCATGAACAAGTTTCCATCCTGTTTCTTCCTGAGCTTCATCTTGTGTTTCCAGTTGATTATAGTTTGCAATATCTCTGTAAAGAGTTCTCATCATGATCATGGCCACCATGCCAGAAAGGAAGAGGACAATCATCAGAGAGTTGATGATGGAAAACCAGTGAATCTGATCATCATTCATAAGGAGGTAAGTGTCCCACCGTGATGCCCATTTTATGTCACTTTCCTGAAAATAATGTAAGAAAAAAACTAGGTAACTAACTAAAGATATTGCAATAAAAAAATTGCTTGCAGACTTGCAGGAGCCCAAAATATTTAAGGGTTTCACAAGGGAATACCTTGAAAGAAACATCATACGTAAATACGACTTCCTTATCTTTCTCAACTTCCTGTGGAACAGTGCTACCTTGAATTATGTTTTTGGTGTTCTGATTGCATGTTGCTAGCTGAGGGTTCTTCTCATCCCACTCCTTGTACTCATGATTAATACTGTTCATAAAAGATGATCAAAAGACAAAACAAAGTAAATAAGCAAATAATTTGACTAACAAAGTAACGCTATTTTGGTAAAACCATAGATGCTATACTATAAACATTTTTAAAGAGAGGGGGTTTTGTGTGTGTGTGTGTGTGTGTGTTGGGGGAGGGGGAGGGGGAGGGGGTAATAGAATCCAACCATATTCAGCATGTTGTGAAGCATCATAATTTCTTTTGAGAAAATATTATATTAAACAGTAAGAAGTTGGGACACTTCCATTAGGAGGACATGAAGTGTCCCTGCTGAACAAGAATTGCACCAACACACTGTACACTGAAATATCTGAAACATCTTTTACTTGCATGTCCATATATTAATATTAATATTAAATATAAAATTCTTCAGGTCGAGACTCGAGATTCGAGAGTTAAAAAACTTGAGACATAACAATATTTTAGTAATTCAAGAAATTTTAACTCTTTTGAGAAACAAAACACATGTTGCATCATAACAAAATTGAGATAAAATTGTGGGGTTTACTTCCTTTTTGCATATATATTATATATTTTGCAGATCGAGATACATGATGATGTGGTGGTGCTTGGTTTGTGTCTACATGATATTAAGGTCCAGCAGTTTGAATGTATGAAATTTTGAGTGGACGGTGAAATGATGAATTTAGTTTATAAAAGTATTGAGTTTGATGTTATGTTCAATGGTGGAATTTAGATCCCAAAATGAATGATGATGACACAGGAATTAATGATGCTTAAAACTGAGACTTGCGCAATTTTCTAATTCAAGTAAAATTGGACTATCATATGTATACATATATCTATTCTCACGTTCATTCACACAGAATTTCAAATGTACTATTAACTCTGGGGAACTTTTTACTTGGTGCCTACTTCTTGAAAGCAGCTTCTTTATGAAGAAGACAAGAGTGCTTATACTCTTATATATGTTTTAGGATACTATTGTACCTTTTGGGAAACTTTCTTCTCAGTGGTAAGGTTTCTGACCCCATGTAGGGGAAGGGTATCTTATTCGTCTCATTTAATAGTCATTTCCTCTAGTAAAAGAACTTTCCTTTTTTTATTATTAAAAAAACACAGAATATGTTATTTAATGTCCCTGGTATATCCAGGTCCTACATTGTTCAGAAATAGTGTAGGACTCGTGTCGAGGCTTCAAAGTCCATTAAATATATGATAATTTCAGAGAAACATTTTCACTGGAAGGAATGATCAACAACATCATCACTCTTGAAAGAAGCAATCAGTAAGCTACAAATAAAGATACTAAAAAATGATGCAAGAAAACAATTGGTTAATAACACATCAAGCTCGTCTCATATAACCAAGGAGCTGACAGGTACATAGACTAATAATTAGTAATCAGTCTCTTCCTGGAGGCATTTGAGCATTCTCTTTCAACTTAAATAAATCCTGTAAAAGAATCCGAGCCACAATGTCTTGATCATATAGAATATATTATAAATTCAAAGAACTTACTAAAATAAGATAATTTTGTGTGAGTTGAAAACACAGAGTAATTCCAAGAAAGCAAGACAGTTGAGGTCCCAAGCTGTATATTTGAAGTGTTTTCATGTTTTGCTTCGTTGTTTAATAAAAATGAAACCATTAGAATGGTCACAATGTGAACGAGTTACTGAAATACTTCATCATTTATTCAACATGTTAGCAGGATATATAGTCAACATACCCACCTGGCAATAAAGGAATTGTACAGATATAATGAAGAATAACATATATGAAAATCACTGAACCTGTTTGGCGTAACTTCAAACCCAACAATACGAGCAGAATCGGACTCAGGATCTTTGTGATACATCACTCTAAAGCTCAAGTGGTTATTGATAAAATATTTCTCCTCTTTGCTCTAAGATAAGAAAATGGATACATATAATATTACAGATATTACGGGCAATCAGAACAATAAACAATAGCAATTTTAGTCTTCCCCTCAGCTTACCCCTGCATAATTTCCTTTGAACCCAACGCGGAAACCATGCTCGTAAGTTGTTGACTGACTGCCATCCCTCCTTTGTCTAAGAACAGCAACTGGAAGGTTATCCAGAATCCTGCATTCTCATTACAGATTCAACAGTAGATATAAACAAATAAATTCATCTTTCTTCGTGACTAAAAATATAGCTAACAAAGATGGCGAAAAGATCCTAACACAAACAAAAAGATAACTCAAAATTGAACAAGAAATCAAGGGGCACTCATTCAGCACTTACATGTTAACTCGGTATTCATCATCAATTTTTTCCTTAAAATTCTTAGCAGATTCAGCATCTAGCTTTAGTCGACAGCCTACCTTACATGGCTGCTCCTCCCTCATATGAAACTGCGATGGAATTCAAGAATATAGGTCCACAGACAGACATGATAACATGCAGTGGATGGATGAAGAACAAGTAAAGATCTTTATATTTCTTTAGATGAACCAAGTAGTAAAGTAAAAAAAAAACTAAAGTACTCACTGTATAGACTGAGTTCTCAATACGGTCACCTCGAAGAACCTCCCCCAGATTTTCTGCACTGTTCATAATTTTTTTGGGTTTGCAGTAGTTCAAGAAATAGTAGTCATATGGAAGTTGTGTCTTCGTAGATGATAGCTTGTTGACTTTAATTTGAAGTGGATCACCCTTTTAGAAGTAAAAGACATCAACAAGACTAAGAAAAATAGAAAGAGCTGAAAAACCACAATTATCCTTATTCATAAAAGACAAGGATGAGATAGAGAACCAGAAAAGACAGTTATATGGCAAACTCACTTCTTTAAGCCAATTCGGTACACATTTTTAACAGATCAAATAAAAGTATGAAAGTTGCATCTAAATGAGATCACAAGGTATAAGAACACTCATACATCTCCAACTTATTCACAGTATAACAACTGCGCAGATCAAAACACAAAGTCAGACACATCGTCTCTTAACAGTCCAACCACATTAATAACGAAAAATGCACACTAATAAAGACAATATAGATCTTCCAAAACTCATTGCTAAGCTTGTGAAAGAAAATCTGTCGAATTGATCCTTTTAGTCTGCTCTTCTCCTAGTTGGATAGCACACCCATGTAGCGAGAGGTATTTTACACAGTTAACAAACAAATACACACGCAAGAAATCCTGGTGCTGAACACCGCCTATTGCCAAAAAACAACATTTGCAAACCCATTGCTAAGATCTTGCAATTAGACATATCTACCAAGTAAGAAGCACAATCACCTTAGTACGACACATCAGAGCATTTATCAAATTCAATCACATCAAATATCTACATAACTAAAAGAATACTCCCTACATAAAATTAACAAGTGATGTATAATTCAAATTCCAACAAAACCAAAATCCTTGATCTAAAACCCACTTCAACAACAATATTAGATTTCAAATAATTAAATCAGCAGTGTATCTAGTTCAAAACCCTAGATCCAAACCAAACCAATTCGATCAGCACAACATAATATGAATTAAATAAACATAATGCCTAACTAACAAACAATTGAGATAAGAATTATCGGATCGAATGATCTCCGATTTGGTTGAACAAAAATCAAAACAATGAAAAAAGTACCCTTTGAAAATCACGAGGAGCTACACCAGGTAGGTAAAACGAATGTGCAGATGAGACGAGGAGTAGGAGAGAGACGAAGATGGTGGTGACCGGAGTCATCTTGGATACTGGGTAGAGAGAGCTGAGTGAACTGAACAACAACCAAATCAGGCAGCACCCAGTCGACGTTAAATTTATAGGAATAATAGATTGCTATTTCCAAGTTAGTTTATTATGGTTCCACCCCTTTCCGTTAATTAATTTTAATTATTACTACTCCACTATCCAACACAACTTCAATTATTTTTTATAGTCAAATGGGATGGTTATCCGTCGCTTTAATTAATCTCTACTTCACACATAATCTCTTGTTACTACTAGAGATTTATAAGAAAATTGTTGCAGAAGAAAAGCTATGAGAAAATGTCTAATAAATATTTATACTGATATTTTTACTTATTTAATTGATAGATGAGATACCAACTATTTGAACTAATTTAAAATCAGTAGGAATTCTTTGATATTCGCTAGTTCGAAGTCAAGATATTCATTTCTATTTTCTTTTTAGTCAAAATCCAAAAACTATTTGATCAAAGGAAACATCAAATTGACGATCTTTTTTGTATTGATAAGACAGATCTTTTATCAATATACATATACATATACATATATATATTCAATTAAGATTACAATTTATTACCAAATGACTTAAAAATGACAAAATATAGTACATGTAATTAAATAACAAACTAATCATATAAAATAAAATAAGTTGTAAGAATAATAAACTAGACAAATAGTCATAATTTCGCTAGTCATTTTTACAAAAAAATAAAATAAAATAACCTAGGCTGGATGTATATGCAAAAGAGCATTCACATATTTCAAAGGAAACCAATTAGGAAATCAAATAAGGTTTTAAAAGATTTTTGAAATTTAATCTTGTTGACGTCAGTCACGGCTATAGTAACGCGTCAGTGTGTTAACTTGGTAACAAAAGTAGAAATCAACCCCAAGGCAATCACAGAAAATAAAAGAAAGGTCGGAGAACTTAAAATTTATAAGAGAGTCGCACCTTAAAAGTTAGCTGTTAAAGTTAGAGAGTCCAAAATTTATAAATACCCCACATCAAAATCTCATACCATCAATGTGGAACACAAGTCTCATACCTTGCAATTAGGATGATAACATAATCAATTCCATCAATCATAGCCCACACATCGCGACAAGAAAAATAATATCAATGCAGAAAAACTTGCCAACAGTAATCTCATATCATTTACTACTAACGCTAATCTTTCGTCCAATTCCATGTTTTGATAGTTTCTTACAAACAGAAAAGATCCCAGTATTAAACCAGTGTCATTTGTTAACAAAACAAACATCATTTTCAAAGAGAACATACAAGAGGCTAAGAAGTCTAAAGCTTCATCAAAGGGATGCTTTTTTTGGCAACTTGGTTTTCAAGTTGAGGGTGAGGAACATGTAAGCAAGTGACTTTTGAATTTCTCCAGCTCCGCAAGAACCTCCTCTTCAGGCCTGTATATCAGGTCAATCATCCGCCATATCTGCAACACCAAAAGCCACGGCTTCTTAGGATATATATACTGGAGTATTTTAGAAGGAACACCAAAATAATGAAGTACCCACTATTTTTTTCAGACGGGTTGAAGTAAAAATATAGTACATGTAATTATTTTTATAAATAAGGATAGTATGGTATTTTTGCTCCATATTTCATGTCAGCTTTTAACTTCCAATTTCAGCCTCACTCTCTTCCGGTTATCATTATTAGGACTGATCATTCAGTTATAACCGAACCGAATAGCGAAATAGTCATAATTTTACTATCCGAAATACTAACCAAAATTTGACAATAACAAAACTACTTAATACTGAATTACCGAATTGTAAATTCGGTATTTCGATTAATAACCGAATCTGTACAAATCAACTGGGTCATATGCACAATAAATATAATTTTACCATTAACAGTCTAACAGATCCAAGTCATGGATACATAAGCCAAAAATAAAACACAAGAAATTCAAACAAGGAATGAAGGAAAGAGAGGGAGAGAACCTGAAAGCTGTGTTTGTCAAATTATTGAAGAATATGGCGTCGGAGTTGACATCGATCCATGCAAAAGTTACATCCGTTCGGAGGCGGAGAGGAGTGAGAGACTGAGAGATCGATCGATTAGATCCGATCGATTTTGAGTAGTGAGAGATGATTTCAAGACTCCGATACTTTTGAGTAGTGAAACTAAGTAGTGAGTGAGAGATGATTTTGAGTAATGAGAGATAATCTCAGAGATCAATCATTTTGATTTTTGACTGTGAGAGAATGATAATCGAGAGCGAGAGTTCGAGATTTGGACTAGTGGGCTGAGAGCATGAGAAAGTGAGAATTGAGATATTTTAAGTTTAAGAGTTAGTCCGGTTATTCGGTTAAATCGAATAACTCAAAATTAAAACCCGTATTAACTAACTATAAACCGTAAATAATTTCGGATATAACCGAAATGTCAAAAATAACCGAATTATTAGAAAATTTTGAGTAAATTATTTCGGTTCGATTCGGTTATACCCGTGTTTTGCTCAGTCCTAGTTATCATCCCACTAAACCTTTTACGCTCCCCCATAACAAATAAAAAAGGCACATGCACACTAGTCACATTTGTGGTGATTGGGTAACACCATGCACATCATCTTACCCTCAAACAGCCTAATAATACTAGTTACCGTTGTTCAACATTAGTAGTCAATTAAAACCCAAAAATGAAACATCAAATTAATTGTATTCCATAATTTTGCAAAATTGTATTTTCATTGATACTAGAATCAAACAAACAAAATTAGAAACATAACCAGATTGAGTGCCAACATATATTTACAAATACTATTGGCTATTGCACCCATTGATGTACAAATTCAAGCCAGAAACTTAGTCCATTACCTGCAGTGTTCCACCCCCATCAGTACTATCACAATCATCAGACACACTAACAATTGTCCATGGATCCGATGCATTGAAGTGAAAGTCAACAACCTTATCCCTACATTCATAAACAAACACCATTCACTTTTGGGAGAATCTAATAGAATGGGTAAAGTTTTGAACAGTAGACGTAGATATTCATAGGTAAAAGTAAATAATCAAACAATGAACACGAAGTAAACATCAATAGTTATATAACTTCAATTTCTAATAAATTATAGTAAGCAATCCTTTCTGTGTTCTGTTAAAATCCTCCCCTTTCGGCACTTTTTTTGAAATTTTACTTTTAATAAATAAATAATGATACTATTGATTTTCCACTTCGGGTGAAGAGAATTGACAAGACAGCATTCTTAGTCTAGTGTGGACTGTATAGATGAGCAAGTGATATAGCTTTAATTATTCACCCATGCAGATGTGCCTGTCACAGATGAAAAAGAAAAAGGTGGGAAACTTAATACCTGTGCCCAGAATGTCGAAAGAATAAACCTGGTGGAAGAGGTTTCGCCCTAGGATGGTCTTGCTTTTGTCCAATCTGGATCAAAGAAAACATTGTTAGATCTGCAAGGAGAGTACTCCATACGGAGATCCTACATATAGTTAAAATTGGGCTAAACAGTTAAAATTGGGCTAAACATATCCCCATCATCTTTTTTAAGTCACTCCAGTCCATTTATTTTTTGTCAATTATGAAACATTTTCTTCTCTCCAAAAAACTCCCTATGGGGGGAGAGTTTTTGAAAGAAATTGGGCCAATTTTCTCAATATTTTGTTTAGTCTTTCTTTCACATTAAACATCCCAAAAAACACAAGGTATATCGCTTTATCTTCTTTCCAAAAATATTAGGTCCACTATGTTGTAGCCTTCACAGTACCATTAACTAACTCCAAACTAACATATTTTGTTTCATTCAACTAGTACCGATTGGTAGTGTGATGAGTTATGAAGTTAAGAGGAAAGAAGAACTTGAATCTATGACCAAGGCATGAGACATAAGACTCGGACCAGCTGTGCTCGTGCGCAGTGTTAAAAGAACGCTTTAATTTACAGACACAATGCAAAATAAAGTTGTTTCTCCAAGAGTATATCAAAACCATTGCACAAATGTCTTATTTGACATGATAAATAAGTAATAATTATTTTTTTACTTTTTTAGATATTATCAAACAGTATATTTGTTTTGCCACTATTTTAATTTTTACCATGCTCATATACGACTTTCTCAGGTATATTACCATTTGGACTCTCCGTATAAACTTTAGTCTATATTTCGGGGAGGAAAAAGTTCTGCCAACTAGATCCTATGCATTCCATGTTCTTCAATCATATCACCATGGAAAACTCTTCCAACTAAAGAAATTAACCAACAAAGACTTTTTCTCTGGAACTAAACCCCCCAACTGGACTATTTGCAATTTTAGGAAATCATTTGGGTGATTAAATCCCTCCTCTCTCAAATGACTCCTAAGCCTCCGCTGTGTTTTCTCATTGTAGATGATGTCTCTAATGGCTGTATATTTATTACCTTTTAACCACTTCCGGTTACCTCAAACTCATATAATTCCAAGAGAAGAAAACAAAACAGGTAAAGAAATAAAGCTGCACGAAATATAGTTAATGGGTTCACACCATCTTATGATCCCACAAATTCAGGGCACTATCCTCTGCAGAACTTCCAAAGACAGATGACCTATCTGGAGACCACTGAAATAAACAACTTTATGTTAAAGGATATCGCAACAGTTAAGTAAATCCAACTAATGGACTCGTTAGCAACAAGGAATAGAGACCACTAAACATTTGCATACCTGCACACAAAGGACAGCAGCAGTGTGACCCTCAAATATGTGGATAGGAGATCCAACACCCCCAGAAGTGAGTTTTCGGCGGTCAAACATGCGAACAGAATTATCAGCAGACCTGAAGAACAACGAAGTAAATTAAGGCTTTTGAAAGAAACAAGAATAATAGAGAAGAGTTCCAGAGAATTTAAAAGTACATTAAAAAAAGGAATTTTAATTGCTAAATTGTACATATAAACACTAGAAAAGCTAATGAGAGTCATACATTATCCACAGTTATTGAAACTATGGATAATGAGACTAACAAATACTCCAAAGAGTATACATTACCCAGTTAGTATTAGATTCACATCAAGAGGATTCCAATCAACACAGTGAAGATCAGCATTGTGAGCTTTCTCAACCTGTAAAAGAAACAAAACCAAACCCATCAGCATGGACAGAATGTGAGAAAAATAACTAGTGCAGTTTATAATTATGACTAAGCAAGATGCAGAAAAATCTGAAACGATATTTTATGAGCTGCTGCACCACATCAGTAACAGAAAATGAAAAACTATAACAGTAAAATGTCAGACCAGGGGTAAATTGGGAAAGGAAGAATAAGTTAGTTTATTCTAGAGTAGATACAAGTTAGTATATTTTAGAATTAGATATTTTGTATACACATGTAAGCACATGGGTGGTTATAGTTAGCATGTGTGTGTAGGATAATGAAATGGTGTAGGTTAAGAGTATCTACAGTTTTCAGCATTTCAATAGCTATATATGTGTAATGGGTGGAGTAACTTCCAAACTTTTGAATATTATACATTTTATGAATGGGAATAGCTTGTTAAGCTTTCTCTCTCTATCTCTATCTCTCTCTCAGTCTCACAAATTTAGTACTCCCTCCATTTCTAAATAAATGACGTTTTGGAAGAAAAAATTTGTTCCAAATTATCTGTCGTTTACAACTTTTTAGGAAAATAAATTATTTACTTTCCTATATCACCCTTACCTTCTCTCATTGTCCCAAGAAATTCTCATCGTTAGTATTAATAGTTTTCAACTTCCCATAAAGGGGTAGTAATAGAATTTCACACAGATTTTAATTATTAAATGATAGTATTAAATAACTTTCTTAATTCATGTGCAAAAACCTTAAACGACACTTATTTAGAAATGGAGGGAGTAATAAATAACTTCACCTTCTTCCTCCCTTATTTTCTGAATTCTCTCTTATTTCTATTTCTATCTTTGTTTCTATTTTATTTTCTAGTTAGGCTTCAACAAGATCCTGACAAATTAATATCAAAGCCCAAGTTCTATCCAAACTCATCATCTTCTTCCTCTACATCCTCTGTTCTTCTGTTCTTCTCGATTTTCAACCTCTATACCTTTCTATCTCTTCTACATTCTTCCAACCTTCAAACACTACCCGAAACCAACACAAATCCATCAACAACAATTGCACATCTCTACCCCATAGCAACAAAAAATCGATCTCAGAGGCTATGTTTTACGTACCTGCAACTCAACAAATTCAGGTGTTAATTCACTTGTTTCAGGTATCAAACACTTCCATCTCACTCGTTTTTGTAACATACAAATAGCCCATTCCAGAAAACTCAATTACAACATCACCCACACATTTTAATTCATTTGTTTGTTCTTCGATATCGGCAAAAAAATTCCAAATTCTATGAATTAGTTTTGCTTGATATGTTTTGATTTGTGTTAGGAGATTCGCATCAAGTTGTTTCAATTGAAGAGTCTTACAAATTGTTTCAATCAAAAAACCTTACAAATTGCTCCAATCGTAAAGTATAAATCGTAGAGCCTTACAAAACTGTTTCAATCGTAGAGTCAAACAAATTGTTTTAATCGTAGAGTCTTACAAAATTGTTCCAGTCGTAAAGCCTAAATCGTAGAGTCTTACAAGTTGTTTTGATTGCAAAACCTTATAAGTGTTTCAGCAAACGATCGTAAAGTTTTATAAGTTGTTCCGGTCTACAATCGTAGAGTCCTTCTATAAGTGTTCCAATCAACTATCGTAGAGTTCTATTAGTTGTTCTAGTCTACGATCGTAGAGTCCTATAAGTGTTTCAGTCACTGATAAGACTGTAAAATGAACAAACAGTTCGGGCTCAATTCGTACTTGCTCGATTAAAAATTCAATTCGAGCTCGACTCGAAATATAAATGATTCAAACATGAACAAACTTTAAAATTCGATTAATTACTCGAACCTTCTCAAATTGTAATTTTCTATTGATATTCGGTTTATATTAGTTCAAAAAATTCATACTGTTCGAGCTCAATTCGAGATCGTGCTCGACTTAATAGCTAAACAATCCTCAATCAAGCCTTATTTTATACTCAATAAATTTTGTGAACCAAAATCTAAGCAATTCAATACTCAGATCCATTCGGTTCATTTACATCCTTAGTCATCGATTGTAGAGTCTTATAATTTGTTCCAGTCTACGATCGTAGAATCCTATAAGTGTTCCGGTCAACGATCGTAGAGTCTAATAATATGTTCCAGTTTACGATCGTAGGGTCTTATAAGTTATTCTAGTCTACGATCGTGGAGTCTTATAAGTTATTTCCGTCTACGATCGTAAAGTCTTCCCATACTAAATTTGTTTGGCCAAGGATATTCAGTTTGCTTCATTGAGGAAGTTCATTTTTCATTTAAAAAAACTACTCAAGCTCACGTACTTGCTCAAGTGGTGTTGCTACTGCTTGAATTCATTTTCAAACTCAGAATCACACTTATTATGTACTCATTTTCTCTCTCCTCTTTATGGTTGGTCCTTCACAAATGTTACAGCAGGATTTCATAAACTACAGAGAGTACACCAAAGAGAAATTACAACTCATTAATGAGAAAAAGACCACTTCATGGAAAGTATTAATGAATTGTTGAGACAGAGGAGCCCAAATAATGATGACAAGTTTAAAAATCCTTTTGGGGATAATGTAAGGGGCAAGAAGCATTTTCATATAGGGCAGAGAAGGGATATTTAGAGACCCTAGGCATGTTAAGCAAGAAAGAGCAAGGAAACATGAAGAAGATGATGCTCAACGAAAGAGGAACCAAAATGATGATGATGGTGAAGAGGAAAAAGAACTTAAACATCTTAAATTGGTGTTCTCTTTATTTCCTGAGGGTGATGATGTTAAAAGCTAAATATAGGACTACGAGGAATATTATGGCATATATGAGATTCATTCTCATAGGAGTATGCCATAGTTGGATGCACCTCTATGGTTCCTCAAAATATTGGTACATGTCTTATGTCAATGGCAAGGACGAGCTTACTTGGAGGAAGTTTGCAAACAGCTTCATTGGGGTTCACTGAGACAGCTGTGGAAAACGTATATAAAAAATTCAAGTTATTGAAGCAAGTAGGAATTGTGAATGTATACAGTATACTATGATGAGTTTGAAAGGCATAAGGGGAGACTGATTGAGAAGTTGCCTCACTTGACTGAAGACTTCTTTGTAGAAAACTTTGTTGGTGGACTGAAAGATGAAACAAAAAAAATAATCAAGATGTTTGATCCATAAACTCTATCTCAAACCTTTAAACAAGCCAAGTTCTATGATAGTCCTAATTCTAAACTTGTCAACACCCACAACTATCCTAAACCACCACCCAGCCACACCAACACTCAACCCAACTTCAAAAAGGAACTCCCTACACCCCCAACCACCAAAACTCCTATTATTGCAGCCCAAAGAGATGAGAGAAAAACCGAGGGCCTATGTTTTTATTGTGATGAAAAGTACATCATGAGACACCAATGCAAAGCTCCTCAAAATTTCATGATCACTTGTAAGGATTTCAGGACTAAGGACTCTCAAGAGTTTATGGAATACTAAGGACCTCCCCAGTTTGATGAAGAATAATAAACTAAAGGAGAAAGCTATCTTGTGTAATCTGCAACTTCAAGAAGAGGCAAATGGGTCCTGATTCTCAAAGGAAAACATGAAGGAAAACAACTGATGATATTAATAGACAGTGGTAGTACCTTAAATTTTCTAAGTGAAGATGCTGCCAAGGCACTAAACAGCCTTATGCAGCCTATTGACCCAGTCACTATTAACCTTCCTAATGGTGTGGTGCCCTGAGTTTACATAGACTTTTGGCACCCACAATTTCAGTCCACCTATATGGATCATTAAGTTACAGTCATATATGATGATATCTTGGAAACCACTTGGCTAAAATTGTTAAAGAGGAATATATATGGACTACAATAACCTTATCCTCACCTTTACACAACATGGAATGAAAGTTCAGCTCCATGGATGGAACAACTTCCATATAAGTGTAGACCTTAACTATTTGATAATAGCCCAGTCAGCGTGAATGTCCCATATTGTTGAAAGTTATGAAGGTGACAATAATATTTCCCAAGTTATAGCTGAGTTGGCAACTACAAAGATGGGGCCTCATGAGTTTGAGTTAGTCCATGATCTGCTAAAGTACATAGGGAAGTGAGTAATAGGAATTCAAGGAGACTTAAAAAGACAACTATTTGAAGAACTCCATTAGAAAGGAGTAAGGTATCATTCAAGGGTAAGTGTCACTTTAAAAAGGATAGAGCAATATTTCAATTGGATAGAAATGAAGAATGATATCACAAGGTGGGTGGGTGAGTGTCATATTTGTCAATTTTCCAAACATGAAAATTTGACTCCAACCATTACCCATCCCTAACCAGCCTTGGATGGACATAGCTATGGACTTTATCAGTGGGCTTCCCAACTCCAAAGGCTATCAAGTTATCCTATCTCTGTCAAGACCTTATCCCAATTATTTTTTGAGGACCTCTTTAAGCTTCATGACCTTCCCAACTCAATTGTAAGTGATAGGGATCCTATATTTATGAGTGACTCTTGGCAAACACTAATTAAACTTGCAGGAACAAGGCTCCACATTGGTACTTCCTATAATTCTCAAAGTAATGGGAGCACTGCTTGGAACAAAACCTTAAAAGCATGTGAAGCCATTCGCCAAAACAATGGAGCTCTTGGCTACCTATGGCAGAATGCAAGTTTAAAACCACTTTCCACACTTCTCTACAAACAACCACATACAAAATTCTCTATGGATATGACCCTATACACCTGAGCATGCCCTCAAAATTTAGTATCAACATTGCAGCAGTTGAGGATGTTCTTGCAGAGAAACAACAGCAAGAAATACTCAAAGAGAACTTAGCCAAGGCCTGACAGAGAATCCAGAGCCATGCTAATAAGGGAAGAACCGACAGTTTTTGAGGTTGGTGAGTGGGTATACCTGAAGCTACAACCTTACATTTGCTTTACACTATGATATTTCGTGTTTTAAACCAAAACGACTCTCATAACAGAATCTAAAAAATACATCAAACACCATAATGTTTCCTTAAAATAATAGATTGCATGATAAACCTTTGTGTAACTAAAAAACTAATGCTCCTAAACAGAAATAAAACCAATGAAATAAACTCAACCTTGACAGCTGGAGTAGAACCAGTTCTTGCATCCCATAGAATAAGGCATGAATCATCACCAACACTACAGAACTCCTGGGGACTTCAGCACAGCAAGCATAAAAGTCAGTATAAATGCATGAGGCAGATAGCTTAATGGTGAAACTAATATAAAAAAAGGAGTAAAAAAAACAAGTAGGAGCCATTCTTTATTCTCTACTCATAAATAGCCTCCCAAGTGAAAACTTTCTACTGTGACTCGTCAAATCATAAAAAATCATGGTGGGTTATTTTGTTATTTGGAGGGAGAGGGATTGTAGATATTTCAAATAGATGGAACAATCCATTGTGCATATTAGATCACACTTTTTGAGCCACTATTTATGTGACAGAATGAATATTATTCAGGATTGATAGTTTCTTTTGTTGATTATTTGGCATATTTTTAGCTGTTAGCTTGAGTTTTTTTAATGTTATCCGAGTTTTGATCCCTGTGAAGGGATTGCTAGGCTCCTGTTCAAGCTTTTTGTATATTTTACATGAACTGGGATGGCATCCCCTTTCAATGCCTTTTTTAAATGTATGATTACTTATCGAAAGAAAATTATTAAAATAATATTATAATGTCTAGTATTCAACAAAGAACATATCACATAGGCACTGATAGTCCTATGTCCAATTAAATATCTAAACACAATTGATGCATTTCACTGCGACCATGCCAAATACCTAGTGGGGCAGAATTGCACGTCTTCAACAGTATCCTCGTGCCCTTGGAAAATACCTCTAGCTTTAATAGAAGGGCTGTCTAAAGGTTTATCATCTCCCCCAGCACCCTTTGGGATCTTATTGCCACCAGATCCAAAAGATTTTGTGGCCCCTGAATCTGCTGCCAAAGTAGATATATGATCATGTATACTCCATAAGACTACAGATTTGTCCTTACCTGGAACATAAATTTATATAATCAGATACATATTTGAAGTTTGATAATTGTCCTACACTATGAATTTCAAGAAACTTCATGTAACAAGATTAAATGACTGCATCAAGGGAATGGATATTTTATTCTTTTCCTAAAAGATGATCCATACATGCTATACGTGGGTGAAAATTTACGCTCATTAATAGCTATAAACACTTGGTTGTGAGTTTCACAAACCTTACCAAAATTTATACTGAAAGTCAAGACAATCATTCACATATGCAAAGTTAGAAAATATAAATATACGCGTGTTTTTGAGAGAGAGATCTGCCAAAAAAATAGTGAATCCTTCGTATTAGTAATCTGCATTCATTAATACAACTTCCTAATTGTAAAATCATCCACAAGATCTGAACACATAATATCAATATACTTTCTTGCCAATAACTATACTAAAATCAATATGATATGCTACGAACACGTAAATCATTCACATACAAAGTTAAGATAAAGTTACAAATTCACAAATGCAAAGCTAAGTTAAATAGTGAATCGTGCGAGATAAATTACATTCATAAACAATTGTATGTGTTATCATCAACAAAATATACCATGTTGTAACCATCATATATCTACTGGTCTATTTCAAAGTACATCTGAATTTTCCCAAAAGAGTACTTAAACGTCTAAAATGTTTAACCTCCAGATAGCACAAAGGGTTCTGTTGCACACATTGCAAGAGCGAATTCCGCATTATCTTGATGCCCAGTCAGTATCTACACAAGGATGGGTATCAAGTTAGGCAAAACAAATTTAAAAATGTACCTTTAATACAAAATCATTCAATATCTTAGAACTCAAAAGTTAGTGCTCTTTGAAATGACATCACAGTATAAAAATGATATTGTGAAAAACGCAGGAGGCTCAAATTATTGATTTTGAGGTACACACACCAAATCTGGACGAGAGAAAGTGGCTCCCAAGACAGCGTGACGATTAGGTTGACTTTCAACATCCCAGATGAGGACCTAATTTGAGCATGTCAACAACTTTAAGCCGCATTCAAAACCATCACTAACTTTCTGAACATCAAAACAAACTAAATCTTTGGGGAAAGCTACAAAGGAAAGGATAGGAAATAAATATAAAAACTAAATGCATACATCAGGGCTGTCGGTGTGTGTAGCCACTATATTGCTGTTTTGTGGAAGTTCTCGAATTCGATTCACCTGCAATTATGTTTTCAAATGATAATTAAAAGACCAAAGCTTTGTGAGTAAGCAAAACATTTCCATATCAATATGAAACAATGTAGAAAACTATCACAATTCACAGGATCAATGGGCAATGCAAAGTAAGAATCTTGCTATCCTGATACAGTTTCATTTCTGGTTTTCACACATTGGCTTTGGACCAGTATATTGATTCACTAGTGGTTTCAGTCCTATTCATCAACGAAGATTGCTCTTGGAAGACTTTTTTTCTTCCTCGAGTATTATTGCTAATTGATATCAACTAATGTAATGGTGCCTTGATATATAGATATTATTCTTATCATGCTCTCACTATTAAACAAGCACCCTACTTAGTATTGTTTCGGCTAATTTCCTTGTAACACCAACATTTTTAGGTTTAAATGAGTTTTTGTAAAGAGTTTTGGTAATTAAAGTTCGTGTTTGATGTAGAACGCTCAGTAAATAACTAGCACATCGAAGTAAATATTTCATTTTTTAGAAGTAATGTTAATTTTAGACTTCGTATATTTTGACTCTTTCTAGTTAGTACACTTATTTTTGTGTTATACTTGTTGATGTTCTGACCAGAGTTACCACACTGAGACCTAGCGAACTACGTATTGGTACTTGTGTACCCAAACAGAGTACTTTTACGTACCAATACTCTAAATTTAGCGTATCAAAAAACTTCTTTGTTGTTTAATTATAATTGCACAAACAATAATATAATAACTTAGTATTAGATGTTCAAAAAATACATTTATACTAAAATATTTATAAAACAATCAACTTGATTGATTCAACTAAAAATCTTCAATAAAACTTAGCTTTATTACATTTAAATTATAAAAAAATTCCTAACTATATCGCGTTTTAGCTATGTTACGTACCGCGTACCCTTACATCATACCGAAACGTACCACATTTCAGGTAACACTGGTTTTGGTTCTAACTTACTCTCAAAGTGTGTACACCCCTTTTGGTAACTTTTATTAATCTAATCTTTATTAATTATCAAAGGAAAAAATGTTAAGCTAAAGTAAAACAAACTTACCACTAAAGCTTAAGCAACAACCAATTGCACCTATAATTGTCCACAACTTAACTTGTATCATACATGCACACTGATTTCTAGATAACTAGCCACAATCTACTTCAAATAGCAATTAGATACTATAGTAAAACCTCTATTTAGGAATAGACTTCGGACCAAACTATTTGTATTCTAATTGAGAAGTTATTACTAAATAGAGGTATTGGTACAAAATATTTTTCGAACACCCAAAAATATCCACTTTAACAAAAATATCAATAAGAACTCTCACATAAATTATTTAGATTTTCAAACTAGAAAAATGTAGTCTTTTGTAGGAAAATATGGTCTTTTATAGGAAATGTGATTTTTTATAGGTAAATGTGATCTTTTATAGGAAAATGTAGTCCTTTATAGAAAATGTAGTCTTTTATAGAAAAATGTAGTCTTTTATAAAAAATGTAGTCTTTCAAAATTAATATTGTCTCTCTCTCTCTCATATATATATATATATATATGAAATTATTACTATATAGAGGTATAGTTTCTTAATACGGAACTTAAAAAGTATATAACATATTACAATTTAGAGGTTATTCCTATTTATAACTGATCCAAATTGGGACCAAATTTTTTTATAATATTGTAGAGGTTATTCTTATATAGAGTATTCCTAAATAGGGGTTTTACTGTATCATCAAATTTGCCTTAGCTATTAACTACGAATTAGAAAATTATATATAATTTTTTATCAGTAATTAAAAAATATTCAGCGATGTTCTCAGTTAAATAAAAGAAATACAAAGAACATAATTTCTCCAAAACATTAAAATGAACAAAAAATTTAATTTACAACTGATAATGTAATATTTAATGCATAGAAGGGTATTTTAATGAGCAATGGAAAAAAGTTTAGGCTGGCAAATGTCAGAACAAAGGTTCAGGACTGGAGGCTAACCACTTAAAAAAGTTCAATTATAGTCAGCTACCCCTATAAACACGTCGCCTTAACAGCCAACACAACTTTGAGCGCCATGGATTAATGCAATGCTAAAAGCAGGAATTACAAGCATGAGAATACAAAATCCTCCAAGAAGTTATGCTTAATTACTGCGGATAGGGAGGATTTTTCGACAACAAATAGTGTATTTCCCAAGAAATTAAAATCTCCACTTTACATCGTATGTGAAGATTTTTCTGATCAAAGGATAGATAATTCCTCAATTATTCTATAACTTAGTACTAATTAATAAGTCTCCAGTGATAGATGTGAGACACTAACCAACAGGAATTAAAGTATACTGTATATGCATCACATCTGAGTAATATACAAAGAAAAAACAAAATGAGCAGTAAAAGAGCTAGACCAATAGATACCTCCCCAGGATGTATAATGGTTTTAAACTTCTTTACAAACGGAGAACGTGCTTCTTCATTGAACTACAAGATGATAGGCATATATCAATCAAAGGAGATTAACCTGGTGAAGGAAATAGAAAAGGGGGGAAAACTGCATTTTATATCATTGGGATGTCACCTGTGATATGTGCTCCGCCGCAGCAACTCTAGGTTTTACAATTTCGCAGTTTGCTATGACGAATGTATTAGGAACACTACCATCAGTCTAGAAGAGAGAAGGGAAGCATGAAAAAAAATATTAAGATAATAACAATTACATGAAAATAACAAAACATTCTATTAACAGGAACAAAAACCATAAATTTTGTCCACATCAGTACTGAGCAAGCCGAAAATAGAAACCTATCGACCTAAAATTTCTTTCTACAACTAAACTAAAAGTCCCAATATTGGGGGCAGCCCCACATACACCATACACATTTAGGGCTACAAAAAACACACATGCCAGCACCCACTAAATCCACCCATGTTACAACCCCACCAAACTAAGAAAAGGAGCACACAGAACGTAGGTATAGGCCTGTCAATCGAGCTATGCGAGTCAGGTTTTAGGTTGTTCAAGCTCAGCACAGTTTAAAATTATCGGACTTGTGTTCGGGCTTGACCCATTTGGGCTACAATAAATTTGTCCAAATAAGATCAGAAGCTTCGGGCTTTTTTCGGTCAAGCCCATATTAAAATATACATTATTAATATGGACTCCTAGACCCAAAAAATACAATTTAAAGTAATTCATTTAAAACGTTTGACATACATCATTCTTTTTATTAATCGAATTAAATTTTAAATTAACTTAAATAAGCTTTTTTATAAGTACTCCAGTATTTATTGTTTTTAATATTTAATCTCAGTCTTTTTTTTAATGTTATTACTATATTTTATTATGAAAATGATACAAGTGACCACTTTACAAAAAAATATGGTACTTAATTTTTAGTTGAGAATACTATATATAAATATAAATTGAGAGAGTAAATATGTAATAATTAATATATATATATATAATACGTTTTTAACGTTGTAATTCAGTCGGGCCTATAATGGGCCGAACGACCTATTGACCAAGCTCGGCCCGAATTTCACTTCGACCTTGATTTTTTGTCCAAGCTTGGCTCAGCTCAGCTCAGCTCATTCCCAAATAGAATTCAAGTGAGCATTAAATGGGTCAAACGATCGGGCTTCGGGCTTGACCGGCCCAATTGACAATCCTACGTAGGTACATCATGCTCCAACGCAAAATCACTATCATACTAGAAGTTGCTAAGTTAGAAGTACAATGGTGTTGCACTCAGCCACATGGTTTGCAGAAACCTCTAAATTAACTTTAAGAACATACAATTCACAACACTTCACCGATGACCTTTTATGACAGAAAAAAAAAACATAGTGCCGGAAAATGTCAATCATATATCAAATTAAGTACCCCCAAGAATCAAACTGAAATTGCAATTCATGTAATTACTACTGAAAGATAACAGTATGATTATAAAAACTTAAGCTTACATCAATAGTACATAGGCACACAAGTACATCTTAATAGCAATAAATCTAACTTCTACTTGTAGCCCTTTTACCATTAAACCTCAATTCTTGGGAATTGGTATTCGATATTCCACCTAATAACCTCTTTTAGATAGTAATACAAAAACACATTTAAGTTTTCTAAGATAAATATACATTGATCACATAGCATTAGTTGAGAGTAAAAATAACATTTTATTGAGAACCATCATAAAAAGAATATACCTTCGTAGCATATGCTAAAGAAATAAAGGACTACATCATTTTTATGAGGCATTCAGCATGCTATTAGCCTATTAACAATATATGACGCAATAACTCATGTTGCCTATTCCAGTTTCGGTCTTTCAAAATAAATCCAAAACTCAAGTACATATATTATGTTAAAATATTACTCATTTATGATTTGAATAAGCCAAGAATAATCAGGAGAAGATTCACTTGCCTGTTCAGAAAGGTATAGACGCTGGCGATTCTTGTAAGTAGCTTGCTCTAGTTGTGGCCCCCATCTATCACGATAACGCCAAACAAAAAGAAAGTAAGAATCACACATTAAGATGCATAACAGTCGAGACGTGGATTATATAAAAAGGTACCATATAGCCCTATATAGTGGAATTTCATTACTTGTTGAGTAGCCTAAATATTATTCCAAAAAAATGTATTAGTTTAACCAATCTTTTTTATATTATTAAGAGTAATCCAGGAGCCCAAATTTGAGGTCTAAAGAGTTATGTTCCTTCTTGATTTTTTAGTCCACATGCACATAGAGGCTTAAGTAAGAAAAGTGTGAAAACATTATAACATGGACTATCAAAACATATAGCTAAATTCACTCTTTTCACATCTGTCCAAAATCCAAATCACAATAATACAACCCGAGATAAAAAAAAATTAATAATAATAAATAAAAGATGAACCCGTTAGGTTGGGTTTTATAATCTCAAATTCTAATGATTAGTCCGTCCGCATGCACTAAATTTTTAGGGGAGAAACAAATAAACTAATGGAAACCCAGCATCTTAAATTCCTGAGAAAGAAAATGAAGACTAACAAAGGTGATATACCAACAGATATAAACCCTAGAAATAAAACCCTAAAAAGAAGGGGTAAGAAACGGACCGACAAGAGAGAGAGGGCCACACAAGGTTGTGGTTGGCAAGCCAGTCGTAAAGGACTGGGACCATCGACTTCCACTGTGAGTACCGCTCATCCACCGACGGCTCGCCTCCTCCTCCTCCACCTCCTTTTTTATCCTTCATCTCTTCAACGCTATACTCCTCTTTCTTCTTTCTTTTCCCTTCTCCTACTCCTCGCTGCTCTCTCTTTTTTTTTTTGGTTTCCCGCCCTCTACAAGTGTCATGTGTGTTCTTCTGCTCTAGTGTGTGTACTCCTGGGCCTCATTTTCTGTCGATCTGTCCATTGCATCGACCAACAAAATAGTAAATGAAAACGTTAAATAAGTGTGTATTTCCATATTAAAATAATATCAAAATGAATCTAAAATATAATCTCCTAAAAATTACTCGTTTTAATTTATAATTTCATTTCAAAACTCGTAAACAAAATTTAGGAAATTGTAAATTTATTTCCTCTGCCTCTTTTTTCTCTCTCGTAAATTTAAAATTCTTTTATTTTTATCTCTCCAAACTCATATACACGGTATTTGTGTTGATACACAACACAATACTCTCTCGTTCCACAAACAAAATCTCATTTATAAATTTGTTATTTTATTTCCAAATTGATAAATTATATTGTATTATTTTATACAATTGTCAATGAAAACTCACTTATGCATAATTTAGATTGATATATTTATCAAGGTATAAACAGAATGACTCATTTTATTTAATAAGATAAATAAAAAAAATTATTTACTTGTTTCACTCTAACAAAATAAATATTCACATATTTGTCAAATTAGTGACAAATCACTTTCAATTTTACCTTTTTCATAATTTGTTGATGAATTATGATTTTTTTTTAAGTTTGCGAAATTGTTTTGGATCCAAAAAATAATATAAATTTATAATTAAAAATAAGCTAAAATATAAATTAGTATCCTAAATTATAGGTCATATTCCACTTCGATAATTTACCATTCAATTTTATCAATTAAATAATTGAACTATTAATTTTTTTCAATTGCAACAAATTAAACCTGACGTTACTATCTGAGTGAACCATTAATCAACCGAGTTGTAATAAAAAAATAATATTTTATTTATTGATTAAACAATTGAGGGTAAAATAGTCACAGCTCATACATTAATTAAAATTAAACAAATCACAAACACCCAAAACTTTCAGAATTCGATCAAAGAGCTCCAACTTGAATTCTCCTTATTCGCCGCTCATCTTCAAAATTTACATCTTAGAGCCAAAATATTACATCATTGTGCTTAGGAATCGTCGCTAGCCACAAAGCCATCCTTATCCGATCTAAAAAACAACATTTATACATATATACCCAAAATAACAATCCAGAACTACAGTACAACCATGACTAAATTAAAAAAAAAATCAGTCCATCACAAAACAATGTCTCCGATCCAAATTAGGAAGAAAAGAAAAAGAGGAGAAGAATAGAATGGGCCGCTAATCTGAGAGCTGGTCTCTCTATCTCCATCTTTTTCTTTTGTGTTTTCTCTTATTAGTCATCTCTGTTAGAAAAGTGAAACGAGGGGAAGACGAAGAGACGAGGCCGGAGAACAGGGACGGAGGATGGGGAATGGAGAACGAAGAACGGAACAGGAATCAGGATTTGTGATAAGTTGATGCTGGAGCAAGATTTGTGATAAGCTAATTTTCCTTTTGTCTTTTATTGAATTGCTTATTTATAGAGAGAAGCTTATTAAATAGAATTGCTTATTTTTCAGGATGAATAAGCATAGCTCCAGCTTATAACACATGTTGTTTATTATGCATGTTTTGTTTAATTGTATTTTTGTGTTGTTTAGTTTAGTTTAGACTTAAATATGAATTATTATCCTGAATTATAGGTCATATTCCATTTCAGCGATCCACTTTTCAATTTTGTCAATTAGGTGATTAAACTATCAATTTTTTTCAATTTTTTCAATTGAGGCTGCCACGTCAGAAATTGCTGACGTGACTACCTTAGTGGGACACATCTCAGCTGATGTGTATAGAAAAAATAATTTTTTAAATTATGATAAAACATATTTGTTATACTGAAGGGTAAAATGGCCACACTCTATTCACTTAATACATCTAAACTAATTAAAACTTCCAATCATTAAAAGTTTTAATTTTGTCAATCAGAAAACTAAATCAAGATCGATCAAAAACCGATCAGATCTTCATCTCCATTTTTACTTTCTTAAACTTCCAAAATCTAAAACCATCAAAAATCGATCAAAAACTCCTTTTAGCCAAACATTAAAGATTAAGATCTGCAGCCAAAAATTATTAAATCATACAATACAAAAAAAATTGTATAACCATCATAGGGAGCAACGAAGTCATGAAGTCAGAAAGCAAAAAAAATTGTATAGCCATCATACAATACAAAAATTTTAATAGGGAAGAAGAACGAAGTCAGAAAGCAGTATAGAAACAAACAAAGAAGAAAACTCTCAATTTGTACAACCTCCTTCTTCAACCTCCAGATCCGGAAGTCAGGAAGCAGCGAATAACTCTTCATCTTCTTCAACCTCCAGATCTGTACAACCATCATCTTCTTTCGCCCCCTTTTCTCTCTCCTCCGACCATAAAAATCCCCATCATCGATTTTCATGGCGGCAGATTCGTGGAACTGTGAAAGGGATAGAACAAGAGAAGAAGTGTGTTGTGTATGTGAAAGAATGGGTGGCTTGTGTCGCGGCAGATTCATGGCGGCAGATTCGTCTGACTCTTGTTGGATTTATCTTCTCCGATTGTGTTGTGTATGTGAAAGAATGGGTGGCTTGAAGAATTTGGTTGTTGATGATGGATTTAAAAGAGTAGATCTGATCAGATTTCGCTTCTGATATGTTTAAATTTTTATTTTTTTTTCTTTCTAAATGAGATTTATTATTATTATTTTATTAAATTATTATTATGTTTTATTTTGTTTTTGACATATTTACCCTTGATGTTTAGAAGAGATAATTAAAATAATATTTTTTAATTACACATAAGCATTAGTTTGCCTAGTCAGCGAGACACGTCAGCGATTTCTGACGTGGCAGCCTCAATTGAATGAAATTGAAAAAAATTGATAGTTTAATCACTTAATTGACAAAATTGAAATGTGAATCACTGAAGTGGAATATGACTTATAGTTTAGGATATTAAATCATATTTAAGCCTTTAGTTTAATTGTTAATTTATTACGTTTAATTTATGTTAGTTGTGTAATTTTTTAAGTTAATTTACTTGTGTAATTATTCATAATTATGTTTTTTTCCTGTAATTTGCTTAATTATTAATGTTAATTTTATATATTTTCTAATTTATATTATCTGTGTAATTTTTAGTTATTTTATTTGTTATTTTACCTTTTTGTCATTTGATCTTATTAAAAATATATATTCTTTTTACACATAAGCACGCATTTAGCCTATTAGGATGCCACGTCAGCAATTTCTGACGTGACAGACCCAATTGAATGAAATTAAAAAAAATTAATAGTTCAATCATCTAATTGACAAAATTAAAAGATGAATCACCAAAATAGAAAATGACATATAATTTAGAATAATAATTCATATTTAAACCTTAAAAATATCCTATCCTTAAAAATTTCACTACCTCAAGGTTTCACATTGTCTAAAAAGAAAGTTACCAACCCTCTTGAAAATGATTCATTTTATTCTTTCTAAATATTCCGCCCTCTAAAATTTCCACTACAATGTGTAATAATATAAACTCTCTCTACATTTAATTTTTTTTTATGTCTCTGGAAATTTAAAATTATCTCTCCAGTTTTTTTTTTAATAAATGTCTTACTTTTTTGATCATCTTTAATTTTTAAATTTTTTTTCTCAATAAATCTTCACCTTTTCTTCTTAAAATTGTGTTTTAAAATTTAAAATTTATTTTTTATATTATCTCGTGTCTTGCACATGTTAGTAGTCTAATATAAAATTAATTATGACCACATATTAGGACAAATAAATGTTACATTACTAGCTAATGAATTTTACACATACACATATTTATCTCAAATATTAATTTTTACCATTTGAAATATGAAATACTCTATCTATCCCAAAAAATAATTGAAATATGTAAGAAAGCATATGTATTATAAAAGATGTCTAAGTATATAATTTAAATGTAAAATATTAATATTTAAATACAAACAATTACTTTCGAGTAATGTTACACAACATATTAAAAAAAATATTATACAAAACAACTTAAAAATTGTGTGACAAATTATAATTAATTGATAATTCACCGTACATAAATTAACTTTTGTGGTAATAATCAACCACGTAAGTTGGTATTCATTTGTTTTGAAAGGAGTAATTTTTTCTTCACATGTTGGTTCCATTTGACTTTTGTCCCGTTTATAAGTGCTTAGCCCTTTAGTATTAATAGTTGCTTGAGCCATATTTTTTACTGACAAAAATTGAGTTTCATAATAGACTCAATTGTTACAAACTATTATATCATAAAGTTCAGAGTCGTTCCTAGGTTTTCTAAGATTCAGGACAAAAAATTTCAAGTGGGCCTTTTTATAAAAATTAAATAAATAAATAAATAAATTATCAACTAATTATTTTTATTAAAATTATAAGAATTTTTAAAAGATAATGAATAACACTTTAAAATGTCATCGAAGCAAAAAATTATCACATGTACCTACAAAATAAAAGTATCAATAAAATCGGTAAAACTAATTAAATACCCACAGTAGTTGGCAAGTTTTACTGATTACACCATTGAACTTTTAATTTTTTAAATTACCCCATTAAACTAATTAAAAATGATTATTTTAAATATTTTTAAAAATAATTATTATTTTCAGTAAAAAAATATTAGAAACTTTATTTATTTTTCCATAAAATGAGAAAGTTTCATAAAATATAGATTTAAAAAAATTAAAGTTTTATGAAACCTTACTGATTTAAAAAAAAATCCTTTTTTTCTTTTTGAAAATAAAGTTTATTTTTTTGAATCTATGTTTTATAAAATTTTACTCATTTTTTTTTTAAAATGAAGAATTTTACAATTTTTTTCTTGAAAATAATATTTATTTATAAAAATTATTAATTTCTTTTTTGAAAAAATTGAATCAGTTTTTTTATTTATCTTTTACTGTTTTTTTATTTTAATTTCTATTTCTAGTTTATTTTTAAAAAAAATTAATGTTAAGAATGGGTCATTCTGTTAAAAATTAAGTAAACATTAATTTAATTTAAAATCATTTTAATTTTTTTTAATCTATATTTTATGAAACTCTACTCATTTTATGAAGAAACAAAAGTTTTTAATATTTTTTACTTCAAATAATAATTATTTTAAAAAATATTTAAAATAATTATTTTTAATTAGTTTGATGGGGTAATTTAAAAAATTAAAAATTTAATGGTGTAATCAGTAAAATGTGCCAACTACAATGGGTAATTCATTAGTTTTGTAGATAAAAAATTAACGTTCGTTTATTTTTTTAACGGAATAACCCAATTTTAAAATAATAATTAGTTTAGTGGTGTAATTTGAAAAATTAAAAGTTCAATGGTGTAATCAATAAAACCTACCAACTACAGTGGGTATTTCTTTAGTTTTGCCCAATGAAATCTAAATCACAAAATATCATTTAAAAAGTCTTCTTGTTGTATTTTTAGATGCAAAATCATCAATTATATTATCATATTTAATATTTTTTAATAAATTATTTTTAATGCATAATATTGCTAATCTTTTTATTTTATTTATTTTTTTTATATACATAAATATATAAACTTATAAAAAAAATTGAGCCCCTCTCTATGGGCCCGGGCGGTTACCCTGGTGAACCTTGCCCAGGGCCGGCTTTGGTAAAGTTTATAATCTATTTGCCGCTTGCTACCATCAGGCATCAGCACTATTCAACATTTGAGTTGTTTTAGAATAACATGTAGAAAATATTAATTTTTCTGCTGGGCAATTTAAGTTTACATCTGAATTGTTAAGTGCTTCCGTATATTATATGTAATTCAAATACTAATTCTGACTATTTAAAATATGAAATACTCCATTTATCCCACAATATAATTGAAAAATATAAGGAAACATACGGATTATAAAAAATGTTTAAGTACATAATTTAAATATAAAATATTAATGTTTAAATACAAACAATTACTTTCAAGTAATGTTACACAACATATAAAGAGATGCTACAAAAAATAAAAATTGCACGATAAATTGTAACTAATTAACAATCCACCATACATAAATTAACTTTTGTGCCACACAAGTTGGTATTCATTTGTTTTGAAATGAGCTTCTACCCATTTATTATGAATAGATAAAGGAAAAAGTAAACTAATAAAATGTGTACCAATAATAATTGCTTGACTCATATTTTTAAGTAACAAAAATGGAGTTTCAAAATAGACTCCTACATCATAAAATTTATAATCTATATATTTGCAGTTTGCTACCTGTTGGAAATATAATTGAATGAGAAAAATTGACTCGGGGCGGGGCGGGTCAAAACATTTTGCTCACGGGTCGGGTCAAAACAGTTTGTGCGCCAACGGTAATAAACCGTTAATTTTTCTATAAATTAAAGAAGCCGTTCTTGTCCTTATTTTTCCAAGTTATATGCCTTGTGTTTCCTGTGACTTTTGACAGACAACATAGGCTCATCTTTTGACAGACTACATAGGCACACTTTTGACAGACAACTTATTGCTCCTAATTTACTTTTTAACAGACAAACAAAAGTAAGAATTTTCTTCTTTTTCAATTTATTTTTTACATGTGTCAACATTATTATTATTCATGTAAGTTCAGTACATAACATAAATTATGATTCGATGAATTCTTAATTTTGTAATGCTACTAATTAAGAATTGAAATCCGTTTTATCTTGGGGAGCAATTATTCAATTAACCCTTAGCATCTGTAGGGGAATAAATTTGCTTTAAGGAGACTTTATGAATTCAAAAAACTCGAATTTATTTATTAATATTTTCTGTTTTATCACATCTATATATATATATATATTAAATGATACAATATATTACAGATAACACTACCATCAGCGTTATTCAGTATTTGAGTTGTTTTAGAATAATATGGAAAAAACACTAATAATTATGATAGACAATTTAAATGTGCACCTGAATTGATAAGTTCTTCAGTTGTTATCAAGAACATTAATTATTAGCTAATGAGTTTTGCACGTACGTATATATAACTCAAATACTAATTTTGACCATTTAAAATATGAAATACTCCATCTATCCAAAAATATAATTGAAAAACGAGCGTCAAGATTTGTCAGCGCATCTCAATCATCAAAAGTGTGTCCAATCCTACATAAGTAAGCACACCAAAAGTTTGACGGCTTGTGCCGCCGGGGGATAACTCCGGTGTGAGAATAAGTACAGGTTCAATAAAGTTTAACAATGAAAGCAAAAAACTCTAGTACTGAAAAATAATAATGAGTTGTGTGTAGCTTAGAATTAGCGCAAAACTTTTTATTTATAACGAGCTCACCACCTTATCAGAGGTCTTTCTCAAATTGGATTAGGGTTATCCACCGGGTATAACTCATAAAAATAGAAAAAGTTAATTCAAACCCTAAAATCTCCCTCCAAATTTAGAAATCAAATATAAATAGGAATATCTGATTACTTAAAATACTACTACTATCAAAACAAAATCATACATGTGAATTGTAGCCCACCACACAAATCGGACATGACATACTGTGGCTCAACAGTAAGGAAACATACAAATTATAAAAAATGTTGAAGTACATAATTTAAATGTAAAATATTAATATTTAAATATAAACAATTACTTTCAGGTAATATTACACAACATATAAAAAGAGATTACAAAAATAAAAATTGCGTAATAAATTGTAATTAAATAATAATCCATCATACATAAATTAACTTTTGTGGCAATAATCAACCACATAAGTTACTATTCATTTGTTTTGAAATGAAATTTTTTCTTCACGGCTCTTATCTATCTTCAAATTCAAAACACATAAACAAAACATTAGTATTAATTCTAAAATTAATAAATATAATTTGATTTTTGAAGTCAAATAAAATAATATTAAATTTTAAAATTAGCATGATTCGTAAAAATTTAGAATAAAATAATTTTTGTCATATATTATACAATTATAATAATTATGTTAATTAAAATTAAATAAATTTATATTAATTTAAAAATTATATTGTATATCTAATTTCGTAAAATATTTGTTTGGCTCGTGGTTTGCCATGATCTCATTGATCTGGGATTAGCAGCTAACTGGATTCAGTACAAATACAATAGTTCGTGATGATTGGAGCGTAATAGCACGCGCGAGAAAGGCTATAGAACGCCGTCTTACTTTTCTTAAAAAGTGTGCAATGGACGGTCAGTGGGGCCACACAAACTGATGAAGTCGGTGTTGAAAATAAACTCTTTATCCAGGCCGTTGACCAGAGTTCTATTCACACGTACTCCATATATGTGTGGATACTTGAAAATTATTCTTGAATATATCTAATATGTTTGAATATACCGTGTAGCTGCAACATCCATTTCCGAAAGGAGGTAACGCATAAAGTATAATAAATTTCAAAATAAATAAATGAAGCATTAATAATTTTAAATTTTTTAATAATTATTAATTTATAAATATCGAATTAAATATAATTTTCTAAAATTTGATAAAATAATTAAAAGGTAAAATTAATTAAATATAAAGGTCATATGTAATTTTCTTCACACGATCATAATCTCCTAACCATATATGTTCGATGACCACTTCGTCCAATGCGTCTCCTCCCTTAACCAAACCTTCGCTGCAACTTTCCTCATAGTTCAACCCGCAGTTGCGATATTGTCCACTAACACCATACCAGAAAAGCAACACGATAAACCCATTGAAAGAATCATTGCTATCGATAACACCATCGACTCCACCCTTCCTGGCCACCCCCTCCGCTATTACTAAAGGCACCCCATTTTCCGTGATGACCGAATATGAAATATTAGAGACGAAGATTCGGGAATAATACCAATCGAAAAAAGCCTACTCCCTATATGGTGTTTAGGGATTTTTGCAAGCGAACAAATTTGTTTCTTATATTGTGTTTAACGGTTTGGTAAGAGAACAAAATTTGTTCCTCCATATGGTGCCTGATGATTTGACAGATGGACAAAATTTATTTTCTCTTTGGTGTTCGGTGTGACAAGCTATCTGGTGTTCGGTATGATGATTTATTCAGAGTTCGGTGTGACGAGTCATGTGACTCTCCTAAATTCGGGTCTCTTTGAACCACGAATCCGGTCCGTCACTGTAAGACCTCAGCTTATTAATGAATAAAATCAAATTTTCTCTAAATATTATTGTGAATAATAAGGGGTTAATTTGATATAATACTTTGGTTATGGGTGAAATGTGCAAATTTTGCAAAATAAGCAAGTGGTTATAAAATATTTATTTTGTCGGGGAATATTCGTTTGGTCGCGGAATATTCTTGTTGTCGGGGAATATTCGTACGACGGCGCAGCCTTGTGTGGGCCCCATAACGGAAAACGATTGGATGAAGAAAACGACAAGTATAAGTTGTTTATAAATAACGGCGTAGTTGTTACCGTTAATACTGTTGGAATACCCGGTGGTTAAAATACAGTAGCACACGGTATTGCACCAATTATTGATTCTTACGTAAGAAGGCACTACTCAATAATTGTTACAGTATTTATTATTCAATATTTTATTTTATTGATTCAATAATTGCTGCGTTGATATTTTATATTATTGTTGTTTCAATAATTGTTGTTGCACAGTATTTTCATTTATCAGATCAATAATTCATATTATTTGAATAATATTATTAGATAACATTATTGGCAATGTCTAGAAAGTTCTATCTAAGGAGATGTTTGGTTATCTAATTGCGCGCCAGTAAGGAGAAATCCTTATTGGAAAGCCCCCTCTTTCCTGGGAACGGCCTGGTTGTCATAAATGTGATTCTGTAATATTATTTGTGAATAATTAATTATTGATTCATATAATAAGGAAATATTTATTTTATGTGGATATAAATGAGGGATATATTTTTGTGGTTAAAAATGAAGGAGTTAATGTTGAGATTTTTATCAGTATTTTTGTCGGAATGGAGGTATTAAAAATCAGGGTTTTTGAGATATTTTGCGGGGGTTATAATTTTTAATCCGACCATTGGATCGTGGTAATTTTTGGATATGTTATACATATATAAGTTAAGTATATGTTCACAAATTTTGAACCGTTAAAAATGAACGTATGATTTATTATGAATTTTACGAGATGATTGGTTCAGAAATTATAGAAGTTGCTGAATTTGTCATTTTGGTAGAAAATTCTAGAATTGGTGGGCCCCACTCTTGGTTGGTGAAGAAATGTGCTGAGATTTTTATTCAAATATGGTGGGTGGGAATAATAGCAGGTAAAGGCATCAGGTTGCAGGTTAAGTCTGCTTCGGCGTGCTAACATTTTCCTATAAATAGAGGGCTAAGTTAGAATTAAAAATCACACCAGAAACAAGTTTTCTCTCTTTCTCTCTCTAGATTATTAAGTGTATTTTGTGAGTATTTAGATACTTTGAGAGTTTCTATTCATCAGAGCAAGTTTCTTTCAGCCTTATACCGGTATTCCGACCAGAAGTACTGATATTTTGAGGTAAGGGATATTATTTTCTTTTTAAATGATATTATTTTCTTCAATATCATTATGCTGAAATATTGATATGAGTTTTTATCAAATTTGAAACTTTTTGTGTCGGGGTTACTATTCACGTATACGGCATTATTCACGTATACGGCACTATTCACGAATACGGCACTATTCACCAAAAAATAAAATTTTCCCTTTTTGTCCAAGATGTCTATTATGGTTACTATCTTTGATTGTATCCATGTTTTGATCTTTATTTTTGAATTCTGCTTCACAATTGATTATTATGAAGTATTATTGATCTTGGATAAACTGTTATACGAATCCCTACTATTTGTCCTTCTGTCTCACTGTATTCATTTTCTTTAAGATATTTTTCATCATCCTCAGTCCTAAATGATGAATATTACTAAATATCTTTGGCCTGTAGTGTGACAACCCCAAAATAGGTCCATTCCACCCAACCCATTCTGAGTCGTCAAATACATGGTACAGAAAACAACTACAACTTTATTACAACAATTATCGTGCAAAATACAACAACACATATGCTGTGAGTTTGGATACAAATATATACCAAATGTGACTCATGTTCTAACCGTGGACATCACCTCACAATAACACCTTACATAAAGGTATAGTCAAAAACTGTTTTAGAAATTAGAATCTTTGGGAAGTGCTCAAGGAAACCTTCGTACATGGGAGGCCACGCGTCTAGGTTATGATAGATATCATATGGCCACAGAATTATCCTAGGTTGACCCAATAGACCCCAAAGAAAAACGAGAAGATTACTATCATATTCTTCCCAATGGTGAGTCTTCTCTTGACTTATCATTATCTCCACTGTCTCTAATTGAGAATTATACTTCAAACAAACACCAAGATTATATAGGTAGTGCCCATAGATATACTCAGCAAATGGATGAGCACAACCCTGTCCTATGATGACACGAGGTTATATGTCATTAGACATCTTGTATTATAGTGACAAAACACCCTTCCAACGTTGGGTTCGCCTCACCCTATTTTCTTCACCAAATATAACTACTAAATGATGACCACCGTTCTATTCCCTTGTTACCCTCGCTCGACCCAGCTACGCTCTTATTACCTGAAAGGAATTGTGAAGCAAAAGGGTGAGCACAACTAGCTCAGTAAAGAATATCATGACTAAAGATAATTCAATTATCAATAGCCTTCATCAATAATAAATCAGAGATTTAGAACATATGGTAAATGATAAAAATTTCAACCATAGTTGCAGCGGAACGAGCAATCCATTAGAAGAGTCAAATAGACTATAAAGTCTATTATCTTCTCCATGTTAAAAATCCACCAACAATATTTTATCCATGTAACATCACTCAACAGTTCCTTTCCACAATCATATGAATAACTCATAATCATAATTGTGACTATAAATTTTTCTTCGCACCCAGGACGAAGAATATTTTCATCACCTGTCTTTACCTGAAACATCAAAGATCATGGTTATACCAAATCACAGTTCCTGTTTATAATCATTCTAAAAATCCATCTTTGCACTACAGGCCAAAGATATTCATCAACAAACCATCTTTGCACTACGGGCCAAAGATATTCAACAACAGTTCATCTTTGCACTACAGGCCAAAAATATTCATCAACAGGCCATCTTTGCACTACATGCCAAAGATATTCATCAACAATTCATATTTGCACTACAGGCCAAATATATTCATATCTCAAAGAAATATATAATTATTTCAGAATTTATATAAACAATAATTATAACCATGTTGATCAATTCACCTTTGCACTTAAACTTAAGATATTCAATTATAAATTCAATGGTCATGATCATACCAGTCACAATTCAACTTTGCACTACAGGCCAAAGAGAACCCTAGTCATGATCATACCAATAATCTACCCATCTTTACACTCCAGTGAAAGAGAATTTCAACATCAGGGTTATAAAAATGTTATATATGATGATAAAAATAATATGATCAACATATAGTTTTAATCTCAAGAGTAATATTTGTAACTCATGAATAGTAAATCGTGAATAGTAACTCATGAATAGTAACCCCGACACAAAAGATAGAAATTCCACAATAAAATCTATACTAATATTTCGGTATAATGATATTGAAAGAATAACATTATTTAAATTTATAAACAATTTATTTTAATTGTTTACACTTTACTAATTAATGCATTTAATCATCATAAAATGCCAACTCTTACAATTTCATCATCAATAACCAAAACCCTCATCAAAAATCTGCATATACCTCATATAGGATTCTCAAGCCATAAAATCCTATTTTCCAATTTTCTTTCTTCACAAAATATATTTAATTCATTTACTCATAACTAGACCATTTTTATGAAAAATATCAAATCAGTTCCAAAAATATTTCTTTTCTGGAATTTAGCATAATATAGTCCCATAGTAAACATATATTTTTCTCAGAATTTTTAAAAGTCATTTACTATTTTTCATATGGCCAAAATAGCCAAATATTTAGACATTTATCAAAAATTGTACTTTTTTCTAAAAATTCTGAAATTTACAGAGTATACTTCTATCATATACATGTACTCCCAATAAAAATTTCATCAATTTTGGAGTTAACCACAAGGAATTATAAGCTGTTACTTTTAAAATAGTCTTTTCTCATAAAATTCATAACTCTCAATCTATACATCCAAAAATCACCATTTTTGGATACAATCAAGAAAACTCATCAAAATATTATTTTAAATTTTTCCAGAATTTTTGAAGATCAGAAAAATTACGAAACTGAAAATCATAACAACTCTTAAAATCCCTTACCTCAAAAGAGCAGTACTTCTGACTGGATATCGGATATGATTGTAAGACCCCAACTTATTAATGAATAAAATCAAATTTTCTCTAAATATTATTGTGAATAATAAGGGGTTAATTTGATATAATACTTTGGTTATGGGTGAAATGTGCAAATTTTGCAAAATAAGCAAGTGGTTATAAAATATTCATTTTGTCGGGGAATATTCGTTTGGTCGTGGAATATTCTTGCTGTCGGGGAATATTCGTACGACGGCGCAGCCTTGTGTGGGCCCCATAACGGAAAACGATTAGATGAAGAAAACGACAAGTATAAGTTGTTTATAAATAACGGCGTAGTTGTTACCGTTAATACTGTTGGAATACCCGGTGGTTAAAATACAGTAGCACACGGTATTGCACCAATTATTGATTCTTACGTAAGAAGGCACTACTCAATAATTGTTACAGTAGTTATTATTCAATATTTTATTTTATTGATTCAATAATTGCTGCGTTGATATTTTATATTATTGTTGTTTCAATAATTGTTGTTGCACAGTATTTTCATTTATCAGATCAATAATTCATATTATTTGAATAATATTATTAGATAACATTATTGGCAATGTCTAGAAAGTTCTGTCTAAGGAGAGGTTTGGTCATCTAATTGCGCGCCAGTAAGGAGAAATCCTTATTGGAAAGCCCCCTCTTTCCTGGGAACGGCCTGGTTGTCATAAATGTGATTCTGTAATATTATTTGTGAATAATTAATTATTGATTCATATGATAAGAAAATATTTATTTTATGTGGATATAAATGAGGGATATATTTTTGTGGTTAAAAATGAAGGAGTTAATGTTGAGGTTTTTATCAGTATTTTTGTCGGAATGGAGGTATTAAAAATCAGGGTTTTTGAGATAGTTTGCGGGGGTTATAATTTTTAATCCGACCGTTGGATCGTGGTAATTTTTGGATATGTTATACATATATAAGTTGAGTATATGTCCACAAATTTTGAACCGTTAAAAATGAACGTATGATTTATTACGAATTTTACAAGATGACTGGTTCAGAAATTGTTGAATTTTCGGAGTTTATCATTTTGGTGGAAAATTCTAGAATTGGTGGGCCCCACTTGTGGTTGGTGAAGAAATGTGCTGAATTATATTTCAAATGTGGTGGGTGGGAATAGTAGCAGGTAAAGCCATCAGGTTGCAGGTCAAACCTACCAAAATTTTCCTATAAATAGAGGGCTAAGTTAGAATTGAAAATCACACCAGAAACAAGTTTTCTCTCTTTCTCTCTCTAGATTATTGAGTGTATTTTGTGAGTATTTAGATACTTTGAGAGTTTCTATTCATCAGAGCAAGTTTCTTTCAGCCTTATACCGGTATTCCGACCAGAAGTACTGATATTTTGAGGTAAGGGATATTATTTTCTTCTTAATGATATTATTTTCTTCAATATCATTATGCTGAAATATTGATATGAGTTTTTATCAAATTTGGAACTTTTTGTGTCGGGGGTTACTATTCACGTATACGGCACTATTCACCGAAAAATAAAATTTTCCCTTTTTGTCCAAGATGTCTATTATGGTTACTATCTTTGATTGTATCCATGTTTTGATCTTTATTTTTGAATTCTGCTTCACAATTGATTATTATGAAGTATTATTGATCTTGGATAAACTGTTATACGAATCCCTACTATTTGTCCTTCTGTCTCATTGGATTCGTTCTCTTTAAGATATTTTTCATCATCCTCAGTCCTAAATGATGATATTACTGAATATCTTTGGCCTGTAGTGCAAAGATGTATAATTACTTGATGAATATCTTTGGCCTGTAGTGCAAAGATGAACAGGTGTTGAGATGAACATGACCGACTGATGATACAAATGAATATCTTTGGCCTGTAGTGCAAAGATGAATATTTGGTTAAAGATGATTATTAATTGATGTTACAGGGATAAAATATTGATGATGGACTTTTAAATCTTAGAAGATAGTAGAATTCTTTCTCTACTTGACTCTTCTAATGGTTTGCTGTTTCCGCTGCAGTTGTTGATCTAAAACTTGTTGTCGATTATATTTTATCAGATTTTTCCCTGTTGAAGACTAACGATAATTTGTTGTATATTATCTTAGTCATAATATTCTTTACTGGGCTAGTTGAGCTCACCCTTTTCCTTTTTGTTCCATTTTTCTTCTCAGGAGGTGAGAACATAGCAGGATCTAGTCGGGGTATGGAGTGATGGTTCTAGAAAGATGTATTAGCAGTCCTCACTATTTCTGTAAAATAGTGTTTGAATAATTGTAATGAGGATTTATTTGAGTGTGGATATTGTCTAGAAGACAATATTTGTATTTAAACTCACAGTATGTGTTGTCGTATTTTGCACGACAATTGTATTATTGAAGTTGTAGTTTGCTTTCTGTACCATGTATTTGGCGACTCAGAATGGGTGTTGTATACCTATTCTGGGGGCGTCACAGTTGGTATCAGAGCTTAGGGATATGATCCCTGGCTGAGATGTGAGACAAGAACTAGGAGGGGAGAGACGGGGAATTCCTTCGCTAGTATGACCTGACTAAGTTTATTTGGTGTTTATTTGGTCGGTCAGAGTATAGGGATAATATATGACATGACTATTAACCCTTGTTTTATGGCAGTATTTAAGAATGGCAGCTGAGAACGTTAATAATGGAGTAAATCAGACCGTGGAGACACCTTTGATCACTACCCAGGGGAACGTGCAACAGGAAGGCAATATTCCTCCTGTAAACAACGTTACCGAGCAAACGATGAATGATGGAATGTTTAGGAGCTTTTTGCAGTTCATGCAAAATCAGACGAGGGAGACTCGTGTGCAGAATACGGGTGGAAATGATAACAACGCGCGGTTTGTCACAGCTAAGCAGTTCAAAGAATTGGGACCACCAGAATTTAAGGGAAAGCCGGATCCGATCATGGCGGAAACGTGGGTCAAGCAAATTACCAAGATATTTGATGTCTTGGGATGCACGGAGGAACAGAAGGTTCCATTCGCCACATTTATGTTCCGCGGTGAGGCAGACTACTGGTGGGAGTCTGTGAAGCGTACCCAGCCTGACGCACTCAACATGTCCTGGGAAACATTTCAAAAACTGTTCAATGACAAGTACTTTCCTGAAAGTATTCGTCATATGAAGGAGGTTGAGTTTATTAGACTGGAACAAAACAACATGACGGTGTCCCAGTACGAGGCGAAGTTTGCAGAGTTATCCAGGTTTGCACCTCATTTGGTCGAAAATGAGGAACGAATGACAAGGATGTTTCTGAGAGGTCTAAAACCCGAGATTCGGCAATATCTTATCTCTCATAAATTTTCTTTATATTCAGATGTTGTAAACAGGGCTCAATTATTAGAGCGAGATAATGAGTATGTGCAACCGAGGGACCACAACCAGGGTCATACCGGTGGCGGCAGTCATCGAAGCAATGAAAACCAGCAGGGAGGAAAACATTCGGACAAAAGCGGTAACCACTCTGGTGGTAATCGTGGTCGTGATAATAGAAGGAGCGAGTCGGGAGGAGATTTCAAGAAGAGAAGGTACAACAATGATAACGTGAAGACGTCAGCACAAACATCAACTGTTTCTAGGGGAGGAGAACGACCACCGGTCGTATGTTACAAATGTGGGAAAGAGGGACATATCAGCCCAAACTGCCCACAACAATCCAAGGTATGTTATAACTGTGGAAAGGAAGGTCATATAGCTCGAGAGTGTTCTGTAGCAAAACCAAGTTCAGCGGGGATGGTGACTCCAAAAGTTATCCCGGATAAGTCGAAATCAGCGGTTCCTGGAAGGGCGTTTGTCGTTACTGGCCAAAACGCGAGAAACCCGAACGAGGTGATCACGGGTAAGCTAATCTTGAATTCTTGCGAAGTTTATACTTTACTAGATACCGGTTCTACCCATTCTTTTATCTCTCCTGCTTGTGCTCAACGTTTAAACTTGACTCCGGAGAAATTGGACTTTAACTTATCTGTTGAAACTCCGTTGGGTGAAACCTTCGTTACATCTACAGTTTATAAATCTTGCATGATCCAAGTTGGCACTATCACATTACCTGTTGATCTTATCTCTTTAAAGATACTTGCTTTTGATGTGATTTTAGGAATTGATTGGTTAACCACTCATCATGCTAAAATTGATTGTTTTCGTAAGGTTGTTAGTTTTCATATTCCTAACCAACCTGTCATACGAATTCAAACTACTAAACCACTAAAATCAGTCACTGTCATATCAAGCCACAAAGCTATTCGTTTATTGAAAAACGGATGTCAAGCTTTCTTAGCCCATGTTATGGATTTGAACAAAGACAAGTCAGATTTGAATAATATTTCTATTGTTAGAGAATTTCCCGATGTATTTCCTGAAGAACTTCCCGGTCTACCCCCGGAACGAGAAATTGAATTCTTTATTGACCTTGAACCCGGTACAAAGCCCATTTCTAAAACCCCATATCGAATGGCTCCTATTGAACTTCAGGAGTTAAAAGTCCAACTACAGGAGTTGTTGGACATCGGTTTTATTCGTCCTAGTACGTCTCCTTGGGGTGCTCCTGTTTTATTCGTAAAGAAGAAAGACGGGAGTATGCGACTTTGTATTGACTATCGAGAATTGAACCATGTCACCATCAAGAATAGGTATCCGCTACCTCGCATTGATGACCTGTTTGACCAGTTGCAAGGAGCACAATTCTTTTCAAAGATCGATCTTCGTTCTGGATATCATCAGCTGAAGATTAAAACTGAGGATATTCCAAAGACTGCCTTCAGAACTCGGTACGGGCATTATGAATTCTTAGTAATGTCTTTTGGATTGACTAATGCTCCTGCTGCCTTCATGGATATGATGAACCGTGTATTCAAAGAATATTTGGATCAGTTCGTTGTTGTCTTTATTGATGACATCCTCATCTATTCCAAAAGCCGTGAAGATCATGAGCGCCATTTGAAGCTGGTACTGCAAAGGCTTCGTGAAAACAAGCTATATGCCAAACTGAAGAAATGCGAGTTCTGGCTTGAGGAAGTAGCATTCCTTGGGCACGTGGTGTCAAAACATGGAGTATCTGTCGACCCGGCGAAGATTGAAGCCATACAAAGTTGGGAGCAACCGAAGTCGGTAACCGAAGTACGTAGCTTTCTGGGCTTAGCTGGTTATTATCGGAGATTTGTGGAAGGATTTTCTCGAATCGCTACTCCGTTAACTCAGCTGACTCGGAAAGATACAAAATTCGTATGGAGTGAGGAATGCGAGAAGAGTTTCCAAGAACTCAAGAGGAGACTCATTTCGGCACCTGTTTTGACAATACCATCTGGTTCGGATGGATTTGTTATCTACAGCGATGCTTCAGGCAAAGGGTTAGGATGTGTTCTCATGCAACATGGGAAAGTCATAGCCTATGCCTCACGACAACTCAAAGAATATGAGAGGAATTATCCTACTCATGATTTGGAGTTGGCAGCAGTCGTTTTTGCGTTGAAGATCTGGAGACACTACCTGTATGGGGAGAAAGTGGAGATCTATACAGATCATAAAAGCCTCAAATATTTCTTCACCCAAAAGGAACTCAACATGCGGCAACGACGTTGGCTTGAGCTGTTGAAAGATTACGATCATACCATCCAATACCATCCTGGAAAAGCAAACGTAGTAGCTGACGCATTGAGTAGAAGATCATATGCGGGTACGAGTGCAATGTTTTTAACACAAAGGCCCATTTTGTATGACTTGCAAAGGATGGAGATAGAGATGAAGGCTCCAAGTACCCACATGATGATATCAAATATACGAGTAGAACCGACTTTAATCGATAAAGTTAAAGCTGCTCAAGCTACGGATATAGAGCTGATGCGTATGAAGAAGAAAGTGCAAGAAGGTGCTATTCCAGAAGCAAGAATCGATGAAGAAGGAATACTTCGAGTCAACTCCAGACTTTGTGTTCCTAACGATTTTGACTTGAAGCATAGAATAATGATGGAGGCACACAACACACCGTTTGCAATCCATCCTGGGAGTACCAAAATGTATCACGATCTTCGACATACATTTTGGTGGAGCAATATGAAAAGAGAGATCGCGGAGTTTATCTCGAGGTGTTTAACTTGTCAACGTGTAAAGGCGGAGCATCAAGTGCCAAAGGGTCCATTGCAACCACTTGAGATCCCGAAATGGAAGTGGGAACACATTACTATGGATTTTGTTACGGGTCTTCCCAAGGTTTCTCAAGGCATAGATGCGATTTGGGTTATTGTTGATAGATTAACCAAGTCCGCTCATTTCTTGCCGATACGTGAGACTTATTCCCTTGAACGTCTTGCTAGTATGTACGTGAACGAGATTGTGAGATTGCATGGCATGCCAGTATCCATAGTTTCGGATCGTGACCCAAGATTCACTTCACGATTTTGGGTTAGCTTGCAGAAAGCTATGGGCACGGATTTACGATTCAGTTCAGCATACCATCCTCAAACGGACGGACAATCAGAGAGGACTATTCAAACTCTTGAAGATCTATTAAGACTTTGTGTCTTAGATCTCAAAGGGAGTTGGGATAAGTACCTACCATTGGTGGAATTCTCCTACAACAACAGTTATCAGGCGAGCATAGGTATGGCTCCATTTGAGGCGTTGTATGGAAGAAAATGTCGTTCTCCAGTATGCTGGGACGAGGTGGGTGAAGCAACATTGTTGGGACCAGAATTGGTACGCATTACTACAGAGAAGATCCAAACGATTCGACAACGTATACAAACGGCACAGGATCGACAAAAGAGTTATGCGGATCTTCATCGGAAGGACGTGGAATTTAATATTGGGGATCATGTATTGTTACGTGTTGCACCATGGAAGGGAGTTACAAGATTTGGGAAGAGAGGAAAGCTCAATCCAAGATTTGTTGGTCCATTTGAGATTCTTGAGCGAATAGGAAATGTGGCATATAGACTCGCATTACCTCCAAGCATGTCTCGTGTTCATAATGTTTTTCACATATCTATGCTTCGTAAATATGTTAAAGACCCGAACCACATTATTGAGTTAGAACCAGACGAGATAGCTGAAGATTTAACGTACGAGGAGGTACCTGTTAAGATCTTGGATAGGAAAGAGCATGTCCTACGCACGAAGGTTATACCACAAGTTAAGGTTTTGTGGAGAAACCATGCTATTGAAGAAATGACCTGGGAGTTGGAATCAGAAATGAAAGCGAGGTATCCTCACCTTTTTGAAACATCAGGTACGTACGTCAATTTCGAGGACGAAATTTCATAAGGAGGGGAGGTTGTAAGACCCCAACTTATTAATGAATAAAATCAAATTTTCTCTAAATATTATTGTGAATAATAAGGGGTTAATTTGATATAATACTTTGGTTATGGGTGAAATGTGCAAATTTTGCAAAATAAGCAAGTGGTTATAAAATATTCATTTTGTCGGGGAATATTCGTTTGGTCGTGGAATATTCTTGCTGTCGGGGAATATTCGTACGACGGCGCAGCCTTGTGTGGGCCCCATAACGGAAAGCGATTGGATGAAGAAAACGACAAGTATAAGTTGTTTATAAATAACGGCGTAGTTGTTACCGTTAATACTGTTGGAATACCCGGTGGTTAAAATACAGTAGCACACGGTATTGCACCAATTATTGATTCTTACGTAAGAAGGCACTACTCAATAATTGTTACAGTAGTTATTATTCAATATTTTATTTTATTGATTCAATAATTGCTGCGTTGATATTTTATATTATTGTTGTTTCAATAATTGTTGCTGCACAGTATTTTCATTTATCAGATCAATAATTCATATTATTTGAATAATATTATTAGATAACATTATTGGCAATGTCTAGAAAGTTCTGTCTAAGGAGAGGTTTGGTCATCTAATTGCGCGCCAGTAAGGAGAAATCCTTATTGGAAAGCCCCCTCTTTCCTGGGAACGGCCTGGTTGTCATAAATGTGATTCTGTAATATTATTTGTGAATAATTAATTATTGATTCATATGATAAGGAAATATTTATTTTATGTGGATATAAATGAGGGATATATTTTTGTGGTTAAAAATGAAGGAGTTAATGTTGAGGTTTTTATCAGTATTTTTGTCGGAATGGAGGTATTAAAAATCAGGGTTTTTGAGATATTTTGCGGGGGTTATAATTTTTAATCCGACCGTTGGATCGTGGTAATTTTTGGATATGTTATACATATATAAGTTGAGTATATGTCCACAAATTTTGAACCGTTAAAAATGAACGTATGATTTATTACGAATTTTACAAGATGACTGGTTCAGAAATTGTTGAATTTTCGGAGTTTATCATTTTGGTGGAAAATTCTAGAATTGGTGGGCCCCACTTGTGGTTGGTGAAGAAATGTGCTGAATTATATTTCAAATGTGGTGGGTGGGAATAGTAGCAGGTAAAGCCATCAGGTTGCAGGTCAAACCTACCAAAATTTTCCTATAAATAGAGGGCTAAGTTAGAATTGAAAATCACACCAGAAACAAGTTTTCTCTCTTTCTCTCTCTAGATTATTGAGTGTATTTTGTGAGTATTTAGATACTTTGAGAGTTTCTATTCATCAGAGCAAGTTTCTTTCAGCCTTATACCGGTATTCCGACCAGAAGTACTGATATTTTGAGGTAAGGGATATTATTTTCTTCTTAATGATATTATTTTCTTCAATATCATTATGCTGAAATATTGATATGAGTTTTTATCAAATTTGGAACTTTTTGTGTCGGGGGTTACTATTCACGTATACGGCACTATTCACGTATACGGCACTATTCACCGAAAAATAAAATTTTCTCTTTTTGTCCAAGATGTCTATTATGGTTACTATCTTTGATTGTATCCATGTTTTGATCTTTATTTTTGAATTCTGCTTCACAATTGATTATTATGAAGTATTATTGATCTTGGATAAACTGTTATACGAATCCCTACTATTTGTCCTTCTGTCTCATTGGATTCGTTCTCTTTAAGATATTTTTCATCATCCTCAGTCCTAAATGATGATATTACTGAATATCTTTGGCCTGTAGTGCAAAGATGTATAATTACTTGATGAATATCTTTGGCCTGTAGTGCAAAGATGAACAGGTGTTGAGATGAACATGACCGACTGATGATACAAATGAATATCTTTGGCCTGTAGTGCAAAGATGAATATTTGGTTAAAGATGATTATTAATTGATGTTACAGGGATAAAATATTGATGATGGACTTTTAAATCTTAGAAGATAGTAGAATTCTTTCTCTACTTGACTCTTCTAATGGTTTGCTGTTTCCGCTGCAGTTGTTGATCTAAAACTTGTTGTCGATTATATTTTATCAGATTTTTCCCTGTTGAAGACTAACGATAATTTGTTGTATATTATCTTAGTCATAATATTCTTTACTGGGCTAGTTGAGCTCACCCTTTTCCTTTTTGTTCCATTTTTCTTCTCAGGAGGTGAGAACATAGCAGGATCTAGTCGGGGTATGGAGTGATGGTTCTAGAAAGATGTATTAGCAGTCCTCACTATTTCTGTAAAATAGTGTTTAAATAATTGTAATGAGGATTTATTTGAGTGTGGATATTGTCTAGAAGACAATATTTGTATTTAAACTCACAGTATGTGTTGTCGTATTTTGCACGACAATTGTATTATTGAAGTTGTAGTTTGCTTTCTGTACCATGTATTTGGCGACTCAGAATGGGTGTTGTATACCTATTCTGGGGGCGTCACAATGATGCTGAAGAAAACTTGCACTGATGAATAGCAACTCACCAAGTATCTAAAAACTCACAAAATATGCTTCATAATATAGAGAGAGAAAGAGAGAAAGCTTATGTTTCTGGTGTGATTTTAAATTCTAACTTAGCCCTCTATTTATAGGAAAATTTTGGTAGGTTTGACCTGCAACCTGATGGCTTTACCTGCTACTATTCCCACCCACCACATTTGAAATATAATTCAGCACATTTCTTCACCAACCACAAGTGGAGCCCACCAATTCTAGAATTTTCCACCAAAATGATAAACTCCGAAAATTCAACAATTTCTGAACCAGTCATCTCGTAAAATTCATAATAAATCATACGTTCATTTTTAACGGTTCAAAATTTGTGGGCATATACTCAACCTATATATGTATAACATATCCAAAAATTACCACGATCCAACGGTCGGATTAAAAATTATAACCCCCGCAAAATATCTCAAAAACCCTTATTTTTAATGCCTCCATTCCGACAAAAATACGGATAAAAATCTCAACATTAACTCCTTCATTTTTTAACCACAAAAATATATCCCTCATTTATATCCACATAAAATAAATATTTCCTTATCATATGAATCAATAATTAATTATTCACAAATAATATTGCAGAATCACATTTATGACAACCAGGCCGTTCCCAGGAAAGAGGGGGCTTTCCAATAAGGATTTCTCCTTACTGGCGCGCAATTAGATGACCAAATCTCTCCTTAGACAGAACTTTCTAGACATTGCCAATAATGCTATCTAATAATACTATTCAAATAATATGAATTATTGATCTAATAATGGGAAATACTGTGCAGCAACAATTATTGAACAACAATAATACAAAATTTTAACGTAGCAATTATTGAATCAATAAAATAAAATATTGAACAGTAATTACTGTAACAATTATTGAGTAGTGCCTTCTTACGTAAGAATCAATAATTTCAAAAATACTATGCAATACCGTGTGCTACTGTGCAATAACGCGTATTACTGTATTTTAACCACCGGGTATTCCAACAGTGTTAACGGTGACAACTACGCCGTTATTTGTAAAAACTTAAATTTGTCGTTTTCTTCACCCGACAGTTATTCTGTTATGGGGCCCACAAATAGCTGCGCCGTCGTACGAACATTTCCCGACAGAAAGAATATTCCACGACCAAACGAATATTCCCCGACAACAATGATTATTTTATAACCACTTGTGTATTTTGAAAAATTTTCACATTTCACCCATAACTTTAACTTTTTATCAATTTAACCATTTACTGAATAGTAATTATAAGAAAAATTGAATACTTTTATTTCATAAAATTCGGGGTCTTACATGTAGTGCAAAGATGTATGATTACCTGATGAATATCTTTGGCCTGTAGTGCAAAGATGAACAGGTGTTGAGATGAACATGATCGACTAGTGTTACAAATAAATATCTTTGGCCTGTAGTGCAAAGATGAATATTTGATTCAAGATGTATATTCATTGATGTTACAGGGTTAAAATATTGATGATGGACTTTTAAATCTTAGAAGATAGTAGAATTCTTTCTCTACTTGACTCTTCTAATGGTTTGCTGTTTCCGCTGCAGTTGTTGATCTAAAACTTGTTGTCGATTATATTCTGTCATATTTTTTCCTGTTGAATACTAATGATAATTTGTTGTATATTATCTTAGTCATAATATTCTTTACTGGGCTAGTTGAGCTCACCATTTTCCTTTTTGTTCTATTTTTCTTCTCAGGAGGTGAGAACATAGCAGGATCTAGTCGGGGTATGGAGTGATGGTTCTAGAAAGATATTTTAGCAGTCCTCACTATTTCTGTAAAATAGTGTTTGAATAATTGTAATGAGGACTTATTTGAGCGTGGATATTGTTTAAAGACAATATTTGTATTTAAACTCACAGTATGTGTTGTCGTATTTTGCACGACAATTGTATTATTGAAGTTGTAGTTTGCTTTTTGTACCATGTATTTGGCGACTCAGAATGGGTGTTGTATACCTATTTTGGGGGCGTCACAGCCACGATACTACTATCGTCAAACTATTTATATTTTTCATTCATAACTTAATGAATAAACTTTACTATTTTACAATTTAAAATACACATTCTTCCCATTATCGGGATCTGCACAATGACCCCAAAATTTTATAAGTTTCACAACTTGGTCATTTACTATACCTGTTTCACATCACATTCGATGTTATATAAATATGCGGAATAATTTAAACTTTTTCAATCTTCTTTGAAAAATAAAACTTTTATTGATTTCTTAACTTGAATCAATTACAAATTCCTGAATCAATTTATTTTATGATTCAATCTATTCGAATTAATGAATAAATCTTTACATCTCGATTCGAATTCCTCTATGTATAACATAATACAACTTAACATGTATTACTCATCGTAAACTACTATCATGTACATCTTCTAGAACATAAATGTGGTTCAAGAATATATATTTAAATAAATCAATCAATCTCCTTCGATGCTAGTGAACTTTATCAATCAAGTAGCACATAACTTTACCGTGAGTCCTTAACCTGCAAAAGTGGTTATTTGCAAGGGTGAGCTCGACAGCCCAACATTTCTAACAGTTTTCATGCAGCACATAGCATATAATAGCATACTCAGCACATGCATTCATAATTCAATATTTACTACGCATGTTACCTCTCACATAACAGACATAGAGATTTATATCACAACATATCATCAAAGATCAACTTTCACATTTCATACATATCTCATATGCATTTCATATATATCAACATTTGCATAACATAATATAACTCACTAACAGTTATGGAATTCATATATCAAATAGGAATTGAAAGACTTGCCTGATTCGTAGTTTATGAACTATGACTTAACTGCTTAACGCTTAACTGCACTTCGTGTATCCCTACACAGTTATATAATCATGGATTCACATCCATTAGTAACATATTTCATGCACTCTCAATGTAATAACAACGTTACATTATTTTCTAACTAGGTTCGTAAACCTACACTTCACTTTCTCATCACATTCTCGGAATAGCTAGGTCCTTATAGGTATGCCTTAACCATTCGGATAATACATCAACATCCGTATATATCTATTACACACTTGAATCGCTACGTGATTGACATATTTAAAACTCGTATAGGTAAGTTTAAACGTACACATAAACGTCTAATTTAGTCGTAACTTCATACAACATCACCTATACTATATATTCATAGCACAATTCATATTGTTATTGTAAGACCCCGAATTTTATGAAATAAAAGTATTCAATTTTTCTTATAATTACTATTCAGTAAATGGTTAAATTGATAAAAGTTTAAAGTTATGGGTGAAATATGAATTTTTTTTTCAAAATAAGCAAGTGGTTATAAAATAATCATTGTTGTCGGGGAATATTCGTTTGGTCGTGGAATATTCTTTCTGTCGGGGAATATTCGTACGACGGCGCAGCCATTTGTGGGCCCCATAACAGAATAACTGTCGGATGAAGAAAACGATAAATTTGAGTTTTTACAAATAACGGCATAGTTGTTACCGTTAACACTGTTGGAATACCCGGTGGTTAAAATACAGTAATACGCGTTATTGCACAGTAGCACACGGTATTGCATAGTATTTTTGAAATTATTGATTCTTACGTAAGAAGGCACTACTCAATAATTGTTACAGTAATTATTGTTCAATATTTTATTTTATTGATTCAATAATTGCTACGTTAAAATTTTGTATTATTGTTGTTCAATAATTGTTGCTGCACAGTATTTCCCATTATTAGATCAATAATTCATATTATTTGAATAGTATTATTAGATAGCATTATTGGCAATGTCTAGAAAGTTCTGTCTAAGGAGAGATTTGGTCATCTAATTGCGCGCCAGTAAGGAGAAATCCTTATTGGAAAGCCCCCTCTTTCCTGGGAACGGCCTGGTTGTCATAAATGTGATTCTGCAATATTATTTGTGAATAATTAATTATTGATTCATATGATAAGGAAATATTTATTTTATGTGGATATAAATGAGGGATATATTTTTGTGGTTAAAAAATGAAGGAGTTAATGTTGAGATTTTTATCCGTATTTTTGTCGGAATGGAGGCATTAAAAATAAGGATTTTTGAGATATTTTGCGGGGGTTATAATTTTTAATCCGACCGTTGGATCGTGGTAATTTTTGGATATGTTATACATATATAGGTTGAGTATATGCCCACAAATTTTGAACCGTTAAAAATGAACGTATGATTTATTATGAATTTTACGAGATGACTGGTTCAGAAATTGTTGAATTTTCGGAGTTTATCATTTTGGTGGAAAATTCTAGAATTGGTGGGCCCCACTTGTGGTTGGTGAAGAAATGTGCTGAATTATATTTCAAATGTGGTGGGTGGGAATAGTAGCAGGTAAAGCCATCAGGTTGCAGGTCAAACCTACCAAAATTTTCCTATAAATAGAGGGCTAAGTTAGAATTGAAAATCACACCAGAAACATAAACTTTCTCTCTTTCTCTCTCTATATTATGAAGCATATTTTGTGAGTTTTTAGATACTTGGTGAGTTGCTATTCATCAGTGCAAGTTTTCTTCAGCATCATATCCGATATCCAGTCAGAAGTACTGCTCTTTTGAGGTAAGGGATGGTAAGGGATAGTAAGGGATAGTAAGGGATTTTAAGGGTTGTTATGATTTTCAGTTTCGTAATTTTTCTGAACTTCAAAAATTCTGGAAAAATTTGAAATGATATTTTGACGAGTTTTATTGATTGTGTCCAAAAATGGTGATTTTTGGATGTATAGATTGAGAGTTATGAATTTTATGAGAAAAGACTATTTTAAAAGTAACCGCTTATAATTCCTTGTGGTTAACTCCAAAATTGATGAAATTTTTATTAGGAGTACATGTATATGATAGAAGTATACTCTGTAAATTTCAGAATTTTTAGACAAAAGTACAATTTTTGATAAATGTCTAAATATTCGGCTATTTTAGCCATATGAAAAATAGTAAATGACTTTTAAAAATTCTGAGAAAAATATATGTTCACTATGGGACTATATTATGCTAAATCCCAGAAATGAAATATTTTTGGAACTGATTTGGTATTTTTCATGAAAATGGTCTAGTTATGAGTAAATGAATTAAATATGTTTTGTGAAGAAAGAAAATTGAAAAATAGGATTTTATGGCTTGAGAATCCTATATGAGGTATATGCAGATTTTTGATGAGGGTTTTGTTTATTGATGATGAAATTGTAAGAGTTGGCATTTTATGATGATTAAATGCATTAATTAGTAAAGTGTAAACAATTAAAATATTGGTATGAATTTTAAGTAATGTTATTCTTTCAATATCATTATACCGAAATATTGGTATGAATTTTATTGTAGAATTTCTATCTTTTGTGTCGGGGTTACTATTCATGAATTACGAATATTACTCTTGAGATTAAAACTATATGTTGATCATATTATTTTTATCATCATATATAACATTTTTATAACCCTGATGTTGAAATTCTCTTTCACTGGAGTGTAAAGATGGGTAAATTATTGGTATGATCATGACTAGGGTTCTCTTTGGTCTGTAGTGCAAAGTTGAATTGTGACTGGTATGATCATGACCATTGAATTTATAATTGAATATCTTAAGCTTAAGTGCAAAGGTGAATTGATCAACATGGTTATAATTATTGTTTATATAAATTCTGAAATGATTATATATTTCTTTGAGATATGAATATATTTGGCCTGTAGTGCAAATATGAACTGTTGATGAATATCTTTGGCCTGTAGTGCAAAGATGAATTGTAGATGAATATCTTTGGCCTGTCGTGCAAAGATGACATGTTGTAGAATATCTTTGGCCTGTAGTGCAAAGATGAATTATTGATGAATATATTTGGCATGTAGTGCGAAGATGAACTGTTGTTGAATATCTTTGGCCCGTATTGCAAATATAGTTTATTGATGAATATCTTTGGCCGTAGTGCGAAGATGGATTTATTAGCATGATTATGAACATGAACTGTGATTTGGTATAACCGTGATCTTTGACGTTTCAGGTAAAAACAGGTGATGATAATATTCTTCGTCCTGGGTGCGAAGAAAAATTTATAGTCACAATTATGATTATGAGTTATTCATATGATTGTGGAAAGGAACTGTTGAGTGATGTTACATGGATAAAATATTGTTGGTGGATTTTTAACATGGAGAAGATAATAGACTTTATAGTCTATTTGACTCTTCTAAGGGATTGCTCGTTCCGCTGCAACTATGGTTGAAATTTTTATCATTTACCATATGTTCTAAATCTCTGATTTATTGTTGATGAAGGCTATTGATAATTGAATTATCTTTAGTCATGATATTCTTTACTGAGCTAGTTGTGCTCACCCTTTTGCTTCACAATTCTTTTCAGGTAATAAGAGTGTAGCTGGGTCGAGCGGGGGTAACAAGGGAATAGAACGGTGGTCATCATTTAGTAGTTATATTTGGTGAAGAAAATAGGGTGAGGCGAACCCAACGTTGGAAGGGTGTTTTGTCACTATCATACAAGATGTCTAATGACATACAACCTCGTGTCATCATAAGACAGGGTTGTGCTCATCCACTTGCTGAGTATATCTATGGGCACTACCTATATAATCTTGGTGTTTGTTTGAAGTATAATTCTCAATTAGAGACAGTAGAGATAAGGATAAGTCAAGAGAAGACTCACCATTGGGAAGAATATGATAGTAATCTTCTCGTTTTTCTTTGGGGTCTATTGGGTCAACCAAGGATAATTCTGTGGCCATATGATATCTATCATAACCTAGACGCGTGGCCTCCCATGTACGAAGGTTTTCTTGAGCACTTCCCAAAGATTCTAATTTCTAAAACAGTTTTTGACTGTACCTTTATGTAAGGTACCTTTGTGAGGTGCTGACACATGATGGTGTCCAATGTCACATTTGGTATATATTTGTATCCAAACTCACAGCATATCTGTTGTTGTATTTTGCACGACAATTGTGGTAATAAAGTTGTAGTTATTTTCTGTACCATGTATTTGGCGACTCAGAATAGGTTGGATGGAATGAACCTATTTTGGGGTCGTTACAGTTATGATACCACAAGGTCAAATAACGAATTTTTCAATCGTTGCTTTATATCTTGAAAACATCCACTTGGACTTAACTTGTTGAAAATCATAGTTAACATTCATCTCTATCACGTAGCATGCTTCTTAACACATTTCATAGAATATTGGTCATATATTACAAGTTAAAGTAATCATATAAGCATGCCTCGAACTTCAGTTCAAAAACAGAAGTCATTCAAGACTACAGCACGGCGCAGCTGCGTCCTGTCCAGGCTTAGGGACGGCGCAGCTGCGCTGTCCCCTGGCCAGACCAGGACTGGGCTACTGCCTTGCTGTTTCTGCCCAAACTTCAACACACATCCACACTTATATTTAACATGGATACACGCTATAGGTCTTTACATACTTGTATGACCACTTCAAGTTCAACCTTATATATTAGGGACTTTAGTTTAGGATTTTCACGAAATCAAAACCAAATAGGTTTATGAAATCACTAGGTGTACTAATTAGCCTTATGTTCTCATAAGGAGGTCACATAGTCTTTACTACACATGCTTGTACCTACGCATATCTTTTACTCATAGCTAGCATTATTTAACACTTTTAAACATGCTTTACCCTCATGCTTGGTTTACTTCCATTATGTTTAACATATAAGACTTATGTTTTGTGACATAATGAAACATAACATGGCATCTTGAGCCTTTGAAATCTAAATACTCATATAATACAACCTAAGTTCAAGAATATGCTCGAGGTTGCCCTTGAAATCATTCTTCATGAATGATGCAATATAACACATATAAATCATATCTAGGAATATTATAGACGTAGCATGACTTATACATCCTTTAAAATCTAGATATCCATGTGATGCAACTAGATTTTGAAAATATGTTCAAGTTTGCTTTTGAAACCACTTTAAACTTGAACAATGCCACTCAACACATACAAGACAACTTTAAGGCTCTATTCATATGTAGTCAAGTCATGTTAACATGCTTGCAAGGTTAGAATGTTTATCAAATAGCCTTCATGCACCGTAGTTCTATCATACTAAGTTTTCTTGAAAACTTCTTTCACACAAGGTCTAACGAGTTTGATTATAAACAAAGGAACTATGTACACTATAGCATGCTCATTTATGTGTAAAATCAGTCATGTGTATAGACCACTAAGCTCAAACCTTACAAAAACACGAGTTTCAACAAAGTTCATTTTCAAAACTTTAAAGCCCTTGTTAAAGATCTTATACCAATTCATGCTAATCTTAATAAAACATGCTCACATTATGTTATTATACTTATATATACATGTTACACATGCTTGCATGCTAGTTTAAGTCATAACAATTGATTATCACTTAGCAGGCTTTAAGACAGAAGTCAAAACTGAACTCAGAGCCCGGCGCAGCTGCGCTGCGCCTCAATGTTAATCCGGCGCAGCTGCGCCGTGTCTGGTTCAGACCAGTAGCAATCTGCTTCGACAGAATGCTAGCCCAACCACATAATTCACTCATGAAATCATTCTTAAACACTCTTGTAATAGTTTAAACATGGTTATGTGACCAAATAACAACTATATGGACATTACTCAACCTTACTAGCATCCAATTCCACAAAATCAAAAATTCGAATTTCACTACTCACGAACTTTGTTTACAGAAACTAAAAATGGAAAGCTAGGAAAATGAATTATACCTCTGAATTGTGAAAGGAACTTGCTCCAATGGACTCTCAAACTCTTAGAACACTTATATACTCTCAACTCTTACTTAGCAATTCTCATAAATTTTCAAGCAACACCACTGAGAAACATGTCTGCTATTTAAAGAAAAAGTTTTGACTGGACATTTGTGTTACTCAAGCTTGGAACCCATGGTGCAATGGAATGGAACAATGGTTCATAAGGAGTTGCTTACCAACCCCATAGCATCCACCTTTCTAGCCATGAACGCCTAGGATTACCAGCTTGAATGATACGTAAAGAGAGTTTAGGCCACTGTTCCTTGTACTTGGTGACACTCATTTTGGGACAAGAGATAAAATCTCAGCAAAATTGTCAAGTAAGGCTTGGTTTGGTTCTTTTAATTTCCATAATGTAATATTATGGTACAATCGTTACCATGTTAGGAATTTAAAGATAAACTTTATACTCATATCATATAATCTATGTACATTAAATACATGTGATAAAATATCGCAGCAAGATATTATTATCCGAGTAGTTCCATAATTATTTTTACTACTCACATAACCACATTATACCCTTAATATTAATGTTTATTTAAACATTTAATTCATTTCCAGTCTCTAGAGTACACAGATATTTACCTCATCTCAATAAATATAAATCTTATAATATTTGTAACCAGTATACTTATTATCATGCTATCTCTTGCAATAATAATTATAATTCAATATACCATCAAATAATTGCTAGATACTAATATATTGCTCATAACAATAATTAATATTATAAGACAATGTATCTCACAGCTGTGCCACATAAGGCATATCTTACAAGCTCGATCTTAAGCTTCTCTCATCCTCCACACTTATTATTCTTTCAATATAATAACAATTAACTATATGTACGACACGTGTACATATATTATATATAGAAAATAGATAATGAATTTATTTTCTATTATAATAAATTGTTTCCATCAATTTATTTACACGTAGCAATTACGTTTTAATACATTTACTATATTATTAATCATACCCTATATAAAAATATATAAGGTAATATTATTATTCAAAAATAATATTTCATCCTTTTATTAAAATAACTCAATATTAGAAATATAAAATTATTACGCATTCTTCTAATAGAATATAATATTCTATAATACCATTTAATTAACCATATTTAATCCGGGTTAATTAATTAAGCATTTATTCAAGTCATGTTTTGCTAACTAAATTTCTTCATGAACACTTAGTCACCATTCATGACCTTATAAGAATTATTAGTATGCATGACTTGCAAATCACAGATCATAAACTGACTCAGAATTTTCTACAGACCGGCGCAGCTGCGCTGGTCATAGGCATGGTAATAGCGCAGCTGCGCCATACCAAATTTCCAAGCAGACAAGTTATGCATTAGCAGAACTGAAACCTTACACTTCTAAACACTTTACACATCCTACTTGAGCGTTAACTCTACTAACATCAATCTTCTATTTGGTTTCACATCACCGGTTACTATTTACCTTAATAATTTAGAAATCACACTTCGAGTTTTAAAACTTTATTTCCCTTATTAGTTTAACCAACTATACATATCCTCTATGGTTCCATACCACCAATAACACAAAACTCGAATGCAACACATACATACATACCTTTCATTTCACTCATTGTCGTGTATTGAATTACGTAATAATTCTCTAATCACTTCAAAGGTATATCAATCATCTACTCTCGACAACAACATACACGCATACAAGTCTAAACTAGCACGCGTCGAGCCTTTAATAGTATTCAATATAGTACACTGAGTGGTTTCCCACAAACAACTAACAAATTAGTTTCCGTCTCGTCTACACTGTTTTCACAGTGAGTTAGATCGGTTACTAATTCGTATATACATCCGCTATCTGAAGGAATCGTTTAGCCCAACTCCTATACATCCACCATTAAAGAGTACGGTTGCACTGCCTTAGACTTGATATGTACTCGTACAAATATGCAAGAATTTGGTGATTATCAAATATATTTAATGCCACCACCTTACTATTATAAAATAATTTCACATAAATTATTTAATATCAATAGATAAATTCTTATCCATCTTCTTACTAATTTATCTCTACAATTTATAATAAATATATAATAACGATATATATTTATTAAACACAACATCACTTATTACATAGCTTACATTACCTTATGTAACACAATATCACACCTCGCAATACAATATATATACTCATTCGAACCCATATCATGCTTTAAGAATTTTATTCAATAAATTATTATTTTAATATTTTCTGAAAATTCGGATTCTTACAAGTCATCTGGTAATCGGTGTAACGAGATATTCGGTGTTTGGTGTTCAACGTGACGAGTCGTTTGGTGTTTGGTGTGACGTGTTGTCTGGTGTATGGTATGATGTGTGGTCTTTTTTATAAGTCGTTGTTCTTAACACACCATTCATTTTATAAGCCGTTATGCTTAACGCGCCGTTTTCAATACTATTATTTCACCTCTTATTATCTATTCCCCTATCATGTTTCTTATAATAACGGAGTGGGGACAAATGTTGGGATGAAATTTTTTGGACCCAAAATCGATGCCCGAATCCGTGCCCGTGGCACTGAACATATTAATTATTTGGCGGCTTGGTGTAATAGAGGGGTCAAAATACATGTACGCTAGGTGAAGAGCCCGTTCAGCAACGACTTATTTTAAGATGACTTCAAATTAAAATATAAGTTAACTTATAAGTTGTTTTAAATTGTGAGTTATAAATAAAAACGTTCGACGTCAATTTGACTTATAAGTTATAAATTAAGTTAAAATAAGTTATGAAGGTGTTCGAGCCATAATGACTTATAAGTTAAAATCAAATATAAAGATTACTAAAAAAGACATTAATAAAAAAGAAAAATAGACATTACATTTGGTCAAACTAACTTATTTTAAAATGACTTATAAGTCATTTTAAAATATGTTACATTTTTTTTGAATTAAAAATCAACTTATAAATAAAAAAACAAGTCATTATAAAACAAAAAACATAATAATAAATAATTTATAAATTGATTTAACCAATTTATAAGTCACTAGTCTTAATAATCATGTAAATTTTGCTGCACACGTATATTGCATATCGTATTATTACTATAAAATAATACTCCACTATAATAGCAATAAAAACTAAGAATCAAAGAGTGCTTTGCAATATAAACAGGTGATAGTGGGTAACATTGTACTGATGTAATTTTTATATAATTAAAGAAATGACAAATTATGGGTCTTAAATACATATATTATTAATAAATACATACGTAATAATTGCTTAATATTTGATGTTGAATAATTAATGTATTAATCATATGCGTATTTAGGATATATTTAAAATTATAAAAATCGAGACCCTAAATAAAATAGTATTTTTTTCCCTCAAGCTTTACATTTTATGAATATAACTAATATTAATGAATGAATGAATGAATTATTTATCTTTCTTCCACCTGATTTGGTAATTATTGTCAATACATAGTAATGTTTTATGTTCAGTTTATATTTCAATCTAAAAAGTCTATAGTTTATAAAGACGGAGTAACATAACCAAATAATGTTTAACTATAATTTTTTAAAACATATAAAATTAAATTATAAAAGATGTTAATTTTTGGCTGTTCAAAGTTGAATAATATTCTACCAAAATTTAAATATTGTTTACTTGTTCGTGTTTTGATCATGTATATATTTATCACCATCGGACAGTAAAGCCCACCATTAAAGAGTTAGAGAGAAGAAGTTAATACATATTCTGGGATCCTACTTCCCTCTCTCTCGTCTTCTTCAATACTATTGCTCAGGCCTTCATCCTTTCGAGTTTCTCTCTCATGGGTATGAACTTTGAACATCTTCTGATCCATTCGATCTGTAATCTATTCGCTTTAACATTCAATCGTTTTAGAGTGGAATTCGAATATTGAACCACCTGATTTAATGATCCGCGTTAGGGTTATGCTTCTGTGTATGCAAACTATATAACCCTAAAGTATATAAATTTCTCTAACTGCTTTTTAAATTTGTGTTGTTCTCAAATATCTTAGTTTGTTAATTCGTATGTTATTGGTATGCTCCAATTTGATCTAGTTTCCTGAGGTCTTGTCCAACTCAGTGCAGAACGGATATGTCTACTTATTTAATATGTTTTATAATTCGATTTAGATCTACTATCAATTTAAGTAGACTGATGATTGAGCTTGGAACATACTTTGAGCTTGGTTGGAGCTTATTTAAGCTGTTTGGTTATTACTTGTTGTGATTTGGTTATGTTTGCTAATGAAATATGGGAATTGAAGAGAATTAGTTACTTGAGTATTGAGTTTGTATTGGGAACAGTATAAATCAATGCATTGCTTAGGGGAGTTTGAGCTTTGATGGATACCTTAGCTTAGTTGAAGTAAGTATTTTCCTCTTAGGGGAGCCTGAGGAAAGAATAAATAGACAAGGTTCAAGATTAAGCGCCTAAATTGTTGTTGTATTGAGTTTACTATGCAGCCCATTCCGAGAAATGTATTGATAAGTTAGGGATGACCATTCTCATGCTTAGCTTGTTGTAGGTTCTCAAAGAAATTCCTGGTTTTTTTTTAAAAATATGATCTTTTTGGATTGAAGAAAGAGTATGTTATTTTGAAGCAAGTTTGTTTACTTGAGTTCGAAGTTTTTTGTAAATCTTACATAAATATTATGGCCTGACACAAGTTATAATTTTTTTTTTGTTTTTTTATTAGTCACAAGCTATACTTAATAATTTGTTCTAATTCAAATGTTTACTGTTTCAGATAAAGATGGCGAATGTTGCTCCACTCACCTCATAGATGGGGATGGCACTTTCAATGTTTCTGGACTTGAAAATTTTATGAAGGAAGTGAAACTTTCTGAATGCGGACTTTCATATGCCGTTGTATCCATCATGGGTCCCCAAAGTAGTGGTATGTAATTGTCTTATGTCCTAGTAAATAACTTGTCTAGTAAATCTTTATGAGCTTAAAACAACTAATTTTCTAACAGCTAAAAGCATACTTGAATACTTAACCTCCTCCTTATTGGTTCACAATTTTATTTCTGATTATCTCCTCCCTATTTGGTTCATAAGTAAGGGGCTTAACAGGATAGCTCTCGCTTTCTTCACGAGTTTGTTTATGTTTTTTCCAACCATTTTTTTCTGTTATTCTGCCAGGGAAAAGTACACTACTCAATCATTTGTTTCGCACCAACTTCAGAGAGATGGATGCTTTTAAAGGAAGGCATGTATTTGTAATCTTCTCATGTTGGATCACTTTTTGTTTTAACCAGATATCAGGGAACTGACTGTAACCAATTCCTAACAGGTCTCAAACCACGAAAGGTATATGGATGGCAAGATGTGCTGGCATTGAGCCTTGTACCATTGTAATGGATCTGGAGGGTACTGATGGAAGAGAACGAGGAGAGGTGGAGTGCCTTTTTATGTCATGACTTAATTTGCTTTGCCATTTCTTCTTCATCACTTCTAATTTTTATATTGTATCAACTCTATTTTGTCTCATAATATCTATTATTATATTATTTTATAGTGATTCTTGTTTTTCACTTTCTTCAACATGGTTGTGGACCATTTTTTAAAACTTAAATAAGGAATGATAATGAGGGTCTCCATGCATATATAAATCTGTCAAGTAGCTGTAGCTTTGCAGACGTAATATTAAACTAAAAGCACAAACCAGTTCAACTTAAACATGGTTCTTTTATACGTAAACAGAGTTAACTTAAACAAGGTTCTTTTATCTTTCAATTTTATTTATTTGTATATAATGTGCTTCTTTGTCTAGCGGCGTTTGCTGCATTTAGTGCATTTGGGAGTTGCAAGCTCTCCAAGCACACTTGAGAAAAAAATCTTGTTAACAACAATTTATTTTTAAACGCAACTTATTTAACTTTCAAACATAGCATTTTAAGTCCAAACACAAAGCTCCAGTTTGGACCTTCAGACGCTATTACTGAACAAACCCAATATATATGGCACACAGTAGATGTAACGATTCTAAAATGTACATGAAAATTACCAAGAAAACAATCTTATAAGGCACAAGAAATTCATTTCAAGTATTATAGAGTTTCAAAATTTTCATTAAATCGATAGGTAAAAGACTAATTCTACCTTGGCAGGTGCCTAGACACCCACCAAAATTGAGGCGGTAGAGGACTGCCTAACACCTATTTAGGAAAAGAAAATTCCTCATAGAAAATCATTTTTTTGCCTTTTTCCTCTTCCCTTGTTAAGATAGTTTGTTTTCTCCTTTCATTTGAAGAATATCAATTGCTCGACATAGATGGTAATAAAAGTTGTGAACCTTATATATGGGTGTTGCATAAATTAAGCTTATAAACTTTGTTATTACTTGCGAACCAATATGTAAGGGGTAAAAGAATTGCTAGCATCTCACTTATAGGGTCATACTTAAATTATATGAGGCAATCTGGGATTCATGGGTTAATTTTGAAAGTCCTGTCGGGTGGGCTTAACCATATGATGCCATATATAGCCTTTGGAAATAATCCTCGTAGCATTAGGTGTCTGATATTTGCTTTGTTGCAGTTCTGAAGAGAGTACAGACATAATTTTGCTTCCTGTTCCTCATTCACTACTTTTCCTTTATTCTTTTACAGGATGATACTGCATTTGAAAAGCAGAGTGCGCTATTTGCCCTTGCTGTTTCAGATATTGTGCTAATAAATATGTAAGTTTGTTTTCAGCACACACACGTATACTCTGGAGTCTGGATTTGGAAAAATTTCTGAAAATAATGGATGTATTTTGTTTGAAGTTTATATTTATGCTTGCAATTCTTTCAAACGATTATACTACTTAGGTGGTGCCATGACATTGGCCGTGAGCAGGCTGCAAATAAGCCTCTTTTGAAAACTGTATTCCAGGTAATCTTGCATCTATGAGCTTTAGTTTTAGATTGCAAATGCATCAAGGGTTTAACTTTTTATGATTTTCATTTACAGGTCATGATGCGATTATTTAGTCCTCGTAAAACAACTTTGATGTTTGTCATACGCGATAAAACAAGGGTGCGTTTCCACTCTTTTTCTAGTATTTCATGTTATATCTGAAGGTTGTAGTTAGTTTATTGTATAGGTAGCATACTAGCATCTCTAGATTCTTTGGAAAAGGATTTATAAGCTGTAGGAGTTTGAATATGCTTATTCTTTATTTGTGTGTAGACACCTCTGGAAAATTTGGAACCTGTTTTAAGGGAAGATATTCAGAAGGTAAAACACATGCTGATTTTGTTGGTTATAATATTCTTGTTTTTGTTGATTTTCTAGCTTTTTCTTGGTTATAGATATGGGATTCTGTTCCTAAGCCACAAGCCCACAAAGAAACCCCACTAAGTGAATTTTTTAATGTAAGTACCTCGTGGTTACAATTAGCTTCACCATATATATGCATATTTTTTTGTTTATTGAGATGGAGAAATTTTACTCACACAACAAATGTTTGGCTGAAATGCCTAGGTTGAAGTTGTGGCTCTTTCTAGTTATGAAGAGAAGGAAGAACAATTTAAAGAGCAGGTATTCTTTAGACATGTTTGATTTTGTGTCAGTGACATTTTGGCAGCATAGGATAGCGATCTTTATTTGTTCTTTGTAGAATACAAGATGTGCTTACCATGTTACTTTTTTTAGTGGAGGAGAATGTAAAAGAAATTGCAGTATAGCTAAAATTATCCTGTTTATGATGTTTCATTATCAGTTGGGTTATTTAGTGATAATATATTTTACTTTTTTGGTACCTTTATTTTTTATGTAATCATCAAAAATATAAATGAAGAAAATCATATAATCATATCGGAAGTGTCCCATTATTTCAGTGCATGGTATTGCAATGCTGTGATTCACACGTTGAATTCAGTTCCTACTTGGATAATAAATTCTATTCTGAATTTGTGTGTATTTAAAATGAAGGTCAGTAGTTTGAGGCAACGATTCTACCAGTCTATAACACCTGGTGGGCTTGCTGGAGATAGGCGGGGTGTAGTTCCTGCTTCGGGGTTCTCTTTTAGTTCACAAGAAATCTGGAAGGTCATCAAGGAGAATAAGGACCTTGACCTACCTGCCCACAAGGTAATGGTATCAAGATCTACTCTGTATCATTTATTAACGAAATTATTTGCATAACTTATCTTGATATCGGGCCTTTGATATTCTATAGGTCATGGTGGCTACTGTACGTTGTGAAGAAATTGCCAACGAAAAGTATTCATCTTTTATTGCAAATGAGGTACCTTGTTTTCTGTGATTATCATAACATTTTTTTTGTTTTTCTTAAACTTTGTTACTAATCTTTTTGATCTTTGATTACTGTAGAACTGGCGTGAAGTGGAAGAGGCTGTACAGTCTCATCCAGTAACAGGATTTGGGAAGAAACTTAGTTTAATTCTTGACACTTGTCTATCGGAGTATGTTCATTTCCTCTGATGTGCATATATTATTTTTTGTGGTTCAGAAGCAAATTTGATGGCTAGTTAATTCCCGCTTAAAGTCACCATCCCTAAGAAGTATGGCAGTATTAGTTGGGAAGTAACTTCTTTAAGTGTTACTGGACTGTGAGTAGGGGCATGTTTTAATGGATATGCAGCAAAATATTATAGGTTGCCTTGGGTGGTTGGGCTTGGAAAACTAATAGATTGCCAAATTGTTTGAATGCGGTCAATAGACTGGGAGTAGGGGTTGTCCTCTCAGGATAAAATTATAGCAAAACTAAAAACCAAGGGCTGCGTGACAAGGGAACATAATAGAGGATTTTTATCTACTGTTGTTTAAAGGTAATGCCTTATCCATTATTGAGCAATAGACAGTGGTGTCTCCTCATTTATAAAGCGATAATAGCCCAGATTTCCCTTTATTGTTTAATGTGTTTGTTATGTTAATTATCTTTTTAAACAACTCCTTTACATAGTTTTATCGTTACTGAGACATTAATAAACATATTGATTTGATTTCATTTTGAAACAAGATCCATTCGATTTGGGTCTAAGTATTTATTAGAGTAATTTTGGTATCCATGGCTATGAGAAACTTAGGAGGTATAATCTTGTAAGCAATCAGGAAGTAATTGTGTTGGGCTAGATTGGTGCAGGCAATTAGAGTGGAGAAGGTGTTAAGTTTTGATTCATTAGTTTAGTTCAGTTTATTGTCGACTTTCTATGTGTTATTTTAAGGGTCAAGTTGGTGGTATAGCTGGTTCCAAGTGTACAGAAGTGCTATATTAAACCTAGAATTAGGAATAATGCCTCAATATAAGGTTGCATTTATCTCAGAACCTGCACATAAAATTGACAGGGCAACTCTTCTAAATGCCATGTTTTTTTTTGAGTTTGGATTGAGTTTTTAGAAAATCCATATTTTAAAGTTAACCCAAATTAAAGATTCCTCCATAGAATTCAAAGTTAGGAAAACATATATAAATTTGTCCAATATTATACTAATCTTTGGTCGAGTATAATAGGACATCACTTGATTTAAAAGCTGACTTTAGGTCCCAAGAAGGACTCTCATTTCAAATTTTAGTCTTGGTATATGTTCTTTTATGGGATTGCATTACTTGGACATTAGGAATTCTCATAGTGAGTCAATGTCTCAAAGTTTCCATACCATGCATTACATGTGAGTTGTAACAAGTATTTAAATGAGCTCTATCATAAAATTAAAGGTGTAATTCTAATTTCTAGGATAGTTATATGAACAAGAATTTCCTCTTTGTTAAGGAAGTAGTGTTTATACATCATACATTTATATGATTTTTTTCATATGCTAAGAGTCAACATTTAAGGAACTGCCAAAGCGACATGTTATGATGGATTACAGAAGTAACTTATAGTGGTGGTGATGGTGGTTTAGTGGGAAGATATAGTTGATTATCTCACTGTTAAGTAAAACCATTACTTGTATGTCAACATTATCTTTGAATTGGTTTCTTTGCCTTCCAGTACATATAGTTAACACCAATCTGTCCCTGTAGCTTCATTTGCAGAATATCGCTGATGTTCTGTCAAGATAAAAATAAAATGTGTTTTATAAGAAATATTTCCTTTTCAGGTATGATGCAGAAGCTACATATTTTGAAGAGGGTGTTAGATCTGCTAAGCGAAAGCAGTTGGAAGAAAAATTGCTACAGGTCATTGTTTTCTATATTTCTCTCCTGTGAAATAAAGATTTCGTTTGACGTACTTGCAGGATGATACGGTGTTTTACAGTCTGTGTGAATATATATTTTCTTATCTCATTTGTTGTCTTCTTCTGATTGATTAGCTTGTCCAACCGGCCTACCATTCCATGCTTGGGCACATAAGGTCTGGAACTCTGGACAAATTTAAAGAAGCATTTGATAATGCTTTAAATGGAGGACAAGGATTTGCTGTGGCTGCTCGCGACTGCACCGACTCCTTTATGAACCTATTCGATGAAGGAAGTGCAGGTATAACTACAAGTTACAAAATGCCATTTCAGTTTTATATACTTCTAATACGTAAAACTTATTTCTCTTGTAGTTAAATTTTGTAATATTTAAAGTACCGCAGAGATGGTAGTAATCTTTGCAGTGGTACTTTCCTAGCAATATACATATTGAACATTAACTCCCGTTTACATTACAGATGTCATCATCAGCCAGGCAAACTGGGACTCCGCGAAAGTAAGGGACAAGCTTCGACGTGATATAGATGCACATGTTGCTGCAGTTCGTACTTCCAAACTGTCTGAGCTTACTACATTATATGAGGTAGTAATAACTGTTACCTGACCTTAGGAGTCGGCAATGATATGGCTTTGGGTAGATTTGAAATCATTTCTAGACAAGTATTATGTAAAGTTTTGGAAATATTGGTACTTTTTACCTTCAGCATAAATGTCTGACTGTCTTGAAGAGAAATACGAGTGTTGAAATGGCAAGCATAATGCAGAAAAGACCACATGTTTCCATTGTTCAGGGTGAAATACTGAAATACGTGTGCTGGAAAATGGGGCGAAGCGCAGTGCAGAAAAAAGAACATACGTCATGACTTGCAATGTTAATTATATTTACACATCATTTAACATGTTACTAATCCATAGGTCGTATAGCTAGTTGAATAGTTTAAATGTCAAAATTGTACTTAGTGGATTACTTTGATTGTATATTCAACAATCTTTGTCGTACGGAGCTTGACTTCTGATGAGAATTTCTGGTGCAGGGAAAATTAAATGCGGCATTATCTGCCCCTGTGGAAGCCCTTCTAGATGGAGCTGGTGATGACACCTGGCCTGCAATTAGGAAACTTCTTCGGCGCGAGAGTGAAACAGCTTTGTCTGGGTTTTCTATTGCACTAACTGGGTTTGAAATGGATGAACAAGACAAGGATAAAATGCTTTCAAGGTTGGAGGATTATGCAAGAGTAGTTGTTGAAGGGAAGGCAAAAGAAGAAGCTGGGAGAGTTATGATCCGTATGAAGGACAGGTACTGACTTCTTGCAATATTAGATCCTTATGTTTCATTAATTTTGATTCTCAACATTGAGTTCTTTGGGATTAGTTGTTTTAACTTTTAACTGTGGGGATTGACTGTAATATTACCGTCAGGTTCACTACATTATTTAGCCACGACTCTGATTCAATGCCGCGGGTCTGGACTGGGAAGGAAGACATTCGTGCAATTACCAAAACTGCTCGCTCTGCAGTATGATATCCTTCATCACATTTATGGAATAAATATTTTAACTTTATATATATATATATATATATATTATTTTTGCTCGTATAGATTTATAACATCTTTACTTTATTTCAGTCGTTGAAACTGCTATCTGTTATGGCGGCCATTCGTTTGGATGATGCTGCTGATAATATTGAAAATACCCTAGCACTTGCTTTAGTTGATACCAAGAGTGGTACTGCAACAAATAAAGCCACCACTTCACTTGACGCTCTGGCTACAAGCACTTGGGAAGAGGTGATCTATTTCATGCAAAATTTATAGACAAAGTGTAACTTTGTGCTGGCATGTTGTTGTACTATAGAAATTACTAGATTTATCAGATAATGAGCATAGAACTCTAAGAAAACTTTCAGGATATAGCATTGTTATTTAATCGTCATATCCATGAGCTGATATATTTCTCTTGCATATAGCATATATAATTGTTTGAATTACTAAACTCTAGCTGTTGTAGGGTTGTATCTGTAAAACAACTTATTGTCAAAGGCTTCCATGTGGGCGATTGTTTTTTAACCTTGTATTCAGCGAGGCATAGATTGATACAAAATTAGTTTTACTGCAAAAGGTTCAAATATTTCCAATTTTAATTGTCTGGTAATTATTGCAAGTCACTGTTGCCTCAGGAAAGCTAATGCCTGTTTTCTGTCCTCCTGTGCTCTCTCTCTCTCTCTCTCTCTCTCTCACACACACACACACACACACACACATTTACATTTTACATGCAAATGAACATGCATAAGTGTACTTGCCCCCTCTCTCACACACAAGTAACAAAATACATATCAGTTTGTACTTTGTAAGTTTGGTATTTTACGAGGACCTATCCTCATTCTTCTGCACTAATTTCTTCTTGCCTTATATTCTTCCAACTCAGGTTCCGGCATCAAATACATTGATTACTCCTGTCCAGTGCAAATCTTTATGGAGGCAATTTAAGACAGAGACCGAGTACACTGTTACTCAAGCTATTGCTGCTCAGGCATGATCTCATACACACTACTGTTCTGAAGATCATCTTTCCCCTTCTAATGTCAGTAATTCATGATTTTATCTCTCCTATATCTTGACTTTCAGGAAGCTAGCAGGCGTAGTAACAACTGGTTACCACCTCCATGGGCTATTGTTGCCTTAATAGTGCTAGGGTTCAATGAATTTATGACACTTTTAAGGTATTTGTTTCTATTTTTTTTGTTGGATGGATTTGCAGTTGTATTTTTTCCATCAATCGCTACGGGACTGGACTGACCTAATATTTTCTTTTCCTAATGGCAGGAATCCTCTGTGGCTTCTTGTCATCTTTGTTGGTTATCTACTTACCAAAGCCCTGTGGGTGCAGCTAGACATCTCGGGTGAATTCCGCAATGGCGCTGTGAGTGTTGAGTTATTTAAACTTTTGGTTCCCCCAGTACTGGAAGCAAGTTCAATTAAGGAGTTCCAATAGTCCATTTTGCTTAGATAAATTCTATAATTGTGTTGTATAACATGGTCCCAACTCCCAAATACTCCCTCCATCCCAAAATTAGAGATGCATTTTGACCTTTTGTAGTCGATTTGTGAAATCCTAAAATTTAAAAATGATTTAATTTGGTTGAAGTTGAAAACAACAAATATGATATTTTAGTAGTACTTCATACAATTGTTATAGTTGTTTGTATCGTAAGAAATTGATATCTTATTGACTAATTGTTGGCCTGTGTTTTTGCAGCTTCCTGGAATTCTGTCCTTATCCACCAAGTTCATTCCTACTATCATGAACCTTCTCAGAAAACTAGCAGAGGAGGGCCAGGTGCCTGCAACTACTGATGGTCAAAGAAACTCCTCGTTAGCAGCAAAGAGTTTCCGTAGTGGTAATAGTGATATGTCATCCAGCGGTTCATCTGAGGTAATTAGTTCGGAAAATGGAGGGGAATACTCGAGCCCCAGTGTACATGATAAAACTCAGTAAGCCATATGCTCTTGGATGAAGCTGGTTTTCTGCTCCGAATACGATTTATGGCTGAACTTACGAAAAGGCATTCATTTTTCTGTATGTGCAACACACGGGGGCTGTGGCTTGTTGTTACGAAGCCCCATTAATTAATTATATAGAGAATCCTTTTTCTTTTTCTTCTTCTTTTCAATTTCAGTTGATAGGTGCCAAATTCCGATCCCTGTTGTGGGGGGATTAGGTTAGAGGGTTTTCCCCTTCCCCTATTCTACGGCGGTTGGTTTTTCTTCAGTTTTGTCTTGTGGGCCCGTCCTGTTTGTATTTTAATGATTTTCGTTGATAATTAGTAATTTATAGACGTATATGTATTTTAATGAGATACTTATATATTTCTCCTGACCGGAATTGATTAAGAATGTGTATTTCAATTAGCAGTTGTGAATTTTTCTTATACCCATTATGGGCCTTGGTTGGTGTATATTTCATTCTACTACTACTACTACTACTACTAGTACCTACATCCAAATCATTTTTATTTTATGACCACAATTTTAATACGCATTACTTTTCACACCGACCAACTTAAGAGGTGATAAATAATGGTAGAGAGTTTCAAAAGGTCATGAAATAAACAATTAATTATTACTAGAGACATAAATTATAGATCTTCTCAGATTTACATGCTAACTCTTATTGAATTTCAAATAAATTAAATTATTCGAGTCTGAATTTAAAAATATTTGTAAAGTAGTTGAGAGAGTAAAGAAACAGCACCTCCAAGTCACATATTAATGGATGAAATTTGTTAGGTGCGCAAAGAAACTGCACACTGGCAGTACTAAACCCAAAAACCACATGACATGGGCATGTATATCATTTTTAAAAGTAAAAATTAACTATGAATTTTCAAATTAGAATAATTTATTGGAGGGAAATTAATACTAGTAAATGTTTGACGTTGGCTTTTTGTTTGTTGCGTGTCGTCTTATGTAAAATAATAGGATTTGGCCATATTATATTATATATGGAACGTAGAATTTATCATCGTCAACAACCTTCAAAGTTGGTAATTAATGGAAATACATACATACATACATACAGTTGGATTAATTTTGATGAGGCGAGGCGAGGCGAGGCGAGGCGAGGAGCGCATGCAGCAGTAATAGTACTGGTCCCCACCAGATTAAGTTCATATATCTTTTATTGGTGACACATGTTTTTCTCCAACCTATTTTTGCTAGTTAGTAGCAGTTATATATAACTACCTCTGTCCCATTATAAAAATTTTTATTATTATTTTGAGTAGTCTTATGTTAAATATTTATTTTCTTTTAATAATTAAATTTTTATACATATTTTTTTATTATACCCGTAGCATTAAATATCTCATACTTTTGTTATTATAATTCTCTCTCCATATTTAATGATATTATTATAGATAATTTTATCATTTTATTCATCTTTTTAATCCTGAGACGGAGGGAGTAATAATTTGTTAACGAAACAACAAATTAAGGGCCTCCTGCAAGTGAAGTGAGATTGCACCCACTAATTAATTAAAGGTGGTTAAATTGAATATGCATGGTGGCAAGCAATAGCAATAGCAATAGCAATAGCAATTAGCATTATTAATTAATTTGGTGCACCTATAAATTACTAATATAAACATACGTAGATAGAGACAGTGATATATAGTAGTAGTAATTATAAAGTAGAAAGAAGAAGTACCTCTTAATTATTTCATGCCTGCCGGCCGGCCGGCCGGCCAGTTGAAACTAATTGATCGATCAAAAATCAAGATAGGTAGGTAGCATTTCATGTGCCAATATTAAAGTTTGGGGCGGGCTGGCTGGCTGGCTGGCTGGATAGATAGCTATCTCAATGAATTCAATTCTATGTATAGATAGGTCCAGGCGTACTATTAATGGAGTAGTAGTACTACTATTATATTATATTTATTTCATTTGATCAGCATATATATATATATATATATATATATATATATATATATATATATATATATATATATAGCATGAACTCATTTATATACGAAAAACTCTATAACTACATCATACTTCGATATATCGAAAATTAAATATGAATATTTTATTCATTTGTATTTTGACATCCAAATACAAATAAAAATACGGACATGATAATTGGATACAGAGGAGCTCTTTATATATATTTATTAAAAAATGATAGATAGGGAACCTGCAGCTCTTACATTAATTATATATATATATGAGCTGGATTTGAACCTTCTATTACTCTTCCGATCGAGAGCCACAGTTGAAACTCAGTTCTTAAATGTGTCAAAATTACCACTTAATTAATTTACTATATGGATTAGTATTTTCATGTCGCTGTGTGTGTATATAATGCAAACAAATACTTTCTTCGTTACAATTTACACACACAATAAATCGAGTGGAGTCGAGTCGTATTTACTTTGATCTATCTATCTAAGTTAATTGAACTTATGATGTTAATATATTTTTATTTTTTAAAAATTGTGATTAGTAGTACATATATATATATATATATATATAATGGATAGAGAGTGGAGTATTGAGAATTGAGATAGTACGTACGTACGTACGTACGTACGTACGTACGTAGGTATTAATTAATTGTTATATATACTGGTGGAATAAATGTTTGCGACATTTATTGTTAGGAGTATTTTTCAGGTCATTGAAAAGCAGGCGACCGCGCGTTGTTTGGTTTGGTGGTCTGGTGACTAGTAGTAGGAGTAGTATATATCTTTGTTTGTTTGGACTTTGGACAAATCAACCAAATTAATATCCTCCTCCTGTCCTTCATTTCTCAAGCAGGAGCTATATTAGGAGTAATATAGTACTCCATATACGAGAATGTATGGTTATACCTCAATACATACATGTAATACCCAAACAAATATAAATACAAAATTCTAAAGATACATTAACGTGTACGTACATCTCTAAAAGATGATTAAAATAAATACTAGATCCATGCTCCGTCTCCATCTCCATATGATGATGCCCACCAATCCATAGATACGATGTTATATAAAACTGGATGCAAAATTTTTCACATCAACGTAACTCTTTTATACATCTACGTACTGATCAAAATTAATGGGTATGAACAATTGATAATCGAGTATATTATATTTCTTCCTGTTCCTTGAGCCGCCTTCTTCTCTCTTTTAATTTTCCCTCAACCAATTCGTGTTAGACGTGAGTAAATTATATATACGCTGTACAAATGTTATAAAAACCCTGTAACTGTACGTACCTATCTAGTATATATCCTTCCTAGTATAAATTTTATGTACGCAGTATTAAACTGCAGAGCTTAAAATTTTTAAAAACATTTATCATCGCCATCGCCGTCGCCGATCTTAAACTGCAGAGCCTAAAACTAATTAATAATTATAGTTTATGACACAAACAACGGGAAAAAGGGGTAAAAGCCAAAAGCTCAATAATTGAATGAGGCTCAGAGAAGAGAGATGGGAAGTTTCCAATGAATCCTCCATAAAATCTTATCCCAAATTCCATCGCCCACCGTTGCCGCCACTTATATTAATCACTCCTCCGGTGGATCCTCCACACCAACACAGCAAAATCTCAGCCCCTCTAATTACAAGTGTTTTATAGCTTGGTATAGATGCAGATCAAGTCCACAGACGGAATAAAAAAAACAAAAAAAAAACATGATGAATTTCTTGATGAAGATCATGGGGCTGTATTGGATCATCCGATTTGGTACATCAGAACTGTTGGGCTTCAACCATCAGTCATCAGTGCCATCACAATTTGTAAGTATAAAAGGGATGAATGTTTTGTGGAGGAAGGAACAAAGTGCTCTGTTTGTTTAAATAAATTTGAAGAAGATGAAACTGTAGGGAATATGAGTTGTAAGTTATCGATTTGATTATGAATTCATTTGTGATTAATAAGAGTTTAGAATTATCATATCAATTTATTTTTTTCGAAGAATGAGAAATATTGGGCCATTAGATTACTATAAGTGACATGTTTATCTCTGGCTGCAAAAACGGAGGAATGCAAACTTCCTTTGCTAACAGATTTTTCGGTGGAAGATTACAACTTCAAATTGAAGGGAGAGTGATACAGAGGATGAAGCTTTTCCTGTTGAATATATTGGAATGGAAAATTCAAAATTCCCAGTTTAATATTGCAGATGGGGGAGCTTATACTTTTGGTCATCTGACCCGTCCGCAGTATTAAAATTAAATTGCGGACGAGACTCTATTTAACTGTCTGATTTATTGATAGACGATCACAATATGTTGTAAGGATACAATATTAGCAATGAATTGGTCCCCATATATATATATATATATATATATATATATATATATATATATATATATATATATATATAGCCCGACTCTCTTTAGCAAGTTGATATAGTCCAGCTCTCTTCAGCGAACTATGAGCGAATCGACTATAGTTAAGAGTGTTCATCGGTAAAAAAGCGGACCGAGCCGGCCTGAACCGTACCGTACCGAATACCGATAGTAGCCAATTTCATGTACCAATACCGGTACCGGTTGGACCGGTATACCGAACCGATGGTACCGGTTCGGTACCGATTTTTACCGAAAATTAATATAATTATTATTTTATTATTTTTTTAATTATTATTATTATTTTTATTAATATTATTATTATTTTTATTATTATAATCATTATTTTATTATTATTAATAAAGTATTAATAATAAAAAAAAATTAAAAAATCGGTATATACCGGTTCGGTTTGGTAAAACTGAACCATAAAAACGTCGGACCGAAATCGATATCGAAAAATCGGTATATACCAGTTTTTTTGTACCGAACCGGACCGATTTTTTTTATAACGAACTGATTGGTTTGGTCCGGTCCGAAAAACTAAAAAATCGAAAAAATCAGTAAATTTGAACACTCCTAGCTATAGCGACGGTTTTTCCGTCGCTATAACAGACTTTTTATGCTATAGCGATAGAAAAAATCGTTGTTATAACCGATTCGCTCCCTCTAGTTCGCTGGAGAAGCGGACTATATATATATATATATATATATATATATATATATATATATATATATATACAGAAAGGATCAAGAGTAGAATTCTTAAGTAGTAGAACTCCCTTAAATAATAGAATTGTATCAAAACGACGTAGTTTTGATAAGACGCGGTGGCATTTTTGTAAATACGTGGTGGCATGGTATTTACAAAAATGCCACCGCGTCTTATCAAAACTACGTCGTTTTAATACAATTCTATTATTTAAGGGAGTTCTACTACTTAAGAGTTCTACTCTTGATCCTCTCCCTATATATATATATATATATATATATATATATATATATATATATATATATATATATACGGTCAGAATCAAGAGCATTCTCCTTAAATAGTATTCCTCCTTAAATAACATTCTTTTATTAAAACTACGTCGTTTTGGAGGAACGCGGTGACATTTTTATAAATACAATACCACCGCGTATTTATAAAAATGCAACCGCGTCCCTTCAAAACGACGTAGTTTTAATAAAAGAATGCTATTTAAGAAAGAATACTATTTAAGAAGAATGCTCTTGATCCTTATCGTGTATATATATATATAAATTACAGCAGATGTGCTCCAAAGACCATTCACATGACGGCCAGCTCCCGTGCCACACACAATTTCTTTATTTGTAAAATAGTTTTGAATTTATACATAAAAAGAGTTTTTTCCTTAAAATTTCTTCATAATTTCTATAGTATTACAACTTAATTTAAAAAATAAATTTCAATATTAGTGGCTTACTGTCAATCTGGAGATGAGGGATAATTAATGGGAAACTTACCTTAAATATGCATGTGATGCTTAACTAATAATTTAATATTTTTATTAATAAACCATGAAACATAAATACTCATTTCATTCTAAATTATATGATCATTATTGAATTTTGAAATCATTTGACATGTTTTCAAAGTCAAAATTGAGATGACTTATTAAAAATTATGAAACAATAAAACTCACAACGAGTAATACTTTTTAAATAATTTATAATATTTATCATTATATTAATTAAAATTTATGTCAATTTTGAGTTTAAAAATTCCTTAAAAATTAACTTTAAAAAATTAATAATAAATAAATAATATGAAACGGTGATCTCTTCAATAATATTAAATAATATGTAAAAAATAAAATCTCTTCAATATGTAGTTTAATTGAAAAAACAAAGATTATTTTTAAAAACAGAGTGATTACTTGTTGAAAATAGAGAAATAAGGATTACGACGAATATAACAAAAAAAAACTCCCAAAACTGCAGTTTAATTGTGCGATGAAAATTAAGTATTTAAAAAGATGATATTTTTATATATTGACATAACGTGTCTTTTGTCTTTTTGAACTAAATTGTGAGCTCCCCATATTAAATTGGGCCCCCCATATTAAAGTATCTATTGATATTCTATTACAGCAACCAATTTATAAATGAACAACTAAAATAACTTTATCATTACAACCGTCACTATGATCAATCCCATAATATATATATACAATCTATTTCTTAAGCTCATCCTTATTGAGCTCTATCATTATAACATTATTTTATTATATATATCCAAATCATACTAAAATTTTTTTTTTTTAAAAAATTTTCACTTTAAAAAATTATTATACATTTTTTATTAGTTATATTTTTTTAAAAAAAAAAAAAAAAGACAGGGTGAGCTCGGGTGAGCTCAATAAGGGTGAGATTAAGATCCTTCTCCTATATATATATATATATATATATATATATATATATATATATATATATATATAGCAAGGATCTCTTAAGCTCACCCTGTACAACACTATTTTGTTATATGTACCCAAATCACACTCAAAACACTTTTTTTTAAAAAACTTTCAATTCTAAAAATTATTATATATTTTTTATTAGTTATGTTTTTTTTATAAAAAAAAATAAAAAAATAGGGTGAGCTCGGGGTGAGCTCAATAAGAATGAGCTTAACAAATAGATTATATATATATATATATATATATATATATATATATATATATATAATAGATGAATAGAGGGTCAGAAGTATAAAAGATGAATAGAGGGTCAGAAGAAGGCCAACCAAAGTAAGCCACATGAAGCTAGTTAGCAGAAGTGGAAGTAAAAACTAACTCCTCCTCATCTGGTTGGGGCAGCCGCGATCACAATGATGATGATGATGAAGAAGAAGCTCTCTCTTTCTCTCTATCTCTCTCTCTTCCTCCTATTTCTCACTTTCTGTCAAGGTTTCTGCTCCCTGCACATTCCCCCTCTGTCTTTTTATCTTATTTTACTTTCCTTATTTTTATCAAAACATAAAATGAATTGAGTTTATATTTAGAACAGAGTGAATGATATTTTTCTGATTTTTACTCCTCCTTGTAAGAGTTTGTTTAGGAGCTATAACTTATTTTTCTATTTCTTAATTTACAGCTCATGTTAAAAACACCTCAAGCGAACCATTCTTGGCCGTTTGCAATTCTTCTACTATTTTCTTTGCACTTTTTTTAGTTCTATTTTCTCGTCCTACTCTTCATCATCTTCTTCTTCAATCAAGATCAAAACAGTACCCTATGGAAAGCTTAAAGATTTCACCCCCTCTTTTTCTAAACATTTCTTCTGTAAATATTTCTTGATTAGCTAAAAATAAATAAGTAACACCAAGTTTTGACCGGGCCTTAAAAGTAAAAGCGTATAAAAGGCCTTTAATCTTTTATTTTACTTTGTGTTGATAGGGGAAGAAAAGGTTGATAGCTTTATATTTATTGCAATGGGTGCACAATACAAAGTTCCTATTTCACAACTTGTTGTAGGGACATTAAATGTTCTTAAAAAAATTATGTTCTTTCCGATTAAAATTAAAACTCAATAATAGATTCTTGAAATTCTGACATTAAATTTGGAATGGTGCCCGCAGGTAAGAAGTATTTCTGGGAAGATGAATACCCATTTATCAGATATGCAAGCTCTTTCTCTTCTTCACCATATTCAACCTCTTCAAGTGGTGATGAAAATGGGTATGACTATATAATAGTAGGTGGCGGCACAGTAGGGTGTCCCTTGGCTGCCACCCTGTCCCAAAACTTCAGTGTCCTATTATTGGAAAGAGGTGGGGTTCCTTTTGACAACTCAAATGTCTCATTCTTGCAAAACTTTCATCTCTCTCTAGCAGACATTTCACCCACCTCTGCTTCCCAATTTTTCTTTTCCTCCGATGGAGTTTACAATGCTAGGGCTAGAGTTTTGGGCGGAGGAACTTGCATCAATGCCGGATTCTACACCAGAGCCAGCCCAAGGTAAAATACCTATAACTCATTTCATCAAATTAAAATCTTCCTCTCTCTTTGCTTTCGTTTTCATGATTTTGTCGTGTAATAGTTCAATTGTGTATGTGGGTCGGTGGTTGGATTTTAATGACTGTATTGTAGGTTGCTATTCATTTACTGCATGCTAATCTGGGTGTTTCTTAAATTTAATAACTAGATTACTACAATGTAGGCTAATTGCTCCCTATTTCTTGTTTAGGTTCAACTTGTGTGGCTGTTGCATAAACATACTGCTTAATCCATAATGAGTTCACTTTAATTTTTGATCAACGGTGGGTTGCCCTTATGGCTATAGTTTTTTAGGGATTTTAAAGCATTATGTAGGTAAATTTATTATAGTATTGAACATAAAAGATAAGAGAAATGTGAGAATGATGGTGTTTTATTCTCGGTATTAGCTAACAATGTCATTATCATGCACATAACAACAGCAGTTATGCCATTACAATCACAATAATGGCTTATTGTAAGTCATTATTTGAGTTCTAGAAAACATGGATTAATTTGATGTTGATATATTGGTAATTATGAGCCAGTCAAGGATTAGTTGGGTCATTCATTTATTAGGTTTGAATGTGATCATGGCCATGAAATGTCATAACATAAAAAATCAGAACTATAATGGGTCTTCTAACCTTGTACAAATTGTGTGTATTACATGCTAGATAGGTGCGGTCCTCAACCAAATTTAAGTGTCCCCCCCCCTCTTAAGTCTCTCTCTCCCATGGGGGGAGATTAGGTGGAGAGAACAGGCAGATCTAAAAACGAACGATACATTTATGGTAGTCATATTATTTATGAGATAACCCTATAAATTGGCCTCATAAACACCACACAACCACCCACACTCCATTGGCATGAAATGAACTTGCTTTGTTGTAAGGTACAATCCACACAAGTTGCCTTAATAATACCATGCAATTGTACTTTATCTCTCCTTTTCACTAGGTATTCTAGGTGGAATAAATCCATATCATCCTTATTGACCACAGAAAGTGTGTCTAGTTTAAAGATGTGTACCTACTGCATAACCTGCTTGACTCATGCATAATTTAGAGCCTATTCGGCTCAGTTTTAAGCAGCTAAAAAAGATAAAAAGTTTTGACCGACTTGGGTCTGATTGAGATTTTTTGAGCTCATAATATTGTTAATACATCAGGCCAAGACTAATAATGCAGTCTCTGTTGTGATAGTCTTCTCATGAGTCCAATACTGGTTGCAAGAAACCAACATTTTATAGCTGACCATTGGCACTGAAAATGTTGGAAAAGGCTTATTATTACATGGTAAAACAAGAAATATGTAAAGCATGGACTTGTGGGTCAGAGCAACATGTGATAGGCAAATATGCTTGAATAACACCATAAATTATTCCATGGAGAATGGGTAGTAAAAGCATCTCACTGGAGTTGTGTTGGTATTGATACAATGCTGCTGTATAACACGTTAACTGGTTACTCATTGAAAAAAAGGGATGCAACCAGTCATTTGCGACCCTTAATGAACCCTTATTTGTGGTAAATAACTAAAAATAAGAGAATTTTGTGTGGATATGGCTTGCAGGGACATTGACAAGTTAGGATTGGATGCCAAACTGGTGAATGAGTCATACCCATGGATTGAGAAACAAATTGTTCACATGCCTAACCTGGCACCTTGGCAGAAAGCGGTAAGGGATGGTCTATTGGATACTGGGATATCACCTGACAATGGTTTCACCTATGATCACTTATATGGAACCAAGGTTGGTGGAACCATCTTTGACAACTATGGACGTCGTCACACTGCTGTTGAACTACTTCGAACTGCCAACCCAGAAAATCTTAATGTTCTGATTCATGCAACAGTTCAGAAGATTGTGTTCGATGAAACTGGTAACTGCAGCACCTTAAAATAGTCATATGCATGCCATGTTATCATCACAAAAATTTATAATCATTTGTTAATTCTAGCAAGTTTTGTTCATTAGTAAAAATCATAATGGTGCTGATGGTTAGTTAATTTTGCAATACAGGGAAGCAGCCAAGGGCTGTTGGAGTCATATTCAAAGATGAAAATGGGAAGCGACATCAAGCATTTCTTTCAAAGAGGCATAGGAGTGAAATTATAGTGTCATCCGGTGCAATTGGGAGCCCTCAACTGCTACTACTTAGTGGCATTGGACCGAAGCCCGACCTAGAAAAAATGAACATCTCTGTGGTGCTTGACAATGAGTTTGTTGGGAAAGGCATGTCAGACAACCCTATGAATGCAGTTTTTGTTCCCTTCGATAAACCCGTGGAGCAGACGTTGATTCAAACTGTCGGGATCACCAAGATTGGCATCTACATTGAGGCTAGTAGTGGATTTGGGCAGTCCCCTGATAGCATTAATTGCAATCATGGATTGTTATCAGCTGAGGTTAGTAAAATGCATGTATTGGAACTAGTCTTGAACTTATAATTGGGCTACCATGACACTCTTAGTATTTTGAAGTGAATAATAGTAGAAGGATAATGACGAGTTATTGATATGTATCTGCGAAACTGGCTAATCATGTATATTATTTTTAAGTAATGGTTTAGTGGTATGAACAGATTGGGCAGCTCTCTACCATTCCTCCAAAGCAAAGAACAAGAGAAGCTATTCAAGCCTACAGAAGAAGAAAGCGAAAACTTCCACATGAAGTGTTCAAAGGAGGTTTCATCCTAGAAAAGATTGCCAGCCCAAAGTCGACAGGGCAGCTCAGCCTGAACAACACTAATGTTGATGATAACCCCAATGTCTCCTTCAACTACTTCAGCCATCCACAAGATCTACGGCGATGTGTCAAGGGTATTCGTGTTGTAGAGAAGCTTGTCACCTCAAAACACCTCACCAACTATATGCAGTCTGACAAGGCAACCTTTGAAAAGCTGCTCAACTTAAGTGTCCAGGCTAACGTTAATTTTATCCCCAAACATACCAACGATACCAAATCGTTGGAGCAATTCTGCAAAGACACTGTAATCACAATCTGGCACTACCATGGTGGATGCCAAGTTGGCAAGGTGGTAAGCCATAACTACGAGGTTCTTGGCGTTCATAGGCTTAGTGTCATTGATGGTTCAACATTTTCACACTCCCCGGGCACAAATCCTCAAGCCACTTTGCTGATGTTGGGAAGGTAAGAAATTAAGATTATAGTAATTTCTGTCTCTCATCATCTCTTCTTTATATACACATGTTTGGACCTTAATTCTCGTTATATGTGCTGATGTAGGTACATGGGACTGAAGATTCTGAGACGGGGGTTAAGAAGAGCAGCAGGTTTTTAATGGTGACCAACACCCGATCGAATAGCATTTTAGGAGGAGTACAGTAGTATTTTGTAGTAGTAGTGATGCTGCTATTTTAGTACCTATTATTCTAATTCTTAGCAAGCTGTTTGTTATATGTAGAGATTTGCTTGCCAAAAAAAGAATGGAATACCGACAGTTCCATTCTGTTGTAATGTCACCTGTTTGTGTCTCAATTAAAATTATCTATCCATTAAGCTTTATTTATGTTTTCAACTATCGTCGACTTTTTCCTCAGCAAGGCCGTGGAAGTTTAATAGTTACTTTAGTGTCTACTCTATAAAGGATATTTTAGTCAATTTGTGAAATTTAAAAATAAAATCACGTAAAAATTTAAATTTTAGGATCAAATGAAACTCTTTGTTTTCTGGGAAGGGAAGGGAGGGGGTATTATTGAGACAAAATTATGGGGAAAAGAAGGCCCAGCAGAAGCACTACTCTACTACCAGGTCCATAGCATGCCAGAAGTGGTGGTCGCTGTTGTGCAGGTTGAAAATGAGTTCCACTAAAGAGTTACTACTGCCGTTCAAAGTCTAATATTTCATTGTAACTACAGAAGAAGCTTAAGCAGTTGAACCACTTTCCAGTTAAACAAATGATGTGGATTCATCAAAGAATTTCAAGGTAAATGACCATAGGAAAATGTCAAATGCATGCATACATACCCACAATTTGACAATTTTTCAGTTCACCTCAAGTCTATAACACTTGATTGGATTACTACAAACTACATAATGTACAACAAATACTACTACTACTTTAAATCCTTCACTACCAGGAATTCATTTCTTATTTCGACCGTTTATACTGTCACAGAGCAAGTACATGTATATAAAAAAAATCTATCTTGCTCATTCAAGGTCAACTCCAAATTTGTAAAGATTATTTCTTAAGAGATCCTGGCCTTCAATTCCCCAAAGACCCATGCTCACTCATGTTTCCTCTAGACAGCCCTCTTAATCTTTGCCAGAATTGCCTTTTCTTTCCCATTTTCAAGGGTGCGGAATTAGACATCCTCCTGAAAGACTCAGATTCTTGTTCCTCGAATCCAGCTGATACATACATTAAATCTGAAGCTGACATTGGGATCTTAGTGTCCAAACTAGAATCATATCCAAGCATTGGGTAATGGATCCTTGAGGCTTCCATAAGATCGCCTGAAACACCACTATGCTTATCGGTAGAAAAGTCCTCATGGCTGCAACTTCTTGATATAGGTTCTTTTATTTCATCAAACTCATTGCACACAAGCTTTAAGGCTTGAACAACTTCACCCATAAAAGGACGGTGAGATACTTCTGGTTGCACGCACATTGATGCAATAGCTGCTACTTTGGATACAGTGTCGAATGGAATATTTAGCTTGAAAGTTGGGTCGATGATTGTTTCTAAAGCCTCTTTGTCTGTGAGCAGCGGACGTGCCCAAGCAACCAGATTTTCTTGACCTGGTGGCTGTGACAGGTCCACGGGCTTTCTTCCTGTTAAGAGTTCAAGGAGAACTACACCATAGCTGTAAACATCACTTTTCACGAGCAGATGGCCTGTCATTGCATACTCTGGAGCCAAGTAACTGGAAAAAAGTGGTTCACATCAAAAAGGGATAAGTTGTTATAGCAAACTAATGTAAAAATCACAGAACTATTAAGGTGGGGATTGACTAGATAGTGTAAGACCTGAGGAAAATTTCAAACAATCTGAACACAAGTACGACACGCTGGCTGTTAATCATACAAAAAAAACAGGACGTAATCTATCTATTATATCACAGGTCAGCTCATTCCCGACTTGATTCCTTCCTTCTACTAGGATAATGTCATTCATTACTGGTAAACTTAAGTTACTAAGACCGTTTGTTCTATTATAATAGGATACCTTTAAAGAATAATCTATCATATCCTCGCCTTCAGCCATATCACTCGTTGGTGTGGTTTTAACAACTTGGACTATAGTAGCATTATAGTTTCCGAGCATAATTAGAGCTTTTATTAGTAGACGAAGAACAGACAATAGTGATAGTAGCAGGGTATATATGTGTGTGTGTGTGTGAGAGAGAGAGAGAGAGAAGTGAGTAGGTGGCAAAGTGCATACCCGAAAGTTCCCATAACATGTGTTGAAATGTGCTTGTTTTCCTCATCTAGTGCTGTTTTAGCCAACCCAAAATCTGAAACTTTAGGTGTAAAATCATGTTCTAACAAAATGTTGCTCGACTTGAAGTCTCTATGTATGACTCGAGGGCTTGAGTCTTCATGCAGATAAGCTAAACCCCGAGCTGATCCTAGAGCAATCTTCATTCTGGCACACCAATCAAGAGGAGCAGTTTCCTTGTCTATTCCTGAGTGCACAGAAAAGAAGACATGTCAGTTGATTTAATATTATAAATAAATACGTAAAATTTTGGCAAATAAATATTCAAGGGATTATCAAGATTTGTATGTACCATGCAAGTGGGATTCCACACTTCCATTAGGAACAAGTTCATATATCAGACAGCGGCAATGGTTCTCCGTGCAGATACCAATCAATTTGACCAAGTTTCTGTGGTGCAGGCGACTAAGCATCTCAACTTCTGCTAAGAACTCACGGCCACCTTGCTGATCATCTCTCTTCAGAACCTTCACAGCCACCTTCCTTCCATCATCAAGAATGCCACTATAGACAAGTCCAAAACCACCCTCCCCGAGAATTCTTGAAGCATCAAAGCTATCAGTGGCTCTTTGTATGTCACTCAAGCTAAAAATCTTAGCAGTCCCTGTATATGCCAATATGCTAGAACTAAATGACATTGATGCTGAAGTGGGTCTGCTTCCAAAAATCAAAGACTTGGAAGTCCCTGCATATTTGCTAATTGTGTAAATAGAAACTCTGCATACAACTAATGAACTAAAGGTTGACAAGTAGAAACTAGCGATTTTTTAGGAATTCAAAATATCACATTATTACCGAAAAAACGAAGTTTACAAGAAAACAAGCCGGAGAAAGACCAAATATCTGGCTAAATATGCTGAATGAAAAGAATGTGACAATATTCAGATTTTTAAGCAATTTGTCGAATTTTATGATTATAATAAAATGGTATGTACCTGATGGTTTTCCGTGGGAGGATACAAGAACATGAGGAGTTTGCTTGGGTTTGCAGATGGAACATCCACACTTCAACAACAAAATCCATAGAACTCCCATAAAAACAATGAAAGTTGCGACTGATGATAAAACAATAACAGCTATCATGCTTCCACCAGGCCCATCCTTCCTTCTCCTCGACACATCAACCCCTAAAGGTTTTATTGGCATTCCATCATTGTCATCATCAGGATATGGGCGATCATCTATATTAGCAGTGCTTGAATGTACTGATGGTGGAGAGGGTGGAAGACCTGTAAATATAAACGTTGAAAGAAATTAAGAAGCATATAATCAGGTACACCATATAAAAATTTGTGAAGAAAATATATAAGAGGACAGAATTGCATCATAAATACAAACAAGATAGCATTAAAAAGCCACTGAATAGTTCTTAGTGACATAATGATCAGTACACTAAGATGATATTTCAACAGTAGTAAGACAAATCACTTATTTGTGTCTTCAAGTTGGCATGTAACTCCAATGAATTTTTTTTCTTCTAACCGACAAACTTAGCCTATTAGCTCCCCCAAGGCCCCAATACAGTGGGTGGTACCCTTCTCCAAAAAATTGATCTAATGCTGATGATAATGGGAACTAACACGGTGCATAAATATGTGAATCACAACACTATTTAGGAATACTTCAATGCAGCCAGAAAGAATCAAGGATCGTGACATAACCTGGATAGCGAACATATACCACTTTGTAGGCACCAAAGAGGGAAGTATTTATGAGAACCTGTCTCATCCAGAACATTTTGTAAATGACAAATGCAGAAGTGGAATCAAAATTTTCTTTTAGTGGTACCAAGTGGATGAGGACCATGGTTTTATCTAGCTGCTGGGTGGCTGCATTAGCACCCATTATCCGAACTTGACTTTGGTTTAGTGAAAGGCCAGTTGCGATCTCCTTAGCTAGCTCCGTCACCAAAGGAAAAAATGTATATAAGGCAACACTGAGACCTAGTCTAACTTCAATAGGCCATACGCAACTACACGGAGCTCCACTAAGAGTGTATGTCAATGGCTCCGTGCATGTCACTGATGTACAATCTACAAGTAGTATGGAAGACAAATGTTATGATATGCAAAGATAATAGGTTGTGAGAGAGATACTAATTCTTATTGAAATGATTTTTAAACTTCAAAAATATATCATATATGTACCTTTATTAGGAGGTGGAGGTGGTAGTGCCAATACCTGCAAGGGTGGTAAAATCTTCTTCTTTTTCTTCAGGGAAGAGCTTAATGGAGAAATTATCGGTGGAGTCATAGACACTCGAAGATGCAGAACAAGGATAATAACATGGTATATCAATGATTACTGTAAATGAAATTGACTGATTATTCTACAAAGTACAGAAAAAAGTGAGTTTCTACATACTTCTAGGTTTAATTGATGGAATTGTTGGTGATGGTGCAGGGCTGAATGCACTCCAGCTTTTTGACGGAGTAGAAGCAGAATCAAGCGGGGTGACTGAAGGGCTAACACCTTTCATTAAATATTTAAAAGGAACAAAATGTTAGTGACAAAAAGTAAGACAACACAAAGCAATGAATAATATTTAACAACAATGACCTTGTTGCCTGTCAGTAGGAGGATGAATTTTATTAGATGGTCCATGAGCAAAGTCTTTGAATTCCTTTCTTGTATGATGATGTTTGAAAAATGAGACTGACGGTGGAGGTGAAGAAATTTCTGCTGGTTCCTTAGCATGATGATAGAAAGGTGACGTAGTAGGTGCAATTGATGGACTTTTGGAAGGTCTCAAGGTGTTGTGCTGGGTGAGAACTACAAAAGGTAAGAACATGCAACGGTTCGTAGATGTGAGCATCAAATATAGTTTTCTAGCTTTAATGTTTGAAAATTAAATAGCACTAGGTTTGCTGAAATGCTTTTAGTTGGAAAACTTTACATAGCGATAGATCAAAGGGTTTTAGAATTAGGGTACTGAAAGTGGCATTCCAGACATTTTTTAATCCATAACTCTTGGGAGTAACATTATATATGGTATTATGTTAAATTATTAACACATGCCCACCACAACAAACTAGTAAATCTCCGGTTACTACACAAGTACACATACTAGGGACTTACGCAGAAACCTAGAAAGGTGATTAATAAACCACTACCCAAGAAACAATATTTTTTTCTTGTTTAATATGGAACATAATATTTTAGAAATGGTCAAAATGGCAAAGAGTCAAAGACATATCTGTATTGGAAACAATGAAACAATGATAGTGACAAAAAACTTTTCCTAGATGTTTACATTTCGAACAGACCTTAAAAACTTTCAAAAACTTTGTACGGTGTCAACAAGTGAAGGTTTACTATCCTGAGCACATAGAACCAATTCTAAATATTGTAAATCATGTAGAAGTACCATTTTGCAGAAGACTTAGTCTAATTGTTTCATAGGATTTTAGGTGAGGTGCTCCTATATTGAAGTGATTAAGCACAGAAGCTGCTCTCAATGAATGTATGTTAAAGCCTGCAACAGAGTGAAAAGTTAAAATGTCAGCCAGTAAATCAAATGCTTTTACCAATCAAATAAAAAATGCCTTAACTGATATTTAGCAGTTCCAAATTACCATATTCTAATTTCCAAAAAAAAAAAGTATCGTTATTATTATTATTTAGATAACAAACCCTGCCCAAGAAATGAACAGTTTGCCAATTTGGATATAGTAGATGTTGGATAGATCAAAAATGTAAAAGCTGAAACCTGTACTATTGAGATATAATAAATTTTTATTTCATTACTCACAGCTAAAATTAACGATCCAGTTATTCGAGTAGCCTAATTGATATAAATGAACTATGCAAGACCAACAAAGATTTATAAAAGGATTTAAAAATTCGTAAATTGTACAAGGAACCTTTTCTCTTAATTGTTGATCACAGTACTATAAACTTATGAGAACCCAGATCACAAATGTTGACAGAATTCAAAGTTCGTGAAGACCCACATTGAATTAACTTATCATTGGTCAAACAAATTAAATTATGAGAAAAATTAAGCCCCATTACCTGCGAATCCAGGAACTGGAAAAACACCGAGAATTATGTAGGCAATCAACAGTTGAATTCTCATCTCCCACCAAAGAAACATGAGATCAACCCTCAAGATCTTTGATCCCTCTCGCTCAACCATTAACACACAGAATTTGCATATAATGCAGTAATACAGAGCATGTGCAATTCCTTAAAAGCAAAAAGAAGTACAAGTTTTCAGATAAAAGAACACCAAGAAACAGTAGTATATGTGAAGTAATAAGAGTAGTGAAAACACAAGAATGGATTAGGTGGGAATTAAGAAACCCAATTGTAATAATTGCTCTTTAGTTGAAGCTAAGCTCTGAATTTTACAGAGCTTTTGAGAGTTGTAATGAAATTAAAGCAAAAACAGAGTATAGTTTCACAATGAAAAAGGGGTTTGATAGGAGACGGAAGGAGAAAGGGAGGAAAATATTCCCCCGAAAGAATTAAGGGGTGTGACACGTTAGTTGAAATTTGAGATCTTTGTGTTTTTTTGATTTCTTTAATTAAATTAAATTCGCCAAACCTAATTCTTCATTTCAATCGTTACTTGGGGCACCAATATATATATATATATATATATATATATATATATATATATATATATGGAGAATGATCGGAGTATATATTATTTATTATATTAAAAATATTTTTTTTAAAATAGATGATAAAAAAATAAATATTATTTATTATTAGTACGATGAATATTAATCAAAATAAGACTAACTTTATTAGTTAATATTTAAAGTTTTTTAATTAGAATTTTAATTTGAGTTTAGAATTTATTAACTTGTCATTAATAAATCCTAAACTTTAATTATGAGTAGTGAACGTGAATTTTAAATTTGTAATCATGATTATAGTCATTTAATTTTAGTTATATGTGATTTAATAAGTTAAATCTTTAGAAGGTTTGTGAACAAGTTTTAGCATTATTTTTCAAGAAGATTTGATTTTTATGATACTAATATATTTATAGAGAAAAGGTTAAAAATAAATCATAATCCACTGTAATCATTCTTCCACCGTTCGTTTAGATTGATGATCAAATAGATTAGATTTTAATCAATACTCTACTAATAATAACAACCCAGTCAATCAATGAATCGATGAGTCCCCACCAAACTCAATGGTTTTGTGTTTGGAGTTGGGGGTGTTGGACACCACCATTTACTCTTTTGACATAATTATAAGTTCACTGCTACTCCTGAAAAATATTACTACATTCATTTTATTTTCTTATAATTATTAGTTTAGATTTTTAAATTGATGTGATAATAATAATACTATATCTTTACAAAATAATAACTTCGCCCCTTGCCAAGGCCCAGGCCCAACATTCCTCACATTTTTCTACAGAAAATTACGCCCAGGCCAGGCCCAACATTGCATTTTTGACCTTTTTTAGTTCAAGTCCATAAAATTACTCAATTATTCATCTAGCTATATCTATGTTTGTTTGCAAGGATATGAATATTAATTCTAAATGTCTTGTTTGTTTTCAAATTTAGATTTAAGACTAAGTATAGAGATTATAAAATAAAATATTGTATTAGTCTTGAGATTATAATTATAATCCCGATATTTTTAATAATCTTGGGATTATAATCCCATAAATTATTATAGTCCTTTGTAAGTATACTAAGGGGGTGTTTGATAAAAACTGAATAAATCTGAATCTGAATTTGAATGAGCTGAATCTGAATGAGTTGAATCTGAATCTGAATGAAAAAAATTATTTGATAATTGACATGTCTGAAACATCTGAATGACAAAACTTTATTATTTTACCCCCTCTAAAAAAATTCAAAATTATTGTAAATTTATTTAATATTACTTAATATAATAGTAAATTTTTTATTTTATTTTTTTTAATTTTTTTTACTTCATTCAGCTGCTCATTCAGTCATTCAGCTTAAAAAATATGACTTAGCCATTCAGCTCGTCTATCTTACCGATTCAGTCATTCAGACCAAAACAAATGCACTGACCAATTCAGCCATTCAGATTCAGCTCTATTCAGTTCTAAACAAACACTCCCTAAGAGTAGAGTTCAGTTCTAAATCCCAATCCTAACACTCAATTTGATATGACAAAGCTTGGTGTCAAAAATCTCTCCCTTTTTCATATTTGAATAATGTTAAAGACACAAATTATTTTATAAATTGTTGATGTGACATACTCCATCTCAGCATATTGTGTGGGACCGAAGACTACATTAAAACAATTTATTAATCAATAAGCTGAGGTGGAGTATGTCACATTAGCAGTTTATAAAATAGTTTGTGTCTGTAACACTACTCTTTTATATTTTTAATTTCTTATATTATAAATTGACATTAATTTATTAATATTAGAGATAAATGGTCTACTTATTCATTATGTATCTTCGTCTATTTTTTGAATTTTCAAGTCTTGTTAAATTTATCAATTACGTTTGGTCTATGCTTATATTTCTAGCACATTTTTAATTTAAATAATGCAATACACAATTATTAAAACTTGTCAATTACGTTGGAATTCAGATGAATTACGCCCAAAATATTATTTAATATTTGTAAATTTGATATTTTCTCCACCCCACTTATTATTTATATGAGAAAAAACTTATAAAATTATGAAATTTAATTCAATTATGTTACTCTTGTCCAAAAGAGAGGTAGATAGATGTTGACGGTAGTAGTTCTAGAATGACGTTGAGCTGTCAACTGGACTGTGGCTAATTGAACCAACCTACTACGTTCACTTTACAACTTTTATAAACATTATTACCTTCAAAAAAATAGTTTTTATACACATCTATTTTTTTAAGGGCTAAATACAGTTAAAATATCATCATATTCATGATTAGATCCTTAAAAAATTTGAGTTTATACTTTATTATATAAATATCTAATTTGATATAATTTAGCTCTTAATTTCATAATTCGATCAATTTTAGCCAGAATACTTAATTTTTCGGAATTGTATACGGTTTGACCGTATACAATACCGGATAATAACACTTATGTTACATAAAGTACCACCAAATTCATAATTTATTATATCAACTACATAATTCGTATAAAATTTATATAAATACTTATTTTAACGTATTAAATTTGTATAAATTATTATAAATAATTATTATATGTTAAATTACTAAAATTAAATATTAATACAATGATTACCAAATACAAATTTTTTATTTTTAAATTAAAAAAAACTTAATTATCAAAAAAGCAATAAACTTTTAAACATACAAATTATATTTTTAATACGAATAACATTAAACTTTTAATTAAACAATTGACAAAAATGTCCAAAATTTAATTAATTAAATAAGGAAAATGATCCATAGAATACGATAACCAGAGAGACTGTTTCAGCTAACGCTCATCCAGCCGTCCAAAATTAGAGTGAATGGCTGAGATGAGGGCCCAGCCGCTACTCCCTCCAGCGGCCAGCCAAATTTTTTTTTTTTTGGCCGCTACTCCCTCTAGCGGCCAGTCAAAACGACCGTGTTTTGACTGGCCGCTAGAGGGAGTAGCGACCAACAAAAAAAAAATTGGCTTAATTACTGATTATCCTCATACATACTACTTATTAATCAGTAAAATAAAATAATAAAAAATTATAAGGATAATCAGTAATTATCTTTATCATAAATTATAAATTGTACGTCTTAAATTTAACAAATTGTATGTATACATTTTACAAATTATAAATTTTACGTCTAAATTTAACAAATTGTATGTATACAGTTTACGACTTAAATCTTGTAAATTACAAATTATACCATAAATTATAAATTTTACATCTTAAATTTAACAAATTGTATGTATCAATTTTATAACTTAAATCTTGTAAATTATATCATAAATTACAAATTTTAGGTCTTAAATTTAACAAATTGTATGTATACATTTTACAACTTAAATCTTACAAATTATAAATTATATCATAAATGTAAGACCCCGAATTTTATGAAATGAAAGTATTCAATTTTTTGATAATTGTTATTCTATTTAGTAAATGGTTAAATTGATAAAAATGTTAAAGTTAAGAGTGATATTTAAAAATTTTGCAAAGTAAGCAAGTTGATATAAAATATTCGTTGTGTCGGGGAATATTCGTTTTAATAGGGAATATTCGTGCGACGGCACAATCATTGGTGGACCCCACAACGGAGGTACTGTCATAGTTAGAAAACGACTGAAATATTTTTAAACTGTTGAACTACCCGGTAGTAAAATACAGAAATACGTGTGGTTGCATAGTAGCATACGATATTGATTATTGATGCTTACGTGAAAAGTCACTCAGTTATACTCAATTATTGCTGCATCATATCTCTCATATTATTGATTCAATTATTATCACAGTATCATCTGCATAATATTTTATATTATTAAATCAATAATTGAGACGACAAAGTTATTCATATTATTATTTGAAATATTGACAATGTCTAGAAGTTCTGTTAAGGAGAGGTTTGGTCACCTAATTGAGTGCCAATAAGGAGAAATCCTTATCGGAAAGTCCCCTCTTTCCTGAGAACGACCTGATTGTTAAATATTGTGAGTTATAATATTTATGATGAATAAGTTTGTGTTGATTAAAGATGAAATTAATAGTTCCATTGTGTTGGGATTATTAGTGTTAGTGAAAATCGATATTTATTTCGATGATAATTGATGTCTGAAAGTTATATTGACCAATCGGATAATTAATCGGATAAAAGAGCAATTAATTATTATTAATTCACATGCTTATAACTATGTGTTCACATGTGTGTACTATTGATTCACATGTATGTACTATTAGGGGAGGTGGTGCAAGATTGATAATACTTGCATGACTAAATTAAAAATGAAGGTATAGATGAATGTACTATACTGTAATTATTTTTTTCACATGTATAGAACTATTGAGTCACATGATTGTACTATTGATTCACATGATATACTATTAGGGGAGATGGTGCAAGTTTGATAATTCTTGCAGGACTAAATTAAAAATGAAGGAAAAGATGAAGATATTGTACTGTAATATTTCGAGCCCCAAAACGTGCAATTATCGAAACTATATTTTCCTATAAATAGAAGCTCATTATTCTTTCATTCTCACCAATTCACTAAGACTCACAAGAGTAATTATAGAGAGCTAAGCTATAGAGAGAAAGAAGAAGAGAAGTATGTTACTTCACTATTCCAGTATCTTTTCATGGAAATATTATTCTGAGCATTCTTGATAATTATTGATCTTTTCATGCCGAAATACTATTCACGGGTTACTATTCACCCGGTTATTATTCACTCAAATAATATTCACTCAGTATTTGGGACACTTTTCGTGTCGAAGTACTATTCACGAGTTACTATTCACTTAAATATTATTCACTCGGGTATTTAGGGCACTTTTCATGCAGGGGTACAATTCATAGAGTACTATTCTTAAAGTACTATTCACGAATTACTATTCACGGGATACTATTCACTCGGGTACTATTTACCTGGGGTACTATTCATGACAAAAATTATTATTTTTTTGTCCAAATTATTTTTGATAAAATATTATTCTTGAATTTTACTCCACAAAGCAGTATCATATTGACAATTTAGATGTTTTTAAACTCTGAATAAATTTAAAGTCTGTAATATTTATCCTTTAATTCGTTTGATTAATGCTTATATGTAAGACCCCAACTTTTATAAATAAAGATGAATTTTCTATAAATATCATTTTTGAATATTATGGAGTGAAATTGATATAATGTTATAGTTGTGGGTAATATTTATAAATTTTACAAAGTACGAAAGTTGCTATATAATATTCGATTGGTCGGAGAATATTCGTTTTAACAAGGAATATTCGTACGACGACACAATCATTGGTGGACCCCACAACAAAATTATTGTCGGATTGAGACAACGACAAAAATACTTTATGAAAATAACGGCAGAAGTTTTACCATTAATACTGTTGAACTACTCGGTAGTAAAAGTACAGTAATACGCATGGTTGCATAGTAGCACACGGTATTAATTATTGATGCTTACGTGATACGTCACTCAGTTTTGTTTTATTGGTATTATTAATGTAATAAAACAAAAAAATCTTTTTATATAAAACAGAATACTTTTATAAAGTTATCTGTTTTATTAGACAATAATTAGAATATATTATATTTTATTATGCATAGTATTTGCATAGTGCCTGCATAGTGTTTGCATAGTAAAATCTTTTATAAAGTTATTCGTTTTATTAGATTATAAATAGAATATATTATATTGTATTTACAAGATTTTGCTTTAAATATGGACCGTCAGATTAAATTAAATCAATCTGGACCGTTCATGAATTCGTCACTATGCAGTCCATTCTTCTATAAATAGAAGCTCATTCCTTCATTATTTCTTACGAATTCACTGAAACTCTAGAGAAAGAAGTTATAGAGAGAAAGAAGAAAAGTATTCTGCTACTGCACTAGTCATATATCCAGTATTCTTCTTCTTAAGGTAAGAGATATTATTTGTTATACTCGTAAAGGGTATTCTTTCTATCTTATTCATGAAGAGAACTTCTGTTATTCCATTCTTTATTATTATATTGGAATAACCTGTATACGCGGGTTACCCTATACTTGGTGAAATTCTTCTATTATTTCATTATTTATTATTCCGTTGGAATATCCTGTCTGTGCGTTTACGTCGGACCTGGTTTCATTATTTATTATTCTGTCGGAACATCCTGTCTGTGCGTTTACGCCGGACCTGATTCTATTCTTTATTATTCTGTCGGAACATCCTGTCTGTGCGTTTACGCCGGACCTGGTTCCATTCTTTAATATTCTGTTAGAATATCCTGTCTGTGCGTTTTACGCTAAACCTGGTTCCGTTATTTATTATTCTATTGGAATAACCTGCCTGTGCGGTCTATCGCATGCCTGGTGATTTCATTTATTTTTTCATTCTTTATTATACTCAGTTGGTTAAAGTTTTGGCTTTTATACTCCATGAAATTAGTGGAATATCTTTGATATTTGCGCTTCATCCAGTATATTTTTACGGAAATATTCTTCTTAGCATTCTTGAATTTTACTGCACAAAGCAGTATCATGTTGACAATTTGAACGTTATTGGTTCTTGGATTAATTAATTCTTGAACTTGTTTTATTGAATTCTTCTATCATTGTCATCATCCTCATGTTTATATTTTGTTGAAAGTCATCTATGGCATGTAGTGCATAGATGGACTTGATATGATTATAACCAGGGATTATTCGGTATAATCATGACCGTAATGTTACAAATGATGTGGTAAAAATCCTTATTGGCCCGTAGTGCATTGATGGACAGTTGTTGACATGATCATGACCATTGATGAATACACGAATATCCTTGGTTGTGATGCATGGATAATTTGTGGTTGTGATACTAATGAATATCCTTGGCCGTAGTGCAGGGATGATGTGGATTATTTATTAAGCTGAGTCTCAGCGATAAAAGTGATGAAAAACCTTTTAAATCATAAAAGATAATAGATTTTATTCTCTACTTGACTCTTTTAATGGATTGCTTGTTCCGCTGCAGTTAAACTTGATATTTGTTATATTTTATCAGTTTAACACTGTTGAAGGCTAACGATAATTTATTCTGCATTATCTTAGTCATAATATTTCTTACTGGGCTAGTTGAGCTCACCCTTTTGCTTTCATTGTTCTCTTCAGGAAATGAGAACGTAGCGGGGACTAGTCGGGGAACGGAGTGACGATTCAGAGGATAGCATTAGTAGTCCTCACTATTCTATGAAATAATGTGAAAATAAATGTATTGAGAACTTATTTTGAGTTTGAATCCTGTTTAGAAGAAAGTGTTGTATTTAAACTCACAACTTATGTTTTGTTGTATTTTACACGACAATTGTATAATTAAGGTTTATTTGTATTTTATACCATGTAGTTGACGACTCAGAATAGGTGATGTATACCTATTTTGGGGGCGTCACAGTTGACATCAGAGCTTAGGGATATGATCCCTGGCTGAGATGTAAGATAAGAACTAGGAGGGGAGAGACGGGGAATTCATTCGCTAGTATGACCTACCTAAGTTTACTTGTTATTTAATTGGTCGGTTAGAGTATAGAGATAATATGTGATATGTTAATTAACCCTTGTTTTATGGCAGTATTTGAAAATGACATCCGAGAATGTTGAGAATAGCAATGGAGCACAGGCGACCGTTGATTCACCATATATCAATAATCAGGATAATGTGCATCAGGAAGGCGATAATCCTCATGCAAACAACAACACTGACCAAATGATGAATGATGGAATGTTCAGAGGCTTTATGCAATTCATGCAACAGCAGGCGAGAGTGGCTCCTATCCAAAATATAGGTGGAAACACTGAAAACTCACGGACGGTCACCGCTAAACAGTTCAAGGAGCTGGGACCACCGGAGTTTATTGGAGAACCAAAACCACTTAAGGCGAAAACATGGATAAAGCAGATCACCAAGATATTTGACGTCTTGGGATGCGCCGAGGAGCAAAAGGTTCCCTTTGCCACCTTTATATTTCGAGGAGAGGCAGATTACTGGTGGGAATCGGTAAAGCGTACTCAACCTGCTGCACTGAAGATGTCTTGGGAGAAGTTCCAAGAACTGTTCAATTACAAGTATTTTCCCGAAAGTATTCGTCACATGAAGGAGATAGAGTTCATCAAGTTAGAGCAGAATAATATGACCGTGTCGCAGTACGAAGCTAAGTTTACCGAGCTGTCCCGATTTGCGTCCCACTTGGTGGAAAATGAAGAGAGAATGACGCGGATGTTTTTAAGAGGTTTGAAGCCGGAAATACGTCAATATCTTATTTCTCATAAACTGTGTTTGTATTCAGATGTTGTAAATAGGGCTCAGTTAGTGAAGCGCGATAACGAGTCAACACAACCTAAAGAGAGCAACATGCAAAATGATAATACCAGTGAAAGTAGTCATCGAAGCGGTGACAACGAGCATAGAGGGAATCAACAGGCCAGAAATGGTAACCACTTCGGTGGTAATCATGGCCAAAACAATAAGAATGGAAATTTCAAGAAGAGGAGATTCAACAATGATGGAAAGACGTCAGCACCAGCACCCGTGGTTAAAGAAGGAGAACGACCACCGATCATATGCTTCAAATGCGGAGGGGAGGGACACATCAGTCCAAACTGCGTGATGCCGTCCAAAGCATGTTATAATTGTGGAAGAGAAGGTCACCTAGCCCAATTTTGTCGTTCACCGAAGACAAGTTCAGCTAAGATGGAGGCACCAAAGGACGTCCCAAAAAAGACAAAACCGGTAGTGCAAGGGAGAGCGTTTGTTGTGACCTCCCAGAAAGCAAGGAACCCGAACGAGGTCATCACGGGTAAGCTTATCATAAACTCTAGCGAAGTCTATACCTTATTTGATACCCGTTCTACCCATTCTTTTATTTCTCCTATTTGCGCACAACGATTAAATTTGACTCCGGAGAAATTAGACTTTGACTTATCTGTGGAAAGTCCGTTGGAAGAAACCTTCATTACATCCACTGTTTATAAGTCTTGTTTGGTTCAAATCGGTACCCTCACATTACATGTCGATCTTATTTCATTGAAAATAGTTGCATTTGATGTAATTCTAGGGATTAATCGGTTAACTACTCATCATGCAAAAATTGATTGTTTTCGTAAGGTTGTTAGCTTTCATATTTCTAATCAACCTATTATGCGAATTCAAACAACCAAACCATTAAAATCAATCACCGTCATCTCAAGCCATAAAGCTATTCGTTTATTGAAAAACGGATGTCAAGCTTTCTTAGCTCATGTCACGGATCTAAACAAAAATACTTCAGTTTTGAATGATATTTCTATTGTTAATGAATTTCCTGACGTATTCCCTGAAAAACTTCCTGGCCTACCCCCAGAGCATGAAATTGAATTTTGTATCGACCTTGAACCCGGTACAAAACCCATTTCCAAAACCCCATATCGAATGGCTCCTATTGAACTTCAGGAGTTAAAGACCCAACTGCAGGAATTGTTAGACATTGGCTTTATTCGTCCTAGTACTTCTCCTTTGGGTGCTCATGTTCTTTTCATGAAGAAGAAAGATAGGAGTATGCGACTTTGTATTGATTATCGGGAGTTGAATCATGTCACCATCAAAAATAGGTACCCATTGTCACGTATTGATGACCTGTTTGACCAGTTGCAAGGAGCACAATTATTTTCAAAAATCGATCTTCGTTCTGGATATCATCAGCTGAAGGTTAGAACTAAGGATATTCCAAAGACTGCCTTCAGAACTCGGTACGGGCATTATGAATTCTTAGTTATGTCTTTTGGATTGACTAATGCTCCTGCTGCTTTCATGGATTTGATGAATCGAGTATTCAAGAAATATTTGGATTGATGACATCCTTATTTATTCCAAAAGTCGCGAAGATCATGAGCAACACTTGAGGCTGACACTCCAAAAGTTTTGTGAATATAAGCTTTATGTCAAGTTGAAGAAATGCAAGTTTTGGCTTGAGGAAGTAGCATTCCTTGGGCACGTACTATCAAGTCATGGAATATCTGTTGACCCGGCAAAGATTGAAGCAATTCAAAGCTGGGAGCAACCTAAATCAGTGACCGAAGTACGTAGCTTTCTCGGTTTAGCTGGTTATTATCGGAGATTCGTGGAAGGATTTTCTCGAATCGCTACTCCATTAACTCAGCTGATTTGGAAAGATACAAAGTTCTGTTGGAGCGAAGAATATGAGAAGAGTTTTCAAGAACTCAAGAGGAGACTCATTTCAGCACCTGTTCTGACAATACCATCTGGCTCGGAGGGATTTGTCATCTACAGTGATGCTTCGGGCAAAGGGTTGGGATGTGTTCTCATGCAACATGGAAAAGTCATAGCCTATGCCTCAAGACAACTCAAAGAATATGAGAGGAATTATCCTACTCATGATCTAGAGTTGGCAGCTGTTGTCTTCGCACTTAAAATTTGGAGGCATTACTTGTATGGGGAAAAAGTGGAGATATTTATGGATCATAAAAGCCTCAAATATTTCTTCACTCAAAAGGAACTCAATATGCGACAACGACGTTGGCTAAAACTGTTGAGAGATTATGATCATACCATCCAATACCATCCTGAAAAAGCGAACGTGGTAGCTGATGCATTGAGTAGAAGATTATATGTGACGACCCCAAAATAGGTCCATTCCATCCAACCCATTCTGAGTCGTCAAATACATGGTACAGAAAATAACTACAACTTTATTACAACAATTGTCGTGCAAAATACAACAACACATATGCTGTGAGTTTGGATACAAATATATACCAAATGTGACATTGGACACCATCATGTATCAGCACCTCACAAAGGTACCTTACATAAAGGTACAGTCAAAAACTGTTTTAGAAACTAGAATCTTTGGGAAGTGCTCAAGGAATCCTTCGTACATGGGAGGCCATGCGTCTAGGTTATGATAGATATCATATGGCCACAGAATTATCCTTGGTTGACCCAATAGACCCCAAAGAAAAACGAGAAGATTACTATCATATTCTTCCCAATGGTGAGTCTTCTCTTGACTTATCATTATCTCCACTGTCTCTAATTGAGAATTATACTTCAAACAAACACCAAGATTATATAGGTAGTGCTCGTAGATATATTCAGCAAGTGGATGAGCACATTCATGTCTTATGATGACACGAGGTTATATGTCGTTAGACATCTTGTATGATAGTGGCAAACCACCCTTCCAACGTTGGGTTCGCCTCACCCTATTTTCTTCACCAAATATAACTATTAAATGATGACCACCGTTCTATTCCCTTGTTACCCCCGCTCGACCCAGCTACACTCTTATTACCTGAAAGGAATTGTGAAGCAAAAGGGTGAGCACAACTAGCTCAGTAAAGAATATCATGACTAAAGATAATTCAATTATCAATAGCCTTCATCAACAATAAATCAGAGATTTAGAACATATGGTAAATGATAAAAATTTCAACCATAGTTGCAGCGGAACGAGCAATCCATTAGAAGAGTCAAATAGACTATAAAGTCTATTATCTTCTCCATGTTAAAAATCCACCAACAATATTTTATCCATGTAACATCACTCAACAGTTCCTTTCCACAATCATATGAATAACTCATAATCATAATTGTGACTATAAATTTTTCTTCGCACCCAGGACGAAGAATATTTTCATCACCTGTCTTTACCTGAAACATCAAAGATCATGGTTATACCAAATCACAATTCCTGTTTATAATCATACTAACAAATCCATCTTTGCACTACGGGCCAAAGATATTCATCAACAAACCATCTTTGCACTACGGGCCAAAGATATTCAACAACAGTTCATCTTTGCACTACAGGCCAAAGATATTCATCAACAGGCCATCTTTGCACTACATGCCAAAGATATTCATCAACAATTCATATTTGCACTACAGGCCAAATATATTCATATCTCAAAGAAATATATAATCATTTCAGAATTTATATAAACAATAATTATAACCATGTTGATCAATTCACCTTTGCACTTAAGCTTAAGATATTCAATTATAAATTCAATGGTCATGATCATACCAGTCACAATTCAACTTTGCACTACAGGCCAAAGAGAACCCTAGTCATGATCATACCAATAATCTACCCATCTTTACACTCTAGTGAAAGAGAATTTTAACATCAGGGTTATAAAAATGTTATATATGATGATAAAAATAATATGATCAACATATAGTTTTAATCTCAAGAGTAATATTCGTAACTCATGAATAGTAACCCCGACACAAAAGATAGAAATTCTACAATAAAATTCATACCAATATTTCGGTATAATGATATTGAAAGAATAACATTATTTAAATTTATAAACAATTTATTTTAATTGTTTACACTTTACTAATTAATGCATTTAATCATCATAAAATGCCAACTCTTACAATTTCATCATCAATAACCAAAACCCTCATCAAAAATCTGCATATACCTCATATAGGATTCTCAAGCCATAAAATCCTATTTTTCAATTTTCTTTCTTCACAAAACATATTTAATTCATTTACTCATAACTAGACTATTTTCATGAAAAATACCAAATCAGTTCCAAAAATATTTCTTTTCTGGGATTTAGCATAATATAGTCCCATAGTGAACATATATTTTTCTCAGAATTTTTAAAAGTCATTTACTATTTTTCATATGGCCAAAATAGCCGAATATTTAGACATTTATCAAAAATTGTACTTTTGTCTAAAAATTCTGAAATTTACAGAGTATACTTCTATCATATACATGTACTCCCAATAAAAATTTCATCAATTTTGGAGTTAACCACAAGGAATTATAAGCTGTTACTTTTAAAATAGTCTTTTCTCATAAAATTCATAACTCTCAATCTATACATCCAAAAATCACCATTTTTGGACACAATCAAGAAAACTCATCAAAATATCATTTCAAATTTTTCCAGAATTTTTGAAGGTCAGAAAAATTACGAAACTGAAAAACATAACAACCCTTAAAATCCCTTAATATCCCTTACAATCCCTTACCTCAAAAGAGCAGTACTTCTGACTGGATATCGGATATGATGCTGAAGGAAACTTGCACTGATGAATAGCAACTCACCAAGTATCTAAAATCACAAAATATGCTTCATAATATAGAGAGAGAAAGAGAGAAAGCTTATGTTTCTGGTGTGATTTTCAATTCTAACTTAGCCCTCTATTTATAGGAAAATTTTGGTAGGTTTGACCTGCAACCTGATGGCTTTACCTGCTACTATTCCCACCCACCACATTTGAAATATAATTCAGCACATTTCTTCACCAACCACAAGTGGGGCCCACCAATTCTAGAATTTTCCACCAAAATGATAAACTCCGAAAATTTCAACAATTTCTGAACCAGTCATCTCGTAAAATTCATAATAAATCATACGTTCATTTTTAACGGTTCAAAATTTGTGGGCATATACTCAACTTATATATGTATAACATATCCAAAAATTACCACGATCCAACGGTCGGATTAAAAATTATAACCCCCGCAAAATATCTCAAAAACCCTGATTTTTAATACCTCCATTCCGACAAAAATACGGATAAAAATCTCAACATTAACTCCTTCATTTTTTAACCACAAAAATATATCCCTCATTTATATCCACATAAAATAAATATTTCCTTATCATATGAATCAATAATTAATTATTCACAAATAATATTACAGAATCACATTTATGACAACCAGGCCGTTCCCAGGAAAGAGGGGGCTTTCCAATAAGAATTTCTCCTTACTGGCGCGCAATTAGATGACCAAACCTCTCCTTAGACAGAACTTTCTAGACATTGCCAATAATGTTATCTAATAATATTATTCAAATAATATGAATTATTGATCTGATAATGGGAAATACTGTGCAGCAACAATTATTGAACAACAATAATATAAAATTTCAACGTAGCAATTATTGAATCAATAAAATAAAATATTGAACAGTAATTACTGTAACAATTATTGAGTAGTGCCTTCTTACGTAAGAATCAATAATTTCAAAAATACTGTGCAATACCGTGTGCTACTGTGCAATAACGCGTATTACTGTATTTTAACCACCGGGTATTCAACAGTGTTAACGGTAACAACTACGCCGTTATTTGTAAAAACTCAAATTTGTCGTTTTCTTCATCCGACAGTTATTCTGTTATGGGGCCCACAAATAGCTGCGCCGTCGTACGAATATTCCCCGACAGAAAGAATATTCCACGACCAAACGAATATTCCCCGACAACAATGATTATTTTATAACCACTTGCTTATTTTGAAAAAAAAATTTACATTTCACCCATAACTTTAAACTTTTATCAATTTAACCATTTACTGAATAGTAATTATAAGAAAAATTGAATACTTTTATTTCATAAAATTCGGGGTCTTACAATCTCCCCTCCTTATGAAATTTCGTCCTCGAAATTTACGTACCTGGTATTTCAAAGAGTTGAGAATACCTTCCTTTCATTTCAGATTCCATCTTCCCTGTCATCATAATTTTTCCATTGCTCATCTCCTGTATTTCAAATATCATTCTAGAATACAGCTTCAAAACAAGGGTTAATTTAACAAATTAACATATCACATAATATCCCGATATTATGACTGACCAACAAATAAGCTTAGGTAGGACACACTAGCGAAGGATTTACTCATCTCTCCCCTCCTAGTTATATTTCCCGATCTCCGCCAGAGATCATATCCCTAAGCTCTGATACCACCTGTGACCCTCGTGGTGCTTCAACCACAGCACCTCACAGTGGTACCTATCAGTTTGCCACCGCAGAACGGCGTCCCCTACGGAGAGTCTGGCTTCGGTGCATCCCCCATCAACAGGAAGTCACCAGCGAGAGGCTCGGGGCTCTTTACTTATAGCTCTGATACCACCTGTGACGACCCCAAAATAGGTTCATTCCATCCAACCCATTCTGAGTCGTCAAATACATGGTACAGAAAATAACTACAACTTTATTACAACAATTGTCGTGCAAAATACAACAACACATATGCTGTGAGTTTGGATACAAATATATACCAAATGTGACATTGGACACCATCATGTATCAGCACCTCACAAAGGTACCTTACATAAAGGTATAGTCAAAAACTGTTTTAGAAATTAGAATCTTTGGGAAGTGCTCAAGGAAACCTTCGTACATGGGAGGCCATGCGTCTAGGTTATGATAGATATCATATGGCCACAGAATTATCCTTGGTTGACCCAATAGACCCCAAAGAAAAACGAGAAGATTACTATCATATTCTTCCCAATGGTGAGTCTTCTCTTGACTTATCATTATCTCCACTGTCTCTAATTGAGAATTATACTTCAAACAAACACCAAGATTATATAGGTAGTGCTCGTAGATATACTCAGCAAGTGGATGAGCACATCCCTGTCTTATGATGACACGAGGTTGTATGTCGTTAGACATCTTGTATGATAGTGGCAAACCACCCTTCCAACGTTGGGTTCGCCTCACCCTATTTTCTTCACCAAATATAACTACTAAATGATGACCACCGTTCTATTCCCTTGTTACCCCCGCTCGACCCAGCTACACTCTTATTACCTGAAAGGAATTGTGAAGCAAAAGGGTGAGCACAACTAGCTCAGTAAAGAATATCATGACTAAAGATAATTCAATTATCAATAGCCTTCATCAACAATAAATCAGAGATTTAGAACATATGGTAAATGATAAAAATTTCAACCATAGTTGCAGCGGAACGAGCAATCCATTAGAAGAGTCAAATAGACTATAAAGTCTATTATCTTCTCCATGTTAAAAATCCACCAACAATATTTTATCCATGTAACATCACTCAACAGTTCCTTTCCACAATCATATGAATAACTCATAATCATAATTGTGACTATAAATTTTTCTTCGCACCCAGGACGAAGAATATTTTTATCACCTGTCTTTACCTGAAACATCAAAGATCATGGTTATACCAAATCACAATTCCTGTTTATAATCATACTAACAAATCCATCTTTGCACTACGGGCCAAAGATATTCATCAACAAACCATCTTTGCACTACGGGCCAAAGATATTCATCAACAAACCATCTTTGCACTACGGGCCAAAGATATTCAACAACAGTTCATCTTTGCACTACAGGCCAAAGATATTCATCAACAGGCCATCTTTGCACTACATGCCAAAGATATTCATCAACAATTCATATTTGCACTACAGGCCAAATATATTCATATCTCAAAGAAATATATAATCATTTCAGAATTTATATAAACAATAATTATAACCATGTTGATCAATTCACCTTTGCACTTAAGCTTAAGATATTCAATTATAAATTCAATGGTCATGATCATACCAGTCACAATTCAACTTTGCACTACAGGCCAAAGAGAACCCTAGTCATGATCATACCAATAATCTACCCATCTTTACACTCCAGTGAAAGAGAATTTCAACATCAGGGTTATAAAAATGTTATATATGATGATAAAAATAATATGATCAACATATAGTTTTAATCTCAAGAGTAATATTCGTAACTCATGAATAGTAACCCCGACACAAAAGATAGAAATTCTACAATAAAATTCATACCAATATTTCGGTATAATGATATTGAAAGAATAACATTACTTAAATTTATAAACAATTTATTTTAATTGTTTACACTTTACTAATTAATGCATTTAATCATCATAAAATGCCAACTCTTACAATTTCATCATCAATAACCAAAACCCTCATCAAAAATCTGCATATACCTCATATAGGATTCTCAAGCCATAAAATCCTATTTTTCAATTTTCTTTCTTCACAAAACATATTTAATTCATTTACTCATAACTAGACTATTTTCATGAAAAATACCAAATCAGTTCCAAAAATATTTCTTTTCTGGGATTTAGCATAATATAGTCCCATAGTGAACATATATTTTTCTCAGAATTTTTAAAAGTCATTTACTATTTTTCATATGGCCAAAATAGCCGAATATTTAGACATTTATCAAAAATTGTACTTTTGTCTAAAAATTCTGAAATTTACAGAGTATACTTCTATCATATACATGTACTCCCAATAAAAATTTCATCAATTTTGGAGTTAACCACAAGGAATTATAAGCTGTTACTTTTAAAATAGTCTTTTCTCATAAAATTCATAACTCTCAATCTATACATCCAAAAATCACCATTTTTGGACACAATCAAGAAAACTCATCAAAATATCATTTCAAATTTTTCCAGAATTTTTGAAGGTCAGAAAAATTACGAAACTGAAAAACATAACAACCCTTAAAATCCCTTAATATCCCTTACAATCCCTTACCTCAAAAGAGCAGTACTTCTGACTGAATATCGGATATGATGCTGAAGAAAACTTGCACTGATGAATAGCAACTCACCAAGTATCTAAAATCTCACAAAATATGCTTCATAATATAGAGAGAGAAAGAGAGAAAGCTTATGTTTCTGGTGTGATTTTCAATTCTAACTTAGCCCTCTATTTATAGGAAAATTTTGGTAGGTTTGACCTGCAACCTGATGGCTTTACCTGCTACTATTCCCACCCACCACATTTGAAATATAATTCAGCACATTTCTTCACCAACCACAAGTGGGGCCCACCAATTCTAGAATTTTCCACCAAAATGATAAACTCCGAAAATTCAACAATTTCTGAACCAGTCATCTCGTAAAATTCATAATAAATCATACGTTCATTTTTAACGGTTCAAAATTTGTGGGCATATACTCAACTTATATATGTATAACATATCCAAAAATTACCACGATCCAACGGTCGGATTAAAAATTATAACCCCCGCAAAATATCTCAAAAACCCTGATTTTTAATACCTCCATTCCGACAAAAATACGGATAAAAATCTCAACATTAACTCCTTCATTTTTAACCACAAAAATATATCCCTCATTTATATCCACATAAAATAAATATTTCCTTATCATATGAATCAATAATTAATTATTCACAAATAATATTACAGAATCACATTTATGACAACCAGGCCGTTCCCAGGAAAGAGGGGGCTTTCCAATAAGAATTTCTCCTTACTGGCGCGCAATTAGATGACCAAACCTCTCCTTAGACAGAACTTTCTAGACATTGCCAATAATGTTATCTAATAATATTATTCAAATAATATGAATTATTGATCTGATAATGGGAAATACTGTGCAGCAACAATTATTGAACAACAATAATATAAAATTTCAACGTAGCAATTATTGAATCAATAAAATAAAATATTGAACAGTAATTACTATAACAATTATTGAGTAGTGCCTTCTTACGTAAGAATCAATAATTTCAAAAATACTGTGCAATACCGTGTGCTACTGTGCAATAACGCGTATTACTGTATTTTAACCACCAGGTATTTCAACAGTGTTAACGGTAACAACTACGCCGTTATTTGTAAAAATTCAAATTTATCGTTTTCTTCATCCGACAGTTATTCTGTTATGGGGCCCACAAATAGTTGCGCCGTCGTACGAATATTCCCCGACAGAAAGAATATTCCACGACCAAACGAATATTCCCCGACAACAATAATTATTTTTTAACCACTTGCTTATTTTGAAAAAAAAATTTACATTTCACCCATAACTTTAAACTTTTATCAATTTAACCATTTACTAAATAGTAATTATAAGAAAAATTGAATACTTTTATTTCATAAAATTCGGGGTCTTACATTATATGCAAGTACGAGTGCGATATTGTCAACGTAAAAGCCCATTTTGTGTGACTTACAAAGGATGGAGATAGAGTTAAAGACTCTAGGAACCCATGTGATGATGGCGAATATATGAGTAGAACTGACTTTAATTGATAAAGTTAAGGCTGCTTAAGCTACAGATCTGGAGCTGATGCGTATGAGGAAGAAAGTGCAAGAAGGTGCTATGCTGTGACGACCCCAAAATAGGTCCATTCCATCCAACCTATTCTGAGTCGCCAAATACATGGTACAGAAAATAACTACAACTTTATTACAACAATTGTCGTGTAAAATACAACAACACATATGCTGTGAGTTTGGATACAAATATATACCAACTGTGACTCTTATCCCAACCTTGGATAGCACGTCACAATGACACCTTACATAAAGGTATAGTCAAAAACTGTTTTAGAAATTAGAATCTTTGGGAAGTGCTCAAGAAAACCTTCGTATATGGGAGGCCATACTTCTAGGTTATGATAGATATCATATGGCCACAAAATTATCCTTGGTTGACCCAATAGACCACAAAGAAAAACGAAAAGATTACTATCAAATTCTTTCCAATGATGAGTCTTCTCTTGACATATCATTATCTCCACTGTCTCTAATCGTGAATTATATTTCAAACAAACACCAAGATTATATAGGTAGTGCTCGTAGATATACTCCGCAAGTGGATGTGCACAACCCTGCCTTATGATGACACGAGGTTATATGTCGTTAGACATCTTGTATGATAGTGGCAAAACACCCTTCTAACGTTGGGTACACCTTACCCTATTGGATTCACCAAATATAACTATTAAATGAACTTTTCTATACTACTTAGGGAGAACTCCACAGCTAGAGACCACCGTTCTATTCCCTTGTTACCCCCGCTCGACCTTGCTACACTCTTATTACCTGAAAAGGAATTGTGAAGCAAAAGGGTGAGCACAACTAGCGCAGTAAAGAATATCATGTCTAAAGATAATTAATTTATCAATAGCCTTCATCAGTAATAAATCAGAGATTTAGAACATATGGTAGATGATAAAACTTCTCAACCATAGTTGCAGCGGAACGAACAATCCATTAGAAGAGTCAAATATACTATAAAGTCTATTATCTTCTCCACGTTAAAAGTCCACCAACAATATTTTATCCCTGTAACATCAATCAACAATTCATGTCCATAATCACGTGTATAACTCATAATCGTAATTGTAGTTCTAAATTCCTTTTCTCATCCAGGACAAATATAATTTTTATCACCTGAAACATCAAACATCATGGTTATACCAAATCATAGTTCATGTTCATAATCAAACTAATAAATTCATCTTTGCACTACAGGCGAACGATATTCGTCAACAGTTCATCTTTGCACTACTGGCCAAAGATATTCAACAACAGGTCATCTTTGCACTACGAGCCAAAGATATTCATCAACAATTCATCTTTGCACTACAGGCCAAAGATATTCCTCAATAGTTCATATTTGCACTACAGGCCAAATATATTCATATCTCAAAGAAATATATAATCATTTCAGAATTTATATACACCATAATTATAACCATGTTAATCAATTCATCTTTACACTTAAGCTAAAGATATTCAATTATAAATTCAATGGTCATGATCATACCAGTTAATAATTCATCTTTGCACTACAGGCCAAAGACATTCCTAAGTCACAATCATACCAATAATTTACCCATCTTTACACTCAAGTGAAAGAGAAATTCAACATCAGGGTTATAAAAATGTTATATATGATAATAAAAACAATATGATCAACAACTGTATTTATTTTCGAGAGCAACAATCATAAATCAACGATAATTTAGTCAGAAAAAGAAACCAATTTTTGTCGTGAATAGTACCCGTGAATAGTAACTCGTGAATAGTATCTCATGAATAGTATTTCGTATTCGTACATAGTACCGTATACGTAAATAGTGTCATATACATGAATAGTGCCGTATACATGAATAGTATCCCCGACTCAAAAATTTCCAAATTTGATAAAAAGTTCATACCAATATTTTGGTATAATGATATTAAAGAAAATATCATTTTAAGAAGAATATAACACCCCTTACTATCCCTTACAATCCCTTACCTCAAAAGTGTAGTATTTCTGACTGGAATGCAAAGCCGAAGGAAACTTGCACTGAATACCAACTCTCAAAGTATCTAAATACTCACAAAATATGCTTCATAATATAGAGAGAGAAAGCTTATGTTTCTGGTGTGATTTTTAATTCTAACTTAGCCCTCTATTTATAGAAAAATATTAGCACGCCGAAGCAAACTTAATATGTAACCTGATGGCTTTACCTGCTACTATTCTCACCCACCACATTTGAATAAAAATCTCAGCATATTTCTTCACCAACCAAGAGTGGGGCCCACCAATTCTAGAATTTTCCACCAAAATGATTAACTCCAAAAATTCAACAATTTCTGAACCAGTCATCTCGTAAAATTCATAACAAATCATATGTTCATTTTTAACGGTTCAAAATTTGTGGACATATACTCAACTTATATACGTATAACATATCCAAATATTACCACGATCCAACGGTCGGATTAAAAATTATAACCCTCGCAAAATATCTCAAAAACCCTAATTTGATTTTCAATATCTCCGTTCCGACAAAAATACAGATAAAACACCTCAACATTAACTCCTTGATTTTTAACCACAAAAATATATCCCTCATGTGACGCCCCCAAAATAGGTATACAACACCCATTCTGAGTCACCAAAATACATGGTACAGAAATAACTACATCTTTATTATTACAACACAAGAACTGTGAGTTTAAATACAAATATTGTCATTTAGACAATATCCACACTCAAATAAGTCCTCATTACTATTATTGATACATTATTTCACAAAAATGGTGAGGACTACTAAAGTAACTTCTAGAACCATCATTCCATACCCCGACTAGTACTCGCTACATTCTTGCCTCATGAGAAAAATGGAACAAAAAGGAAAAGGGTGAGCTCAACTAGCCCAGTAAAGAACATTATGACTAAGATAATACAGAACAAATTATCGTTAGTCTTCAACAGGGAAAAATCTAATAGAATACAATAGACAACAAGTTTTAAATCAATAACTGCAGCGGAAACAGCAAACCATTAGAAGAGTCAAGTAGAGAATGAGTTCTACTATCTTCTAAGATTTAAAAGTCCATCATCAATATTTTATCCCTGTAACAACAATCAATAACCATCTTTAATCAAATATTCATCTTTGCACTACAGGCCAAAGATATTCATTTGTATCACCAGTCGGTCATGTTCATCTCAATACCTATTCATCTTTGCACTACGGGCCAAAGATATTCACCAGTTAATCATTCATCTTTGCACTACGGGCCAAAGATATTCAGTAATATCATTATTTAGGACTGAGGATGATGAAAAATATCTTAAAGAAAACGAATCCAGTGAAACAAAATAACAAATATTAAGGATTCGTATTTCGATTTATCCATGTCCAAAAATACTTTATAATTATTCATAGTGAAGTAGAATTCAAGAATGATCAAAACATGGATACAATCAAAGCTAGTACCCAGAATAGATATTTTGGACGAAAAGAAGAAAATTTTATTTTTCGGTGAATAGTAACTCGTGAATAGTAACTCATGAATAGTAACCCCGACGTGAAAAGTTCTAAATTTGATAAAAATTTCCAACCAATATTTCGGCATAATGATATTGAAGAAATAATATCATTTTTGAATAAAATAACATCCCTTACCTCGTAAAGACAGTACTTTTGGTCGGAATACCGGTATAAAGCTGAAAGACACTTGCTCTGATGAATAGAAACTCTCAAAGTATCTAAATACTCACAAAATACACTCAATAATCTAGAGAGAGAAAGAGAGAAAACTTGTTTCTGGTGTGATTTTCAATTCTAACTTAGCCCTCTATTTATAAGAAAATGTTAGCATGCCGAAGCAGACTTAACCTGCAACCTGATGACTTTACCTGCTACTATTCCCACCCACCACATTTGAATAAAAATCTCAGCACATTTTTTCACCAACCAAGATTGGGGCCCACCAATTCTAGAATTTTCTACCAAAATGATTAACTCCGAAAATTTAACAATTTCTGAACCAGTCATCTCGTAAAATTCATAATAAAGCATACATTCATTTTTAACGGTTCAAAATTTGTGGACATATACTCAACTTATATATGTATAACATATCCAAAAATTACCACGATCCAACGGTCGGATTAAAAATTATAACCCCCGCAAAATATCTCAAAAACCCTGATTTTTAATACCTCCATTCTAACAAAAATACTGATAAAAACCTCAACATTAACTCCTTCATTTTTAACCACAAAAATATATCCCTCATTTATATCCACAAAAATAAATATTTCCTTATCATATGAATCAATAATTAATTATTCACAAATAATATTACAGAATCACATTTATGACAACCAGGCCGTTCCCAGGAAAGAGGGGGCTTTCCAATAAGGATTTCTCCTTACTGGCGCGCAATTAGATGACCAAACCTCTCCTTAGACAGAACTTTCTAGACATTGCCAATAATGTTATCTAATAATATTATTCAAATAATATGAATTATTGATCTGATAATGGTAATACTGTGTAGTGACAATTATTGAAACAACAGTAATATAAAATATCAACGCAGTAATTATTGAATCAATAAAATAAAATACTGAACAGTAATTACTGTAACCATTATTGAGTAGTGCCTTCTTACGTAAGAATCAATAATTGGTGCAATACAGTGTGCTACTGTGTAACAACGCGTATTACTGTATTTTAACCACCGGGTATTCCAACAGTATTAACGGTAACAACTACGCCGTTATTAATAAAAACATATACTTGTCGTTTTCTTCATCCAATCGCTTTCCGTTATGGGGCCCACAAAAGACTGCGCCGTCGTACGAATATTCCCCGACAGGAAGAATATTCCACGACCAAACGAATATTCCCCGACAACAATGAATATTTTATAACAACCTGCTTATTTGAAATATTTGCGCATTTTACCCATAACTAACCTCATTTATCAATTTAACACTTACTATTTCAAAATAATAAATAGAGGGAATTTAAATTTCATTTATTAATAATTTGGGGTCTTACAACCTCCCCTCCTTATGAAATTTCGTTCTCAAAATTGACGTACGTACCTGGTGTTTCGAAAAGATGAGGATACCTCGCTTTCATTTCCGTTTCCAACTCCCAGGTCATTTCCTCAATAGCATGATTTCTCCACAAAACTTTAACTTGTGGTATGACCTTCGTACGTAGGACATGCTCCTTTCTATCCAAGATCTTGACAGGTACCTCTTCGTACGTTAAGTCTTCAGCTATCTCGTCCGGTTCTAACTAAATAACGTGGTTTGGGTCTTTCACATATTTACGTAACACAGATATATGAAAAATATTATGAACACGAGACATACTTGGAGGTAACGCGAGTCTATAGACCACATTTCCTACTCGGTCAAGAATCTGAAATGGACCAATAAATCGTGGATTGAGCTTTCCTCTCTTTCCAAATCTTGTAACTCCTTTCTATGGAGCCACACGCAACAATACATGATCCCCAATGTCAAATTCCACGTCCTTTCGATGAAGATCCGCATAACTCTTTTGTCGATCCTGTGCCGTTTGTATACGTTGTCGAATCGTTTGGATCTTCTCTGTAGTCATGCGTACCAACTCTGGTCCCAACAATGTAGCTTCACCCACCTCGTCCCAGCATACTGGAGAGCGACACTTTCGTCCATATAATACTTCAAATGGGGCCACACCTATACTTGCCTGATAACTGTTATTGTAAGAGAATTCCACCAATGGTAGGTACTTATCCCAACTCCCTTTGAAATCTAGGACACAAAGTCTTAATAGATCTTCAAGAGTTTGAATAGTCCTCTCTGATTGTCCGTCCGTTTGAGGATGGTATGCCGAACTAAATCGTAAATCTGTGCCCATAGCTTTTTGCAAGCTAACCCAAAATCTTGAAGTGAATCTTGGGTCACGATCCGAAACTATGGATACTGGCATGCCATGCAGTCTCACAATCTCATCTACGTATATACGAGCAAGACGTTCAAGGGAATAAGTCTCCCGTATCGGCAAGAAATGAGCAGACTTGGATAATCTATCAACAATAACCCAAATAGCATTTATGCCTTGAGAAACCGTGGGAAGACCCGTAACGAAATCCATGGTAATGTGTTCCCACTTCCATTTCGGAATCTCAAGTGGTTGCAATGGACCCTTTGGTACTTGATGTTCCGCCTTTACACGTTGACAAGTTAAACACCTCGAGATAAACTTTGCAATCTCTTTCTTCATATTATTCCACCAAAATGTATGTCGTAGATCATGATACATTTTGGTACTTCCAGGATGGATTGCAAATGGTGTATTGTGTGCTTCCATCATGATCTTGTACTTCAAATCAGAATTGTTAGGAACACAGAGTCTAGAGTGGACTCGAAGTATTCCTTCTTCATCGATTCTTGCTTCTGGAATAGAACCTTCTTGCACTTTCTTCTTCATACGCATCAGCTCTATGTCCGTAGCTTGAGCAGCTTTAACTTTATCGATTAAAGTCGGTTCTACTCGTATATTTGATATCATCATGTGGGTACTTGGAGCCTTCATCTCTATCTCCATCCTTTGTAAGTCATACAAAATGGGCCTTTGTGTTAACAACATTGCACTCGTACCCGCATATGATCTTCTACTCAATGAGTCAGCTACTACGTTTGCTTTTCCAGGATGATATTGGATGGTATGATCATAATCTTTCAACAGCTCGAGCCAACGTCGCTGCCGCATGTTGAGTTCCTTTTGGGTGAAAAAATATTTGAGGCTTTTATGATCTGTATAGATCTCCACTTTCTCCCCATACAGGTAGTGTCTCCAGATCTTCAACGCGAAAACTACTGCTGCTAACTCCAAATCATGAGTAGGATAATTCCTCTCATATTCTTTGAGTTGTCGCGAGGCATAGGCTATGACTTTCCCATGTTGCATGAGAACACATCCTAACCCTTTGCCTGAAGCATCACTGTAGATAACAAATCCATCCGAACCAGATGGTATTGTCAGAACAGGTGCCGAAATGAGTCTCCTCTTAAGCTCTTGAAAACTCTTCTCGCATTCCTCGCTCCATACGAATTTAATATCTTTCCGAGTCAACTGAGTTAACGGGGTAGCAATTCGAGAAAACCCTTCCGCGAATCTTCGATAATAACCAGCTAAGCCTAGAAAGCTACGTACTTCGGTCACCGTCTTTGGTTGCTCCCAACTTTGTATTGTTTCAATCTTCGCCGGGTCAACAGATACTCCATGTTTTGACACCACGTGCCCTAGGAAAGCTACTTCCTCAAGCCAGAACTCGCATTTCTTCAACTTAGCATATAACTTATTTTCACGCAGCCTTTGGAGTACCAGCTTCAAATGATGCTCATGATCTTCACGGCTTTTGGAATATATGAGGATGTCATCAATAAAGACAACAACGAACTGATCCAAATAATCCTTGAATACTCGGTTCATCATATCCATGAAAGCCGCAGGAGCATTAGTCAATCCAAAAGACATGACTAGGAACTCATAATGCCCGTACCGAGTTCTGAAGGCAGTCTTTGGAATATCCTCAGTTTTAACCTTCAGCTGATGATATCCAGAACGAAGATCGATCTTTGAAAAGAATTGTGCTCCTTGTAACTGGTCAAACAGGTCATCAATACGAGGTAGCGGATACCTATTCTTAATAGTGACATGGTTTAATTCCCGGTAATCAATACAAAGTCGCATACTCCCGTCTTTCTTCTTTACAAATAAAACAGGAGCACCCCAAGGAGATGTACTAGGACGAATGAAACCGATGTCCAACAACTCTTGTAGTTGGACCTTTAACTCCTGAAGTTCAATAGGAGCCATTCGATATGGGGTTTTAGAAATGGGCTTTGTACCAGGTTCAAGATCAATAAAGAATTCAATTTCTCGTTCCGGGGGTAGACCGGGAAGTTCTTCAGGAAATATGTCAGGAAAGTCAATAACAATAGGAATATTATTCAAATTTGACGTGTCTTTATTCAAATCCATAACATGGGCTAAGAAAGCTTGACATCTGTTTTTTAAAAAACGAATGGCTTTATGGCTTGATATAACAGTGATTGATTTTAATGGCTTAGTTGTTTGAATTCGTACAACAGGTTGGTTAGGAATATGAAAACTAACAACCTTACGAAAACAATCAATTTTGGCATGATGAGTAGTTAGCCAATCAATCCCTAAAATCACATCAAAAGCAAGTATCTTTAAAGAGATAAGGTCAACAGGTAAGGTGATGGTGCCAACTTGGATCACACAAGATTTATAAACAGTGGATGTGATGAAAGTTTCTCCTAACGGAGTCTCCACAGATAAATCAAAGTCTAACTTCTACGGAGTCAAGTTTAAACGTTGAGCACAAGCAGGAGAGATAAAAGAATGGGTAGAACCGGTATCTAATAAGGTATAAACTTCGCATGAATTTATGATTAGCTTACCCGTGATCACCTCGTTTGGGTTCCTCGCATGTTGACCAGTCACGACAAACGCTCTTCCAGGAACCGTTGACTTTATCTTTTCTGGGACAGCTTTTTGAGTCACCATCCCCGCTGGACTTGGTTTTGCTACAGTGCAATCTCGAGCGATATGTCCTTCCTTTCCACAATTATAACATACCTTAAACTGTTGTGGGCAGTTTGGGCTGATATGTCCTTCTTTTCCGCACTTATAGCATATAACCGGTGGTCGTTCTCCTCCCTTGGAACCAGTTGTTGTTGGTGCTGACGTCTTCGTATTGTCATTGTTGAATCTCCTCTTTTTAAAATCTCCTCCCGACTCGCTTCTTCTATTTTCATAGCCACGATTACCACCAGAGTGGTTGCCGTTCTTGTCTGTATTTTTCTTTCTCCGCTGGTTATCATTGTTCTGATGACTGCTGTCACCGATATGATCCTGGTTGTGATCCCTCAATTGACCGTACTCGTTATCTCGCTCTAATAATTGAGCCCTGTTGACAACATCTGAATAGAGAGAAAATTTATGAGAAATGAGATATTGACGTATGCCAGGTTTCAAACCTCTCAAAACATCCTCGTCATACGTTCCTCATTCTCCACCAAATGAGGTGCAAACCTGGACAACTCTGCAAACCTCGCCTCGTACTGAGATACCGTCATATTATTCTGCTCTAGTCTAATAAACTCTACCTCCTTCATATGTCGAATACTTTCAGGAAAGTACTTGTCATTGAACAGTTTTTGAAATGTCTCCCAAGACATGCTGAGTGCGGTTGGATGGGTACGCTTCACAGACTCCCACCAGTAATCTGCCTCGCCACGGAACATAAAGGTGGCGAATGGAACCTTCTGTTCCTCCGTGCATCCCAAGACATCGAATATCTTGGTAATTTGCTTGACCCACGTTTTCGCCATGATCGGATCCGGCTTTCCCTTAAATTCTGGTGGTCCCAATTCTTTGAACTGTTTGGCTGTGACAAACCGTGAATTGCTATCATTTCCTCCTGTATTTTGAACACGAGTCTCCCTTGTCTGGTTTTGCATGAATTGCAAAAAACTTCTAAACATTCCATCATTCATCATCTGCTCATTGGTGTTGTTCACAGGAGGAACATTGCCAGCCTGTTGCACGTTCTCCTCGTTGGTAAGCACCGGTGTCTCCACGGTCTCATTTACTCCACTGTTAACATTCTCAGTCGACATTCTCAAATACTGCCATAAAACAAGGGTTAATTAAATAAATTAACAAATCACATAATACCCCTATATTATGACTGACCAATAAATAAGCTTAGGTAGGACACACTAGCGAAGGATTCGTCTCTCCCCTCCTAGTTCTATTCCCCGATCTCCGCCAGAGATCATATCCCTAAGCTCTGATACCAACTGTGACGTCCCCAAAATAGGTATACAACACCCATTCTGAGTCGCCAAAATACATGGTACAGAAATAACTACATCTTTATTATTACAACACAAGAACTGTGAGTTTAAATACAAATATTGTCATTTAGACAATATCCACACTCAAATAAGTCCTCATTACAATTATTGATACATTATTTCACAAAAATGGTGAGGACTACTAAAGTAACTTCTAGAACCATCATTCCATACCCCGACTAGTACTCGCTACATTCTCGCCTCCTGAGAAAAATGGAACAAAAAGGAAAAGGGTGAGCTCAACTAGCCCAGTAAAGAACATTATGACTAAGATAATACAGAACAAATTATCGTTAGTCTTCAACAGGGAAAAATCTAATAGAATACAATAGACAACAAGTTTTAAATCAATAACTGCAGCGGAAACAGCAAACCATTAGAAGAGTCAAGTAGAGAATGAGTTCTACTATCTTCTAAGATTTAAAAGTCCATCATCAATATTTTATCCCTGTAACAACAATCAATAACCATCTTTAATCAAATATTCATCTTTGCACTACAGGCCAAAGATATTCATTTGTATCACCAGTCGGTCATGTTCATCTCAACACCTGTTCATCTTTGCACTACGGGCCAAAGATATTCATCAGTTAATCATTCATCTTTGCACTACGACCAAAGATATTCAGTACTATCATCATTTAGGACTGAGGATGATGAAAAATATATTAAAGAAAACGAATCCAGTGAAACAAAATAACAAATATTAAGGATTCGTATTTCGATTTATCCATGTCCAAAAATACCTTATAATTATTCATAGTGAAGTAGAATTCAAGAATGATCAAAACATGGATACAATCAAAGCTAGTACCCAGAATAGATATTTTGGACGAAAAGAAGAAATTTTATTTTTCGGTGAATAGTAACTCGTGAATAGTAACTCGTGAATAGTAACTCATGAATAGTAACCCCGACGTGAAAAGTTCCAAATTTGATAAAAATTTCCAACCAATATTTCGGCATAATGATATTGAAGAAATAATATCATTTTTGAATAAAATAACATCCCTTACCTCGTACAGACAGTACTTCTGGTCGGAATACCGGTATAAGGCTGAAAGACACTTGCTCTGATGAATAGAAACTCTCAAAGTATCTAAATACTCACAAAATACACTCAATAATCTAGAGAGAGAAAGAGAGAAAACTTGTTTCTGGTGTGATTTTCAATTCTAACTTAGCCCTCTATTTATAGGAAAATGTTAGCACGCCGAAGCAGACTTAACCTGCAACCTGATGGCTTTACCTACTACTATTCCCACCCACCACATTTGAATAAAAATCTCAGCACATTTCTTCACCAACCAAGAGTGGGGCCTACCAATTCTAGAATTTTCTACAAAAATGATTAACTTCGAAAATTCAACAATTTCTGAACCAGTCATCTCGTAAAATTCATAATAAATCATACATTCATTTTTAACGGTTCAAAATTTGTGGACATATACTCAACTTATATATGTATAACATATCCAAAAATTACCACGATCCAACGGTCGGATTAAAATTTATAACCCCCGCAAAATATCTCAAAAACCCTGATTTTTAATACCTCCATTCTGACAAAAATACTGATAAAAACCTCAACATTAACTCCTTCATTTTTAACCACAAAAATATATCCCTCATTTATATCCACAAAAATAAATATTTCCTTATCATATGAATCAATAATTAATTATTCACAAATAATATTACAGAATCACATTTATGACAACCAGGCCGTTCCCAGGAAAGAGGGGGCTTTTCAATAAGGATTTCTCCTTACTGGCGCGCAATTAGATGACCAAACCTCTCCTTAGACAGAACTTTCTAGACATTGTCAATAATGTTATCTAATAATATTATTCAAATAATATGAATTATTGATCTGATAATGGGAAATACTGTGTAGTGACAATTATTGAAACAACAGTAATATAAAATATCAACGCAGCAATTATTGAATCAATAAAATAAAATACTGAGCAGTAATTACTGTAACCATTATTGAGTAGTGCTGTAACGACCCCAAAATAGGTCCATTCCATCCAACCTATTCTGAGTCGCCAAATACATGGTACAGAAAATAACTGTAACTTTATTACAACAATTGTCGTGCAAAATACAACAACACATATGCTGTGAGTTTGGATACAAATATATACCAAATGTGACTCATGTTCCAACCGTGGACATCACCTCACAATGACACCTTACATAAAGGTATAGTCAAAAACTGTTTTGGAAATTAGAATATTTGGGAAGTGCTCAAGGAAACCTTCGTACATGGGAGGCCACGCGTCTAGGTTATGATAGATATCATATGACCACAGAATTATCCTTGGTTGACCCAATAGACCCCAAAGAAAAACGAGAAGATTACTATCATATTCTTCCCAATGGTGAGTCTTCTCTTGACATATCATTATCTCTACTGTCTCTAATTGAGAATTATACTTTAAACAAACATCAAGATTATATAGGTAGTGCTCGTATATATACTCAGCAAGTGGATGAGCACATCCCTGTCTTATGATGACACGAGGTTGTATGTCATTAGACATCTTGTATGATAGTGACAAAACACCCTTCCAACGTTGGGTTTCTTCACCAAATATAACTACTAAATGATAACCATCGTTCTATTCCCTTGTTACCCCCGCTCGACCCAGCTACACTCTTATTACCTGAAAGGAATTGTGAACAGAAGGGTGAGCACAACTAGCCCAGTAAAGAATATCATGACTAAAGATAAATAAATTATTATAGTCTTCATCAATAATAAATCAGAGATTTAGAACATATGGTAGATGATAAAAATTTTCAACCATAGTTGCAGCGGAACGAGCAATCCATTAGAAGAGTCAAATAGACCATAAAGTCTATTATCTTCTCCATGTTAAAAATCCACCAACAATATTTTATCCCTGTAACATCACTCAACAGTTCCTTTCCACAATCATATGAATAACTCATAATCATAATTGTGACTATAAATTTTTCTTCGCACCCAGGACGAAGAATATTTTCATCACCTGTCTTTACCTGAAACATCAAAGATCATGGTTATACCAAATCACAATTCTTGTTTATAATCATACTAACAAATCCATCTTTGCACTACGGGCCAAAGATATTCATCAACAAACCATCTTTGCACTACGGGCCAAAGATATTCATTAACAAACCATCTTTGCACTACGGACCAAAGATATTCAACAACAGTTCATCTTTGCACTACAGGCCAAAGATATTCATCAACAGGCCATCTTTGCACTACATGCCAAAGATATTCATCAATAATTCTTATTTGCACTACAGGCCAAATATATTCATATCTCAAAGAAATATATAATCATTTCAGAATTTATATAAACAATAATTATAACCATGTTGATCAATTCACCTTTGCACTTAAGCTTAAGATATTCAATTATAAATTCAATGGTCATGATCATACCAGTCACAATTCAACTTTGCACTACAGGCCAAAGAGAACCCTAGTCATGATCATACCAATAATCTACCCATCTTTACACTCCAGTGAAAGAGAATTTCAACATCAGGGTTATAAAAATGTTATATATGATGATAAAAAAAATATGATCAACATATAGTTTTAATCTCAAGAGTAATATTCGTAACTCATGAATAGTAACCCCGACACAAAAGATAGAAATTCTACAATAAAATTCATACCAATATTTCGGTATAATGATATTGAAAGAATAACATTACTTAAATTTATAAACAATTTATTTTAATTGTTTACACTTTACTAATTAATACATTTAATCATCATAAAATGCCAACTCTTACAATTTCATCATCAATAACCAAAACCCTCATAAAAAATCTGCATATACCTCATATAGGATTCTCAAGCCGTAAAATCCTATTTTCCAATTTTCTTTTTTCACAAAACATATTTAATTCATTTACTCATAACTAGATCATTTTCATGAAAAATATCAAATCAGTTCCAAAAATATTTCTTTTCTGGGATTTAGCATAATATAGTCCCATAGTGAACATATATTTTTCTCAGAATTTTTAAAAGTCATTTACTATTTTTCATATGGCCAAAATAGCCGAATATTTAGACATTTATCAAAAATTGTACTTTTGTCTAAAAATTCTGAAATTTACAGAGTATACTTCTATCATATACATGTACTCTCAATAAAAATTTCATCAATTTTGGAGTTAACCACAAGGAATTATAAGCTGTTACTTTTAAAATAGTCTTTTCTCATAAAATTCATAACTCTCAATCTATACATCCAAAAATCACCATTTTTGGACACAATCAATAAAACTCATCAAAATATCATTTCAAATTTTTTCAGAATTTTTGAAGTTCATAAAAATTACGAAACTGAAAAACATAACAACCCTTAAAATCCCTTACTATCCCTTACTATCCCTTACCTCAAAAGAGCAGTACTTCTGACTGGATATCGGATATGATGCTGAAGAAAACTTGCACTGATGAATAGCAACTCACCAAGTATCTAAAAACTCACAAAATATGCTTCATAATATAGAGAGAGAAAGAGAGAAAGCTTATGTTTCTGGTGTGATTTTCAATTCTAACTTAGCCCTCTATTTATAGGAAAATTTTGGTAGGTTTGACCTGCAACCTGATGGCTTTACCTGCTACTATTCCCACCCACCACATTTGAAATATAATTCAACACATTTCTTCACCAACCACAAGTGGGGTCCACCAATTCTAGAATTTTCTATCACAATGATAAACTCCGAAAATTCAACAATTTCTGAACCAGTCATCTTGTAAAATTTATAATAAATCATACGTTCATTTTTAACGGTTCAAAATTTGTAGGCATATACTCAACTTATATATGTATAACATATCCAAAAATTACCACGATCCAACGGTCGGATTAAAAATTATAACCCCCGCAAAATATCTCAAAAACCCTAATTTTTAATACCTCCATTCCGACAAAAATACGGATAAAAATCTCAACATTAACTCCTTCATTTTTTAACCACAAAAATATATCCCTCATTTATATCCACATAAAATAAATATTTCCTTATCATATGAATCAATAATTAATTATTCACAGATAATATTACAGAATCACATTTATGACAACCAGGCCGTTCCCAGGAAAGAGGGGGCTTTCCAATAAGAATTTCTCCTTACTGGCGCGCAATTAGGTGACCAAACCTCTCCTTAGACAGAACTTTCTAGTCATTGCCAATAATGTTATCTAATAATATTATTCAAATAATATGAATTATTGATCTGATAATGGGAAATACTGTGCAGTAACAATTATTGAACAACAATAATATAAAATTTTAACGTAGCAATTATTGAATCAATAAAATAAATTATTGAACAGTAACTACTGTAACAATTATTGAGTAGTGCCTTCTTACGTAAGAATCAATAATTTCAAAAATACTGTGCAATACCGTGTGCTACTGTGCAATAACGCGTATTACTGTATTTTAACCACCAGGTATTTCAACAGTGTTAACGGTAACAACTACGCCGTTATTTGTAAAAACTCAAATTTGTCGTTTTCTTCATCCGACAGTTATTCTGTTATGGGGCCCACAAATAGTTGCGCCGTCGTACGAATATTCCCCGACAGAAAGAATATTCCACGACCAAACGAATATTCCCCGACAACAATGATTATTTTTTAACCACTTGCTTATTTTGAAAAAAAAATTTACATTTCACCCATAACTTTAAACTTTTATCAATTTAACCATTTACTAAATAGTAATTATAAGAAAAATTGAATACTTTTATTTCATAAAATTCGGGGTCTTACAATCTCCCCTCCTTATGAAATTTCGTCCTCGAAATTTACGTACCTGGTATTTCAAAGAATTGAGAATACCTTCCTTTCATTTTAGATTCCATCTTCCCTGCCATCATAATTTTTCCATTGCTCATCTCCTGTATTTCAAATATCATTCTAGAATACAGCTTCAAAACAAGGGTTAATTTAACAAATTAACATATCACATAATATCCCGATATTATGACTGACCAACAATATAGCTTAGGTAGGACACACTAGCGAAGGATTTACTCATCTCTCCCCTCCTAGTTATATTTCCCGATCTCCGCCAGAGATCATATCCCTAAGCTCTGATACCACCTGTGACCCTCGTGGTGCTTCAACCACAGCACCTCACAGTGGTACCTATCAGTTTGCCACCGCAGAACGGCGTCCCCTACGGAGAGTCTGGCTTCGGTGCATCCCCCATCAACAGGAAGTCACCAGCGAGAGGCTCGGGGCTCTTTACTTATAGCTCTGATACCACCTGTGACGACCCCAAAATAGGTTCATTCCATCCAACCCATTCTGAGTCGTCAAATACATGGTACAGAAAATAACTACAACTTTATTACAACAATTGTCGTGCAAAATACAACAACACATATGCTGTGAGTTTGGATACAAATATATACCAAATGTGACATTGGACACCATCATGTATCAGCACCTCACAAAGGTAACTTACATAAAGGTACAGTCAAAAACTGTTTTAGAAACTAGAATCTTTGGGAAGTGCTCAAGGAATCCTTCGTACATGGGAGGCCATGCGTCTAGGTTATGATAGATATCATATGGCCACAGAATTATCCTTGGTTGACCCAATAGACCCCAAATATTGTCATTTAGACAATATCCACACTCAAATAAGTCCTCATTACAATTATTGATACATTATTTCACAAAAATGGTGAGGACTACTAAAGTAACTTCTAGAACCATCATTCCATACCCCGACTAGTACTCGCTACATTCTCGCCTCCTGAGAAAAATGGAACAAAAAGGAAAAGGGTGAGCTCAACTAGCCCAGTAAAGAACATTATGACTAAGATAATACAGAACAAAGTATCATTAGTCTTCAACAGGGAAAAATCTAATAGAATACAATAGACAACAAGTTTTAAATTAATAACTGCAGCGGAAACAGCAAACCATTAGAAGAGTCAAGTAGAGAATGAGTTCTACTATCTTCTAAGATTTAAAAGTCCATCATCAATATTTTATCCCTGTAACAACAATCAATAACCATCTTTAATCAAATATTCATCTTTGCACTACAGGCCAAAGATATTCATTTGTATCACCAGTCGGTCATGTTCATCTCAACACCTATTCATCTTTGCACTACGGGCCAAAGATATTCACCAGTTAATCATTCATCTTTGCACTACGGGCCAAAGATATTCAGTAATATCATCATTTAGGACTGAGGATGATGAAAAATATCTTAAAGAAAACGAATCCAGTGAAACAAAATAACAAATATTAAGGATTCGTATTTCGATTTATCCATGTCCAAAAATACCTTATAATTATTCATAGTGAAGTAGAATCAAGAATGATCAAAACATGGATACAATCAAAGCTAGTACTCAGAATAGATATTTTGGACGAAAAGAAGAAAATTTTATTTTTCGGTGAATAGTAACTCGTGAATAGTAACTCGTGAGTAGTAACTCATGAATAGTAACCCCGACGTGAAAAGTTCCAAATTTGATAAAATTTCCAACCAATAATTCGGCATAATGATATTGAATAAATAATATCATTTTTGAATAAAATAACATCCCTTACCTCGTAAAGGCAGTACTTCTGGTCGGAATACCGGTATAAAGCTGAAAGACACTTGCTCTGATGAATAAAAACTCTCAAAGTATCTAAATACTCACAAAATACACTCAATAATCTAGAGAGAGAAAGAGAGAAAACTTGTTTCTGGTGTGATTTTCAATTCTAACTTAGCCTTCTATTTATAGAAAAATGTTAGCACGCCGAAGCAGACTTAACCTGCAACCTGATGGCTTTACCTGCTACTATTCCCACCCACCACATTTGAATAAAAATCTCAGCACATTTCTTTACCAACCAAGAGTGGGGCCCACCAATTCTAGAATTTTCTACCAAAATGATTAACTCCGAAAATTCAACAATTTCTGAACCAGTCATCTCGTAAAATTCATAATAAATCATACATTCATTTTTAACGGTTCAAAATTTGTGGACATATACTCAACTTATATATGTATAACATATCCAAAAATTACCACGATCCAACGGTCGGATTAAAAAATTATAACCCCCGCAAAATATCTCAAAAACCCTGATTTTTAATACCTCCATTCTAACAAAAATACTGATAAAAACCTCAACATTAACTCCTTCATTTTTAACCACAAAAATATATCCCTCATTTATATCCACAAAAATAAATATTTTCTTATCATATGAATCAATAATTAATTATTCACAAATAATATTACAGAATCACATTTATGACAACCAGGCCGTTCCCAGGAAAGAGGGGGCTTTCCAATATAGATTTCTCCTTACTGGCGCGCAATTAATGACCAAACCTCTCCTTAGACAGAAACTTTCTAGACATTGCCAATAATGTTATCTAATAATATTATTAAAATAATATGAATTATTGATCTGATAATGGGAAATACTGTGTAGTGACAATTATTGAAACAACAGTAATATAAAATATCAACGCAGCAATTATTGAATCAATAAAATAAAATACTGAACAGTAATTACTATAACCATTATTGAGTAGTGCATTCTTACGTAAGAATCAATAATTGGTGCAATACAGTGTGCTACTGTGTAACAACGCGTATTACTGTGTTTTAACCACCGGGTATTCCAACAGTATTAACGGTAACAACTACGCCGTTATTAATAAAAACATATACTTGTCGTTTTCTTCATCAATCGCTTTCCGTTATGGGGCCACAAAAGACTGCACCGTCGTACGAATATTTCCCGACAGGAAGAATATTCCACGACCAAACGAATATTCCCCGACAACAATGAATATTTTATAACCACCTGCTTATTTGAAATATTTGCGCATTTTACCCATAACTAACCTCATTTATCAATTTAACACTTACTATTTCAAAATAATAAATAGAGGAAATTTAAATTTCATTTATTAATAATTTGGGGTCTTACAACCTCCCCTCCTTATGAAATTTCGTCCTCGAAATTGACGTACGTACCTGGTGTTTCGAAAAGATGAGGATACCTCGCTTTCATTTCCATTTCCAACTCCCAGGTCATTTCCTCAATAGCATGATTTCTCCACAAAATTTTAACTTGTGGTATGACCTTCGTACGTAGGACATGCTCCTTTCTATCCAAGATCTTGGCAGGTACCTCTTCGTACGTTAAGTCTTCAGCTATCTCGTCCGGTTCTAACTCAATAACGTGGTCTGGGTCTTTCACATATTTACGTAACACAGATATATGAAAAACATTATGAACACGAGACATACTTGGAGGTAACGCGAGTCTATAGGCCACATTTCCTACTCGGTCAAGAATCTGAAATGGACCAATAAATCGTGGATTGAGCTTTCCTCTCTTCCCAAATCTTGTAACTCCTTTCCATGGAGCCACACGCAACAATACATGATCCCCAATGTCAAATTCCACGTCCTTTCGATGAAGATCCGCATAACTCTTTTGTCGATCCTGTGCCGTTTGTATACGTTGTCGAATCGTTTGGATCTTCTCTGTAGTCATGCGTACCAACTCTGGTCCCAACAATGTTGCTTCACCCACCTCGTCCCAGCATACTGGAGAGCGACACTTTCGTCCATATAATGCTTCAAATGGGGCCACACCTATACTTGCCTGATAACTGTTATTGTAAGAGAATTTCACCAATGGTAGTACTTATCCCAACTCCCTTTGAAATCTAGGACACAAAGTCTTAATAGATCTTTAAGAGTTTGAATAGTCCTCTCTGATTGTCCGTCCGTTTGAGGATGGTATGCCGAACTAAATCGTAAATCTGTGCCCATAGCTTTTTGCAAGCTAACCCAAAATCTTGAAGTGAATCTTGGGTCACGATCCGAAACTATGAATACTGGCATGCCATGCAGTCTCACAATCTCATCTACGTATATACGAGCAAGACGTTCAAGGGAATAAGTCTCCCGTATCGGCAAGAAATGAGCAGACTTGGTTAATCTATCAACAATAACCCAAATAGCATTTATGCCTTGAGAAACCGTGGGAAGACCCGTAACGAAATCCATGGTAATGTGTTCCCACTTCCATTTCAGAATCTCAAGTGGTTGCAATGGACCCTTTGGTACTTGATGTTCCGCCTTTACACGTTAACAAGTTAAACACCTCGAGATAAACTTTGCAATCTCTCTCTTCATATTATTCCACCAAAATGTATGTCGTAGATCACGATACATTTTGGTACTTCCAGGATGGATTGCAAATGGTGTATTGTGTGCTTCCATCATGATCTTGTACTTCAAATCAGAATTGTTAGGAACACAGAGTCTAGAGTGGACTCGAAGTATTCCTTCTTCATCGATTCTTGCTTCTGGAATAGAACCTTCTTGCACTTTCTTCTTCATACGCATCAGCTCTATGTCCGTAGCTTGAGCAGCTTTAACTTTATCGATTAAAGTCGGTTCTACTCGTATATTTGATATCATCATGTGGGTACTTGGAGCCTTCATCTCTATCTCCATCCTTTGTAAGTCATACAAAATGGGCCTTTGTGTTAACAACATTGCACTCGTACCCGCATATGATCTTCTACTCAATGCGTCAGCTACTACGTTTGTTTTTCCAGGATGATATTGGATGGTATGATCATAATCTTTCAACAGCTCGAGCCAACGTCGCTGCCGCATGTTGAGTTCCTTTTGGGTGAAAAAATATTTGAGGCTTTTATGATCTGTATAGATCTCCACTTTCTCCCCATACAGGTAGTGTCTCCAGATCTTCAACGCGAAAACTACTGCTGCCAACTCCAAATCATGAGTAGGATAATTCCTCTCATATTCTTTGAGTTGTCGCGAGGCATAGGCTATGACTTTCCCATGTTGCATGAGAACACATCCTAACCCTTTGCCTGAAGCATCACTGTAAATAACAAATCCATCCGAACCAGATGGTATTGTCAGAACAGGTGCCGAAATGAGTCTCCTCTTAAGCTCTTGAAACTCTTCTCTCATTCCTCGCTCCATACGAATTTGATATCTTTCCGAGTCAGCTGAGTTAACGGGGTAGCGATTCGAGAAAACTCTTCCACGAATCTTCGATAATAACCAGCTAAGCCTAGAAAGCTACGTACTTCGGTCACCGTCTTTGGTTGCTCCCAACTTTGTATTGCTTCAATCTTCGCCGGGTCAGCAGATACTCCATGTTTTGACACCACGTGCCCTAGGAAAGCTACTTCCTCAAGCCAGAACTCGTATTTCTTCAACTTAGCATATAACTTATTTTCACGCAGCCTTTGGAGTACCAGCTTCAAATGATGCTCATGATCTTCACGGCTTTTGGAATATATGAGGATGTCATCAATAAAGACAACAACGAACTGATCCAAATAATCCTTGAATACTCGGTTCATCATATCCATGAAAGCCGCAGGAGCATTAGTCAATCCAAAAGACATGACTAGGAACTCATAATGCCCGTACCGAGTTCTGAAGGCAGTCTTTGGAATATTCTCAGTTTTAACCTTCAGCTGATGATATCCAGAACGAAGATCGATCTTTGAAAAGAATTGTGCTCCTTGTAACTGGTGAAACAGGTCATCAATACGACGTAGCGGATACCTATTCTTAATAGTGACATGGTTTAATTCCCGGTAATCAATACAAAGTCGCATACTCCCGTCTTTCTTCTTTACAAATAAAATAGGAGCACCCCAAGGAGATGTACTAGGACGAATGAAACCGATATCCAACAACTCTTGTAGTTGGACCTTTAACTCCTGAAGTTCAATAGGAGCCATTCGATATGGGGTTTTAGAAATGGGCTTTGTACCAGGTTCAAGATCAATAAAGAATTCAATTTCTCGTTCCGGGGGTAGACCGGGAATACCTTATAATTATTCAAAGTGAAGTAGAATTCAAGAATGATCAAAACATGGATACAATCAAAGCTAGTACCCAGAATAGATATTTTGGACGAAAAGAAGAAAATTTTATTTTTCGGTGAATAGTAACTCGTGAATAGTAACTCGTAAATAGTAACTCATGAATAGTAACCCCGACGTGAAAAGTTTCAAATTTGATAAAAATTTCCAACTAATATTTCGGCATAATGATATTGAAGAAATAATATTATTTTTTAATAAAATAACATCCCTTACCTCGTAAAGACAGTACTTCTGGTCGGAATACCAGTATAAAGCTGAAAGACACTTGCTCTGATGAATAGAAACTCTCAAAGTATATAAATACTCACAAAATACACTCAAAAATCTAGAGAGAGAAAGAGAGAAAACTTGTTTCTGGTGTGATTTTCAATTTTAACTTAGCCCTCTATTTATAGGAAAATGTTAGCACGCCGAAGCAGACTTAACCTGCAACCTGATGGCTTTACCTGCTACTATTCCCACCCACCACATTTGAATAAAAATCTCAGCACATTTCTTCACCAACCAAGAGTGGGGCCCACCAATTCTAGAATTTTCTACCAAAATGATTAACTCCGAAAATTCAACAATTTCTGAACCAGTCATCTCGTAAAATTCATAATAAATCATACATTCATTTTTAACGGTTCAAAATTTGTGGACATATACTCAACTTATATATGTATAACATATCCAAAAATTACCACGATCCAACGGTCGGATTAAAAATTATAACCCCCGCAAAATATCTCAAAAACCCTGATTTTTAATACCTCCATTCTAACAAAAATACTGATAAAAACCTCAACATTAACTCCTTCATTTTTAACCACAAAAATATATCCCTCATTTATATCCACAAAAATAAATATTTCCTTATCATATGAATCAATAATTAATTATTCACAAATAATATTACAGAATCACATTTATGACAACCAGGCCGTTCCCAGGAAAGAGGGGGCTTTCCAATAAGGATTTCTCCTTACTGGCGCGCAATTAGATGACCAAACCTCTTCTTAGACAGAACTTTCTAGACATTGCCAATAATGTTATCTAATAATATTATTCAAATAATATGAATTATTGATCTGATAATGGGAAATACTGTGTAGTGACAATTATTGAAACAACAGTAATATAAAATATCAACGCAGCAATTATTGAATCAATAAAATAAAATACTAAACAGTAATTACTGTAACCATTATTGAGTAGTGCCTTCTTACGTAAGAATCAATAATTGGTGCAATACAGTATGCTACTGTGTAACAACGCGTATTACTGTGTTTTTAACCACCGGGTATTCCAACAGTATTAACGGTAACAACTACGCCGTTATTAATAAAAACATATACTTGTCGTTTTCTTCATCCAATCGCTTTTCGTTATGGGGCCCACAAAAGACTGCGCCGTCGTACGAATATTCCCCGACAGGAAGAATATTCCACGACCAAACGAATATTCCCCGACAACAATGAATATTTTATAACCACCTGCTTATTTAAAATATTTGCGCATTTTACCCATAACTAACCTCATTTATCAATTTAACACTTACTATTTTAAAATAATAAATAGAGGGAATTTAAATTTCATTTATTAATAATTTGGGGTCTTACAGTGCGTTTACGCCGGACCTGGTTCCATTCTTTATTATTCTGTTAGAATATCCTGTCTGTACGTTTTACGCCAGACCTGGTTCCGTTATTTATTATTCTGTTGGAATAACCTGCCTGTGCGGTCTATCGCATGCCTGGTGATTTCTTTTGTTATTTCATTCTTTATTATACTCAGTTGGTTAAAGTTTTGGCTTTTATACTCCATGAAATTAGTGGAATATCCTTGATATTTGCGCTTCATCCAGTATATTTTTACGGAAATATTCTTCTTAGCATTCTTGAATTTTACTGCACAAAGCAGTATCATGTTGACAATTTGAACGTTATTGGTTCTTGGATTAATTAATTCTTGAACTTGTTTTATTGAATTCTTCTATCATTGTCATCATCCTCATGTTTATATTTTGTTGAAAGTCATCTATGGCATGTAGTGCATAGATGGACTTGATATGATTATAACCAGGGATTATTCGGTATAATCATGACCGTAATGTTACAAATGATGTGGTAAAAGTCCTTATTAGCCCGTAGTGCATTGATGGACAGTTGTTGGCATGATCATGACCATTGATGAATACATGAATATCCTTGGCTGTGATGCATGGATAATTTGTGGTTGTGATACTAATGAATATCCTTGGCCGTAGTGCAGGGATGATGTGGATTATTTATTAAGCTGAGTCTCAGCGATAAAAGTGATGAAAAACCTTTTAAATCATAAAAGATAATAGATTTTATTCTCTACTTGACTCTTTTAATGGATTGCTTATTCCGCTGCAGTAAAACTTGATATTTGTTATATTTTATCAGTTTAACACTGTTGAAGGCTAACGATAATTTATTCTGCATTATCTTAGTCATAATATTTCTTACTGGGCTAGTTGAGCTCACCCTTTTGCTTTCATTGTTCTCTTCAGGAAATGAGAACGTAGCGGGGACTAGTCGGGGAACGGAGTGACGATTCAGAGGATAGCATTAGTAGTCCTCACTATTCTATGAAATAATGTGAAAATAAATGTATTGAGAACTTATTTTGAGTTTGAATCCTGTTTAGAAGAAAGTGTTGTATTTAAACTCACAACTTATGTTTTGTCGTATTTTGCACGACAATTGTATAATTAAGTTTTATTTATATTTTATACCATGTAATTGACGACTCAGAATATGTGATGTATACCTATTTTGGGGGCGTCACATTATATCATTATCATTGTCATCATCATGCTTATATTGTGATGAAAGTCATCTTTGGGTTACGTGCAAAGATGGAATGTTGATTATTGGTTTTACAGTTGTATATCTTTGGCTTACCTGCAAAGATGAACTGTTGATTATTGGTTTTACAGCTGTATATCTTTGGCTTACGTGCAAAGACGAACTGTTGATTGACAACAAGTGAGCCCACCAACAATAACAAAAACGTTTTTCTAAATATAAATATTTAAAACTTCCAAAAATTAATTATTCCGGAACTTCAGAACTTCAATAATTCATACTCCCTCCGTCCTAAATTATCTGATGTTCTAGAGTTTTACACAGATACCAATATGTGTGATAAAAATATTAAAATATCCTTATTGGTGGAAATATGAAAAAAGTGTTTAAAAAAAGTGCATGAAATAGTCTGCAGAGAGAGGAAGAGAGAAAGTATGAGTTCATTATATAGACAAATAGGAGAGAGAAAGTATGAGTGCATATATATATGTGTGGAGAGAGAAAGAGAGAGAAAGTATGAGTGCATTAAATAAACAAATAGTCTGCAGAGAGAGAAAGTATGAGTGTATATATATGTGTGGAAAGAGGATGAGAGTAATGACTATCAACAATTAGGATAAATAGACAAACTTGGAAAATAAAGGGAAAAAATACATTGAAATCTTGAAAAAGCAAATATTATGGGATAATTTTTTTTTGTTAAAACAACAGATAATTTGAGAAAGAGGGAGTAATAAATAGCCCTTTTATCAAAAAAATTTGAACCTCATGTTCTTTTTGTAAGAAATTTCATTCTCTACAACTTTGCAGAAGAAAGTTTTTCCAAATTTCAAACAAAAATTGACCGAAATCCATAAACGGGCAATTTTACAGTCTATAATCAAATTTCAGTCAAGAAATGGGGTCCACAAACATGAAAAACATGTTTTAAATATTTTTAGTAACAAAAATACTCTTCCTCCTCATTTATTCATATATTCCACATTCATTGTAAAAATATCACCATTATTATTTTATTATAATATAATAATATACTTAAATGAATTTTTATCAGAAAAAAGATAAAATATTAATTTTCAACAATTGTCACATTAAAAAAAAATTCATCTATATCCACATACAATGAATATTTTCCTCATCATATAAATCAATAATTAATTATTCACAAATAATATTACAGAATCACAATATTGACAACCATGCAATTCCCAGGAAATAGGGGGCTTCCCAATAAGTATCTCTCCTTACTGGCGCGCAATTAGGTGACCAAACCTTTCCTTAGACAGAACTTTCTAGACATTGACAATAATGTTATGTAATAATATTTTTCAGATAATATGAATTATTGCTCCGATAATGGAAAATATTGTGTAGTGACAATTATTGAAATAACAGTAATATAAAATATCAACGTAGCAATTATTGAATCAATAAAATAAAATATTTAACAGTAATTACTGTAACAATTATTGAGTAGTGTCTTCTTACATAAGAATCAATAATTGGTGCAATACCGTGTGCTACTGTGTTTTAACCACCGAGTATTTCAACAGTATTAACGATAACAACTACGACGTTATTTATAAACAACTTATACTTGTCGTTTTCTTCATCCAATCGCTTTCCGTTATGGGGCCCACACAAGGCTGCGCCGTCGTACGAATATTCTCCAACAGTAAGAATATTCCACGACCAAACGAATATTCCCCGACAACAATGAATATTTTATAACCACTTGCTTCCTTGAAATATTTGCACATTTCACTCATAACTAACCACATTAATCAAATCAACCCTTACTATTTCAAAATAATAAATAGAAAAAATTAAATTTCATTTATAATAAGTTGGGGTCTTACAATAAATATGAATTGTGGATTTAACTATAATTTTTGGTGGTTCAAGTGAATACAGATGACGAGAGTTCTTTTTGTCTTGGGTATAAAAAAGAACTGTTGATGAGTATTACATGAATGAAATATTAACGATGGATTTTTAAATCGTAGAAGATAGTATATATCATGCTTTATTTGACTCTTCTAATGGATTGCTTATTCCACTGCAGTTGTTGATCTAAAACTTGTTGTCTATTGTATTATATCAGTTGTTATACTGTGGAAGGCTAAGGATAATTTATTCTGCATTATCTTAGTTATAATATTTATTACTGGGCTAGTTGAGCTCACCCTTTTCTTTCACTGTGAAAGCACGCCAAGATTTAGGATTAGCCAAATTTCATTTGTTTTTTTCCCTTATACAAATTTTTCCCATATTGTTTGCCCCAATTTTTTTTCTTTAATTTTTTCAATTGGCTTAAAAAATCGCAATGGAAACTCAATTTTTTAAATAGGATAAAAGTTATCCGTTGGATTTATTTTTTTGAAGAGCAAAGAATAATATTATTAGCCTTTGACAAATATACAAAGATTAATAACTCTATCGATTCCAAAACACAAAAAAAAATTATTAATAAAACGATCCAACTAGATTAACACCCAACCCATTACAATCATGAAAAAAATCATTCTGCTTATAACTAACAAGAATTAGCAAACAAATGCAGTCAACTTGTAAAAAAAAATTTCATGTCAAAACGACGTCGTTTTGATACAAAGGCAAGGAAAGGAATTATGAACCATTGGATCTCCTTTTTAATACGTTGTTAACCTCATAACAAAACATTCACAAGATCCTCGCATAGAAATCTTGAAGAAGATTCATATCCCAATTTAATGGGTAATGAATGCTAAGGTTCTATAATGTTTGGTTTTAAATATTGCGTTATTATTACATTAAATAAACGAGTATATCTTTTGTAATTAATTATATTATAAAATATTCAATATGATATAATTTTAAATTAAAATTGCGAGACATATAATATTATTTAAATTTTATATACAAATTAAATTGTGTATTTGAAAGTTAAAAAAAATTATATTATAATTCTTTTTATATTTTAATCATTTTTATGAGAGACGGACAGAGAGTATTTTTTATGCGTGGATATAAAAGTTAAACATGAATGTATTTGTAGATTGATGGAGAATGAGAATATTATAAAAGGAAAGAATGGTAAATTGGTAACAAACAGAAAAGGGAAGGGAAGGGAAGGGGAAGGGGAAGGTATTAAGGAATTTGATTCATCCCTAAATTAATTGTTGTTATAAAGTCGCACTCTCTCTTTCACCTTCCATCTTCCCTTCTTCTCCCCCCTCTTCATTTCTCTCTAACAAAATTTACGTACAATTAAAACCCTACCATTAACAACCCACTAAACAGAGACATACCAAAATCTTTATTATTTACCATGACGGACAGAGTTTTCCCATCCGCCAAGCCCACAACCAACGGCTCCGCCGCCCCGACCACCACCAACGGCGGTGCCTCCAACCCATCATTTCCGGCCAACAAAGCCCAACTCTACAACTCCAGCCGCCCCGCCTACCGTCCAACACCCTACCACAACCGCCGCCGCCGTAGCTTCTGCTGCAGCTGCTGTCTCTGGACCACTATAGTCATCCTCGTCCTCCTAGTCCTGGCGGCCATCACCGGCGCCATATTCTACGTTCTCTACCACCCCCACCGCCCCTCGTTTTCTCTCTCCTCCCTCCAAGTCTCTCAATTCAACCTCACCTCCTCTTCTCAGCTCACCTCCAAATTCAACCTCACCGTCACTGCTCGTAACCCCAACAAAAAGATCACCTTCTATTACAATCCAATTACCGTATTGATCACCTCTAACGGCGTCAACGTCGGCACCGGTTCAATTCCGGCATTCACTCACGGAACAAAAAATATAACCACTCTCAGAACAACGCTCACCAGCACCGGTGAAAGTGTTGACGGTCCTAAGTTAAATTTGAAGAAGAAGAGTTTGCCGTTGAAGATTCAGTTAGATACAAAGGTGAAAGTGAAGATTGGGGGAATGAAGACTAAGAAGATCCGAATTAGGGTGAATTGTCGTGGCATCAAAGCTACGCTACCTGCCGGAAAAACAGCCACGACGGCGGATGCCAAGTGTAAGATGGATATTCGGATCAAGATCTGGAAATGGACCGTCTGATCGGACAGAATTTTCAAAGGAGATTATTTTATTTTTTTTCTTTCTATTTTATGATTTTGCCCTAGCTCGGATTTAATATGGTTCAATTTTTTTGGGGGGTTATGTATAAATCAAGTAGAGAAGGCTTATTATATTTTTGACCTAGCTGCTAGCTCGGATTTAATATGTTCCATTTTTATTTTTTGGTTATATATGTATAAATTAAGTAGGGAAGGTTTGATTAATTAGAAGAAATGCTGTTGAAAACTTTAAATTTGCAAAGACAGATTTACTCATTTTATTTATTTATATATATATAATAAGTGAGTGTGATATTTTTATAAATTAAAAAAAAGTAAATGTAATTATTCTTTTTTAATATTATTTTATTTTAAAAAAAAATTCGAAACCACGTAGTGTTATTTAAGAGGTAATTAAATTATAAAACGTTGACTTTAATTCTTTTAGTAATAATAATTGTGAGTACCTACTAAACAAACGTGGTAATGGTGAATGATTGTTCTAGTAGTGGAATGGATTAATGGAACCCATGGAAATTGGTGCATTGTCAAGTTGTTGAATGGTGGGGTTTTTTTATTGAGTAATAGTGGCATGTTAGATCATTGTTTGCAAGGATACTATTTGGGATTAAATTATTAATTTTTTTAAGTTTTTTTTTGTTTTTTTTTAAAATTAAATTTGGAGATTAGGTATTATATTTTTTATTATTTGGAATTAAAAATTTAGTAATAAATTTAACTTTTAACTTTGTTTAAAGTAACCGATATATGTTATAATATCATCTATCTATAATTAAAAATTAAATAAAATGAGATTATTTTAAATTATTCTATAAAAAATAAATGTGTAACTAAGATTATTTAATTAATTCTAAAATTAATAAATAATTTTGGGATTATAATTTATAAAAATAAAATTTAAGAATTATAATCCTCCAAACAAAATCATGGCCTTAGATATTAGTTATTACTAATGAATACGTGGTAGCTAGTAGGAATTAGGATGGATTTAGGTGTTGAGGAAGAAGGAACCTTGCAAATTGTCAGCAATTGGGGGCTGCTGTATAATTAATGGAGTATTATTTTGTTTGATTGACTATATAAATATTAACATTTTTAAATTTATTAAAAAAATAGGCTTTATTCATACAAAGGGAGTAGTATGTATGTATGTATATAAAGAAAGAGCACAACAAGTGACATGTTTAATTTTTGTGATTAAAAGAAACAAAACCTGTCTGTCTGTCTGTCTTCATTTTATGTGTTTATTTTAATTATTTGGGTGTGGTTGCAGTGAGTGGATATGAATAAAGTGGGGTCTTTTACATAAGTATACAACAAATAGAAAGTAATTACAAGAAAAGTGTCTCAATTAAATAATTATAAAAAAGAGTGTAACTAAGACTCATATTACAAAAATAGTACAATTCACATTAATAAAAAAATCTAAAATCAAGGACAACTAACTGCCATAATTAATAATTAATAATTCAAATTCAAATCTTTTGTCTCTAACAACAATTTCAAATCTATATTTCAAAATTCAAATCAAAATGAGAAAATTAAAAATAAAAAATTATGAAGGAGCTAATGTTCATCATCCTCCTCTCTCGTCGCCACCGCTGCCGCCGCCGCCGCCACCACCATCGGAGTTGCTATTATGAATTTCTTTTGACGATTTGGTTATCCACAAAAATTGAAATTGTTACCTTTATACGAATTTTGACTAGTAACTGCATCACATTTAAAATAAAATTGGTAATCAAATAAAACTGAATTGATTACCTTATCAAATGGTTTGGTAACTAACTACATGAAATTTGGTTACCAATTGCATCACATTCAAAATAAATTAGTAACCTAATAAAACTAAATTGGTTACCTTATCGGAAGGTTTAGTAACCAACTGCATAAATTTTGGTTACCAACTGCATCACATTCAAAATAAATTAGTAAGCTAATAAAACTGAATTGGTTACCTTATCAAATGATTTGGTAACCAACTACATGAAATTTGGTTACCAACTGCATCACATCTAAAATAAATTAGTAACCTAATTGTGAAACCCCAGATTTTATGAATAAATATTTAATTTTTCTCGAAATAATTTTTTTTTATATTAATGTGTGGATTTGATATAATAGTTATGGGTAGTATTTATAAATTTTGCAAAGTATGCAAGTTGTCATATTATATTCGATTGGTCGGAGAATATTCTTTTTGTCGGGGAATATCTGTACGACGGTACAATTATTGGTGGACCCCACAACGGAATTATTGTCGGATTGAGAAAACGACAAAAATACTTTATGAAAATAACGGCGGAAGTTTTACCGTTGATACTGTTGAACTACTCGGTAGTAAAAGTACAGTAATACGTGTGGTTGCATAGTAGCACACAGTATTAATTATTAATGCTTATGTGAGAAGTCACTCAGTTTGATTCCATTATTGTCAGTTAATAATATGAATTATTTAGCGATAATGACGTTTTGTTTTATTCGTATTATTAACGTAATAAAACAGAAACATCTTTTTATATAAAACAGAATACTTTATTAAAGTTATTCTATAAATAGAATATATTATATTTTATTTAAAAGATTTTTCTTTAAATATGGACCATCAGATTAAAGTAATCAATCTGGACCGTTCATGGATTAGTTACTATGCATTCCATTTTCCTATAAATAGAAGCTCATTCCTTCATTATTTTCTTACGAATTCACTGAACTCTAGAGAGAGAAACTATAGAGAGAGATTATATAGAGATAGAAGAAAAGTTTTCTGCTACTTCACTACTCTTATATCCAGTTCTTTTACGGTAAGGGGTGTTATTCTTTCTTATTCATGAAGAGAACTGTTATTCCATTTCTTATTATTCTGTTGGAATAACCTGTATACGTGGTCTACCCTATACTTGGTGACATTCTTCTATTATTCTGTTGGAACATCCTGTCTGTGTGTTTTACACCGGACCTGGTTCCGTTTTTATTATTATTCTGTTGGAACATCCTGTCTGTGTGTTTTACACCGGACCTGGTTCCGTCTTTATTATTATTCTGTCGGAATATCCTGTCTGTGTGTTTTACACCGGACCTGGTTCCATTATTTATTATACTGTTCTTTACTATTCTGTCGGAATATCCTGTCTGTGCGTTTACGCCGGACCTGGTTCCATTATTTATTATTCTGTCGGAATATCCTGTCTGTGCGTTTACGCCGGACCTGGTTCCATTATTTATTATTCTGTTGGAATAACCTGTCTGTGCGGTCTATCGCATGCATGGTGATTTCTTTTGTTATTCCATTCTTTATTGTACTCAGTTGGTTAAGTTTTGACTTCTATACTCCATGAAATTTGTGGAATATCCTTGATAGTTGTGTTTCATCCAGTATCTTTTCAAGAAAATATTCTTCTAAGCGTTCTTGAATTTTACTCCACAATGCAGTATCATGTTGACAATTTGGACGTTGTTAATTCCTGGATAAATTAATTCTTGAACTTGTTTTATTGAATTCTTATATCATTGTCATCATCCTCATGTTTATAAAATATTGAAAGTCATCTGTGGCATGTAGTGCATAGATGGACTTGGTATGATTATGACCAGGGATTATTCGGTATAATCATGACCGTAATGTTACAAATGATGTGGTAAAAGTCCTCATTGGCCCGTAGTGCATTGATCGACAGTTGTTGGCATGATCATGACCATTAATGAATATACGAATATCCTTGGCCGTAGTGCAGGGGTGATTCGATGATGTGAATTATTTTATTAAGCTGAGTCTCAGCGATCACAGTGTTGAAAAACTTTTTAAATCATAAAAGATAGTAGAGTTTATTTTCTACTTGACTCTTTTAATGGATTGCTTGTTCCGCTACAGTTAAACTTGATGTCTATTATATTTTATCAGTTTAACATTGTTGAAGGCTAATGATAATTTATTCTGCATTATCTTAGTCATAATATTTCTTACTGGGCTAGTTGAGCTCACCCTTTCTTTCACTGTTCTCTTCAGGAAATGAGAACGTAGCTGGGACAAGTCGGGGTACGGAGTGATGGTCCGAATGATAGTATTAGTTAGTAGTCCTCACTATTCTATGTAATGGTGTGTTAATAAATGTAATGAGGACTCCTTTTGAGTATGAATACTCTCTAGAAGATAATATTTGTATTCAAACTCACAGTTTATGTTTTGTCGTATTGTACACGACAGATGTATTAATCAGTTGTATTTGTATTCTGTACTATGTATCTGACGACCCAAGATGGGTGATGTATACCTAATTTTGGGGGCGTCACAGTTGGTATCAGAGCTTAGGGATATGATCCCTGGCTAAGATGTGAGAATAGAACTAGGAGGGGAGAGACGGGGAATTCCTTCGCTAGTATGACCTACCTAAGTTTATTTTGTATTTAATTGGTCGGTCAAAGTATATTGATAATATGTGACATGTTAATTAACCCTTGTTTTGTGGCAGTATTTGAAAATGGCAGCTGAAAATGTCAACATTGGAGTGAATGAGACCGTGGCATCTCTAATCACCAACCAGGATAATGTAATATCAGGCGAAGAAGAAATTAGAGATATCTATGTGGTAAGTGAAGAACTAATAGTTGCACCCGAGCTAGTGGCAGAGGTAGCAGCTGAGAGCGAGGAAGAAGAGGAAGAAGAGGACGAAGAGGAACCTGAGGAGAATTGGTTAGAAGAAATTTATGATCAAAACTTAGAATTACAAAATCGTGTTCATGAGTTAGAAGAGCATGCTGAAGAACGACAGGCGGTCGTGGAGCAAAGAGATGTAACGATTCAAAATTGTGTTACCCGATATGTGTTGCTCGAACAAAATCACGCTTTGGCAGAGTGTAAGATATTAAAGTTAGAATCTGAGAATTCAAATATCAAGGATCAGCTGAAAGAAGAAACAACTGAACGAGTGAGAATGAAGGATGCATGGGTAAAAGCCGCACGACGTGCTGATATTGTAGAAAGAGATGTCCGATCCAAAAAGGCTAAAATAGATGATATACATTTCTCTTTTTGGACAGCAATTGGGAGAACCCAACATCGAGTTTTGAATTACCCTGTACAGAGCGGTCAATCTGAACTCGACATGGATCGAAGATTGATGATTCAGATTATGAAGCAGGAGTACGATGAAGCAGTTGAGGGTGGAATATGTCCGATATTAAAGTCAATTCCAACGATAGAGATGACATCAAATGCTACCCCAGACAAGTCAAAGCCGGGTAGTTCAAGGGAGAGCGGTTGTCATGACTTCCCAACAAGTGAGGAACCCAAATAAAGTTATCGCGGGTAAGCTAATCATAAACCCTTGCGAAGTTTGTACCTTATTCAATACTGGTTCTACCCACTCTTGTATTTCACCTAGTTGTTTTCAACGTTTAAACTTGGCCCTTTAAAAAAAAAAAATATTAGGCTTGACTTATTTGTTGAAACTCTGTTAGGAGAAACCTTCGTTAACTCTACTAATTATAAATCTTGTTTGATTCAAATCGACACTTTCACGTTACCTGTCGATATGTGATTTTTGGAAACGATTGGTTAACTACCCATTATGCTTTTCGTAAGGTTGTTAATTTTCATATTCCTAACCAACCTGTTATGCGAATTCAAGCAACCAAACCACTAAAGTCAATCATTGTCATATCAAGCCATAAGTAAAAATCCCCGTTCCTTTCGCTGTTGACTTCCTGGTGTGGAATGCACCGAAGCTAGACTTTCCGTAGGAGACGTTGTAAATGATGATGGCAAGTTGATAGGTATCAATGTGACGTGTTATCCAAGTCTTGGATGAGGGTCACAGTTTTGAACGATATTTCTATTGTTAATAAATTTCTTGACGTATTCTTGAAGACTTCTTAGCCTACCCCAGAGCGTAAAATTGAATTTTGTATTGACCCCAGTACAAAACCTATTTCTTAAACCCTCAAATATTTCTTCAACTAAAACGAACGTATTATGCGCCAAAGACGTTGGCTCGAGCTGTTGAAGATTACGATCGTACCATTCAATAACATCGTGGAAAAGTGAACGTGGTAGCTGACGCGTTGTGTAGAAGATCGTATACGGTTACAAGTGTGAATATTCGAACCCACGTGAAGATAACGAATATACGATTAAAATCGACTTTAATCGATAAAGTTAAAGCCGCTCAAGCTACATACTAAGAGCTGATAAATGTGAAGAAGAAGGTTCAAGAGGGCGTTATTCTAGAAGCAAGAATCGACGAAGAGAGGAAATCTCAACTCTCGATTTAATTGGCCCATTTGAAATCCTCGATGAAGTAGGAACTGTGGCCTATAGACTCGTTTTATCGCCAAGTATGTTGCGTGTTCAGAATATTTTTTTTACGTATCGATGTTCCGTAAATATGTGGACGACCCGAACCGCATTATTAATTTAAAACCGGACGAAATAGCGAAAGATTTAACGTATGAAGAGATACGTGTTAACATCTTGGATAAGAAGGATCATATTCGATGCTTAAAGGTTATACCTCAAGAGTTAGAATTTGAAGTGAAGTCAAGGTATCCTCACATGTTCGGCATACCAAGTACGTACGTAAATTTCGAGGGCGAAATTCTATAAGGAGGGGAGATTGTGAAACCCCAGATTTTATGAATAAATATTTAATTTTTCTCGAAATAATTTTTTTTTATATTAATGTGTGGATTTGATATAATAGTTATGGGTAGTATTTATAAATTTTGCAAAGTATGCAAGTTGTCATATTATATTCGATTGGTCGGAGAATATTCTTTTTGTCGGGGAATATCTGTACGACGGTACAATTATTGGTGGACCCCACAACGGAATTATTGTCGGATTGAGAAAACGACAAAAATACTTTATGAAAATAACGGCGGAAGTTTTACCGTTGATACTGTTGAACTACTCGGTAGTAAAAGTACAGTAATACGTGTGGTTGCATAGTAGCACACAGTATTAATTATTAATGCTTATGTGAGAAGTCACTCAGTTTGATTCCATTATTGTCAGTTAATAATATGAATTATTTAGCGATAATGACGTTTTGTTTTATTCGTATTATTAACGTAATAAAACAGAAACATCTTTTTATATAAAACAGAATACTTTATTAAAGTTATTCTATAAATAGAATATATTATATTTTATTTAAAAGATTTTTCTTTAAATATGGACCATCAGATTAAAGTAATCAATCTGGACCGTTCATGGATTAGTTACTATGCATTCCATTTTCCTATAAATAGAAGCTCATTCCTTCATTATTTTCTTACGAATTCACTGAACTCTAGAGAGAGAAACTATAGAGAGAGATTATATAGAGATAGAAGAAAAGTTTTCTGCTACTTCACTACTCTTATATCCAGTTCTTTTACGGTAAGGGGTGTTATTCTTTCTTATTCATGAAGAGAACTGTTATTCCATTTCTTATTATTCTGTTGGAATAACCTGTATACGTGGTCTACCCTATACTTGGTGACATTCTTCTATTATTCTGTTGGAACATCCTGTCTGTGTGTTTTACACCGGACCTGGTTCCGTTTTTATTATTATTCTGTTGGAACATCCTGTCTGTGTGTTTTACACCGGACCTGGTTCCGTCTTTATTATTATTCTGTCGGAATATCCTGTCTGTGTGTTTTACACCGGACCTGGTTCCATTATTTATTATACTGTTCTTTACTATTCTGTCGGAATATCCTGTCTGTGCGTTTACGCCGGACCTGGTTCCATTATTTATTATTCTGTCGGAATATCCTGTCTGTGCGTTTACGCCGGACCTGGTTCCATTATTTATTATTCTGTTGGAATAACCTGTCTGTGCGGTCTATCGCATGCATGGTGATTTCTTTTGTTATTCCATTCTTTATTGTACTCAGTTGGTTAAGTTTTGACTTCTATACTCCATGAAATTTGTGGAATATCCTTGATAGTTGTGTTTCATCCAGTATCTTTTCAAGAAAATATTCTTCTAAGCGTTCTTGAATTTTACTCCACAATGCAGTATCATGTTGACAATTTGGACGTTGTTAATTCCTGGATAAATTAATTCTTGAACTTGTTTTATTGAATTCTTATATCATTGTCATCATCCTCATGTTTATAAAATATTGAAAGTCATCTGTGGCATGTAGTGCATAGATGGACTTGGTATGATTATGACCAGGGATTATTCGGTATAATCATGACCGTAATGTTACAAATGATGTGGTAAAAGTCCTCATTGGCCCGTAGTGCATTGATCGACAGTTGTTGGCATGATCATGACCATTAATGAATATACGAATATCCTTGGCCGTAGTGCAGGGGTGATTCGATGATGTGAATTATTTTATTAAGCTGAGTCTCAGCGATCACAGTGTTGAAAAACTTTTTAAATCATAAAAGATAGTAGAGTTTATTTTCTACTTGACTCTTTTAATGGATTGCTTGTTCCGCTACAGTTAAACTTGATGTCTATTATATTTTATCAGTTTAACATTGTTGAAGGCTAATGATAATTTATTCTGCATTATCTTAGTCATAATATTTCTTACTGGGCTAGTTGAGCTCACCCTTTCTTTCACTGTTCTCTTCAGGAAATGAGAACGTAGCTGGGACAAGTCGGGGTACGGAGTGATGGTCCGAATGATAGTATTAGTTAGTAGTCCTCACTATTCTATGTAATGGTGTGTTAATAAATGTAATGAGGACTCCTTTTGAGTATGAATACTCTCTAGAAGATAATATTTGTATTCAAACTCACAGTTTATGTTTTGTCGTATTGTACACGACAGATGTATTAATCAGTTGTATTTGTATTCTGTACTATGTATCTGACGACCCAAGATGGGTGATGTATACCTAATTTTGGGGGCGTCACACTAATAAAATTGAATTGATTACCTTATCGAAAGATTTCGTTACCGGTGAAAATAAAGAATGGACCGGTGGCGGTTGTGACGCCCCCAAAATAGGTATACAACACCCATTCTGAGTCGCCAAAATACATGGTACAGAAACAACTACATCTTTATTATTACAACACAAGAACTGTGAGTTTAAATACAAATATTGTCATTTAGACAATATCCACACTCAAATAAGCCCTCATTACAATTATTGATACATTATTTCACAAAAATAGTGAGGACTACTAAAGTAACTTCTAGAACCATCATTCCATACCCCGACTAGTACTCGCTACATTCTCGCCTCCTGAGAAAAATGGAACAAAAAGGAAAAGGGTGAGCTCAACTAGCCCAGTAAAGAACATTATGACTAAGATAATACAGAACAAATTATCGTTAGTCTTCAACAGGGAAAAATCTAATAGAATACAATAGACAACAAGTTTTAAATCAATAACTGCAGCGGAAACAGCAAACCATTAGAAGAGTCAAGTAGAGAATGAGTTCTACTATCTTCTAAGATTTAAAAGTCCATCATCAATATTTTATCCCTGTAACAACAATCAATAACCATCTTTAATCAAATATTCATCTTTGCACTACAGGCCAAAGATATTCATTTGTATCACCAGTCGGTCATGTTCATCTCAACACCTGTTCATCTTTGCACTACGGGCCAAAGATATTCATCAGTTAATCATTCATCTTTGCACTACGACCAAAGATATTCAGTAATATCATCATTTAGGACTGAGGATGATGAAAAATATATTAAAGAAAACGAATCCAGTGAAACAAAATAACAAATATTAAGGATTCGTATTTCGATTTATCCATGTCCAAAAATACCTTATAATTATTCATAGTGAAGTAGAATTCAAGAATGATCAAAACATGGATACAATCAAAGCTAGTACCCAGAATAGATATTTTGGACGAAAAGAAGAAATTTTATTTTTCGGTGAATAGTAACTCGTGAATAGTAACTCGTGAATAGTAACTCATGAATAGTAACCCCGACGTGAAAAGTTCCAAATTTGATAAAAATTTCCAACCAATATTTCGGCATAATGATATTGAAGAAATAATATCATTTTTGAATAAAATAACATCCCTTACCTCGTACAGACAGTACTTCTGGTCGGAATACCGGTATAAGGCTGAAAGACACTTGCTCTGATGAATAGAAACTCTCAAAGTATCTAAATACTCACAAAATACACTCAATAATCTAGAGAGAGAAAGAGAGAAAACTTGTTTCTGGTGTGATTTTCAATTCTAACTTAGCCCTCTATTTATAGGAAAATGTTAGCACGCCGAAGCAGACTTAACCTGCAACCTGATGGCTTTACCTGCTACTATTCCCACCCACCACATTTGAATAAAAATCTCAGCACATTTCTTCACCAACCAAGAGTGGGGCCCACCAATTCTAGAATTTTCTACCAAAATGATTAACTCCGAAAATTCAACAATTTCTGAACCAGTCATCTCGTAAAATTCATAATAAATCATACGTTCATTTTTAACGGTTCAAAATTTGTGGACATATACTCAACTTATATATGTATAACATATCCAAAAATTACCACGATCCAACGGTCGGATTAAAAATTATAACTCCCGCAAAATATCTCAAAAACCCTGATTTTTAATACCTCCATTCCGACAAAAATACTGATAAAAACCTCAACATTAACTCCTTCATTTTTAACCACAAAAATATATCCCTCATTTATATCCACATAAAATAAATATTTCCTTATCATATGAATCAATAATTAATTATTCACAAATAATATTACAGAATCACATTTATGACAACCAGGCCGTTCCCAGGAAAGAGGGGGCTTTCCAATAAGGATTTCTCCTTACTGGCGCGCAATTAGATGACCAAACCTCTCCTTAGACAGAACTTTCTAGACATTGCCAATAATGTTATCTAATAATATTATTCAAATAATATGAATTATTGATCTGATAATGGGAAATACTGTGTAGTGACAATTATTGAAACAACAGTAATATAAAATATCAACGCAGCAATTATTGAATCAATAAAATAAAATACTGAACAGTAATTACTGTAACCATTATTGAGTAGTGCCTTCTTACGTAAGAATCAATAATTGGTGCAATACAGTGTGCTACTGTGTAACAACGCGTATTACTGTGTTTTAACCACCGGGTATTCCAACAGTATTAACGGTAACAACTACGCCGTTATTAATAAAAACATATACTTGTCGTTTTCTTCATCCAATCGCTTTCCGTTATGGGGCCCACAAAAGACTGCGCCGTCGTACGAATATTCCCCGACAGGAAGAATATTCCACGACCAAACGAATATTCCCCGACAACAATGAATATTTTATAACCACTTGCTTATTTAAAATATTTACGCATTTTACCCATAACTAACCTCATTAATCAATTTAACACTTACTATTTCAAAATAATAAATAGAGGGAATTTAAATTTCATTTATTAATAATTTGGGGTCTTACAACCTCCCCTCCTTATGAAATTTCGTCCTCGAAATTGACGTACGTACCTGGTGTTTCGAAAAGATGAGGATACCTCGCTTTCATTTCCGTTTCCAACTCCCAGGTCATTTCCTCAATAGCATGGTTTCTCCACAAAACTTTAACTTGTGGTATGACCTTCGTGCGTAGGACATGCTCCTTTCTATCCAAGATCTTGACAGGTACCTCTTCGTACGTTAAGTCTTCAGCTATCTCGTCCGGTTCTAACTCAATAACGTGGTCTGGGTCTTTCACATATTTACGTAACACAGATATATGAAAAACATTATGAACACGAGACATACTTGGAGGTAACGCAAGTCTATAGGCCACATTTCCTACTCGGTCAAGAATCTGAAATGGACCAATAAATCGTGGATTGAGCTTTCCTCTCTTCCCAAATCTTGTAACTCCTTTCCATGGAGCCACACGCAACAATACATGATCCCCAATGTCAAATTCCACGTCCTTCCGATGAAGATCCGCATAACTCTTTTGTCGATCCTGTGCCGTTTGTATACGTTGTCGAATCGTTTGGATCTTCTCTGTAGTCATGCGTACCAACTCTGGTCCCAACAATGTTGCTTCACCCACCTCGTCCCAGCATACTGGAGAGCGACACTTTCGTCCATATAATGCTTCAAATGGGGCCACACCTATACTTGCCTGATAACTGTTATTGTAAGAGAATTCCACCAATGGTAGGTACTTATCCCAACTCCCTTTGAAATCTAGGACACAAAGTCTTAATAGATCTTCAAGAGTTTGAATAGTCCTCTCTGATTGTCCGTCCGTTTGAGGATGGTATGCCGAACTAAATCGTAAATCTGTGCCCATAGCTTTTTGCAAGCTAACCCAAAATCTTGAAGTGAATCTTGGGTCACGATCCGAAACTATGGATACTGGCATGCCATGCAGTCTCACAATCTCATCTACGTATATACGAGCAAGACGTTCAAGGGAATAAGTCTCCCGTATCGGCAAGAAATGAGCAGACTTGGTTAATCTATCAACAATAACCCAAATAGCATTTATGCCTTGAGAAACCGTGGGAAGACCCGTAACGAAATCCATGGTAATGTGTTCCCACTTCCATTTCGGAATCTCAAGTGGTTGCAATGGACCCTTTGGTACTTGATGTTCCGCCTTTACACGTTGACAAGTTAAACACCTCGAGATAAACTTTGCAATCTCTCTCTTCATATTATTCCACCAAAATGTATGTCGTAGATCACGATACATTTTGGTACTTCCAGGATGGATTGCAAATGGTGTATTGTGTGCTTCCATCATGATCTTGTACTTCAAATCAGAATTGTTAGGAACACAGAGTCTAGAGTGAACTCGAAGTATTCCTTCTTCATCGATTCTTGCTTCTGGAATAGAACCTTCTTGCACTTTCTTCTTCATACGCATCAGCTCTATGTCCGTAGCTTGAGCAGCTTTAACTTTATCGATTAAAGTCGGTTCTACTCGTATATTTGATATCATCATGTGGGTACTTGGAGCCTTCATCTCTATCTCCATCCTTTGCAAGTCATACAAAATGGGCCTTTGTGTTAAAAACATTGCACTCGTACCCGCATATGATCTTCTACTCAATGCGTCAGCTACTACGTTTGCTTTTCCAGGATGATATTGGATGGTATGATCGTAATCTTTCAACAGCTCGAGCCAACGTCGCTGCCGCATGTTGAGTTCCTTTTGGGTGAAGAAATATTTAAGGCTTTTATGATCTGTATAGATCTCCACTTTCTCCCCATACAGGTAGTGTCTCCAGATCTTCAACGCGAAAACTACTGCTGCCAACTCCAAATCATGAGTAGGATAATTCCTCTCATATTCTTTGAGTTGTCGCGAGGCATAGGCTATGACTTTCCCATGTTGCATGAGAACACATCCTAACCCTTTGCCTGAAGCATCACTGTAGATAACAAATCCATCCGAACCAGATGGTATTGTCAGAACAGGTGCCGAAATGAGTCTCCTCTTAAGCTCTTGAAAACTCTTCTCGCATTCCTCGCTCCATACGAATTTGATATCTTTCCGAGTCAGCTGAGTTAACGGGGTAGCGATTCGAGAAAACCCTTCCACGAATCTTCGATAATAACCAGCTAAGCCTAGAAAGCTACGTACTTCGGTCACCGTCTTTGGTTGCTCCCAACTTTGTATTGCTTCAATCTTCGCCGGGTCAACAGATACTCCATGTTTTGACACCACGTGCCCTAGGAAAGCTACTTCCTCAAGCCAGAACTCGCATTTCTTCAACTTGGCATATAACTTATTTTCACGCAGCCTTTGGAGTACCAGCTTCAAATGATGCTCATGATCTTCACGGCTTTTGGAATATATGAGGATGTCATCAATAAAGACAACAACGAACTGATCCAAATAATCCTTAAATACTCGGTTCATCATATCCATGAAAGCCGCAGGAGCATTAGTCAATCCAAAAGACATAACTAGGAACTCATAATGCCCGTACCGAGTTCTGAAGGCAGTCTTTGGAATATCCTCAGTTTTAACCTTCAGCTGATGATATCCAGAACGAAGATCGATCTTTGAAAAAAACTGTGCTCCTTGTAACTGGTCAAACAGGTCATCAATACGAGGTAGCGGATACCTATTCTTAATAGTGACATGGTTTAATTCCCGGTAATCAATACAAAGTCGCATACTCCCGTCTTTCTTCTTTACAAATAAAACAGGAGCACCCCAAGGAGATGTACTAGGACGAATGAAACCGATGTCCAACAACTCTTGTAGTTGGACCTTTAACTCCTGAAGTTCAATAGGAGCCATTCGATATGGGGTTTTAGAAATGGGCTTTGTACCAGGTTCAAGATCAATAAAGAATTCAATTTCTCGTTCCGGGGGTAGACCGGGAAGTTCTTCAGGAAATACGTCAGGAAAGTCAATAACAACAGGAATATTATTCAAATTTGACGTGTCTTTATTCAAATCCATAACATGGGCTAAGAAAGCTTGACATCCGTTTTTTAATAAACGAATGGCTTTATGGCTTGATATAACAGTGATTGATTTTAATGGCTTAGTTGTTTGAATTCGTACAACAGGTTGGTTAGGAATATGAAAACTAACAACCTTACGAAAACAATCAATTTTGGCATGATGAGTAGTTAGCCAATCAATCCCTAAAATCACATCAAAAGCAAGTATCTTTAAAGAGATAAGGTCAACAGGTAAGGTGATGGTACCAACTTGGATCACACAAGATTTATAAACAGTGGATGTGATGAAAGTTTCTCCTAACGGAGTCTCCACAGATAAATCAAAGTCTAACTTCTCCGGAGTCAAGTTTAAACGTTGAGCACAAGCAGGAGAGATAAAAGAATGGGTAGAACCGGTATCTAATAAGGTATAAACTTCGCATGAATTTATGATTAGCTTACCCGTGATCACCTCGTTTGGGTTCCTCGCATGTTGACCAGTCACGACAAACGCTCTTCCAGGAACCGTTGACTTTATCTTTTCTGGGACAGCTTTTTGAGTCACCATCCCCGCTGGACTTGGTTTTGCTACAGTGCAATCTCGAGCGATATGTCCTTCCTTTCCACAATTATAACATACCTTAAACTGTTGTGGGCAGTTTGGGCTGATATGTCCTTCTTTTCCGCACTTATAGCATATAACCGGTGGTCGTTCTCCTCCCTTGGAACCAATTGCTGTTGGTGCTGACGTCTTCGTATTGTCATTGTTGAATCTCCTCTTTTTAAAATCTCCTCCCGACTCGCTTCTTCTATTTTCATAGCCACGATTACCACCAGAGTGGTTGCCGTTCTTGTCTGTATTTTTCTTTCTCCGCTGGTTATCATTGTTCTGATGACTGCTGTCACCGATATGATCCTGGTTGTGATCCCTCAGTTGACCGTACTCGTTATCTCGCTCTAATAATTGAGCCCTGTTGACAACATCTGAATAGAGAGAAAATTTATGAGAAATGAGATATTGACGTATGCCGGGTTTCAAACCTCTCAGAAACATCCTCGTCATACGTTCCTCATTCTCCACCAAATGAGGTGCAAACCTGGACAACTCTGCAAACTTTGCCTCGTACTGAGATACCGTCATATTATTCTGCTCTAGTCTAATAAACTCTACCTCCTTCATATGACGAATACTTTCAGGAAAGTACTTGTCATTGAACAGTTTTTGAAATGTCTCCCAAGACATGCTGAGTGCGGTTGGATGGGTACGCTTCACAGACTCCCACCAGTAATCTGCCTCGCCACGGAACATAAAGGTGGCGAATGGAACCTTCTGTTCCTCCGTGCATCCCAAGACATCGAATATCTTGGTAATTTGCTTGACCCACGTTTCCGCCATGATCGGATCCGGCTTTCCCTTAAATTCTGGTGGTCCCAATTCTTTGAACTGTTTGGCTGTGACAAACCGTGAATTGCTATCATTTCCTCCTGTATTTTGAACACGAGTCTCCCTTGTCTGGTTTTGCATGAATTGCAAAAAACTTCTAAACATTCCATCGTTCATCATCTGCTCATTGGTGTTGTTCACAGGAGGAACATTGCCAGCCTGTTGCACGTTCTCCTCGTTGGTAAGCACCGGTGTCTCCACGGTCTCATTTACTCCACTATTAACATTCTCAGTCGACATTCTCAAATACTGCCATAAAACAAGGGTTAATTAAATAAATTAACAAATCACATAATACCCCTATATTATGACTGACCAATAAATAAGCTTAGGTAGGACACACTAGCGAAGGATTCGTCTCTCCCCTCCTAGTTCTATTCCCCGATCTCCGCCAGAGATCATATCCCTAAGCTCTGATACCAACTGTGACGCCCCCAAAATAGGTATACAACACCCATTCTGAGTCGCCAAAATACATGGTACAGAAACAACTACATCTTTATTATTACAACACAAGAACTGTGAGTTTAAATACAAATATTGTCATTTAGACAATATCCACACTCAAATAAGCCCTCATTACAATTATTGATACATTATTTCACAAAAATAGTGAGGACTACTAAAGTAACTTCTAGAACCATCATTCCATACCCCGACTAGTACTCGCTACATTCTCGCCTCCTGAGAAAAATAGAACAAAAAGGAAAAGGGTGAGCTCAACTAGCCCAGTAAAGAACATTATGACTAAGATAATACAGAACAAATTATCGTTAGTCTTCAACAGGGAAAAATCTAATAGAATACAATAGACAACAAGTTTTAAATCAATAACTGCAGCGGAAACAGCAAACCATTAGAAGAGTCAAGTAGAGAATGAGTTCTACTATCTTCTAAGATTTAAAAGTCCATCATCAATATTTTATCCCTGTAACAACAATCAATAACCATCTTTAATCAAATATTCATCTTTGCACTACAGGCCAAAGATATTCATTTGTATCACCAGTCGGTCATGTTCATCTCAACACCTGTTCATCTTTGCACTACGGGCCAAAGATATTCATCAGTTAATCATTCATCTTTGCACTACGGCCAAAGATATTCAGTAATATCATCATTTAGGACTGAGGATGATGAAAAATATATTAAAGAAAACGAATCCAGTGAAACAAAATAACAAATATTAAGGATTCGTATTTCGATTTATCCATGTCCAAAAATACCTTATAATTATTCATAGTGAAGTAGAATTCAAGAATGATCAAAACATGGATACAATCAAAGCTAGTACCCAGAATAGATATTTTGGACGAAAAGAAGAAATTTTATTTTTCGGTGAATAGTAACTCGTGAATAGTAACTCGTGAATAGTAACTCATGAATAGTAACCCCGACGTGAAAAGTTCCAAATTTGATAAAAATTTCCAACCAATATTTCGGCATAATGATATTGAAGAAATAATATCATTTTTGAATAAAATAACATCCCTTACCTCGTACAGACAGTACTTCTGGTCGGAATACCGGTATAAGGCTGAAAGACACTTGCTCTGATGAATAGAAACTCTCAAAGTATCTAAATACTCACAAAATACACTCAATAATCTAGAGAGAGAAAGAGAGAAAACTTGTTTCTGGTGTGATTTTCAATTCTAACTTAGCCCTCTATTTATAGGAAAATGTTAGCACGCCGAAGCAGACTTAACCTGCAACCTGATGGCTTTACCTGCTACTATTCCCACCCACCACATTTGAATAAAAATCTCAGCACATTTCTTCACCAACCAAGAGTGGGGCCCACCAATTCTAGAATTTTCTACCAAAATGATTAACTCCGAAAATTCAACAATTTCTGAACCAGTCATCTCGTAAAATTCATAATAAATCATACGTTCATTTTTAACGGTTCAAAATTTGTGGACATATACTCAACTTATATATGTATAACATATCCAAAAATTACCACGATCCAACGGTCGGATTAAAAATTATAACTCCCGCAAAATATCTCAAAAACCCTGATTTTTAATACCTCCATTCCGACAAAAATACTGATAAAAACCTCAACATTAACTCCTTCATTTTTAACCGCAAAAATATATCCCTCATTTATATCCACATAAAATAAATATTTCCTTATCATATGAATCAATAATTAATTATTCATAAATAATATTACAGAATCACATTTATGACAACCAGGCCGTTCCCAGGAAAGAGGGGGCTTTCCAGTAAGGATTTCTCCTTACTGGCGCGCAATTAGATGACCAAACCTCTCCTTAGACAGAACTTTCTAGACATTGCCAATAATGTTATCTAATAATATTATTCAAATAATATGAATTATTGATCTGATAATGGGAAATACTGTGTAGTGACAATTATTGAAACAACAGTAATATAAAATATCAACGCAGCAATTATTGAATCAATAAAATAAAATACTGAACAGTAATTACTGTAACCATTATTGAGTAGTGCCTTCTTACGTAAGAATCAATAATTGGTGCAATACAGTGTGCTACTGTGTAACAACGCGTATTACTGTGTTTTAACCACCGGGTATTCCAACAGTATTAACGGTAACAACTACGCCGTTATTAATAAAAAACATATACTTGTCGTTTTCTTCATCCAATCGCTTTCCGTTATGGGGCCCACAAAAGACTGCGCCGTCGTACGAATATTCCCCGACAGGAAGAATATTCCACGACCAAACGAATATTCCCCGACAACAATGAATATTTTATAACCACTTGCTTATTTAAAATATTTACGCATTTTACCCATAACTAACCTCATTAATCAATTTAACACTTACTATTTCAAAATAATAAATAGAGGGAATTTAAATTTCATTTATTAATAATTTGGGGTCTTACAGCGGTGGGAGGCGGAGGGATCGAGGAGAGGGCGGGGCGGGAGGAGGAGGGGGTGGGGCGTGGGGCGTGGGGGTGGGAGGAGGATGGAGGAGAAAGGGGGCGGGAAGAGGGGGAGGAGAAAGGGAGGCTGGAGGAAAGGGAGGGGAGGTGGTGAGGCGGAGGCGGGGGCGGGGGAAGGCAAAGAGAGGCGGAAGCGGGAGGGGGAGGGGGCGACAATGGGAGGAGAAAGGGCGGGAGGAGAGGAGAGGGAAGGGGGTAGGGAGGGAGTGGCGAGAGGAGGAGGGAGGGAGGAGGGAGGAGGGTGGAGGGTGGAGAAGAAGTGAAACAGAAATGGAGTGAGAGAAAATCGTGGGAGAAATGGAGAGAAAATTGTGGGAGAGATGGGGGAGAAATTCGTGTGTATAATTAAAGGGATAAGATTACACTCTTTTTGTAATTAAGTATTGCATTTGCATTAATTTTATAAATATTTTATTCATGCACTTTTTTTGTATTATTTTATTAAAATGTACTATTATATGTAATTGTTCCTAAAGTGATACTCCCCCTCTCTCTAAAAGATTATCGTTTAAAGTTAATACAAACAGATTAAAAAACATACTTCCTCCATTCCTAAATAAGTGACGTTTTGAAAAAAAAAATTGTTCTAAATTATTTGTCGTTTACAAATTTTTAGGAGAATAAATTATTTACTTTCCTATATCACCCTTATCTTCTCTCATTGTCCCAATAAATTTTCATCCTTAATATTAATAGTTTTCAACTTCCCATAAAGGGGTAGTGATAGAATTTCACACAGATTTTAATTATTAAGTGATAGTATTAAATGACTTTCTTAATCTATGTGCAAAAATCTTAAACGATACTTATTTAGGAATGTAGGGAGTAATTAATACCTAGCGAAAATACTATACTACCCTTATTAATTGTCTTAACCAATTATTCTCTTCCCAATATTTTTTATTCAATTCAACCAATTATTTTTTATTCAACCAATTACTACTTGGATTATAACATTGAATTGAATAAAAATAATTGGGAGGGAAGAAAGTTTTAAATAAGGGTAAAGTAGGGAAAAAATAGTTAATGTATATTGATAAATTCAAAACGATAATCTTTTTGGAATAAAAATTATTTTTTAAAATGATAATTTTTTAGAAACGGAGGGAGTAGTATTGATATAACACTTGAAAAACGAGTCTACTGACAAATATGTCTTAAAAGTGTGTTGACAGTCTATTGAAAAAGATTGATTCAATCTTATTTTAAAATTAAAAGTATTCCAGAGAGCATTCTTTTGAAAATAAACTAACAAAATTTCTCTTCCAAAAACATAGAGAAATTTCTCACAGACGGCTTAGACCTCCCTCAATTAATTAATTAGGTGAGTTCCATTTTTGCCACTCGAATTCGACCACTACGTACAATATATCCCCTATTAATTCTATTAAGAGACTCACGTACGTACGTACATGCAGTGACATCATGATGATGTCATCACTAGGTAGGAGAGGCCGGATCGGAGGGAGGGTTGATCGATGATGTTAGTCTTATCCTCCCAACCAAAACTTTAGCAACACGACATGCATTCATTATAAAGAGCTACCCAGAGATGATCATATATATATATATATAGGACGGAATTAATTGATTGACGCGCGCTCTCTGGATTAATGTCCACTTTAGGAAGCATTATTATTATTATTATTATATAAGCTAGCTCTTCAACAAAATGCTTAATTGGAGGATCAACTGCATGTTCTGAAAAATACAAGATGCATGCATGTTGATATTAATTGCCAGAAGCTCATGCGAATTAATTAAGTTTTTAATTAAATTAATTAGGGCAGGGCTAGGCTCATAAAGTAAGACTAATTAATTACTACCTCCATCCCATAATAACTGTCGTTTTAGAAGAAATTTTTTTTCCCAATTTATTTGGCGTTTACAACTTTCTAGGAGAATAAATTATTTACTTTCCTATATCACCCCTACCTTCTCTCATTGTCCCAAGAAATTTGTCTCTTTGTATTAATAGTTTTCAACTTCCCATAAAGGGATAGTGATAAAATTTCACACCAATTTTAATTACTACCTCAATCCCAAAATAATTGACGTTATAAAGAGTTTAAAATTTCCCAATATATTTGACGTTTTCAAGTTTATAGGAAGCATTAATTATAATTTTTCCTCTATTGCCCTCAACTATATGGAGTATTTCATTTATCTAGACAACTATATGGAGTACATCTTTTTTTAATTAATGCAAGGGTAATTGTGGTAATACATATCAATTTTAATGACAAAATTGGAATAATAAATGACTTCCTTAATATGTGTGAAAACCTTCAAAACGTTAGTTATTTAGGGATGGAGGGAGTAATAAATGATAGCATTAAATGACTTTCTTAATCCATGTGCACTCTCTCCGTCCCAAATTATCTGCTGTTTTAGCAAAAAAAATTTGTCCCACAATATCTGCTTTTTCAAGATTTCAATGTCCCTTTGTTTTCCAAGTTTGTCCCTTTACCCTAATTAATGATAGTCATTACTCTCATTCATGCCTCTCTTCTTTTTAAGCATATTTTCATATTCCCACCAATAAGGATTCATGCGCAGAAAACAAAAAAGTCAATACATAAGGGTATTTTAGTATATTTATCACATATATTGGTATGTATATAGAACTCTAGAAAAGCAGATAATTTGGGACGGAGGGAGTAATTACTATAAAACTAATCACGTTAACCGAACTTGACTTGTATCGTCGTCTAGGTCCGATTCTGATTAATTTTAGATGGTGAACCGGCCGGGACCGGGAGACTACTTTTATCAATCAAAGCTAGCTTCATTACTTTTCACGATAAATTAAACCAAACATTCATACGATCGACGGTTTTATTCAACTACATTTAAGTTTACGGTTCCGTCATTACCGGTCACCGAATGGTAAAGAGGGTATTAATAAGGAGATCCAGAACATTAATTGATATATAGGATCGGGACCATCTCGATCTTGGTAGTATATACTACGTCTCTTTTGAAGCAAACATGCATGCATCTTATCTAGCAATTAAGTAATTCTCAAGGCTTATCAGGCAGGCTTCGATATTCAGTTATTCACCAACCTTAACACATGCATGCATGCATGTATAACATTTTAGAACATGCATGGGAAATTAACTAGTAATTAATTGGACTATATATGCATGTGCAAATTAATGTTTGACATAATTTCATTTCTCTTGTAATACTATGGTTTTTGGATTTTCCTAATGTGATAAGTACTGTTGGAGTACGTACGTACGTACTGCTTTTATTGGTTTTATAACTCCTTCACAATTTGGCATTTGAACGATATATATTAATTAATTGAACATGATCTACGCATAATTAAGAAATTGGATTTATATATATAAAGCCAAAATGGGATCGATCTACATGGAAAGGCAGCCAATCCACAAATCGAAGGATATATAAATTATACCCGGCATGATATCTATAGGGGTACTTGCATGATATGTCCACTTCACATACTAATTAATATTAATCTTAATTCTTATTATACAGAACTATATATATATATATATATATATATATATATATATATATAATGTAGCTAGCTAGGCAAGAGTTTTCAGTCTAAGATGATTGTGAACGTTGTCCATAGTTATGTCGTCCTCGAACTCAAATTTAAACTCTTGTATTATATGATCATCACCTGCGCGTACGTGGTCTAAAAGGGGCTTCACATCTTCTTGGCATTCATCAGCTGCACAAGATTGCTTCACCTGATCCAAGTCGGTTGTCAGCATGGAGTTTTGCATGGCCGCCCATGAATTAATCTCATGCAAATGTACCTCATCATCATTCTGCAAAAGGCAGTTTTGTTGTAGTCGATGATGAGGATGATCATTATCTTGTTGCGGTGGTGGTTGAAGATCATCATAGTTGTTGATACAATCAAATGAACCCATCATATTTGAACCACAGTCGTGATTGTTGTTGTTAATATTGCCGGGCTGATCATCAAGAGCTAGAAGCATGTGATGATGATGATGATGATGTTGATGGGACTGGTTTTGGGCTCTACAAATGGCTAGCTGATGAAGAACCATCTGGAGCTCGGCCCGGCTGTATTCGATCTGGCGTTGGAGGTCACGTATGATGCGATAACAGCCGCCAACAGGGTCATTAGCACGGACGTCAGATTGGTAAATGATGGTACGCATGGCTTGGTCCTTGTCGGGTTGGTCGAGGTATCGGATGATCTTGGTGATGTTGCTGACCCCGAACAATTTATGGGCGTTGAGGAATTGGGTTTGGCGATGGTGAGGAAAATAAGGGGCGAGAATGCAGTCGGGTGCGCACTTCCTGCGTTGGTATTTACATGCAGCGCAAGCCTGGGTTCCGTTGGACCTTGAAATATAACTGTTTGTAGCAGAAGAAGCAGCAGCAGGAGCAGGAGTAGGAGGACTAGCTATTGTTATTGTTGTTGTTGTTTTATAATTGCTCATACTTTCATTAATTATTTTGAGGAGCGGAGAGAGATATGGGCTGCATGCGTTTCCGGCGGGGATGGGGATCGATCGGATGATGACTTAATTCCTTTTTTCTTTCTTGTTTCTTCTGCTGTTTCTTCCTTCTTTTTCTCAATGCGGACGAAAAAGATGAATGGAAAAATGGGAGATGGAGAGAAATAATGGGGAGGAATCAATTAAACACAGTAATGAAAAAAAAATAAAATTAGAGAGAGGAGAGGGGGATGGACTAAATTTTGTTATAAATGTAAACGATATTATTGGCTGTCAATTAGTATGAATTTGGTAAATTGACCGGTTAGCTTTGACTATTATTACTTCTTCTAAAAATAAAATTATTCACTCAAATTCAAATAAATTACTAAATTTCTTAATATATATGACCACACAAAGCTAATTAAGTACAAATGTGAGTGTTGACGGATATTTTTATAAATAACATAGCCACATCGGTATAAACCAAAAGGGTCGAATATTTTATATAGCACATTGGATTATATAATTTAAGAAAGAAAAATCAAACATTTATTTCAATTGCAAAAGCTTGAAAACGATGTTGGCTTAGTGACATTATCTGAGTTTCACCCAGACGAACAAGCAGGGAGAAACTGTAGAACAAGAAGCTGTTATGAATATAGAAATTTCTTGACTTCTATTACCCTAAATAATTAAATAATTCTAGGAGGAATTGAGAATTTTCTTTCCGTATTCATCAGTCAGCATATGGTTGGTCATACAGTACTAAGATCAACATAGCATCATCAAACAATTAATTTCATTTCTCATATGAGAGATATTAAGGAATCTAAGAGAGAATTCTAAGAATTCATCCAGAAAAATAATAATTTAACTACAGTTCCATGATATCCCAAATGAAACTTCAAATGACAGAATAATTAAAGTAACAAAGCCACCTAGATAATAAGAAGATCGATCCTATACGACATAGAAAGCCTCCACTCGGAATTGCAAAGCTGAACAAAATGCTCAACCCTATATTAGGAAAAGCCCGAGTTACATGTTGACTGAACATCGACCTGAAAGAAAACAACTTTTGAGTCGGAAAATATTTATTGTCATCAGCAAAAGCACAATAGACGACTACCACCTCTAACAGAATTACTTGAGCTCAAATTATTATCCTAACAGAGTCTAACAAAAGCATTATTGTGAAGAGATGACCACATAATAGGCATATCCTATTACAAGTGTACTACATAGTTTCCTGAAGGAAGATGCACACTCGCAGATACAATACACAGTTTATGTATGCCCTTTAACTTTTCTCCGTGGTAGGTAATAATAGTCACCATATATGTTTAACAGGACGAGATGTAATAAGTTGCAGAAAATGATAGCTACGTAAAATTATCTGTTTGATTGCTATTTATCTGCTTAAGAGAGGAGGAGAAAACCCATGAAACAATGATTCAACAGATTTAGACCACCAATACTGGTCGTGATCATAGGTGAAGCAATTAAATTGACCACCTTAATGACACTCAAGCCGATGAATAGAGTACATAAAATAAACCACCCCAGCTCAATCAAGAAAAACACACCTTCAAGTTGGTACATCTATATTCTATGAGAAAGAAAACAAAATATTTTATTGTTAGACTGGAAAAATAGGCTAATATATCAAAGTTCCAATCTTTAACCCGTATCACAATTTTGACATCTGGTTAAAGGTGAAAGCAAAACGACGTAGTTTTAATAAAAGAATGCTATTTAAGGAGAATGTTCTTGATCCTTACCGTATATATATATATATATATATATATATATATATATATATTTATTTATTTTTTTCTTTCCTTTCTTTTTTTCGATAGATCATGAACTATATTTCATAGCCATTAAATCTGTCACAACAGGTTCAGAACGCTAAGAAGAGGGGATCAATCATACTTCTTTCTAGTGGCAATCAAAAGGCATTCCTGACTCTCTCTTTTTCATTTTTTTTAATAAAAAAATGTAGCATGTTCTTTATCGTCTCCTCAAGACTATATTCCTAACTGCTGATGGAGATAACAAGAGTTTGAAAGATATTTTCTAACCACGAGAAGAAATGCAACAATACATCATAGTTCAGTCTTGGTAAGGTCTTCCACTGAGTTTCTATACTTCGCAATCAGATCCCTGAAATCAGACAAAAATGATAAAATTATTATGAACAATAATACATGATGTATGTATCATAAGATTGAACATATAACATGTTTTGTATAGTTAACTTCTAGAACACACACCTTCGTTGGTTTAACAGTTGTTCACTTTCCTCCACTTTGCATTTTTGTCCCTCAACTGTCTGTAAACATAATTTAGAGAAAATAATTCTATAAGTTTATATGCATGAAGATTGGAAATTTAGTTGATATGTCCAGCCGTCCCAGCGAAATTCAATGATTCATTGGTTTCTTTGCAGAAATTGCAAAAACACAAAAAACATTACATGCTGTAATTTACATTACAGAGAATGCCAGCCACTATGCAACTCACCATAAATTACATTTGCATACTCTATCATAAAGAGTGCTTCAACAAACTGTGAATTGGTTTAATATGGAAGAAAGTTATAAACTATGAAAAAGTAGGTTCATTTAAACAGGAGGCCTATACTTCAAGAGGAATATTTCTAAAGGAATCGTATTTCCTATTAAATGATTCCATTATCTTGTCCTGGTCTTGGGGGGGGGGAACAAAAATAAAATAAATAAAGAAGAAAGTTAGAAGAATGAGAAATAATATAGCAGGGATGAGCAACAATTACCATTGCTTTGGAGTTGATAGACCCTGAGATTGAGTTTAAAAGCTGCTGGCACTTCTCAAAGTGGTTGTTCAATTCATTGACCTTTCCAATGAACCAAATATGTTGATAAATCAAACACAAACAGTTAAGAAATATAACTCAGGAAAACCTAAGCAACAAGTATATCACAACACTTTAGTAATATTAAGAGAAAAACTAAAGGAGGGAAAGACCAACCAAAGCATCAGAATGTTGATCCCGAGTGCCATTTTCAATAGCATCGGCTAAATTCTCTACCAACTATATCAATCAATTGTAAAAGGAATTAGAAAGTTAGGGATAAGGAAATAAAAAATTGTGTATATTTTTTTAAATTAGGGCATAGGAGAAAAAACAAACATGTAAGAGATGGAAGTGAGAAGCTAGTGATTGGTGCTGATGATTTTGTTGTTGTTGTTGTTGCTGTTGCGGACTTTGGTATTGCTGTGGACTTTGATATTGTTGCGGACTCTGATAACGCTGCTGCTGCGGTTGCTGTTGAAATTGTTGCGGTTGATTTTGAAATTGTTGGGGCTGTTGTTGAAATTGCTGCTGGTGTTGAAGATAGAGATTGTTGTTGTTGTTGTTATCTTGACTGGAGGATGAAGGTGTTGCTGGATTACTGTGCTGGCTCATCATGTTTGGGATCATCGACCAGCTCCCTCCTCCTCCTCCGTACGAATTCTCCATTTTTGTAAAGTCAATCGAACAATGGGAGCTTCTAATAATCCAAAATAAATAAGAAGAAAAAAATGAATACAATACAATACGAGGCCAAGTTATCTCCCTTGGCAGTTAACAATTAGCAGTCGTCATCACAATTCTTAAGGCATCCTATTAGTATTTCTTTTAACACTGTTGTTTGTATAATGTTAGGAGGATTTGAAAAAAGAGAATAGAAATACCTATTTGTTGAGCTTGAGCTATGTGGAGGGAGTATGGAGAGCCACTAATCTACCTTACCTGCCGACCGACGGCTGCCGCTACGCTGCTCACTTCTCCCCTCTCAATCGTCGTAAAACGTTTTTCTTTTTAAAGGGCTACTTTGTCATCTTACCCCTCCCCTCCCTATATTAACAAATTATATTTTATTATTAATATTTTTCACAACTATAATTATAATTATAATTATAATTATAATGTAGTAGTGCCTAATAACATTGTGAATTTTTTTGGTTATGTTACCCAGACCTGGCAAACCGGCCCAAAGCCCGCGGGCCGGGCCGGTCCGCCCGCCAAAATCCGGGCTTTGGGCCACTGTTTTTAAGCCCATGAAAACCCGGGCCTTTTTGGCCCGGCCCGTGGAGGCCCGGCCCGCGGGCGCCCGGCCCGCCCGCCAACAATTTTTTTTTTTTTAAAAAAAATAAAGTATTAGGTTGTGAGGCTTGTAAGTAAATAAATAAGAGTTCAAACCAACTAAGCTACAACAACTATTTATTTTTAATGTAATCTTCAATATATTTTAACTATAATTAAAAATTAATTAATAATACTAATTTAAAATACTATTATAATTTTAATTAATTGAGATATGTAGTTAATGTATGTAATTAATTAATCGTGTTTGTTTGTATTATTGTTTATTATTAATTATTTTATTATTTTTAATATTTATTATTATTATTTTTGGTGTAACAAAGAGTTTGCAAAAAAAAAATTTAATGGCCGAAGCCCGCGGGCCGGCCCGGCCCGGCCGCCACGGGCACGGGCCGGCCATTTCCAGCCCACCAAAACCCGGGCCTTTTTGGCCCGGCCCGGCCCGGCCCGGCCCGCCCGTTTGCCAGGTATAATGTTACCGAAACAATCATGGTATATAAAAAGGAAAAACTTAAAAGCCATGCTACGTTTGGATTCATGGAATACGAGGGAGAATAGAATGAATTATTTTATTAGAATGATAAAAATATTGTTTGGTTTATTTATTTTAACGAAATAATGTATTCCTAATAGAATAGGTGTTAACTTAAAATTATAATTTTTATTCCTGGAAGGGAGATCAGCAATAACTTATTCCATCTACTATTTTTAAGTAATTGACAAATATGCCCCTTAAAAGAAATATTTATCTTTATTAAAAAAATACTCCATTACCCACCTAACCCCTCCCTCACCCCCTACCAACCTACCCCCACCCAGCCACCCCACCCCTACCCCCTTACCCACCTACTCCCACCCCTATCAACCTACTCCACCCCCACTCCACTCCTTTATCCACCTACCCCACCCCACCCCACCCCACCCCACCCCACTCACCCCACCCTACCCTTACCCCCACCCCACCCACACACCCATCCACTTTACGCACCCCACCTTACCCCCACCCTACCAACCTACCCCACCCCACCCACGCCACCCACCCCACTCTATTACCCACCTACCCCTACCCCATCCACCCCACTCACCCCACCCACGCCACTCCATTACCCACCTACCCCCACCCCACCTTACCCCCTTACCCACCTACGCCCACCCCCTACCAACCTACCCCCACTCCACCCACCCCACCCACCTCACCCACCCCACCCCATTACTCACCTACCCCCACCCCACGCTACCCCCTTACCCACCTACCCATCCACCCCACCCCCCACAACCCACCCCTACCAACCTACGCCCACCCCACCCCACCCCACAATTAAAATAAAAAAATATATGAAAAAAATATATATTATTATTATTTGACGTTCAAATATTAAAAAAATTAACGAACATATTCCGAACTCAAATAATCTATCACCAAACATATATTATTATTATTTGACGTTAAAAAAATATGTTGGTAAACAATTAAAAATATTATTATTATTATTATTTAATCTATTAAAGAAACATATATTATTTTGATCATCAATTAAAATAAAGTTAATTCTAGAGAAATAAAAAATATATATATAAAAAAAAAACTTACAAGTAAGAAAAAAAATTATAAAAAAAAATTATATGAAAAAGAATAGTAAAAAAAAAGAAGAATATAATTATAAAAAAAATCTAGAGAAATATGTGTTAAATTTTTAATATAAAATAAATTTAAGTTAAATTTGAACATTTGGGGGTATTTAGATCATTTTCTAATTATTTATTTCATTCTTAGATATATTCCTAACATCAACGAAACATGTACATGGAATATTAAAAAATCATTCCATTCCCTTCCCTCATCTATTTCATTCCTTCAATCCAAACGTAACATAACTTTTTAAAATTAAATCCAAGTAGAAAAAGTTAAACAAAACAATTAATATTTATTTAAAAATTTTAAACGACTTATATTATTGAACAAAAATAATTATCTAAAAGGAACGAAAGGACGGAGTAGTAAATATTACTCCACTCTGGTAGAACTCTCATTACCATCATACTCTTATCACCCTTCTTTCAGTCTACACTGTACAACCATATACACAAAAAAAATGTACCGAGAGTTGCTTGATTCAACTTAAAAAAAAATGGAGATAAAGGAGTGGTTAACTCTAATTCTAATTATACTTTTGATTTTATTTTTTAATACTTGGTATATTTTATGTATAGTTACGTTTTTTTTACCCCTTTACTTGATTAAAATTATAATAATTAAATAAAAAATAATTCTTTTTGACACATCAAAATTGACATGCTACGTCATCATAGCAAATTCAATTGAATTAAAATGAAAAAAATTAATCACCGAAATAAAATAAAAAATCAATAATTCTTAAGCCAATATTTATATTAAAACCTTATTAAGACTAGCGATCACAATAGGTTAAACATGTGTGCATAATTGTGTGACCCGACATCAACTGCTTTCAATGCTGTGAATTTGAAGTGGGAAGTAATATATCATTTGACAAGATTCAAGTCATCTAACATAACTGCAGGGGCTATGAAGATTGCAAAATAATCTACACTAGCTCCTTGTACAAAACCAAAATACAACATTCTTTCCGACGAGCAAAACACAATTTAGCAACTAGACTCTCAGTGAGGAAACATAAATCACATAACACTCTAGCAACTAGACAAAGCTATTGTGCCTAAAAATATCCACTACCATGAACAAGTGAAACAACAATACTAGATTATGATCATACTTACAAGTGAAACAAAGCTAAACACAAGATTATCATGGATGGACAAATTGACACTCTACATTCTAGTGCTTCAACTACTCAAAACACAATTGTAGCTTCCAATACCATTCCAGTAGATATTATAGAACACACTAAATATATAATTCATTAACAGCACAAAACACTAAATATATTTTAATAATTCATTCCAGAATTCACAATGGCAACCTAATAAAAAGATTAAATATAACTCATCATATAAAACACCTCCTAAAAATGACTACTGCATAATAGACAGGATGCAAAAATTAAAGAGCGGACGCCAAGAAACCACCCAGCTTCCATGTTCTGTTTTATGCATTTAAACATTTACTGTTGCTTGCACTCTGGAGGACGATCACCCTGCTGACCTCCCCCAGCTTGAGCTCTTCCACTCTTCTGCAATTTACAGAAAGAACCCATGAAAATCACATTCCACTGCAGGCCTTGTATACTTGAGTAAGAGAGTAAAGAAAAAGAGTTCATTTCTCACCTTTGTACCAGATGACTGGAAGATATTCAAAAAACGAGAAGGGTAAAATGTTAGCAAACTCAAAAGCTGAAAATCCAGATTTAAATTGTGAGAGAGAATTCTGAATATACCTTCTTCCTACTCTTGCCCTCTTCTTCATCTTCATCTTCATCTTCATCTTCATCTTCATCATCATTCTCCTCGTCATCATCATCTTCTTCATCTTCGTCCTCCTCTTCCTCACCATCATCATCCTCATCATCCTTGTCCTCAATATCTTCAAACTCATCACCCTGCACGGCTTCCCCAGTAAACCATGACACAGCATGAGGAATAATTTTGTCCCGAATGGTTGACCTGCATAGAAGAACAAACACCGCACTGCATTGGTTTACATCTGAATGCACACTTCAGATTTTCAAGAAAACATATTCAGCATTCAAACTCAACTTCCTTCCTCTCTTTTTTCCTCTTTTCTCTATGGACTAACTTTAAGAATACAAAGATTTAAGATGCATTTATGCAACAAATGCAGGGATTGTTAGCAGCAGCAGCATGCAAAACACAATGCAATACACCATTGACATTAAAATGATAAATGCAATGATTAAATTACAATAATTTAGAACCAACTAACTCAAGTACTCAATAGGTTGTACATATATCACCATTCATCACATATATTATTGAATTAAACTCTGCGGCTGAAATCACAGACTCACCCAATGTCATAGTCTTGCTCCATTTGATTTTGGAGCTCCTCAGCCTGTTATGCATACAACAATTTACAGAGCATCAGAATGAATAAGTGGCCTCATTGCTATAGTACAAATGAGGAGCTTCAGAACTTACAGCATCTTCATCGATATCATCATCCTCCTCAGGCACCTGTGGGGGACTAAAGAAATTGAAGAAACTCTCACAACTTTCAGTCTTGGTAATAGGTTTTGCATTCTTTGACCCCTTTTTTGGCTTCTTCTTTAGAATCTTCTGGGTTAAGCATTTCCCAGGATACCATTCAATATCCGTCCTATAAAGTTGCCAATATGCATGAGATACAAAGAAAAAACGCACATGAGGACTACAACATGAAACAAGGTAAATAGCGAGTTACCCGATGGCCTTCTCCAAAATAGGTTCATCATCATCAATCATGTGATAGGTTTTTATCAAAACTGAGTTTTTAAAAAAAGGATTTGTATCAAAAAAGAACTCTAGCTTAAAACCCTTGGGATTATCAATCCTGCACCATTTGATATCCTTGAGATACTTCAGAGCCTCCTCATCACGCTCGGAGATCTAGAAAAACAACAATCATAAACAGTTCTAGCTAGGGGGGGAAACATTTTTAAATAAGCAAAGTAAAACACAGGTATTAAGGTCTATGAATTAACAATATCGCACCTCCTCAGCCAATATTTCATTAGTTTTCATTGCAGTGAGCCAGAAATCGGGCACACCTTTCTCTGCATCAATTGTTTCAAAATACCAAATTCAAAATCCCATATCAAACCATTTTACCGAAAAGAAGAATAAATATGAAAAATAGCAGGCAATCTTTGAATGTGATAATCACCTTTTTCTTTATATTCCTCTTGGTCCATTGCAGTTTCACTTTTAACTCCTTCAGCTTCAACAATACCATTCACTATTTTACATCTCTGAAATTATTATTAAAGAAAATGATTGAAAAAGAAATAGGAGAAATCATATAATGCAATTATTCAATTAAAAGTTGCAAATATTCATCCTGTCAATAGCTTCCATACCTTGGTGTATAGAGGTTCATAAAGTTTCTGGTATTTAGCTTCAAGTGCTGCTCTCTCCTCAAAGAACTTTGCCTCTAACTCATCATGATGGCTCTGCAATTTGAGAAAATCATGTCAGCTTCAGCATCGCGCTATACTTCACCATACAAATCAAGAATCCTCAATTACAGCATCACTAATAAATCACTAAACTACTCATATCAGATATTCAAGATCTATAACACGATGCACTCCAAATGAGACAAGGTTCCACATGGATCCAAGCTTATCAGTATTGAAAGTAAATGCCACAAATATATCTGAAAAAGCAAAGGCAACAGCCTTTCACAAAGAATGATGTCTACCGTGGAAAAAATGGGGAAGAGCATACAATCTACAAATATAGATACAAGTATTCACCCACGTACTCCATTCTAATCTTTGTGCTTCTTAGCAATCCTTTTATAAGGTAAAAAAGCTCAACAGGAAAAATTATTCCTTCACCAGTTAGCAAATGAAATATCATTGATACTGAAAAACAAGACATAAAATTGTGCAAAAAGAGAGGTATCCACACAGTAGCCAGGGGAATTTTCTTCTTCAGTACTTGAATATGTCTTGACCGAATATTCCAGCCAAAGTCCCTAAACATGAAAGTATTCTAAAAGATATCCATTAGAATGAATTCACTACTCAGCGTATAAGACAACAAGACCAGTTCATTACTTAATCATATATTAGAGTTACAGATCAACTATGTCTTAGATCTATACTTTCAGAGCAAAGTTAAGTTGCAATTCTTGGGATAGTAAGGGGACCAATTTGTATCAACAACTGTTATGTTGTTTATTTTCTTCCGTTTATAAACAAATATAAAAGAAAACTCAAATTCTAAACAAGAATACAAATCTTTCCCATCCTCAAACACTTGAACTAACTCTTACCCCATTCTATCTTTTGATGATCATTCACTGCCTCTGGTTGAAGACAAAACCGCCTTTTATGAGTTATCCCTAAGTTTAAAGGTTTGTATGAGCTATCTATAATTTTAATAGTCAAATCGCTTGAAAATTCTAGTTTGAAGCCTTCAACTTGATAAATATTCTCTATGTATATAACAACATTATACAAAACCTACATAAAAATAGTGGTTCAAGTAGTAAAGAAAATTGATTTTTGCAAAACTTAGTGTCCCACATTATAAAATATGCACCAACAAAACTACCATACAACCAAATTATAAACTCCATTGCAACAGAAAAAATAGTTCTTCTAATTATGTAACCCACAAACCTGAATCTCTCTCAAAGCCTCAACACGCTTTCGGACCACAGGTGTCAAGGTCTCGAGTACATCGGAGTGTTGCCCAGCCAAGTTCTGAAGCTTATTCTGCATAAACCCACCAAAAGAATATAGGGATAAATTAACCGTGTCATCTAATCATAATACCGATACACATAGATGTAAAAGTGTAGAAATGACCAACCTTCAGGGCATTTACAAGACCAGCACGATCCTCCGCACTAAGAGCTACAAAACAGTAACAATTAGGGTTTTGCTTGCGCTATATATGTATAAAAAGAAAGTAAAAATTAGTGCTTAATAGAGAGAAAAAATGGGGAAAGGTAAAAGGATAGGTCGTGGGGTTAGATTTTGGGAAGTTACCGGCAGCGGCGGCAGGCAGCGCGGCGCCGAGATCGGACATGTCCAGCTGATCTTTGTTAAAGTTACTCATGCTTAAAACGTCTGAGAAAAAACTATAGAAAGAGAAAGAAAATGAAAAACCCTAGATAGAAAGTTGAAGAGAAAAGGAGGGAAAGCGAGGAAGGAAGGAAATAGATTAGGAGGCGAGTGGGGCTGTTGTCACTCCTGTTTCTCGCGTCGCGCCGTAACCTAAGGACGTTGTGAGTATACTTGTTTATATATACAGAAGTGCGAAGTTTATGCACCGAACTGTTTGGCTGAGGGCCTAGGGACCGACCCTGTCCTGTCAAGGGGTTTAGGGAAAGTAGGCCAAACTTATCTTTGCTGTGTATAATTAATAATTTTTGGTAAATAAAAAATAAAAAACTGATTTAATAACTCTGCACTTAAATTTGAAAAGATTTATCATTGTTAATCTACATATAATCTCAAAAATACAAGAAAATAAAATAAAACAAAATTATTTATCTCGATAATGAAACTCTTTCTCGTGTCATGGATAAAACAAATTCCAAACGATAAATTGAAAACAGACTCCACAAAAAATAATACTCTAAGATAACACAACCGGCAATAAAAGAGCAAAAGAAAATAAGTCTGGAAAAAAAAAAATCTCTGATCGATCCTCAATTAGAGTTTTTGGCTAGAGAGGTAATAGATGAATGAATGAAATAATAAGTTAAATTTTAATTGTTTTACATAATTTTAAAATTTGTTTGTACTCCTTCCGTCTCATAATACATGACATTTTAAATAATTTTATTTTTTTCAAATTATTTGTCATTGTGTATATATATATAATATGAGAGAATTAATTACAATTTTTCTAAAATTATTCCTCGTATGATAATTAAGAGTATTATAAACTATTGATATTATGTTTAACGTTACACAATTATCATTTTCTTAATTTTTATACACAACTCTAAAACATTGGACACGAAGGGAGTATTAACTAACACGTATTTTAAGTTTTAGCACCAGAGCATAGGTATGCCCACGTTGTCTAATTTAGCCCCTTAATTTGAAAGATTCGATTTTAGCCTCCAAATTCAAATAATTCATATATCATATTATATCATTCAAGTTTAATAATTTTTTATATTATTATTAATAAAGTTAAAACATAATTCACAACTCCACATGTAAAATTAATAAATTTAAATTATAATCAATTTAAATAGAATTGATATTTTCACAAGTAAAAATGATAGTTTCACATATTTCTCTCATATGAATAATAGATGGGTCCCACAATCACGTGAGATAAATATTGTGAAAATATTAAATTTTACGTGTGAAAATATCAATTTCATATTTAAAATATATAAATATCTTGTTTTTTCAAATTTAAAAAAATTTACATCAAATTTAGATTATAAAAATACTCAAAATTGAGCAACATATTATATAAAATATAAGAAGTATAAAATAACATGATTGTACTCATAAGTCATACTTAATTGATTGTAGCACCAACCAAAATACTATTAATAACATTTTAAGTTTATAACAATTTCCTTAAAACATATTTGGTATTTTACCATCCTATTTAATAATCATAATTCCCATTATCATTGAGCAACCCTTTAGTATTACATTTTATTAAAATAATCATAATTTACATTTAGTAATAGACTTGGCAAAAATCGGGCCAAGCCCGCGGATCGGCCTAGCCAGCTCGTCAAAACACGGACTTTGGGCTTTATTTTTTCAGCCCATTAAAACTTGGGCCGTTTTGGCCTGGCCTATTTGGGCTTGACTCATAAATATATCAAAATTTGGTCATAAATTCGTCTAAGCTCACTGGCCGGACCGGTTCACCCGTCAAAACGCGAGTTTTGAGCCTCACTTTTTTAGCACATCAAAACTTGAGCCGTGTTGGCCCCGCCCATTTGCCAGGTCTGTTCAGTAATAACTTTCTTCATTTAATTTATTGTAAGAAAGATTATATATGTGTTTACAAACATCTGATAAAAGTTGGATTGTAACTAAAATGAAAGTTTATGCGATAAAATAAAATGTGCCACAATTTTTAATTATTACCTATTTCATGTAAACAAATATGCCGCAATTATAATATTACTTTCGTAATAAATAGAAGAACTCTTATCGGAATACTAGTAAATAGATGTGAAAATATGGCATTTAAAAATAAAATTAAAATTTCATACATTATCTGTATTCTGTATATACATTATGACACTTCATGAATAAAATATTTTTATATTGACCATTATTCTTATTTTAATAATATATTATATATGATCTTAACATATACACCGTCTATAGATTTCGTCTTAAAATGGTTGTGGTAAACTTCAAAATCGAGAAGAGAATTTTTTTTGAAAACAAACTGAAAAAGAAAAAGGATAAATAAAAGGGTCTTTTTTTTTAAAAACATTTTCACAAGCTCATTAAAGTGGGATTAGAGTCGTATATATTTTTAATATTTTGGCGCGGACAAAATACCACCATTTTTCCTAAATAAAACGAGGTTGCAATACAAGGCTATCTTTTATTTAGAAATGCGAGCTTTTTACGCAGGCCTAAGGACAAAGAAATGGCCATAACCTTGGTGAAGGCCACCAATTACAGTCACGTCTCGTTATTATTATCCACAGCTATTCTAAATTCCCCACCAAACACTGGTACCAGTGCCTCAATGGCCATGGCAATGTGTTCCAGCTTATGCCCTTCTCTACCCACGCACTTTAGAAGCAGACCCATCTTTTCTCTCCCCAAACTTCCACAAGTTTCAGTTTCTTTCAAGCCTTTTTCTTCTCGAACTTCGGAGTCTGCTACCAAAGGTACCGTATCTCTTTTAATTTTGTGTATCGTGTTCGTTTTTATTTTGGTTTGGTATTTAGTTCAGTGTGTCGTATGCTTACTGCAAGTATGTAAAAAAATTAAATATGGGGATTTTGATATGAACTATTTATATACCGATCAACAATTCACGAATAATTTGCTCATTTGATACTAATTCTCTTAGCTTGGGCCCATCTATGGCTATAAACACTGTACTAGCTTAGTTATTGTGTAGTGTTGAAATCCATAGGAGTAGTTCATTGGTAGCTGTCGTTTAAACTCTTAAATTAACCTCAAAGTTACTTTACAAATTTAAATAATTAGCACAATAGTAAACAATAATCGATCCCGCAGAGAGTGATTTATTTTATATTTATCCTATGATTTCTAATGAAAAGGGGATTTTGAATTGATTAACTAAATTAACAAAAATAAACTAATAAGAATTAACAATGAATAAAAAGCTTCAGTTCTTCAGTATCACCTTTTTACAACAATAGATTAATAAAGTGTAACATTATATACCATTCAATGAAACTAATAGCCCTAGGTAACAACACGCTCTGCTACCCGAAACTCCCCTTAGATTGTATGAAACAAGCTATTCACAAGATTCTAACAATTATATAACCTAGAACAAGCTCTCTAGATTTAATATAATAGCTGCATTAAGAACTAGGGAATTAAACTATTCCAAGTAACAAACACATAAGTTCAGATTGTTTAACTTGTCTTCTGATAATCATAGCAATACTCAAAAGCTTGTCCACAATCAGGTATTACTAATTACTACTTGTGATTAGAAACAATATCAATTACACCTAATATTATTCCTTGATCTAGCATATGATATTCGTTAACCAACTCAATCCTGCAGAAATCAAATCAGTTAAGCCAAATAACATTCAGAAATTAAATCAGATTATCAAGAATGAATTTCATGTGAGAAGGAATAAATAATGAATACTCAATTAACCATTAATTATAAATAAGGTTCAACATCCCTTAGAACTGAATAAAGAGAACTTAACTCATGTCTTCAATTCTCCAATGTTGTAGATAAGAGAATGTAGTAGATGATTGAATGAATAAAATCCTGACTATCCTCTATTTATAGTACTAGACAAAGTCCTAAATCCTATGGGAAGTAAAAATCCAAATCCTAAAAGGAATTACAAATCATAACTAGTTTCCATAAAGAAATAGAATCTAATTTGGAAATAAATTTTAGTATAAAGTAAATCCTAAAGCTAATAGAAATAATAATCCCATTCCATGTTGAAATCTGCCAAAATCTGCATTTAGAAATTTTCCAAAAATCCAAGATTTTCCAATTTTCGCGCTCAAATTCGCTGGGGCGAATTTCCATTTTCTGCTGCGACGTCATTTAGTAAAACAACTATAACTTTTGATCCGGAAGGAGTTACGGGGCCTACTACCTATCAAAACGAAGATATCGACGAGATCTACAACTTTCATTATTTGAGATTTGACAGATTCGGGCTGCATCAAGGTCGAAATCGGGCTCCAAGTGACTGCTGTGCAAATTCTAACTTCCAAACTTTGATGTTCAACTTCCGTCTGGTAAAAAGATCATAACTTTTTCATATGAACTCCGATTGGGACGATTCAAGATGTTCTAGAAAGCTAAGGAAGAGCTCTACAATAAAATTCAAGTCCCAAGCCAAGACCATGCATCCAACTTAATGCTAAAAACCCTGCAATTTTTTCTTTTTCCTCATTTCAGCTCCAATTCTTCCTGAAATCATTAAACACATTAATAAGCTCATATACACATGAAACATGGAATAAAACTAAACATAAAGGAATCAAAATAAATGAATAATATGCACTCATCAAATTCCCCCACACTTAGCCTTTACACGTCCTCGTGTAAACCAAAAGTTTGATTTCCAGAAAAATTCTATTCAACCATTATGTCAAAAGATTTCAAAATACAAATCATGACTTTTAATTCTAAACTCACAGAAATCTAATCAATGACTCATCAGTTATTTCACAACGAACAATCTTACCATTTCATCAACGAATTTCATGAAACCAGCCTGTAACCACATAAAAAACTTTCGTACAGTCCACATACTTACTCAACTTGGTTATTATAGAACAAAAACTGTGCACACTGACTCACAACCAAGAACAAATTTTTCTTACTTTTTAATTTTTTTCATAGAACCTTTTCTTTAGCACAGATGAATGTATTTTCATGCTTTTCACGTATATTTCTTTTCTGTTCTTGACATGTGCAATGTCTTCTTTTCTTAAACTTTTCAGAGCTACCCATTAGCGAACTTTCGACTAACGACTCCCAAACCAGATGATCTTAGGGCGTTAGGTGTAGAGACACCCCTAAGGCTTACTTATTCAAGTAACAAAGGCCACAAAAGTCGACTAGTTAAGCTGCTTTTATCCATCGCACTTTTCAGCATGAATACCAATGCTTCCTGAGGCTTAGATACCTAGTTATTTCGCACAATGGACATTGAAGCAGATTTTCAATTTTCATTTTTTTTCTTTTTTATTTTTTTTTTCATTCATCATTTTTTTCACATGGTTCTGCAACAACATAAGCAAGTTAAACAGTTCTAAATCATGAAATCAGTGCACATAGACAACTCCACAAATAACTTAGCCAAATAAACATGCTTCTCATATTCAAGTACTCATGTATCACAAATTCAATTTAAATCAATTACTATGGATCGTGACTTAGTTTTCATCATTCATCAACTAATTAAGCATCAAGCAGAATCTGAATTTTAGCATCGATTTTCAATCTTTGACTTTAATCTTTTTAAGACATAGCCAAATAGAATCATGAAACCAAATTTTTTTTAAAAGCATTAATTTTTTTTCAAATTCTCCATCAAAATCGGATCAATATTCCTAAATAAAATAAAAACCCAAATCTTTCCCCCCACACTCAAACCTTACATTGTCCCCAATGTAAGAAAATCATGCAAAGAAGAAAATACTACTAGCTAACATGCAATAAAAAAACTAAAAAGTGAAGGGATAAAAAAATCAAATCTGAGATTTTGGGTTGCCTCCCAAGTAGTTGCCCTTGTTTATTGTCATTGGCTTGACATCATCCTTCTCATCCTATGTAATTGGACTTTTGTACTTCAAGTGGACTGGTAACAATTTCAATTCTTCATTAGGAGTACTTCAGATCCTGATTTTGCTCTATTCCAGCCCTCAATTCCTCCTTGTATATTTGCTCAAGAGATTCTTGTACTATATAGTCAACAACATCAATAGCAAAAATAGAATTAACATTACCAAGATACTCTTAACTTCATATATATATCGAACTGGACATGTGCGTCGTCCAATTCCATGTGTAAGGTCCCATGGTGTTTATCATTCAGTGTTGTTGCTGGTACAAGGAAAGTATCATCATCTATGTCTTCCTTATAGAAATCTGAAGGAATTATTAATTCTTCCATCTATACCTTTTGTTTATCCTTTTCAGACTTTGAATACTTGATTTCTTTTTCAAATTTAGCAGTAGTCTCGAGCACTTCCAAATGGTTTCCACTAGTGAACTCCTCATTATCTTTAAGTTCTTGTTTCCTATTCGCCATTTCTTTTAAGAATTTTTCATTAGACTCTCTATACCACGTTGAATTCTTTCCAACTTTCCAATTCCTTGTTAGAACTTGGGGAAAAGGTAGTTTCGGTTCATAAGCTGAAAGAGGTGGAAATTTGTGCTTTAGTACATCACTGCTGCCTATTTCACTATTGTCGGATTTGCTTTGTATTGACTTTTCTTGCTGCTGATCCTCTGCACCACATCTCAATGTTATGGCACTTACATTTTCAACAGTTTGAGAAAGTGACCTTCCTACTGTGGTTGCAAGTTGACCAACTTGGTCCCTCAGATCTTGAACAAAAGTTCTTGTCTCCTGCTGGAATTGTTGTGTGTGACTCATAAACTGTTGTGTTTGATTCATGAATGCCTTGAACATATCCTCCATAGATGTTCCAGAATTGACAGGTACTTCTTGGTTTTCTGTGTGGTACTGAGGTTGTGCTTGCTGAATACCTTGCTTATTCCTTGCAGCCATTTGTCGAACCAAAGCAGTTAAATCAGAAATCTGCTGCTCCTAGTCTCTCGTGCTTACCCCATTTACCCTTTATGGTGTGTGATCCATCTTAGTTTCATACTGTTGTGAGTTAGATACCATGTTTGCAATTAAGTTCCTTGCCGCTTTTGGAGTCTTGTCTACCAGTGCTCCTCCACTTGCTGCATCAATCATGCTTCTTTCCATTGGTAGCAACCCCTCATAGAAGTACTGGATCAAGTAATGTTCATCAATTCCATGAGGTGGACAGCTGGAACACAATTTCTTGAACCTTTCCCAATACTCATAGAGATTCTCTCCATTGAACTGCCTGATTCCACATATCTCCTTTCTTATATCGGTAACTCTTGATGCAGGAAAATACATCTCCAAGAATAACCTTTGCATATCAGTCTATGATCGTATTGATCCTGAAAGTAGATAATATAACCAGTCTTTAGCCAAATCTACTAATGAGAATGAAAAAAGTCTAAGCTTGATCTGCTCCTCTGCCACTCCTTGTGCTTTCATCGTGGAACACACCACATGGAACTCCTTTAGATTCTTATATGGATTTTCACCTGTAAGACCACGAAAAGTAGGCAAAAGATGAATTAGTCTAGAGTTAAGTTCAAAAGCAACATCTAAAAGAGGATACTCAATACAAAAAGATGGTTGAGTCAGATCAGGAATAGTCATTTCTTTCAAAGTTCTATTATTGTGTAGCACTGCCATCTCTTCCACTTCAAGTGATGGAACAAGAGCTTCTTTTGTATCTGCAGTTTTCTCTATCTCTTGATCAAAATTTAAGTCAACAAAGTTAGAGGATTGAGTCATAAAACAAAAACAAAAAGAAAATAATAAAAATAAACGAAAACAAAGAATAAACAAAACAAATAACACTCCCCGGCAACGACGCCGAAATTTGGGAGCTGTCGTTTACACTCCTAAATTAACCTCACTTTCACTTTACAAATTTAAATAATTAGCACAGTAGTAAGCAAGGATCGATCCCACAGAGAGTGATTTATTTTATATTTATCCTATGATTTCTAATGAAAAGGGGATTTTGAATTGATTAACTAAATTAACAAAAATAAACTAATAAGAATTAACAATGAATAAAAAGCTTCAGTTCTTCAGTTCAGTATCACCTTTTTACAACAATAGATTAATAAAGTGTAACATTATTTACCATTCAATGAAACTAATAGTCCTAGGTAACAACAAGCTCTGCTACCCGAAACTCCCCTTAGATTGTCACTCAATGAAACAAGCTCTTCACAATATTCTAACAATTATATAACCTAGAACAAGCTCTCTAGATTTAATATAATAGCAGCATTAAGAACTAGGGAATTAAACTATTCCAAGTAACAAACACATAAGTTCAGATTGTTTAACTTGTCTTCTGATAATCATAACAATACTCAAAAGCTTGTACACAATCAGGTATTACTAATTACTACTTGTGATTAGAAACAATATCAATTACACCTAATATTATTACTTGATCTAGCATATGATATTCGTTAACCAACTCAATCCTGCAGAAATCAAATCAGTTAAGCCAAATAGCATTCAGAAATTAAATCAGATTATCAAGAATGAATTTCATGTGAGAAGGAATAAATAATGAATACTCAATTAACCATTAATTATAAATAAGGTTCAACATCCCTTAGAACTGAATAAAAAGAACTTAGCTCATGTCTTCAATCCTCCAATGTTGTAGATAAGAGAATGTAGTAGATGATTGAATGAATAAAACCTTGACTATCATCCTCTATTTATAGTGCTAGACAAAGTCCTAAATCCTATAAGAAGTAGAAATCCAAATCCTAAAAGGAATTACAAATCATAACTAGTTTCTATAAAGAAATAGAATATAATTTGGAAATAAATCTTAGTATAAAGTAAATCCTAAAGCTAATAGAAATAATAATCTCATTTCATGTTGAAATCTGCCAAAATCTGCATTTAGAAACTTTCCAAAAATTCAAGATTTTTCAATTTTCGAGCTCAAATTCGCTGGGGCGAATTTCCATTTTCTTCTGCGACGTCCTTTAGTAAAACAACTATAACTTTTGATCCGGAAGGAGTTACGGGGCCTACTACCTATCAAAACGAAGATATTGACGAGATCTATAACTTTCATTTTTTGAGATTTGACAGATTCGGGCTGCATCAAGGCCGAAATCGGGCTCCAAATGACTGCTGTGCAAATTTCAACTTCCAAACTTTGAGGTTCAACTTCCGTCCGGTAAAAAGATCATAACTTTTTCATATGAACTCCGATTGGGACGATTCAAGTTGTTCTAGAAAGCTAAGGAAGAGCTCTACAATAAAATTCAAGTCCCAAGCCAAGACCATGCATCCAACTTAATGCTAAAAACCCTGCAATTTTCCCTTTTTCCTCATTTTAGCTCCAATTCTTCCTGAAATCATTAAACACATTAATAAGCTCATATACACATGAAACATGGAATAAAACTAAACATAAAGGAATCAAAATAAATGAATAATATGCACTCATCATTCGTCTGATTCAATAGTGGGATACCATTTGGTCAGACTTGGATGTCACATGGAATTTGAATTGGGCATTGTTTTTAACTTGGTTTGAAGATATGAATATATAATCTCACTCCAGGATAGAGGAAACATCGGGAATATGATGCATGGAACACAAGCTTGTATATCATACATACAAATCTTTACTGTTTCATTTCTGGTCATTCTGGTTTCAAAATAAAATTTTATTTTTCCCTTGCAAGGAATGGATTATACGATGTTCTCTTTATTTTAGTTGGGTGGGAGTTGGATTCCGATTTCCGTTATAACCATATTAAATTGGTGCAACCTGTAGTCGGTGACTTAATTTTATCAAAGGGATTCTAGAGATTTTGACAGGTCTTTATAGTTTAAGCGGTAGTGAAATTTATAAATTTAAAGGCAAAAGAGAGCTAATATCAAACTATGTTTCTCTGCTTGTTTGTTTAGCAGGAAGTAAAGCAAAAAGGAGCATTATATGCGTACATAATTATAAAATTGTAGTGGGATCTCTATAGATTATTATATTGATTTTGTTATAGCTTCAATGATGTCATGGTGGTGGTGTTGGCAACAATAGATTTTCCTGGTTCTTTGTGATTTCTCTGGATTAGCAAAAGTGTTGTTTACGGACCAGGTGGTGGAATTGTAATTGACGAGTCAGGTGCTGAACTTGTAGCAAAAATGATCTAGAAATCGTTTGAGCTTCAAGTTCAAACTAATATTAATGTACATCTTTCCAGTTTTTGTATTAACTATTGGTGAATGCAATATGAGTTATTGGCTGAACTTGAATCATATCCCTTCCAACCAAGTTTTAGCATGCACGCAACAGATGATATTCCAGCACGGCTTGGTTTTTTGGGTCTTGGCATTATGGGTTCTCCAATGGCACAAAACCTCATAAAATCAGGGTATGATTCTATTTATTTACGGAGCTCAAGCTAAGGGGACTGTAACCACAGTGTTTCTTTTATGTACAACATTTCTAATATGAATATGCTTAGAAATCATATAATGTCCGTAGAATATAGTGAAGTGTTTGAAATTGAAAGAGTATCTTTGGCGTCTCCAGAGACAATAATTAATGGGCTTTTGATTCTCTTTGAAGCATGAAAAGCTGCTCTGATAAATAAACTTTCTTATATATATATATATATATATATAATATAAAGGGATTTTATTTATTGATGGGCTTATTGTAGATGCGATGTGACCGTTTGGAATAGGACAAAGAGCAAATGTGATCCCCTCATCTCCTTGGGTGCAAAGTAAGTAGTTATGTATAAGCTACATAATACATCTTTGCAGCACCAATATTTTTGTTATTTGCTGGATCATCTATATTCTTCATGGTGCACTATGTCTATGTCAACTTCAGTTCATCACCCTAGCACTGCACACCTCTTTAAAAATGAGAAGTTAGTTTCAATATGATAACTAGAAATCCTAGGAAAGGAATCGATCAAGTTATAAGTGACACAAGCACTAGGATCTTATTTTATTGTTTAGCTGCTAGCCTCACCCTGAAAATTTGATGGAAATATTGCTCATATACACTTTTGAGTGGCATAATGACCTCTATATGAGTTTAGATTGGACTAAAAAAACTGACATACACATGTAATTAGAAAATGGCAGAAATGGCTAGGCTTTTTTTGTCTTTACTTATTCACTTTTGTATTGTTGATGCAAATCTAATTATGCACAACACGCAAGTATACATGGTCAACAAGTAATATAATGTAAGTAAAGTACCGATCTCACAGAGAAAAATATTAAACTGTATTTTAATCTAACAAGCACCAGTTTTGTAATTATCTCAGTCTCTTTAAACAGATGGACAAGCTAGCTAAATATCTAAAATTACTAATTAGCATGTTTAAACTAATTAATACGTCATATAAAAGAGATTTAAGACTACAACTTCACTTAATGATTCATTTAGACTGACACACTTTCTGTTAAACCAAATTAATTATCTCGGATTGTTAATAAAGAACACGAAAGTAAAATATGACCATCTCTCGATGTACCATACCCATACCAACTCAAATCCACAGATGATAGAATTAAGGAGAACATCGTAATTAATTAATCCATTATATCTCTATGTGAATTACAACTAAAGAGGGTTTAAGCACAATTTCGTATCGGATTACATGCGATGCATATGTATATCTTTATTATAGGCACGAATCATGAATTCCATCGCCATGTAGAAGTCACAAACACATGCTATTATGATCAGATCTAAACCTATAATCCGTCTCTCAATTTCATATAGGTTATCACGGTAATTGATGGCCAAAAAATTAAATAATTAAACACAAATCATAATAGACACTCCAATAACAATTAATAAGTCTAACAAGGAAGCATATCAAAATAAACTACTCGTTAAGATCCATTGTAATCTCAAAATAGAATTTAACTCATACTTGAGCTAAAATTCATGATCCACAATTGAATATACATTAGAAGAATACAAATAGAATTAAAAGAGAAAGTAGGAATAGAAGTGCAAATCTGATCTCTCTTGCTCCTCCTTGATTCTCTAATGCTCTTCAAGTTGCTTCAATCCCCAAGATCTAATCTAGGGTTTGATCTAATCTAATCTAAGATAGAAATTAAAGATGGAATATACAAGATAGATCCCAACAAGGGATTTATTAAGTCTAAGCTATCCTCTATGATGTAATACAAGCTGCCAATATGCCTAAATATAGGCTAAAGTTCGTTTGGCCTCTTGCCCAAGCTTCAATCCGATTGGTCAATTAAAATGAAAAGTCAACTGTTGGTTAGACAGAAAACGGCACTGCCGCGCTTTCCCATAGGCTATTTTGGGCGCAACAGGGCACTCTGAGGCAGGGATTGGCGCAGCCGCGTCGCACCCAAAGCTAATTTGGGCGCGACCGCGTCGTGCACCAGATCTTGATTATTCTTTTTGCTGCTGCAGCTGCACTGCTCTTCCAAGTCTTGATCAATTAGCTTCCAACACACCAGATTTTCATCCATTATAAGTCATTTTGTCTTCAAATGCCACCAAGCTAACTCCCAAATATGCAACCTACAAAATGAGAATGAAATGAATGAAAAGTAACTTATAAACACGGGATTAAGCAATAAATGAAGTTAGTTGATACCGGATAAGTAGGTATAAAACTGACTTATCATGTATTTTGATATCGAAAACAGAATGACCTAGTATGTCACTCCCCATCCTTGATGACACACCTGAAATTAGCCATTAAGCTACAATAACTTTAGATAGACCAATCATTGATTTATGCCAGCCACTTGTGTAATTTTTTTGGGATATATGTTAATTTTTTAGTACAATCTCATCTTGATTATATTGCTTATGCATTTTTTTATCAGAATTATCCACATAAATGGGTTTCCTTTGCCTAGCTTGTTTCACAAGTGTTATAATACTGAAGCAATGGTCTTAGGCGCTTGCATTTACAAGTTACCCTACATCAAGATCTCTTTTCATGTATCAATACATACTCCTTCAGTTCGAAATTGACTATGGTAGTGCAAAAAGCACAGTTTAAGAAAAATTTATTCCTCATCCTTAAATTAGTATCTCTTTAAAATTTATTTTTATTATAGTGAAATAATGACCGCAATGAAGGAAAGTTGAAATTAAAATCATTTAAATGTTTCGGATTCACAGAATACATCCAGTTTGGGAAATGTGTACCAACAAATAAATGGGAGTGAAGGAGTTTTTTTTAATAATACCAAACTGGAATACATCCAGTTTAGTATTATTGTTGCTACGAAAGCTTGTGCTTGAGCCCATAAGGAGATTTATCTCCTGTTCTGTAGGACATAAAGTGTGCAGTTTAAGCGAGATTGCATGGTAATTAGATATGGTCTGTGGCATTTTCTTATCCCCACTCCCTCCCACACAGGAAAATAAAGTGTTATCCTTCTATACTAGAGGAAGTAGATGTTAAATCATTGGTTTGTATAATTATACCTTCAAATTTCAATATGAACTAAATTTATTAATCTGTCAGGTTATAAATAAATAGTTGTTCTATATGTGCAGATATATGTCCTCACCAGAGGAAGTAGCTGCATCTTGTGATTTGACGTTTGCCATGCTTGCTGATCCTGAAAGTGCAGTGCGTATGTTACAACATAGTGTATTTGATTTGATATATTGAGGATGTCTAAAAAGCATAAAGTCTTATTAGGTGGATGTTGCTTGCGGGAAGCATGGGGCTGCAAATGGAATGAGTCCAGGAAAAGGGTATTTGCATTGTGTTCCCTTAGATATGAATTTTCAAAGTCTCAGAATCTCCAACGTCTCAGAATCTCCAACACAATCAACAAGTTAATTAATTAGCTTAGTTTTAATGGTTTACAAGTTGCTTAGTTTTAATGGTTTACAAGTTGCTTAGCTACTAATTTCATGATGATCTCTTGAAAAATGAGGTGTTCATTGTCTAATAACTTTACTGTTACTGAAGCTGGTTAAATGTTCTGCATTAGTAACAGTTTCCAAAAATATCTCATTTATAGTTTATACTTTTTGATTCTTAAATTTACCTGCCATTACCACTCACCTTACAAATAACATTCACTGTGGGTTATCACCAGCGGATGTGTATAAATGTGCATCTTGTCTTGTAAAATTTGGTTCCATCAATATGTTTTTTTTCCTTTTCAAATTTGTGATGACTTTCATCATCATATTCTTTTTGGTGCTTGCAGATATGTTGATGTCTCAACAGTTGATGGTACCACTTCTAAATTGATCAATGGACATATCAAAGCTACTGGGGCGCTATTTTTGGAGGTAAATTACTCAAGTTTTCCTTTTTAATTGTCTCAATTAAATATCTCGAGTACGAAAGTAGTTGCAGTTTAGTTTTTCTCTTTCAGTTAATACCATAGAAGAACCATTGAAACTCCACTCCGTTAACATACCTCGAAGTATGTGCATTTTATTTTCATGTTTCAGTGACATGCTCAGAGTGTATACAATAAAATATTTATAAGCTTAACTTGTTCCTCAATAGGCCCCTGTTTCAGGTTCCAAAAAGCCAGCAGAGGATGGACAGTTGATATTCTTAACTGCAGGCAAGCATCCTACCCAGTTGTTAAACTGTTGGCTTTCTATTTATCCAAAAGCAATGTGTTCTAAAAAGTGAAAGAGGCTTCCATAAACTGAAGTGTAGATGCAATCTTTCAGGTGACAGGTCTCTATATGAAACCATCGCTCCATTCCTGGACATTATGGGGAAGGTATTATTAGCCTTCTTTCGTGAAGTTACCTACCTTCTATTCACACAGACATGTAAATGTATATTTTATAGGTTTAAATTCATCGTTTATTGCAGTCACGATTTTACCTTGGGGATGTTGGAAATGGAGCAGCAATGAAACTTGTTGTCAACATGATCATGGGAAGGTTCTGCGTGATTTTTGTTTGAGATGTTTCTTCTTTTTTTTGTGCATTCTCTGAGTAATAACCAAAACATAATTTATTTTATTTTTGTTTTCAAACTATTTGCAGCATGATGGCATCTTTTTCTGAAGGATTGCTTCTCAGCGAGAAAGTAGGACTGGACCCAAGTGTATTGGTGGAGGTAAGCCCTAAATTGAGACTGGATTTATTCTTGCATCACATTTTATTTCTCATTGGTTTATTGTTACGTTATTGAAGATTGATGAGGTATCCTTTTGGTAGAAGAAAACGTGAGATCTTCTCCAGTTGACACAAGTTGTTGATTTGGCAGGTATTGTCACAGGGTGCAATCAGTGCCCCGATGTTCTCCATGAAAGGCCCTTCCATGGTCCAATCCAAGTATCCCACTGCTTTTCCCTTGAAGCATCAGCAAAAGGTTGTAAGTTGTAAAGTTTGTAATTTTTGGCAGCGCCTATACTATAGCAAGTAGTTTAATTTGGCAGGACCTAAGGCTTGCTCTTGGATTAGCTGAATCAGTTTCGCAACCCACTCCAATTGCGGCAGCTACTAATGAACTTTACAAGGTCGCAAAGTCCAATGGCCTCAGCGACCAGGACTTCTCGGCTGTAATTGAAGCGCTGAAAATGAAATTGCAGCATCATCAAACATAAAAGCTAGCTGTCTGTCTGTCTGTCTGTCTTGGTATAGTATGGTGGCTTTAAAATGAATGATTTTGTAATATTAGTCTGTTTGTGAAAGACAAATCCAATTAAAAATATAGAGCAGAAAGGTTGGTTTCAGCTGTTTTAACTTTTTATTCTCATCTAATAATAATAGTATATATCTCCTTTTTGAAAATGTTGAATTAGAGGGGAAGCTCCAAAGGTGTCCAAGCGGCAACTGCTGTTTGAATACTAGCAGTAGTAGTAGTAGTATAAGTATAAAGCCTTTTGGCCATGTCTCATTTAATGTTAGAATAATAAATAGAAATTGAAGCTCCCTCTCCTCCCTCTTCCTGGTAAAACTGTCTCTCTGCCAGGAACTTAATTACTAGCTGTTACTTGTATATGCCGACACTCACTCTGCTTTCTTTGCCAGGAACGTGAAATTTAATGGTATTACCCATTACTAAATTCATGTAAGATACTTACTTACTGCTTAAGAAAAAATAATAATACTACATAAAATACCATAAGATATGATGCCACCTAATTATATCCAAAAATAATTGAATATTTTATAATATAAATACTAGAATTTGTGATGTACCGTACATCTATCGTATGGAAGATTATTTCCTTTAACTATTTGTTTTTTATTTTTTTTAAAAAAGCAAAAAAAATTCTCATCATCGTCATCTTCTTCTTCCAAAATGGCCCCCACAAACACAGTGAATCGCAATTTGCCACGTGTGAAGATGCTCACATCATCTATTACTAGTAGTATTTACTAACAGCAATTATTTAAAAACTCGCTAAACGTATGTTCACGACGCTCTTCTATAGCAAGTGGTCAATTTTTATCTGTCGTCAGTAGTATTGGTCTTGATATTGTTATCCACGCGCAGAAAAACGCGAGCTGTCTTTCATTTAACTACCCCTTCTTTAAACTTTCTTCTATGATTCATCTCACACTGCTCCTCCTACATCCTCTCTCTCCCTCTCTCCCTCTCGTATTGAAACCAATTACTTTCTCTCTCTCTAAACTTATGTGTATATATATATAATCGCTTTCTTTCTGTCTTTTTTCTCTAAATAACAGCGTTTGAAGCGGTCTATCCATCTCTCCCAGCAATCTCACTCACTTTTTCAATTGCACATTATTAGCATCTTTTCCTTCTCTCTCTAGGGTTTTGATTCATCTCTCTCCCCTATACGAACAGAATGAGTAGCTCTGATGTAAAGAATAACTTCTTGCCTCCGGGTCTAGTATCGAATCTTCAAGAGGTTCTCCAAAGCAGAAAGGGCAGTGGAGATGAACAATCCAATGATGAACCTTCTTCTTCTTCTGATGGCGTTGAGCTCAATCTGGATGATTCAGAAACTTCTGGAAAGCCACTTGTTTTGGTTACAAATGCTGATGGGATTGACTCACCGGGTCTTACATATCTTGTTGAAGCTCTGGTTCGTGAAGGTCTCTACAATGTCCACGTCTGCGCTCCCCAATCGTAATTGTTTTTCCCCTATCCTTTCAATTTATTTATCTATTTATGATTTTCTTTTGATCGTAAATTATTTGAATTTGATTTGTGGCTTGGTTTTTACTGATTTTTTTTGTTTGACAATGTGGGTGTTCTTGATTTACTTTATTAACCGTTATTAACCTTTTGTGTTTTTATCAGATTGAAATTTGTTATATCTCCCCCTTTAGATTCTCTTAAGTTTTAATATTTCTTTTGGATATGTAGGGGTCTTCTTTCTTAAATTTATAATTTACTCTGTCTTTGGTTCACTTTGAGATTCGTTTTTGGTGGTTTGCTGATTTGTTGGTGATGATTCAGGGACAAGTCTTTATCAGGTCATTCTGTGACTCTGCGAGAAACAGTTGCTGTTAATTCTGCTGCAATTAGTGGTGCAACTGCTTATGAAGTTTCTGGTATGGACTTGTGGATATATATGTTGCTTTCAGCAATTTACTCATATATTGTCTATAATGAATTTGTGAAGATTTTTATTTTTATTATGATTATTAAGATTTTACTCATCTATTTCATCATCTGATATTGGTATTCTATGGTGCTTAGAAAAGTTGTTCTTTCAAAGGTTGTAGCTTTGATGCAACTATTGGATTTAAAAAGATGGCTTTAACTTTATGTTGAGGCTTTCTTTCAGGGACTCCTGTGGACTGTGTGTCATTAGCATTGTCAGGGGCATTGTTTTCTTGGTCTAAGCCTCTGCTGGTATGATTTAATATGATGCAAGTCTTCACTGAGATTATACTGTTGATGTCCCTTGAGGAGTCAAAATTTTAATATAATTTTCAGGTAATTAGTGGAGTCCACAGGGGTTCAAGTTGCGGACATAATAGGTAAGTGGTTATGGCTCTTTGACTTCCCTGTTAGCTAGATCTTCATGCATCACATATAGAATGGCAAATTTCTTTCTATCCGGAGCAAAAATTCGACGTATGGAAATGTGTTGTTTTGAGTCTCAATTTAGTTTTTGATACTTATGGTAGGCCTTTCTCTGAAAATTTATTATTATGATTTTTATTAGCTTAATTTCTGCAGGTTTTATTCAGGTGCTGTAGCAGGTGCTAGAGAAGCTTTAATTAGTGGTGTGCCATCTATATCTATATCGCTAAACTGGTGAGTTGAATGTTCTATGGTACTTGTTGGTGCTCCATTGTTATTATTAAATAATGTAATACATTGGGTAATAATCTATTTCAGGAAAAAGGATGAAAGCCAAGAAAATGATTTCAAGGATGCAGTGTCTGTCTGTTTGCCACTAATAAATGCAGCTATAAGTGACATAGAGAAGGGAGTGTTTCCAAAAAATATCTCATTAAATATAGATGTTCCTTTGACTCCTTTGAAAAACAAGGTTAGCTTCAAAGAAGATTTTATATTTCATTTATGACAGTGTTCTGCAACAGAAAATCATGGGATAATTCTCACATATGCATTCTTAACCATGTTTTACTAGTATTGAATTTTAGCTAATGCAAAATCTGTTGAAGTGATTTTTTTCTTGTTAGTTCTGCAGTTCCATCTCATTAGGATATGTTTTTGCTAGTTGCATTCTTCAAATTTGGCTAATAATCTATTGCTTCAACCATTGCTCAGAGTTTAGAAAATTTCTGTTACTAGTCACTTCATAATGTTGATGTAACAAATTTGGTTCCTGCTTATTACATGGCTACTATAGAGAGGGGTTTGTGTGTGGTTAACCTCATTATGTAAGATACTTAGTCCACCATTTCTATATTTGATAAGATGCAAATGAACTTTTAAATTTTTTTAATAAGATACAAATGAAAGATATAGGTAACCATGTAGCACTGTGGTAAAGTCCTTTACTTACTTGAAAGTTCTATATATCTTAATTTCTCCATTTCAATATTTTAAAATAAAAATAATCACTTCTAGTGGCATTAAATATCAATTTTTATATTATAATTATACAAATACTTTTCCTGATGCTTTATTGGAAAGTACCTAGTTCTCAATACTTCATTCATATGCTTGTGTCATTTGCTCGTGTCATTATACTTACTCATCACAATAAAAATGTTGGTGCCGTTATTTCTTATTTGGCAGGGATTCAAATCAACCACACAAAGTTTATGGAGGTCCACACCAAGCTGGCAAGCTATCTCAGCAGGCAGGCAGCCATCTGCTACACGCTTCATGTCTAATCAGCAAAGCCTGGGCATGCAGCTTGCACAACTCAGTCGTGATGCCTCTGCTGCCGTAAATAGCTCTTATAAGATACATTACTGGCTGTTATTCTACCATACTTCATTCTGTTGTTCTCATTCTGTTAGTGTGTATCGTGTTGTTTCTCAGGGTGCAGCTAGGCGGTTGACCACTCAGAAAAAGAATGTGGAGGTTGATTCAGTTGGAGTTGCTGGGAAATCTGGCTCTTACCGGAGTGTGAAGTACTTCATACAAGAGGTAAGAGAACTTTCACAAGTTGGTTTGCACATTGGAAGCATTGCTAATCCAATTTTAAGAAAATCTTAGTCAGATTTCAGATTTTCTGAAGTTCAAGTATTCTAGATCAGAATACTAGCATAGTTTTTTAGTAGTGCTTTCTCAAGTTATTTTTTCGCGTGTTTCCCATAATAATGAAAAAGTTTTTTCTACAAAATGGTTTTTTATCTACGACTGAATAAATGACTGTTTGCCATTTGGGATTATGGTTGCAGTTTGTGGAGAAGGATCAAGAAGATGTAAATGAGGATTTAGATTTCAGAGCACTTGAAAATGGATATGTAAGTATATACTAGTAACATTCTTAATTTGGTTTAGAGGGATTTAAGAATCTTGGAGTTTTTCATGAGAGGCATGTCTGTTGTGTTTTTAACTTTATTATATAGGCATTGGAAACCTTACTGGGATTTTGAAAAATTACATCATTTTTTATTTTATTATCATTGGTAATGATGGGTAGCATCTTCAATATGTCTTTAAGATAATTATTTTCATAAGTTGGATCTCACTCGTGCTTTCGATTTCCATTGCTCTGAAGCATACTGTTGCATTTGTATATTTCCTCCAACTTTGTAGTAGATATTAAGTTGTATTAACTTTCTCTTGATTATCATCAAATTAGAAGTTAGTTGGATATTGTAACATTTTGACTACTGATTTTTTATTTTTGTTTAAAATGTGGCTCGGAAAATTATCTGACCTGCTAATTTGCTATAAAAGTAATTTATTGAAATACTCTGCCTTTCAATATTCTCTTTTCTCTTCAAAACCCCCTTACATTTACCTATCGGTGGTTGTCATTTTTGAACAGGTTGCAATCACTCCGCTATCTCTTTCTCCATATATAGAGGCAGACACCCAAACAGCTTCTTCCAGTTGGATCTCTAGTACACTTGAAGCGGAACAACAGTAAAGCTTCCAGATTTTGACAGGATCAGTTCGTTTAAATACATTTGAAGATGCAGCTAACATGGTTTCCAATGTTGAAGTTGTTTCTGAGTTGTGCTGTTCTTTAAATTTAGAATTATTGTTTCTTGGATTTAGTTTCTCTCTAAATTGTTTTGGGGAGAAATGGCTTTCCACTCTTTATTTATAAGGTTGGCATGCTGTAAAATGTTAAGTCGGTTGTTTCTTCACTACTGACATGACTACTAATGTCTCAGTTTGGGTTTCCTCAACCCACCCTTTTATTATTTGTTTTTTTTGGCCTTGGAAAATTGTTGGAGATGGTTTATTTTTACTTGTAACTGGATGCGGCCAGATAGGAATTTTTGAATCTGAGCTTTTCAGGCAAAATTCTGATTTTTTCTTTATGGATTTATATCTTTCAATCTCTTGGTTATTTCTTTGCATGCAATACTTGATTTTTTTAATTGCCAGATGGATTATTATAATTGCAGGGATAAATTTATCATTTGGCTGTTAATTTGTATTCATTTATTTTTTGTTAAACATTATTTTGATATGTACAAGGCGTGGGGTGGGGTGGGGTCTTAAACTAACGAGTAAGGAAAACAAAGCGTCGTTTACTTTTCTTGAAAATTCTGGCAGTCATATCAGTAGGAAATGAAAAAATGTGATTAACTTTACTGTTCCAAATTCTCTGGCAAAAAAACGTTATAGGAGTGGAGTTTGTAAATGGAACTTCAATTTTTCAAGTTTTTGTTTATTAAATTACTACATTTAATAAATAAAAAAAATTTAAACTTTAGCAACGATAGGAATATTTTGTGTCATTATATATTATTATTATTATCAACAACAAAAAAGTTTTTTATTAAAAAAAAAACTCCCAACGAATAGAGTTCTGTGTCATTTTTTAAAATAGAGTAGTATCATCAGCAGCTCTCCCGAGTTGAAACTTGAAACACCGCCAGCTCTTTCCCTTTCTCATCTAGGGTTTTAGTATAACAAGCGGACCTCACCAGTTGTGGACAATGTTGGGTAAAACCCTAATTCGCACCGGTGCTACTTTCATGAACCGATTCATCAATCCGCTTGTCCATAAGCACCCTAATTTGAATCATCAATTTGTATCGCGCGACATTGATACCATCCCCAAGCTCTTTCCATCGCAATTTATCTCCAAGCTCGACAACTCCCCCCATTTGCCCCAAAATGACGTCGAAACCATAAATAGTGTATCTTCCCAAGGATTCCTATACCCCTGCGGCCTTCCTTCTCTCCGATTCTTCCTCCCTGATGGTACTATCTCTCTCTCTCCCTCCCTCCCCCTCTCCTTTTAATCTAGAAAAAAACTATTATAAATTTAGCTTTCACTTAAATAATAATTTAGTTTTATTTTGTATTCGGTGTTATGTATAAACTTTATTCATAGGGCCTGTTTTGCTTAATTTCGAGTGCCAGTGTTTTATGTAAATCTTCAAAGGAAAGTGCTTTGAATGTTTTGTATTTACTTGTTTGTCCAAACAAATGAAAAGTATTTATGCCATGAGTAAGCCACCTGCCAGACTCTTTATGATTGTGATCGTATTCATCTAGCTAAGGCATTTGAATTACTTGTCCAGGTGATATGGAATCAATTTTGTAGTTTAATTATTGAATATAGGAAAATTTGTAGCGACGGCAATGAAAAGAATTCATTGGATTAGTAGAAGATTAGAGGTTGAACTTTTGACTTGGACCAACAACAAAACTCAAATTGGCTATATTTTCCAATTAAATTTTAGATGGTACATGATTACTGCTCGTGATTCTATTATAGGGCCATATTTTATTTTTCTTGTAATGTCAAATGTGTGTGTTTTCTTATAAAGGATTGTTTGCAAAGCAGATTTCCCCCCATATCTTGAGTGAAAAGTGTCACTACCCTCTTGGATTAAGTTAGTGGCTTTGGATACATTAGTTTGATTTCTCTTGGAGAAAGAGACCAGTTCATCCTTTTCCGCGTCAAATTAACGTTTCCTTAAGAGTTAAAACAACACTTTCAGTTGCTGTTGTTCGTGGTTTCTTGTTTTCTTTCAGTGTTTTTTTAGCATAAACTGTTAGGTTCTAAGCAGATGATACTATTGATATCTTCTGTTGGCTTTTTACGAGTCTTGGCACTTTTCAATTTTCATATTAAACTGCTGCTCGTTCTTTTCTATAGGCAATGACTCTTTGCCAAGTGAGCCAATGCTGTTATTTCCCAAACGAACATACCAACCAAGCACCATTAGGCGCAAAAGGAATCATGGGTTCTTGGCTCGGTATATCCATCTTCTTGTGTATATGTGTGTGTGTGTGTGTGTGCGCATGTGTATCTTCATACTCATCAAGTAACTTCTGTATACTGGTAGAAGTTTTTTTAAAATCTATGTTGTCCCCTTGCCCCGTATTAATTTCTAATGATCTATATAGCAGTTTGTAGTTTCTAATCTATGAAAATTACTAGGGTTGGGTGCAGGAAAATATAGATTTTAAATGTGTGAATAGATACATCTTTTTTATTAATGCACCTTTGCACATGAGCAGCAAAGCAACAAAGGGTGGTCGCAGAGTCATTGCTCGGAGAATTGCCAAGGGTCGGGCAAGAGTCACAGCATAAACTTTGCATCTGCCAATGAAGCATGAGATTTCAAGTCTGAGAAATCTCATAGTCCATGACAATACCAAGAAAAGTAAGAGTTATTTGCTCCATTGTGGTGGCTCAAGCTGTTATTAATAACTTTTGAGGGATTTTGAGACACTCCTTTGTGGTGGCTCAGGCTGTTATTAATAACTTTTGAGGGATTTTGAGACACTTCTTTGTCTTATAAGCTCCTTGGTTTGTTTACGTCGGACATAAACTCTTTTGGATTACTCTTATTTTTATTGTTGGAATTCTAATCCGGAATGATTTCTTACTGATGTGTATTTTGAAATGTACTATCATTATAATAATTGTAGTAAGATATACTTTAAAGTATTCTTTTAATGCTTATGTAAGGGTTATATGACCTTTATTAATACTCGGAAGCTTTGTAAGCAATGTACCAAAAAATTTAAATGTGCAATTGTACCAGTAGTTCGCTTGACCATATTCAATGGGGCCTTGTCAAATTGCATAAGCATTAGAAAATGGTTTGTCTAATACTACAGGTTTTCAATAATTTTTCTTCCCATAATAGGAGGGACGCTGCTTTAGCGATCTTGTTTCTTATACATATGTTGAGGGAAAAGTGTACCAATTTCGGTTTAAACTACAGCAAGGGTAGTACTCATTTATTGACGGAAATATTATGCAAATATGATATTGGTGTTGCTGTCGTACATATGTTGATTCAATCTCAAACTTTCCCAAGGCAAGTGGTAGACCAATAGGAGTTATTTGTTTAAACAGAAACAAATGCAAACATCACATAGAGAAATAGAAGGGCATCAACAATGTATCCATGTAAAATATTCTTCCTATTCAACATTACAGATATAAGAAAAATGCAAACCAAACCAAAGCCAAAGCCAACACAATAGCATTACATATTCGATTCTCTCTATAGCTTTTGCAACAATCTCAACTACCTTCCTGAAACTTGTTTGGGTTCTTCAAGATGGATCCTTTGACCAACTTGTCTTAACTTTTGCAATTCAAAAATCATAAGAGCCAACAAGCTGTTGAACTCAGAGAACGAAAGCACGCACCAAAAGGAAGTTTAGCTTTGTAATCATATTAAGATTGGCGGGTACAAATCCTTGACCAAATCGACTGAATAAAGATCACAATCATCACTCGTCCTTGCTAGGCCCCCTTTATGAAGTGGACTTTTCTTTAAGAACTGAAGATTCTCCATTGAGTGATCCTTCATTTTGGAAGGTCTCTGCTTGGCCTTTATGGACTCGGTGAGCTTCATGTAGCTTCGTTTAGCATTTCTGCCTTCTGCTAGAGTTTTGCTGGACACTGGAGTACCAAAAGTGGATGCAGATGAATTTGATGTTGTGCTGTCGTCGTAAAGAAATTCAGAACATGTATCCGAAGCTGAATGTGTTGTCGGACAGTCAGTTGAAATAGGTGGCTTAGCTGAAATCCTAGTTGAGATGTTGTTGCGTCTAATTTTCACAGTATCATGTTGAGAAGAATTTGAACAAGGCCTAACACTGTTATCTTCTTTTTGCTTAGGTCTGTGAAGTTCTCCCATGGACCTAACCTCCCATGACTTGGTTGCCATCCAACCCTCTAAGCAGTTCCAACCAGAGCTGCTATTCTTTACCAACTTATTTTTTCTTGAATTTAAGACGGGGTTTGTTCTGAGTTGCTGCAAGAAAAATAGTTAAATCTATATATTACATAGATTACCAAAAACAAGACGAGAGTAGAGACTATATATAATATCGATTGATGTATTTCAGATACTAATTAATTACCTGTTGAGAGAGGGAGTATGTAGTTGCCCTCTCCCTCTTGATTGCTCCTTCTTGCTTCATTTGTAGCTTTGCTCTCACTTCCTCTATTGTTCCATAACTATCACACCACCATCCACCCTGTTAATTTTGAGGCAAATGATTAATTATCCAAAAGTCATTTTACTACCGAACAGAAGATGATAATATTTAACCTGTTTAATGGGATCAAGTTGGTCGAGTCCGTCCTTTGCAGCAGCCTGTCCTTCCGAGGAAGGGCGACTACATTGAGCTCTGACTCGAGCCTGCACTCGAACAAGAGTCTGCATGTACCTTAATGTCACAGTAGCTTGCTTCCTAACCTGCCGTCCGCGAACTAGAGCTTGAAGCCTCACCAATGCTTTTAAGGCCCTCAGGGCTCTTCTTGCCTTGGATTGATAATCACATAATTACCAAATTGTGTTATTCATGATCATTACTTTTTGTCATTTGAAAACATTTAACCAAATTCACTCGCATAAAATAAATAGTTGCTGCAGTTAAAGGGTGACTATCTGTTACTTGTGATCCATAGAGCAACAACATTTTATTTTAACTATCGTTTAAATTTGACATGAATTTATTATTATGTAAAAATATTACCAAGAAGGCCCGAAAGGCGGTTTGGATCCGAATGACAGCCCATTCTTGTCGGATGAGCTTGAAATCTCTAGCAGAAGCTTGAACCATTGCAGCCATAGCAGCCATATATGAAGAATCAGAGGCCACTGATTCAGACAAACGGCCTGCTGCTACCTTGGCAGTACTCTTTATAACCCCACCACCGGAATGAGAACTCCTCCACAGCTTCCATTTATTAGTCTTACCAGAACCCACCAGCTTATCCTACAAATTCAAAAACAGTAAATATATAATTAATTGTATGAATAATTAATTACACACACTTACAGCAGGGTCGGGCGGTGGTGTGTGGGTCTTTTTGAAGCCAATCAATGATGTAATCCATTTTCCCATTTGAAATTCTCTGCTTTTCTTTTAACTCCTCTATCTCTATACTTGAAGTTGAACCCCGTTTTTTTTGTTACTCTATAAACAATGTTTGAAATTTGAATTTTGAAAATGCAAGAGAAAGTTGTAACGGATATAAAATGGCTTTACCCATTTTATTACTTTACTTTACTTAACTTTTGATTATTTATTAGCCACTTGGCCTTTATCTAATTTCATATCTACGGTTCCAAATTCTCAATCTTTATAATGAAACAATAAATCTGATTTTAATTTAAATTTATATATAAATTTAAATATATTACTATTTTGTCAATTTTATATTAATTTATGTTATTTAATCTTTCAAATTTATAGAATTTTTATTCTATCTCACATAATTTATATAGGCAAGGCAAGGCAAGGCAAGTACCACCGGGTGTGCTTGGAATAAAGACTGCAATACCCATTTTACGGAGGGTAGTTTTTTCAAATTTCTTGATGTATTGAGGACAAATATCCCTCCTCGTAAATATTATATATATATATATATATATAATTTTTTTTGTCCTTCCCCTTTGAAAAAGTAATACGGATCGGAACATAAGATAACCAAGTTGTCCTACTGCTCCTGCGTGCGATAAGAGTAGAGTGTAATGGGAGAAACCCGAGCTGCGGCCATGAACCCTCCACATCCCGATCCAGGTACAAACAAATACCTCCTCCTGTTATTTATTCTCATTTATTTTCTAATTGCAAAGAATCAAATTAAAACAATAGTAATTGGGATAACCGCACTCGAAAGTCTCGATCCTATCATATTTTCAATTTTAGGTTTCCTGTAACAGGTCCAATGTGGTTGGGGGTGATTCCAGTCCCGGTCATTAATATATCACTTCCATTAGTTGGTTTTTTCGCTTTAGATTGGAAGTGAACTTTTCTTCCTTTTTATTAAATTTCTTTTCTCACTAATGTCCTTTCTGGAGTATCAATTCCAGTCCTTTTTTGTGTTTAGTGTTATAATATCGGTTCGGCCCTGTCGTTTACAGAAATATACTGATTGTTTTTATAATTCTAAGCTTCTTATGTTTCTTTTACCTTTATACTAGAAGAGACAGATGTAAAAGCGCCTAATTTGATTGAAAGATCTAAGGAAGAGATTGAGGCAATCACTCACACTGAGAAATCGCCTCCCCATCACAAGGAAACACATGGAACTAGTGATGACATTGATGAGAATACACCAACTGATGAAATCAAAGGACCTAATTTATTCCAACGGGTTAAGGAAGAGGTTGAAGCCGTTGTCGAAGCAGCAGTTCATAATAATCCAAACAGTGGACATTTATCTTCCTAAGGAGACCACCCCTTGTCTTAGCATGATTTCGGAAGAGGAGGATACAAGTGGCGGTAATGTTTACCTTTTGCTTTCTAGTGTGTAGCGCTACTATTGAGCATGAAATGAAGAATAGAGTGGCTTGTTCGATGTTTCAATTGTGCTTTTTGAGAGACTACATGTATTGAGAATGAGCCATAGTAATAGCTAAAAAGTTAAAACTAGTTATCTCTATGGGCCATTTAAAAACTAACAGAAAGAGTTGAAATGGACACGGGGTTGATCTTTACTTTGTGAATTTGTACTTGAGATCCGTACTAACTCGCATTTTTTGTATAAAAGCAATTTCAGAGAAAGGTGAGAGAAGAACACAATATAGGCTCGACTATTGTATTGTTCATGACCACCCTGTTTCTCGTTAAGTTTCTTTCTACTAAACATATTACTAGTAGTGTTGTATGTTGTGCAACTTGTCCTGTTTCCTCGACAGCGTGTGGTTTAAAGTATGCTCCACGTGTGATATTTTACATGTTATGTAAGAGCGGCTATTTGCATAGTAGTACATCTGCTCAGTGGAAATCAGTTTTTTCTGGGAAACCATGTTATTTTATCATATTCTGCTCTTGATTTGTTGAAGATTTTAGAAAAGCCCGAGTATATCCTGATCGTGCAATTCTTTGTTTCATGTCTTCTTTAGAATCCTCGACCCTAATCCAGAAATTGGGTGGTATTTTTTACTATCTAGTGGATTTGATATTCAGAATTTTGGCATTCAATAGAAATTGAAGAAGCTCATCAATGTTTCATAACTAGTAAGTGTGTTCTCTATCAGTAAGTGTGTTTGTTGGGATGTGATTATTTGGGTCTAGCCAATGTGTAATTCAATTTATTTAATGGACCGGATTTGGTTTTGGCCCATATATGTTTATTATCTATTTGCTCAAATAGTGGGAGCTTTCTTATTAAAGTAAGATTGTGTTTTCTTATTTGGCGGGATAAGAAGATCTGACTTGGGAAGGAAGCCATCAATCATTAATTGGGTGATTCTGAAAAGGATTCCTACTCCTAGTTGGATTTGGGTGGACATGACTTCTATAAATATATCAACAAGCAAGAGTTAGAGAACACACAATAACATATGACACAATTAAAGACTAAAATACGTTCTGCACCCTAAAATTTATAGGCATGTTGAGGCTTGCACCTGAATTTCTAAACGTGCCCACTTGCACCCTACAGTTTAATTTGCATAACAAAAAACACCCTCCGTACTTTCAATCGGTCAAAAATGACTTAAAATTCAGGTTAATCTATGGTTAATACTCTAAAAAATAATAAATTTACATTAAAAGTAAAATAAATAAATAGAAAATAATTAAATTAACATTACTCATTCTCTCTTCACTCCTGTTCATCTTTTTCATTTTAACCCCAAACCCACAACAAACCTTTACTCTTCATCAACCCTAATTTCTAATATTAACACCCAAATGTTAATCACTTCACTTTCACTCTTTTGTTTATTCATCTTCATCACCATTGGTACATCTCCTTTCTTTTTCATCATCACTATTACATCTCCTTCACTCTTTCATCCAATAAAAGTAGAGTAGAGAGATATGCATGATTAGAGATAGAAAAGAAAAATTTATCTCCTCTCTTTCATCCAACAATATATAGAAAAACAAAGAGAAAACGAATCTTGATGTTTCTTTGCAGATTAAACTTCAACAAATACCTTAAACCTTCATTTAATTTTGATCTCTAACTATAACTCCAACTTCAAATCATACCCAATAAAATTCACATCAAATTGCTCCTTTTCTTCATCATTTCCTTCACAACAATATTAATCTTAAACCTAAAATTTAACCCCAAACAAGATTTTATTGATGTTTTAAGTTAATCGAGTGAGAAATTTTTAGATCAATTTGGGGTTGGTGTGGGTTAAGGTTTTACTCATTGATGGTTAAAATCGACTTGGATGATTGTTTTTTATCGGGGATGAAACAATAAATTGAAGTCACAATCAATTAATTATGTCGCTGCTTTGTAAACATCGCGTTACTAACCATAGCTGATGAAGATGAACTGAGTGAAGAGAAAAAGGGAGAGAGAGAAGGGTGGTGGCATTAAGTTTAATTAAATTTTATTTTCATTTATTAGTTTTAATATTATTATATTATTTTTGTTAATACTTATTTTATCATTAAAAAAATAGAGCAACTTGAACTCCCAATCATTTTTGACCGGTTGAGAGTTTGGAGAGTGCTTTTTGTTATGCAAATTAAACATTAGGGTACAAGTAGACACATTTGGAAGTTTAGAATGCAAACCTCAACATGCCTGTAAAATTTAGGGTTCAAAGTGTATTTTAGTCACAAATAAATGATTTGTACTCCCTATACTATTTTAGTAAATTTCTCATCTCTCTACGCGGTTTTTTCCCAATTGAGTTTCCACGTAAATTCTTGTGTTCATATGTTATATCTCTTATAATTAGACCTGGCAAAAGCGGCCCAGACCCGCGGGCCGGGCCAGCCCGCCCGTCAAAAGTTGGGCTATGGGCTTCAGTTTTTTGGCCCATTAAAATTTTGGCCTTTTTGGTCCGGCCCAAATTTAGCCCGGCCCAATGACAGCCCGCCCGTGGGCGCCCGGCCCACCCGGTACTTTAAAAAAACCCTTAGAAGTTCAAGTTACAATCGACTCTTAGTCTCTCACTCTCTCAGACTCGCTAGACACTAAATTAGGTCTCAGACTCGCTAGACTCTTCTAGTCTCATACTCTCATCTAGATCTCAGATCTGAAACTGAGAAGTGAAAGAGACCGAGGCGAGTCGACTGACTTCTGACTTCTTCTTCTTCTTTGCCGAGGTCTGACTTCTTACTTTTGAGAGTCGCCGAGACGCCGACTGACTTCTGACTTCTTCTTCGCCGAGAGTCCAGGTAGTTTTCTCTTCCATTTTTTATTCATATACCCACTGTAGCAATGATTTATTAAGTAGATCATGAATTTAGAGGATGATTTATGATTCAAATTATTAGTTTAGTTCTGAAGTTAGTGTATGATTCAAAGGATAAAACAATTTAAATGTTTTAATTTGTTTAGTTTAATTCTTTTGTTTAATTTTTTTAAGAGTTATTTAGGTGGCAGTAGCAATTGATTGCAATAGTCATGGTATATTCATTCACTGGAAGTCTGGAACACCCAAGAAACCCATTTTCTTTAACAAAACAAATGCAGAATCGTAATGTTTTAAGAGTTATTTGTGTGTGTATTTTGAATCAATCAATTATTGGGGCAGATCTCAAGATTAACTATAATTATTTGAAAAATCTAAGTTTTTATATGTTGATGGTTTATTTTATTTTTTTGAAATCTTGGTGTGTTGGTTGTGATAATCAATGTTTTTCTTGGATTCTAAATGGAACTCTTGTGCTTGAATAATCTATGTGTTCATTAGTGTTATTAAGCAGACTCTATGTGGAAGTATTGAACTGTGGCATGAGGCTTATGCAACTTGCTTACTTTTAGATTGAAAAAGGATTCAAGTATCCCATTGAAAGAGTTCAAAAATAAAATTTCTAGCATTTGAGTGTGTTTGTTTTTGTTTGCCTTTGATGCTTTCAGTTTACTTTTTGTATATCTTTGTACATGAAAAGATAAGTGTAGACTGTTGGAGTATATCTGCTTGTAGCATGTTGTTGTAAAATGTCTACAATTTTTGTTTGTTTGTAGAGTTCTTATGAATCGACAGGATCGTGTAACAATTGATTTGATTGATGGGGGAGTTGAAAGCTCAGACAATTTGACACAACCAATTGACAGTTCAAAGAAAAAACAAAGGGAAGAAAGTTCAATTTGGAATCAATATGAAAAAAAGGTAGATCCTTTAACTAAAAAGTTTAGAGCATATTGTAAAACATGCACAAAAAGTTATGCTATTGGAGATGGTGGTAGTTCTCACGGGACTAGAAATTTGCATGCACATGAAAAGTCATGTCCCGGTTTAGTTAACCAAAATGTGACCCAAATGCATCTAGATCATGAAGGAAATATGCTTAAAAGAAAAATTAGTCAGCTCATTTATAGGGATAAAATGGCTGAAGCAATCATGATGCATAACAGATTGAACTTTGTTCATGGCTGATATCTTTGTTCATGGCTGATCTCTTTGTTCATGGCTGCTTGTACCAACAGATTGAACAGATTTTAGCCTTTTTGTACAGGTCCACAGGATGTCAACTTGTCAATCCATGCTAGGTAGCAGTCGCAGATGGGATTGCAACTTGCAAGTATGAAGAATGCATAATGCATTTGGAGGTTGAAGTGCAGATGGTGATGTCAAGACATATACTGAATTTGTGTAACTCTCTTAAAGCTAAGCCAGTGGCCCAGTATGGTGATTGGTCAAATGAAATGAATTTGTGCAACTCTCTTGGTTTCTGTAACTCTCTTGGTTTGAATTTGTGTACTTTGTATGATTGTATCAGTATGTATTAGTAATTTGTGTACTTTACAACAATTTGTGGCAGGTTTTTAAAAGAAAAAAAAAAAAAAAAAGCCCGCAGGCGGGCCGGGCCGGCCCAACCCGGGCCACGGGCCGCATAATTGTAGCCCAGCAAAACCCGGGCCTTTTTGGCCCGGCCCGTCGATGGCCCGGCCCGTCAATGGCCCGGCCCGTCTGGCCCGGCCCGGCCCGTTTGTCAGGTCTACTTATAATGATGTGTGCACGTTTATCTGTGTGTATCACAACAATACAATGCAATTTTGGCATGTTGTTTTGTTGTTCTTTAGCTTGCGTCTTGGTATCGTTGTATACAAGGTTAGTCTGCTAAATGAAATTTTGGGCTTAGATTGAAATGAACAACACTTCTTTTGTTACATGCATCTAGTTATAGTATGAGATCATATGCAGGGAGGAAGCCAAGATTTATTTTCCGGATATAACGTAACACGTTCGAATGTAAACATAAATATTTTTTAATAATTAACAACATAAAATTTATATAACAAAAATAATGATAATATATTAAACATGAACATTTTTAATCCTACATTACAACTTAAAAGAATTGTGATATTCGTTTTTTGATTCTAAAGAGAATTTTTTAGCTATTTCTCTCTCAATATTCACCATCAAATAATTTTTCACAAATTTCTTTTATATGTTGTTAGTTTTTACCAAAAAACACAAACAAACTTGGGGGCCTAAAGATTTAAAAAGCTAGGGTAGGCTGGCCCCCAGGCCTCTTAGAATTCATATGGATATATAAATAATACCTAATGATGCATTTGGATTGAAAAAATTGGAATGAATGACGGAATTGAATGGTTTTAAGGTAATTTAAGTATATGTTTGGTTGGTGGTGGTGGTGGACGGTGATTGTTATTATATAATGACAAAATTATCGCATATATTTATTCTATGAAAATAAATTCTATTTCACCTTCATAGAATAGAAAAACAAAATAATGAATTTTTATTAGAATGATTTATCCTCTAAATTGATTATCAAATACACTATTTATATTTCATTCATTCCCTCGATCTAAACATAGCAAAAAAAAGGAAAAAGGGAGAAATAAAAAGGGACGATGGTGGACATATATATATTGTAGGGTTTGAAGAATGTATCAATGCTCTCCTGGTAAATGATAAGATAAAGGAAAGAATATATCCTGTTGAATTGTATGCACACACACTAAATGAATATATTAACCTTACAGCCTTTGACAGAAGGGAGAATATATTTTGAACTAAACTGTTGGTGCCAACTGTACAAGTGGCCAAATATCTGTAGACTGCAGTAAATTTAGACTTTGTTTTTGATGAGGAAATTAAACTACTTAGGCTCAAGCTAATTACAAATAATGACAGAATAATATTCTTTGCCTTCAATTTTTACTTTGTTGTTGGTTGCCATGAACTGAATAAATTTTTAACTTGTTCCCTTGAATGATTTTGATCGCCAGAAGAAGAGCTTGAACCTTAGCTTGTGGTTAACATCCACACACTCCAACCAACCGAGCTACTCCAGCATTTTTTTTGCAAATATATATATATATATATATATATATATATATATATATTTTTTTTTTACAAAATGACACTATTCCAAAATCAGTTGTGGTTATTTCTTCTTTTATTAGCTTCGGTGTCTCCGATCAACTTATGCTAGCCTACGTTTGGATCGAGAGAATGAAATAAATAAAAATACTGTATTTGATGATTATTTTTGGATAAACCATTCTAATGGAATGAAATTCATTTCATCCCGTGGAATAAAATTCATTTTAATGGAATGAATTTTATGACAACACTTACTATATACCACCAACAACCAAATATACACTTAAAATGTCTTAAAATTATTTTATTCTGTTTTTCATTATATTCTATCGATCCAAAGGAAGCATTATGTTAGGAGGCATTAGAGTTGAGCTCCAATTACAATTATTTGTTAGCATGATAAACATTGTTGGGCCCTCCATCTCTCTAATATGATGTTCTAACATGGTATCGGAGCTCTGGGTGTGCAAGGTCTTGGGTTCTAATCTTCCCAGCTGCACAATTATATTTAATAGTGCAAATGCACTTTAATTTCTCCCAAGTTGCATTTGAGGGGGAGTGTTAGCATGATAAACATTGTTGGGCCCTCCATCTAACAGCTTAAGCTTTTAGATGAGTTGGTTACTTAACATTATTTGCCCGTACTGTCAATCAAATGTCTCTTCGGCTGATCCGGACATATTTAGATATATGAAGGATTTATATTTTATTTTATTGGGTTAATTGAATATTTGAAGGATCACATTGTCAAAAATCCATGATTTTGTTTAGAACATTTTTCATGTCTTTATTTTTTCAAGTTTTTGCAAAATACCCTTTGTAGTTATATATGTGTATATATATGGATAGAAATGGGTGCAAGGCTTAAATCTAAAGAAACAAGTTTTCCATGGGCAAAGAGGTGTTTGAGGAGATATCCCAAATTCCAATGGAAGAAAAGGGACTTGTATTTTCAATTACCCTCGGAAATGGTGAAATTTGTGTTTTAAAAGAAGGAGACGTAGGCTAAAAAGAGTAGTAGTGCAGAGATTGGAGTGTGATGAGTATCATCAACTCCAACTGCTAACTGATAGATATATGAGGTGTGCCTCCACAGTATCTACAGTAGCAGTAGCTTGATGGGATGAATTTTGGTCGAATGACACTTCTGTCCTTCTAAGTTGTTACTCACTTTCAAATTTCTCGTCGTTTCCCGGCACACATACCAAATTTGCCTGTGCCTGCCTATTACTATGTCTAGCCTCACCAGCTACACCTACTATCCCAATTCATAGAAAGGAAGAAGTTGACTTGGATACACTTTTGTATACTGGCACTGGGTAGGATGCGTATTAAGTTATTATAACTACCTCATTAACTTTTCGGTACTGAGTATCTCTGACACTGATGCTGTATAATGATAGTAGTATGAAAAGTATTAATCTGCATAATTCTGCCACACACTGCTGAATTTATTTATTTTCTTCCAATTCTGGAATGAAAAGAAATACTAAAATACTGGAGTTGTATCAGAGGAGGCTCTGCAATCAAGGCAAGGCAACAAAGATTTTCTTCTCTACCCACTAGTCTTTTTTAGGTGGCTGCCACGAGTTTTCTCAGACCCAAAAACACAAAGTGTTGTTGTGGACAAAAGTGAGTAGAAGGTAGAATCCCTTGTTTGTGAAGCAAAAGATCTCTCTCTCTCTCTCTCTCTCTATATATATATATATATTCTCTACAAATGAAAAAGAACCTATTTTGTTAATTGTATGTAATACACCAATCCAAGAAAATTTAGGAGGTGCCATTCTTAATTGCTTTTTGGGAAATGGATCCTATTTTAGTTTGTTTAATTTGTAGGCCATAGGTATCTTCTCCCCCTTTATATGTATTATATATGTCAGCAGACACACAGATCATCATCATCATCATCATCATCATCATCATCATTTGAGGTTCCAACGAAGAAGATGAAAGGGAATAATGGATATTTGGTAGTAATATTCCTCCAAATAGTGATGAGTTGGGTTTGTGTAACAAGAAGCAGCAGGCCTTTTGCACCACATGATCATGCTTCTTCTTCTTCTTCCCATGTTCATCAACTACCAGGTGCAGGTGCAGGTGCAGGTGCAGGTGCAGGTGCAGGTTAGTTACTTAATTTCTCTGATTTCTGGTAGCCAGAAACAGAGAATAATATATATATATATATATATATATATATATATATATATATATATATATATATATATATATGTTCTTAATTTTCATTGCTGTGATCGTAACATTTACTAGCTTCTGAAGTCAAGTTGTAACAAAGTTGATCCACGTTGGCACAACAGGAGGGGAGATTTATCTATCTAGCTTAATTATCAAACAATCATGTTACTAGGATCATTAATTTCTCAAGTGACTTGTGTTCTTGACCTTTAATATTTCAATTTTCAGTCCAGCCCAAATATTGTTGGAAACCACAAATCCATTAATCCTAATTCCCAGTAGCAAATTAAAGTTTTCCATCACTTAAAATTAATACTCAATATGCTTTTCTTGTCATTGCTGCCATTGAGCTTGGTCTCTTTATGTTGCATGTGGTCACGATTCACTTGAAACAATTGATTTTTAATATTCCAGCTGCCCTTCTCATCATGCATCTGTTTTCAACTACAATAATAATTCTGGAATTAAATAATGACGGAAATAGCATCGTTTTTGTTTTGGTTCAGGCTCAGACCAGAGTCATTATACTTTGAAAATCAAGTTGAGCAAAAAAGAGGTTTTTCTCTATCTAATTTCTCTCATATAAGTCTCGAAAGTGTAATTAAAATGTTAAAACTGATTATTATTTGTATGTGTGTGTTTCATGCATATATAAAGGTGAATTACATGACAAGCAGCAGCAGCAACATGAGCAATGAAGAAGCAGCAACGTCGTCATTGAAAGGGGAAGTACAAGGCCTGGCAGTGGTGGTGGGGAGAATAGGATCAAGCCCACCAAACTGTGAGCATAAATGTTATGGATGTATTCCATGTGAACCTACCCAAGTACCCACCACCCATGCCCATGTGGGAATCCAGTATGCTAATTATGAGCCTGAGGGTTGGAAATGCAAGTGCGGCCCTTCCTTCTACACTCCTTAATTAATACCAACTGGAGAAGTACTTTTTATATATATATGTATATATATATGTATATGTAAAATTAGTAGGTAGCTCCAACTCCAATATCCAATTAATGATGAGAGTTTTAGTAGGTAGGGAATGAATTTTATGTAGAAAAAAGAAAGTTGAGTTTGTTTATAATGGATGTTACTGCTCAACTAGTAGTATTATTTTGGATTTGGTGGAGGAGGATGGATGGAAGTGGAGTAATAAAAGCATGCAAGATAGGATTATAAGCTGCTGGACATGAGAATTGACATGCATAAATCAATCAACAAAACATATATACTACTACCATTTAATAATAAAGTATATACTCAAACTCATCCATCATCCCATTTGAGACTCGAGTATTGAAAGAACGTACGTGTACGTGTACGTGTACGTTAGCCTAAAAAGCAGCAGCAGTTGTTTTCCTTAAAAAACACATCCATCCAAGTCCTGAAAATGGGGGTAATTAACTCCATCTTCAACCAATATACATTGATTATCAACCGGATAGTAGTGTGTACGTACCGTACCAACCAACCAAACCAAACCAAAATGCCTCGAGTATTCAACAAAACATCGTCCCCTCAGTTGAAAGAAATAAAAAAAAAAGAAAGAAATAGTTTCATTTAATTTGTAAATTTAGTCGAAATTTTAAAGGTAATTTATGAAATCCCTAAATTCATAATTGATGCATTTTGATTTATTATGCAAATTAACGTAAAAATTTGTTATTTCAAAAAATTCAAATTGTAAATTTTGAATTTTAAAATTTTACGTATTAACCAACATTAAATTTAAATGGGAGAACAAAGTTATTATTACTAAAAACAACAAAAGTATTACCGCTACTTTGAAAATTTAAATTTCACAAACTACTTTGATTTATTACTAGTATTATTATTTTTGGCGGAAGCCAGGGAGTAATTTTATCAATTATTATAGGATAGGTCTTAGGAGTACCAATTACCAACAAAACAGAAAACATATTAATAAGCTCGCATAGCCCGCCCCGCGACTGATTCGGTCTCCGCGTCCCTACTATTAAAACGCTCCCGACTAACTAATGCAATTTGATATTCATCCTGCCCTCTCTGTTACTCCCATCTCAACCATGGCCAACTTTTATCGAGTATGTATCTCTCTCCATCTCTCGTCTCTGGAATGATCATCAGTTTCAACCATTTAATGTTATACGTATACAATTATTTGCTAGATCCAATACCTGATGCATTTTCGAATAGTATATAAATGATTAGGATCACTAATCTCTCTACGTTGGTATACGCTAGCTCTGATTGATTCTAGTTTAAACAATTAGGTCTTCATGGTTTACATCAAAATTAATGTCAGGCGATTTGGTTTAGCGGATGTCATTGTTGTGCATTCATACACACTTTTGTGTTACATTCGTAGATTATAGTATATGCATTATGCACATATAGATGATTATGTTCTGAAAGTTAAATATTGTCCGCTCTTAGCTATTTGCACTCCACTGCAAATGATAATATATATAAATAAATGTAGGACCGAGGTTAGACTTAATGGCTACGATGAAAGTCTTTGTATTGCCATTTATACTTTATATTGAATGATCTGAATGAAATTAAAAAATTTTCCCCAAACCTCTTCTTCTTTCTCATCTACAAATTATTCCCTCTAATTTCTGGGGTTAGTACGAAGACTAGGAAATCTGTAACAAATGGTGCCTTCATTGAGAGATGATTCTATCAAGGCTGCTTTTGACAAATTTGCAGACGAATTTCCTGCTTCAATGGCTAAATGGTTTGAAGCTAGGAAACAAGTTCGTGCCAAGCTTGAACCAGAGCATCATCGAAAAATACTCATATGCGGTTATACCCAAGAAGAGTATTGCGTTTGTGTAGCAAAAGATACCATTGGGTCAACATATTATGAAAGTGAGGATTCAATTGCTCCGGAGGATACAACAATTTCAAATCCAATCTCACCAACTGATGAAGCAAAACCAGTTCTAGAAGAGTTCAGTAGTTGCAAACATAGTAATCCTTTAAACGAGAATGTTGATCAATTGAAGGTGGACAAAACTAATTTGTTATGAATAGCAATGTGAGCTTGTCATATGGGGGCATATCCCACATCGGGGTTGTACATTTGTATCTGTTGAACTATAAGAGGCCAAATTAAAATACTGATGGGTGTAAAGGGCATCGGGTCAGTGTCGCTAGGGTGAAGCTAGCTTGGATATCTAACGTTTTAGGAGGAAATTGGGGTTTGAACTTATATCTTAACAAATACCTTTATGAGAAAGGTCACATAATATAAGACCTCGATTTTTAATGAAAATCCGAGGTATACCTTGGATGTAATCACATTCTTGGTCAGCTTTGGATCTTTTTCCCATTAACTCCTCAGCTGAAAATTTGTCGTGCTCCACTTTGGAAGAAATTTCAAACCTCTGATCCTTACTATTGCTAAATTCCACAAAAACTTCTTCAAACGTTTCTTCATTCTCATTTGGAAGCATAAAATTCTGCTTTGTCACATCTTCATAGGTCTCTCAACACACAAACATTCTTCATGTTGATTAAATACATAAATTAAGAGCTTCCTGTTTGACATACCTCTTGTAGATTTTTCATTAAACACCTTGTGAGTACCACCATTTCCTTGATTCACATCTTTTGTAGCTTTGATTTCTTCACTATTTGAGCCTAAGATCTTCATTTCAGATATCACCTCCAGACCTCTTCCATTGGAAGCTCTTAAGTAATCAAATTTCTTCATGACTTGAACTTTTCATCCATAGAACTCTACAATTTTTTCATAGATTCTCGAAATTTCTCGAAATGGTTTTCTAGGGTTGTACAATTTTGATTGTAAGTTGCCATTGTCCATCAGGACGACTTTGATACCAATTGTAAGGAACATAGAAGTAGAATAAGGATTTGAGAAGAATTATGAGAGAAATTTGGTAAAGAAAAAGACAAAGAGGAGAATCAGGAGATAGAATATCACATTACCATTTACTAACTAAAACACAATTACAACTTAGCTTATAAAACTAGCTTAGAATACTACTATTACAACTATGCCTATACTAATCCTATATTTACTTCTATATCCTGCCTATTCCTTACATAATTCTCTGCATCAAAGTGGATTGTCTTTGGTGGGCAACATCATGATAAGGGAACATTGTGCAAATGAGAATGGAATACCTGATGAAGGGAGTTTGATGAAAGTCTCGAACGAGAATTGGGTTACAAGTGGCAACCAAATACCAAAGGAATTGCAGAGATTCAGCCACCTACTAACCACATGGCTTGCGAAATCAAAATTGAACAAGTAAATGGAATTGGTACTCATGGTTAATTGTTTAAAATCAATGATAGAAATAGAGTATACAACAACAGTAAGATTACAAATGTGGATAGGTTTTTCGAGGGCGTTCATGTAGTTCTGTATGTTCAATTAAAGCTTGATAAGGAATTTTTAGACAAATTTCAATTGACATATAATCCGAACAAAGTTGCACATCTTGAAGAGAGAACATTATCCGAGGAAGCACCTCAACCCACAATTTTTAAAAGTGTTGTGGACTCAACTGTTGAGAATTATTTCAATTTGAATAGCTTGTATGAAGGAGCTTATGGAGCGCATATTGCACCAAAACCACCAACAATGGTGAGAATACAGGTTGTTTAAAGATATTTGAGGAAAGGCCAAAACGAGGAGTTGTGCTAAATTTTAGTCAAGGAAATTGAACTGAAGTGTCATGCTATGTACTCTTGTTGGGGAAATTCAAAAGAAAAAAATAGTGACACTACTTCAAACAACTTTGCCATAAAATACTATGTGGATCAAAAGTTTGATATGTTACAATATGGTTGTTCGATTAAAGGCAAATGTGAAATGATCATCATCGTTGCACCAACAAAACAAAAAGAGGAGCAGGTGTTTGAATGGATTGAAAGAGGAGGACAACAGAAATTGGACCAAATTTAGCTTTGGAAATTTCAGTAACATATGTGTGACGGATGGAGGTCTACATCTTGAATGTATGAGAATTCAACTTTGGAGGGAAGGTGATGACATAAAGTTAGATGGCAGGGAGCTTTTTCGGTTACCGGCTTGTTTAACATCCAAATATCTTCAAGAGATTCGGGATAAATTTGGTAGGAACCGAACTGATCTTGTTGCAGTAACATCCAAATATCTTCAAGAGATTCGGGATAAATTTGGTAGTAACCGAGCTGATCTTGTTGCAGCAGAGAGTCCAAACCATTATGGGACAATTGAAACCATTTCACGGCTTGTTTACCCAGCTTCGTGGTCATGGATGCAAAAGTAAATGCTACCTTATTGCTGAAATTGTGTTCAGTAAAAGGCTTGATATGAGAGGGAGCATATACATAGCGCTGGAGGACAGAGGAGAACCTCTCTTGCCAAGTGCAGCAAGTAAGAAGAATATTCAACTTATGAGGGCTAACAAGGACGTCTACATGTTTTCTATCTCAGGGCTGAAACTTGTCACTTATGGAGGAAGACTTGTCAACCCAAAAGGCTTACAATACACAAGTACACAACAATGTTATCAAAGAAGTTTTAAGCCATGGGATACAAAAATGTTATAGTGATTTATTTTGATCGGCCACATACATTTGAGGATGAATATGGAGGAGGTTGTAATACAAAAGAAGTGAGAGACTTTAACACATATATTGATGTTTGCCTCAAAGAATTGACTACTTCTAATGATGCCGATATGTTAACAATGGCATGTTATGGTATAGGAATCATGGCAACAAATTGTCGGTCTTTTCTATAATGTTTGGGGTGTACTAAAGAGTGGCAAGTTAGTATATGCAAGGAGAATTTTCAATTTTGTCGGATGCATGTTATACTCATATTTACTCTGACTTGTCTGTATCGTATACTTGTCCTATGTTTTCTTGAGATGTTTAATAAGTGGAAGAAAAAATGATGGGAGTTTAAGCCAAAGCACATGGACAAGGTTCTATTTTATAAGATGGACAAGTTTTATGAGTATTTGGGAATGAACAAGCATGTTACCGGAGTACACAATTTATTCAACAAAATTAAATCATCACTTGACGAAATCAAGTATTGGACATGGTATGAAACTGTGGCAACCATAAAGTAGAAAGAGGTGGTATCCCACTTTTTAGTGGGGCTGCCTAAAATTGAGATCCTTGTGGCAATTGCTTCTGCTCCTGGGGAGAAGGGAAAACAATGGGAATTAATTCCATTTGTGAATAAGAACAATGATGGTAAGGTATTGCTTGCAATGATGGTAGAGTTAAGAGTGTTTATACATGATATTGAAGGTTTGGAGCATGCCCATGTTTTGAGTTCCTCTCTAGTGTCTAACATTCCAATGGTGAGGAGGTCCACTTCTATACATTTGGTTTTCCTGAAATTGTGTACCAATCATAAAGCATGATAGCTACTATTAGAGCTTTACTAGTAGCTTATACATGTGGAGTTGAGAAGCAGACTTGCACTGGGTAGCAGTTTGCATGTTTCTCAATTTGGTTTCTTAGGAGCTCCTGACTAGAGGTTTGCATGTGTGTTGGTGACCACTTTATAATGGAGCTTAGAAAGAGTTTTGATGGGTTCAAATTGTCAAGTAGCTTGCATTTCCACCTTGTGGACAAGGTAGATTTTGAGGGGATGGTAATGTAACAAATATAGACTATTATATATAAATAAATGTAGGGCCGAGATTAGACTTAATAGTTATGAGATGAATGGGTAGGATTAAAGCCTTGTATTGTCATGTATCCCTTTATATTGTGGCTTGTAAACACTGGGAAAGATATGAATGAAATTAAAAAAAAATCCCCAAACCTTGCTTCTTCTTTCTTATCTACAAATTCTTCTGGTCTTCTCTCTAATTTCTGGAGTTCGTACGGAGACTAGAAAATCCGTAACAATTTATCAATTCCGCATTGTGCTGTATAAAAGTTTTTTTAGATTTATATTATGATCAAATGTGAAGTGGAGTACTCTGTGAAGTGGAGTACTCTTGTTGGATTGCGGAGTGCATCAATTGTTATGTTTATGATTAAAAAAATGTCTTTTGGAGACATGGGTGTGTTTGTCTGTGAATTTTTTTTGTTAAATGAATTTGTAATGAAGTAGTCAGCATTCCATTCTTTTACATAAACTTGGGACTCTAATTGATGATATGACTATTTATATCTGGTACTTTCATTCACCACTGCAATTGATTATTCATAATAATATTGTTTACTGGGATTTATAGGAGGTATGCCCGAGTATCAAAAACATTCTTCTTTTGGACTCTGAAGGAAAGCGTGTAGCAGTTAAGTATTATTCAGATGATTGGCCAACAAACAACGCAAAGTTAGCTTTTGAAAAGTCTTTGTTTACTAAAACTCAAAAGACAAATGCTAGGACGGAAGGTATGTCAATGTTTGCCTATACTCACACTTAAATGTGGATTTATTTATTCTTTTGCTAAATCTTAAATGTGGATATTGTTTGAATGTTGCCATTTAGTAGTTTGATTACTGACCCAGGTTTTCATGTCTTGTTCAAAGTATTGGATGAGCATATCATGTAGAGAATAAACATGAGTTTAATGTCTTGATTTTCAGCGGAAATATCATTGTTAGACAACTACATTGTTGTCTATAAGTTTGTCCAAGATTTGCACTTCTTTGTGACTGGAGGTGATGATGAAAATGAACTAATACTAGCCACAGTCCTCCAGGGGTTCTTTGATGCAGTTACCATTCTCCTCAGGTTGTTGGTCTGAAGATTCTGAATTTTGTTATTGTTACGTAGGTTATGTTTGGGAACCACCCCAAAAGTATATTGTAATGTAATGGAATTGACCTACTTTGACCTTTAAATAAGGAGCTTAATTGTTTGTGGGGAACCATGTACCTTTTCCCTTTTTTTGGCAGATTACCAAGATGTCCCTAAAAGTGTAATAGGATATGGAAAGTGAACATATTTTTGTCATAATAAAGAATTGGACCCATCATAGTGCACCTCCGTATAAAATAAAGAACATGTTTACTCCTATCCATCAGTTTTAAGTTACTTAAAAATTAATGAGGTACCTTTTGCTGCACCAAGGACTTTGATGTTTCTAAAATGTACCTCCTTACTGTATAAATGTAATTTGGGTGGCAGCCCAAACATATCCGTAAATTTAGTTACGATGAAGTCTTATTGTGTGACTATGCTTCCTAATTGAGTGTCTCGTTGCTGCAGGAGTAATGTTGACCAAAGGGAGGCACTTGAGAACTTGGATCTGATTCTTTTGTGCCTAGATGAGATTGTTGATGGAGGGTAGAAAATATACTCTCTTTTTTATTGATATTCTTTACATATACATGAGCATTTGATTCTCCGGCCTTTCAAGTTTTTTACTTTGCAAGAGAAATAAATGTATCCCTGAAGACAATTATTATTCGATGAACATGTGATTTAGTGTGATTTCTATGTGGCTAAACTAAGTTCTATAATTGAACATGTTAAGGATGTGAATTTCACTTTTTTTCCTTGTAAAGTATTTTTGTTACAAGAAGTTGTCACGATCATATTTTTTTTAAAAGTTTCACAAGCATCATATATCTGGCAGGATGATTCTTGAAACTGATGGCACTATTATTGCTGGAAAAGTGGCTAGCCATAGCATAGATGATGGGGCACCTTTGTCTGAGCAGGTAATTTTAGCTTGGTCTCCCCTCTTATTGAGCAATATGAATAGCCTGCGATAGAAACTGTATTGCCCAATTCCTTATAGGAATATTATATATTTGCTTGAAACATAAAGTCTAAATTCTACACCTTTTAATTATTTTGGACACAACCAGCACTAACTAAACCCATAACTGTTTACGACTCAAATTTCTCATGGGCTTCTTGCAACTAAAATGACTTTATTCCTGTGTAGTTTGTTGTTAATCTAACAAAAATTTGTCTTGCAGACTATTACTCAAGCTTTGGCTACAGCTCGCGAACATTTTACTAGATCACTTCTTAGATGATGCTTCTATGTGCATATAATACACAAATGAGTTGGCTTCTCATTCTTACAGTTATTTTTCTTTTTCTTGGTTGGTGGAGAATAGCTTGTTTTCTTCTTCTCTCTATTGATCTTGTGATTCAGATTATAATGTTTGCTTAAAAATTTCTCCCTTGGAAAAATTATTGGTTACGTTGACAGATATTGCAGTTGGACCCAACTTATTTAACATAATAGATTTGACAAAGGGCACTCTGGTGGAAGCACATGGAATTTTTACTTGGAGATAAGAATGATAACCGGATGGATTTTATGTTTGACCTTAACAAAGGGCCAAACCACCCTGTGAAGAGCTGAGCAGGAAAGGAGAAGCCTAATTTTGTATCTTATTTATTCAATTAGACAAATATATGAAAATTGTCATCGATATAGATACATTTGCATATGCTTTTCTTTGCAGTACATGTTTTGTATTTTTGGGTTGGGACAAAAAGTAGGAGGCCAAAGAATATAGCATTTGTTGCATTCGAGGGTTGGGTTTTTGTATATGATATTGGTTAATATTTATAACAGATTTGGCTATAGTTGACTTGGTCAACAATCCGAACATTTTCTTGATATAAACTTGACTTGGGTGTAAAATATCTATACATAAATTGGCCCTCTGTGCTGGTGATACGTCAACTGGCTGGAAGCACAATTACCATATGTTCAAGTTTTGCAAGTAAAAACAGATATCAGTGTCATAATTATTGTTCGTGGCTTGTTCATAGTGTGTGTATGTAGCTTGGTAGGGTTGCCTTTTGTATTGTTTCCTTGTAGTAGTATTTTTGTGATATACGCAAAAGTTTATCAAGGAATTGATAGTTTGTTGCCCTTGGCTGTCTTTTGTTGACTATTGTTAAATAATAGCCTAGATTTGATTTGATTTGAATTGAAATTAAGGCACTATTATCTGGTAGTAAAAGGCAATTATGAAAAAATGATGGTATATATTATTGGTTGTTGCTGCAATCAACTGGACGTGAGTACCATAATCATGTTATTTAATTTTTATTTATTATTATGTGTAAATTACACATGCATGCATGTGTTGCGTTACGTGACTAGTATATATATATATATAGAGAGAGAGAGAGAGAGAGAGAGATTGATTGAGTAATGGTTTTGGTTTACAAATTTAAATTTATGTTTTGTCTTTGTTGTGGGATATGTTATTCTCAATCAATAGATGGACAATGGAGACATCTATCTACCCCCGGGCCCGCCTCTTTGATTCAAAGTTTCAATAATCCACTAGACTTTTTGTATGTTACTACTACTTTGAATCCTGGTGAGCGGGCACTAGGCACCGGGCAGGCAGGATACATACATCAAATTTGTCCACAAAAACGAAAGAAAACGACATTGAGTTAATTAACTCACCAGTGACAAATATATATATATAGATATAGATATACCTACGGTACTGGTACTCATTTCTTAACCTTTTATTTTCACGACAATGTAGACCCCCACTTTCAATTTTCAAAACCAACACAAACACTCTTGGGGCAATTCTCGTGTAATTGATTCGAATAAAAGTTTTACTTATATTAAGAAAAATAAAATTGATAAAATTATTTATATTTAAATTCTTATTTAATTATATAATTTTTTTCAAATGACTAATGATGACTTCATGAATATATGTAGATAATATAAATATGACAATTCACATCATTATAAAAAATAACTTTTTTAAAGGTATATATACAGCCACAATAATCAAAAGAAAAGGTTTAGACTAGTCTAAATAACCAAAGTACTCCTAGAATTAGGATTTAAAGACTTTATATATATATATACCAAGAAAGAGAAGGGATTTAAAGATGGTGGAAAGATAAATTTAATACTAATAGATTTTTACTAGTAGTAATATGTAATAGTATATTTGTAAAGTTGTTGGGATAGAGAAGAAATAGTAATTTAATTAGGTGTATAAAGTTTTGGGGTCGTGAGCCTCACACATTTTTGCAATTGTTCAAACACTTCTCCATAAAATAAAATCACCAAAATGCATCACATACTATTTGTAATCAACTAATTTTCTCCGACAACAAGAATAAATATGGCTTTCGATTACTCCATATGAATGAATGAATATTTTTTATACAAATAAAAATTATGTTATAAATTACATATGACTTTATAATATACTCCCTCCGTCCCAAATTTACTGTAAGACCCCGAATTTTATGAAATAAAAGTATTCAATTTTTCTTATAATTACTATTCAGTAAATGGTTAAATTGATAAAAGTTTAAAGTTATGGGTGAAATATGAATTTTTTTCAAAATAAGCAAGTGGTTATAAAATAATCATTGTTGTCGGGGAATATTCGTTTGGTCGTGGAATATTCTTTCTGTCGAGAAATATTCGTACGACGGCGCAGCTATTTGTGGGCCCCATAACGAATAACTGTCGGGTGAAGAAAACGACAAATTTGAGTTTTTACAAATAACGGCGTAGTTGTTACCGTTAACACTGTTGGAATATCCGGTGGTTAAAATACAGTAATACGCGTTATTGCACAGTAGCACACGGTATTGCATAGTATTTTTGAAATTATTGATTCTTACGTAAGAAGAAACTACTCAATAATCGTTACAGTAATTACTGTTCAATATTTTATTTTATTGATTCAATAATTGCTACGTTAAAATTTTATATTATTGTTGTTCAATAATTGTCACTGCACAGTATTTTCCATTATCAGATCAATAATTCATATTATTTGAATAATATTATTAGATAACATTATTGGCAATGACTAGAAAGTTCTGTCTAAGGAGAGGTTTGGTCATCTAATTGCGCGCTAGTAAGGAGAAATCCTTATTGGAAAGCCCCCTCTTTCCTGGGAACGGCCTGGTTGTCATAAATGTGATACTGTAATATTATTTGTGAATAATTAATTATTGATTCATATGATAAGAAAATATTTATTTTATGTGGATATAAATGAGGGATATATTTTTGTGGTTAAAAAATGAAGGAGTTAATGTTGAGGTTTTTATCCGTATTTTTGTCGGAATGGAGGTATTAAAAATCAGGGTTTTTGAGATATTTTGCGGGGGTTATAATTTTTAATCCGACCGTTGGATCGTGGTAATTTTTGGATATGTTATACATATATAAGTTGAGTATATGCCCACAAATTTTGAACCGTTAAAAATGAACGTATGATTTATTATGAATTTTACGAGATGACTGGTTCAGAAATTGTTAAATTTTCGGAGTTTATCATTTTGGTGGAAAATTCTAGAATTGGTGGGCTCCACTTGTGGTTGGTGAAGAAATGTGCTGAATTATATTTCAAATGTGGTAGGTGGGAATAGTAGCAGGTAAAGCCATCAGGTTGCAGGTCAAACCTACCAAAATTTTTCTATAAATAGAGGGCTAAGTTAGAATTGAAAATCACACCAGAAACATAAGCTTTCTCTCTTTCTCTCTCTATATTATGAAGCATATTTTGTGAGTTTTTAGATACTTGGTGAGTTTCTATTCATCAATGCAAGTTTTCTTCAGCATCATATCCGATATCCAGTCAGAAGTACTGCTCTTTTGAGGTAAGGGATTGTAAGGGATAGTAAGGGATAGTAATGAATTTTAAGGGTTGTTATGATTTTCAGTTTCGTAATTTTTCTGATCTTCAAAAATTATGGAAAAATTTGAAATGATATTTTGATGAGTTTTATTAATTGTGTCCAAAAATGGTGATTTTTTGATGTATAGATTAAGAGTTATGAATCTTACGGGAAAAGACTATTTTAAAAGTAACCGCTTATAATTTCTTGTGGTTAACTCCAAAATTGATGAAATTTTTATTGGGAGTACATGTGTATGATAGAAGTATACTCTGTAAATTTCAGAATTTTTGGATAAAAGTATAATTTTTGATAAATGTCTAAATATTCGGTGGTTTTGGCCATATGAAAAATAGTAAATGAGTTTTAAAAATTCTGAGAAAAATATATGTTCAATATGGGACTATATTATGCTAAATCCCAGAAAAGAAATATTTTTGGAACTGATTTGGTATTTTTCATGAAAATGGTCTAGTTATGAGTAAATGAATTAAATATGTTTTGTGAATAAAGAAAATTGAAAAATAGGATTTTATGGCTTGAGAATCCTATATGAGGTATATGCAGATTTTTGATGAGGGTTTTGGTTATTGATGATGAAATTGTAAGAGTTGGCATTTTATGATGATTAAATGCATTAATTAGTGAAGTGTAAACAATTAAAATAAATTGTTTATAAATTTAAGTAATGTTATTCTTTCAATATCATTATACCGAAATATTGGTATGAATTTTATTGTAGAATTTCTATCTTTTGTGTCGGGGTTACTATTCATGAGTTACGAATATTACTCTTGAGATTAAAACTATATGTTGATCATATTATTTTTATCATCATATATAACATTTTTATAACCCTGATGTTGAAATTCTCTTTCACTGGAGTGTAAAGATGGGTAGATTATTGGTATGATCATGACTAGGGTTCTCTTTGGCCTGTATTGCAAAGTTGAATTGTGACTGGTATGATCATGACCACTGAATTTATAATTGAATATCTTAAGCTTAAGTGCAAAGGTGAATTGATCAACATGGTTATAATTATTGTTTATATAAATTCTGAAATGATTATATTTTTCTTTGAGATATTAATATATTTGGCCTGTAGTGCAAATATGAATTGTTGATGAATATTTTTGGCCCGTAGTGCAAAGATGACCTGTTGTTGAATATCTTTTGGCCTGTAGTGCAAAGATGAACTGTTGATGAATATCTTTGGCCTGTAGTGCAAAGATGAATTTATTAGTATGATTATGAACAGGAACTGTGATTTGGTATAATCATGATCTTTAATGTTTCAGGTAAAGACAGGTGATGAAAATTATCTTCGTCCTGAATGCGAAGAGAAATTTAGAACTACAATTATGATTATGAGTTATTTATATGATTGTGGAAAGGAACTGTTGATTGATGTTACAGGGATAAAACATTGTTGGTGGACTTTTAACATGGAGAAGATAATAGACTTTATGGTCTATGTGACTCTTCTAATGGATTGCTCGTTCCGCTGCAACTATGGTTGAAATTTTTATCATTTACCATATGTTCTAAATCTCTGATTTATTATTGATGAAGACTATTGATAATTTAATTATCTTTAGTCATGAGATTCTTTACTGAGCTAGTTGTGCTCACCCTTTTGCTTCACAATTCCTTTCAGGTAATAAGAGTGTAGCTGGGTCGAGCGGGGGTAACAAGGGAATAGAACGGTGGTCATCATTTAGTAGTTATATTTGGTGAAGAAAATAGGGTGAGGCGAACCCAACGTTGGAAGGGTGTTTTGTCACTATCATACAAGATGTCTAATGACATACAACCTCGTGTCATCATAGGACAGGGTTGTGCTCATCCACTTGCTGAGTATATCTATGGGCACTACCTATATAATCTTGGTGTTTGTTTGAAGTATAATTCTCAATTAGAGACAGTGGAGATAATGATAAGTCAAGAGAAGACTCACCATTGGGAAGAATATGATAGTAATCTTCTCGTTTTTCTTTGGGGTCTATTGGGTCAACCAAGGATAATTCTGTGGCCATATGATATCTATCATAACCTAGACGCGTGGCCTCCCATGTACGAAGGTTTCCTTGAGCACTTCCCAAAGATTTTAATTTCTAAAATAATTTTTGACTATACCTTTATGTAAGGTGTTATTGTGAGGTGATGTTCACGGTTGGAACATGAGTCACATTTGGTATATATTTGTATCTAAACTCACAGCATATGTGTTGTTGTATTTTGCACGACAATTGTTGTAATAAAGTTGTAGTTATTTTCTGTACCATGTATTTGACGACTCAGAATGGGTTGGGTGGAATGAACCTATTTTGGGGTCGTTACATTTACTGCTCAGTTTTGACTTTTTAAAGTCAAATTGACCATTTTTAAAACTAATATTTTTACTATTTTTGCTTAAATATAGGTGAAGTGATTATAACCAAAAGAAAGTATATACAATTTATTACTAATCCCAATTTTTATAATTTTAGAAATATATTTATATATGCTTAATTATTAATTCTAAAAATAGTCAATTTAATTTAAAAAAGTCAAAACTGAGCAATTAATTTGGGACAGAGGGAGTAATAAACTTTAATTTTTTAACACACAAACAAATGGAGTAATTTGTATGTATAGTTTTTGGAAGACTTGTTATTATATGGGGAACCTATACCTATTTGTGTAATTTCCCAATCCATTAAATCCTTCTTGTCCACGTAGGACTTAGTGGGACCCATACAGCTCTCGGTGGTTGCTCATTCTTCTTGCGACTTTTTTTATTTATTTTTGCCAGCCTGTTTATTTAGGAGAAATATTTTTAATTAATTTCAAAAAAATAAAAGAAATACTAACAAGGAAAAAGAGAGAGCAGTAGACCAGTAGTAATTTACAAACGGAGAGGGGCCCTGAAGCTATTGGCGTTGGTTCGGACTCGGGACGGAAAGAGACCTTCTTTTGCTTAAACCCCTTCGCCTCTCTCTCTCATCTTTCGGTGATCTCTGCAAGTTTAGAGCTGGGCTTTACTTGATCTCATTACTTCTCTTTCACTGTTCTGAAAAGATCACCACCCATCTTAATTACAGGTAAAACCTTTTTCTATCCTCATTGTATATGTATGTTTGTCTCTGTGTATATATTATATATAGGTGTATGTCAAGATTTGTTCTTTTTCTTTATGAATTTTTTTTTGAGTTTGGGGTTAATTCACTGATAGTAATCTGAAGCTGTATTATATATTTAAATATATTCTCTTTAAATTCTTTATTGTTTAGCTGGGAAATGCAATTATTTTTCTTTTTCTTTAATCGTATATGTAAATTTGCCTTTGAGTAATTTTTTGACAACTAGGATGTGGCTATTAGATGAAGGGACTATTGGGGTATGCAGTTTTAAATGACAATTTTGAATTATTGGCCTAATTTTTGTGTTTGGTCCCTTATTTTCAAGATTTTGGATATGAAAATTTTAGCAGTGTTTGAGGTTTTGAATTCTGAAAATGAGTTTTAAAGTTGACAAGATCTATGTTATATTTATAGTTAAGATTGACTAATAGTTCAATTTGAATCTCAGAGTTTATAATTTGTAAATCTGAGGATAAAGCATTTTGAATTTTAACTGATTTTTTATTTGAGTGTTAATGCAAAATTCCCTTTCGGGTGTGTGTTTTATTTACTATTTGTGGAGTTTGATTTATGTTCTTGGGTTTGATGCATTCACAGATTGTGCTCAGCTGGATTTTGTCCAATCAGTTTGTTTGACTTAATAAACTCCAATACTATTGAAATTCAGTCTTGGGAGTAGTTTAACGTGCACATTGAGTTCTTTTGATTGACTGGTGAATGCTAAAGTTCTTATGTGGTAATCGCAATTAAATTGAGCTGAAGCCTGGGATATGGCACACGGGAGGATCAGGGCAAAGCTTCGAAGGAGCAGTCTTTACACATTTGGATGTGTTAGGGCAACTCCTGACGATGTGGAGGGTCCACATCAATTCCAAGGCCCTGGATATTCACGAATCGTATACTGCAACCAGCCCCGTGTCCACCAAAAGAAACCTCTTAAATACTGCTCAAATTATATATCAACCACAAAGTACAATATCATAACTTTCATACCCAAGGCAACCTTTGAGCAATTCCGGCGCGTTGCCAATGTTTACTTTCTACTGGCTGCAATTCTGTCACTTACACCTGTTACTCCATTCTCAGCTGTCAGTATGATTGCTCCTCTGGCCTTTGTGGTTGGGCTTAGTATGGCAAAAGAAGCTCTGGAAGACTGGCGCAGATTTATACAGGATATGAAGGTTAATCTACGGAAAGCCAGCGTTCATAAAGAGAATGGGGTATTTGCTTATAAGCCATGGATGAAGATTCAGGTCGGAGACGTTGTAAAAGTAGAAAAGGATCAGTTTTTCCCTGCAGATTTATTTCTTTTGTCATCTAGTTATGAAGATGGGATCTGTTATGTGGAGACTATGAACTTAGATGGAGAGACAAACTTGAAGGTTAAAAGAGCTTTAGAGGTAACTTTACCCCTGGATGATGATGAATCTTTCAAGAGTTTCTTGGGAACAATTAAATCTGAAGACCCCAACCCTAACCTTTACAGTTTCGTGGGTAATCTTGAATTTGACCGCCAGCTCTATCCTCTCGATCCCAATCAGATTCTCCTCAGAGATTCAAAGCTTAGGAATACAACTTATGTGTATGGAGTGGTAATATTCACCGGTCATGATAGCAAAGTCATGCAGAATGCTACAAAATCTCCTTCAAAAAGGAGCAGGATTGAAAAACAGATGGACAAAATCATTTATATCCTCTTCACACTCCTTGTGCTGATCTCAATAATTAGCTCTGTAGGGTTCGCTGTAAAGACAAAATTCCAGATGCCGGATTGGTGGTATTTGCCTCCAGATGATAAGGGACTTTATGATCCTAGCAGTGCCAACTTGTCTGGCTTTTATCATCTGGTCACTGCTCTTATCCTTTATGGATACCTAATTCCCATCTCACTCTATGTTTCTATTGAGGTTGTGAAGGTCCTGCAGGCAAAATTCATTAACCAAGACATACACATGTATGATGAAGAGACAGGAACCCCTGCTCAAGCACGAACATCAAATTTAAATGAGGAGTTAGGCCAGGTTGACACTATTCTCTCTGATAAAACTGGAACTTTGACATGCAACCAGATGGATTTTCTCAAGTGTTCCATAGCTGGAACTGCATACGGCATGTCTGCTAGTGAAGTTGAAGTAGCAGCTGCAAAGCAGATGGCAATGGACTTTGACCAGGATCCCGACTTTTTAAGCAATCCCATCCATAGAAATATTGCAGATATTTCATGGGAAAAAAACGGGCGTAGTTTTGGACAACCAGAAATTGAGTTGGAGAGTATCATTAACTCTAAAGATGAAAAGTATCAGAAGCCTGTGATCAAAGGGTTTAGCTTCGAGGACAATCGTATCATGAATGGAAATTGGTCTAGAGAACCCTATGCAGATGTCATTTTGTTATTCTTCCGGATACTTGCAGTTTGTCACACTGCAATCCCTGAGCTAAATGAGGAGACCGGGAGCTTTAACTATGAAGCAGAGTCACCAGATGAAGGAGCTTTTCTTGTCGCAGCAAGAGAACTTGGCTTTGAGTATTGTAAAAGATCTCAAACAAGCATATTTGTGCGTGAAAGACATCCTTCTTCTCAAGAAACTGTTGAAAGGTCAGACATGTTCAATTTACTTTTTATATTAGTTCACCTTGGATTCGATGTCTTGACAGACCATGAATTTCTTGGTAATTTTCAGGGAGTTCAAGATTCTCAATCTGCTGAATTTTACTAGCAAAAGGAAGCGAATGTCTGTCATTGTCAGGGATGGTGATGGACAGATTCTTCTGCTGTGCAAAGGCGCAGACAGGTCTGGCTCTGGATTTTGTGCTGTTTTCGACTCTTTTAATTTTTCATTCAAGTAACTCACGGCTGTAGCTATGCGTTGATATAATTAGTTTCACACGTTTAGATTCTTCACTTAGCTCCTAGTGGTGTTGTTGTAGCGTGCATCTCTTCATTTCATTCGCGTATTATTCTTAAATCGGATGTACAATGAGATTATGTTTGAACTTTTTGACTTGTCATTGTCTCTTCTAGTTCGTCTCTTTGGGCTAGACTTCTTCTAGTTCTTCTCTTTGGGATAGACTGTATTCAGTGTATATTGATTTATTGAGATTTAGTTTTCTTTGTATGGGTTACGCAGCATCATCTTTGATCGTTTATCAAAGAATGGAAGAATGTTTGAGGAAGCTACTACGAAGCATCTGAATGAATATGGGGAAACTGGGTTGCGTACACTAGCACTTGCTTACAAGAAGCTTGAAGAGGCTGAGTATTCTGCTTGGAATGAGGAATTTCTTAGAGCAAAGACTTCTATTGGTGGTGACAGGGAGGCAGTGCTTGAAAGAGTATCAGATTTGATGGAAAGGGATTTGATCCTTCTTGGTGCAACTGCTGTGGAGGACAAACTGCAGAAAGGGGTAGGAGATATGGTTGCCATAGAGCAATAATTAACTAATCTATAATATTTCTCCTTTTCTTTTTTAGGTTCATCTCTAACTCAGTTACTGCATCTCAACTCCAGGTTCCTCAGTGTATAGATAAACTAGCACAAGCTGGTCTCAAAATCTGGGTTCTGACAGGTGATAAAATGGAAACTGCAATCAACATAGGGTATGTAAGGATCTGCTAATCCATAGTTACTTTGTGACTTGACTTTTCATTTAAGAATGTCTAATAACTGAAATAAAGCTCTATTTTCCTGGTGTAGATTTGCATGCAGTCTGCTTCGACAGGGAATGAAACAAATCTGTATAGCAACGAATGCCGGCACGTTAGCCCAAGATTCCAAAGAGGTACTTGTTTTTAGAAGCATGATAAAATTTCAGGAGTGTATTTGAATTCGTGTTAGGTCTAATTTCTGTATGTTTCTGAGCAGGTAGTAAAGGAGAATATTTTGAGGCAAATCACCAATGCCTCTCAAATGGTTAAGCTTGAAAAGGACCCTCATGCTGCGTTTGCTTTAATAATCGATGGAAAAACACTAACTTACGCGTTGGAGAATGATATGAAGCACCAGTTCTTAAATTTAGCAGTTGATTGTGCATCTGTTATATGCTGTCGCGTCTCTCCTAGGCAGAAGGCTCTGGTAAAATACTTCTATTCACCATAAAACTTTGTCTTCTTTCTCTCATTACTGTTATTCAATTTTCAACAATAATATTTATAATTGTTATATTTTATTTGGATTTCAGGTAACAAGATTAGTAAAAGAAGGAACTGGAAAGACAACCTTAGCAATTGGTGACGGTGCAAATGATGTTGGAATGATTCAAGAGGCAGATATTGGTGTAGGCATCAGTGGCGTGGAAGGAATGCAGGTTTGTAATACCTCTAACAGGCTGCTTTTAAAGTATACTTCTTGTAAACAATTGTACTTCTGTTTGTAGTTTTAAAATGTATATAATTTTACGAAATCTTCATCCTAGAGCGCATAGCATATTGTCTTTAGAAAAAATAACTTATGACCTTGACAAAATTATTGAATTCCAAAAAGTGCATTTTTAAATCAAAGAAGGCCAATGACTTAATTTTCTATAAAATATACAGACCCTTTGTTAATACTATTTGTAAATGAAATTTCTGGGAGTTTCTCTGGTAAGTATAGTAAGTGCAGGCTATGATTTTCCTGTCAATGGTTGTGTGTCGGCACTTCTCTCTTCTCCAGTGACCTTACTACATTCACCCTCATGCCGGAGATGAGACTCTGTCAACTAGCCCATCTCTAGCCAGGTTCTATGGACTTTCAGTGAAGAGGAATTATCATATGCTTAAGTGCATAACTTGCACTGTTTTCTATATTATTTTATTCAAACATTCAGCATTGCTTTGTGCATTATTTGGATACAACCCTTATGATATTCTGATACACACCGGTCACTGTTGGCATGTCATTATGAACAGACAACACACTTCATTACCCTCTGTTGCATTTTAGGAGTATCTAACGATAGAAGCTCTATGGACCCAATCAAAATTTTCCTAGCCTTTTAAAAAACCCCACATGTTGTAAAGGGAAATATATTTTACATTCCTTAATCTGTATCAAGCAAACAACTTTTCCACCGGGGGGGGGGGGGGGGAATTCTTTACTAAACTGATGATTGTTCAGGGGATTTGGCAGACCAATTAACTTTCTGGCAATAGACCAATATGTACATGACTAGCTTAATTCCCATAGACACTTAACCACTGGGTTGCTAATCACTTTTTGACAAAATCCCTACTAGTTATAGTGAAGTATTGCTACTGTTACCGACTATATATAGTACAAATGACATATTCCCCTCTTCAATCTTCTTCAATTTTGTTTTCAAGCTCACAAAGTTCTCAGCTTTTTGCAGGCTGTGATGGCTAGTGATTTTGCTATTGCACAATTTCGGTTTCTGGAGAGACTTCTGGTTGTCCATGGGCACTGGTGCTACAAGCGGATAGCTCAAATGGTAATAATTAAGAAGTGGCCAAATTAATCCTTGCCATATTTATTATAAACCAATCAGTTTTTTGCATGTTCACAAGCAGAAATGTTTATTTATTTTGGCATGTCAAACTAGTCTGAACTCACAGGCATGCGCTTGCGCACATAAACACAGACACACATCCACACATCAGGCATAACACATCTAATTCTTTTTTCTTGTGTTGATCATTACTTGGTCTTTCTCATTGAACTGCAATTCTCTGCATTCAGATTTGTTATTTCTTCTACAAGAACATCGCCTTTGGCCTTACACTGTTCTACTTTGAAGCATTCACCGGCTTTTCTGGGCAATCAGTTTATGACGACTGGTATATGCTGCTATTCAATGTCGTTCTTACCTCATTACCTGTCATTTCGCTTGGGGTCTTCGAACAAGATGTTTCTTCTGAGGTCTGCTTACAGGTCAGTCTTCCAGTGACATTTGTTTTGAACTTTAATGTACATTCACTTCACCAATGCTTTCGCACTCACATGAACTACTTGTGACTTCACAGTTTCCAGCATTGTATCAGCAAGGACCCAGAAACTTGTTCTTTGACTGGTATCGAATATTTGGATGGATGGGAAATGGTCTCTATTCGTCCCTCGTTATTTTCTTTGTAAACATTATCATCTTCTTTGACCAGGCCTTCCGCTCAGGAGGCCAGACTGCAGACATGGCTGCTGTAGGTACCACTATGTTCACTTGCATTATATGGGCTGTGAACTGTCAGATTGCTCTCACAATGAGTCACTTTACATGGATACAACACTTCCTTGTATGGGGAAGTGTCGTCACTTGGTACCTATTTCTATTTCTCTATGGCATGATATCACCGGTTTACTCTGGGAATGCCTTTAGAATATTCATCGAAGCTCTTGCTCCTGCCCCTCTATACTGGGTTACCACACTCTTGGTAACAGCTGCGTGTAATCTCCCCTACCTGGCTCATATAGCTTTCCAGAGAGCATTCAATCCTATGGATCATCATGTTATCCAAGAAATCAAGTACTACAAAAAAGACGAGGAGGATCGAATTATGTGGACAAGAGAGCGGTCCAAAGCTAGACAAGAGACGAAAATAGGATTCACAGCAAGAGTCGATGCAACGATCAGGCAGTTTAGAGGGAGGTTGCACAAGAAACATTCCTCATCGAGTCCACGTGGTGTAATGTCCCCGGGATGATTGTGCACATTAATTATACGATACATTATTCTTTTTTTTTTCTGTCTCTTGGTTAGGGTTTTGGCCGTATGCAATTTTGTTTAGTGGCCCTTTTCTAATTCATTCTTCATGAGTTTTGTTCAGTATAGTATATAGGATAGGTTGGTTGAAGCAATAGTATTGAGAAGGTTGTTTGTACAGTATTTAAAAGATCTGATTGCAGCTTATGAAAATACTACTACCTAGTTGATATTGATATAATTATATCTATATAGTAGTTGCTTGTTTCTCATCTTGAGATGGTAACTAGCTGGCTTAATTGTTTGACCAACTAGTATAAATGTTTGTGGACTGAAACTAGATACTCTTTCTTCAATTATTACTGAGAAAAACTAGCAACACCCACACGAGAAAGAGTAGTTCTACGCAGACAGGTATATTAGACCAAAAAATTGGATCGGTGCAATTTTTTTTTTCTTTTTTTTTTGCATGTGACTCTGAAAAAATGTATAGTATTTATTTCAACAATAATTTTTATAAAATATAGTATTTTATGTATAATTTGGATACATATATAAAAACAGGTTAGCTTGTCGATTTTTACCTGTCTGTCTAGACTTTTTCCACGAGGAATGCTGTATGAGATGTTACCTTGTAGCTTATTAGTTATTTTCTATTTACTGCCTTTTAGTTATTTTTTATGCTAAACTTTTTCAGCATTCCATTCTATAAAAAAGAATTTCTTTGTTAATTTTTGAAATCTTAAAATGTGAAATTATTTCAGTTAATAAACAGAAGTTAATATTGTAAATCAGATATTTAAATTTTCAAATAAATTCACATTACAATTTAATGTATAATATTTCATATATTAGCTATAATAAAAAAATAAGTGTGACTTTTAATATTACATTCTGGTTCGTAATTATTATTGGTCGAAACTAATTTATAATTATATATATATATATATATATATATATATATATATATATATGAGTCCGGATCCTGTCCGGGATCCCGGACTTTATAAAAATACGGACTTTTTTTTTAAAAAAAACAACTAATTTTTTTTTAATATTTTATGAAACTGAAACTTTTACATAATACAGTGTTTTTGGTGTGATTTGAATACATATAACAAAACATGACTGTACATATATTAAATTTTGGGTGTGACTTGGATTCATTTATTTATGTAAAAATTCAAGTTACATAATTTTTATTTATTTTTTTTAGTTGTTTAAAAAAAGAAAAAGGTCCGAATTTTATTATGATCAGAGAGTCCGGACCAGGTCCGGACTATATATATATATATATATATCTTAAGTATTCACTTATTGAAAGAGAGGGAGGAAGAAAACAAAATAAATAGATTTGAGTTATTTGTAATAATTTATTGTTTTCTCTTTTATTTGATACTTGGAGGAAGAAGAAAGTTATTTTATTTTATTTATTTCTGAAAGTTTGAATTTCAGTTTGTGTTATAAAGAGGACGGTGTCGTTTTTACAACTCATGAAACGAAAGAGGAAAAAACGAAAAGAAAAGATGATAATAATAAAATTATTTAGAGTAAAAACCAAAAAAGTAAAGCTTCGATTAGATCAAAGCAACAGAGAGTAGTGATATGATAATGCCTCCTCCCCCTCCTCGTTTTCTCTCTCTTTTTCTGCAACTTAAACCTCCATTAGAGTAGCTCCAACGAAGAGAGATTGAATTCCCATTGATCTTCTTCAAAAATCTCTTTATTAATTTAATTATCCCATTTGATTCATGAAATCATTTTCCTACAACTCCAGCTAGGTGCGGGACCCTTCCGTCCGCGGCTGATTTTTCCCGATCGACCGATTGTCTAGCCGTCGATCCATTTTGATTTTTTTATTTCAATTTCGTGAGTTATTAGGGTTTTAGTTTATAGCTAGGGTTTCGGGTAATCATCGATTCTGGAATGGAACCTCGGGTTGGTAATAAGTTCCGACTTGGTCGGAAAATCGGTAGCGGCTCGTTTGGAGAGATCTATCTTGGTTTGTTTAGAGATGTTGATGTTCAAATTTGTCAATTTATTTTTCTTTTGTTTGTTTCTGATGGATTGTTGCTGAAAGATTAATTATTTTTGCTTTGCAGGTACTAATATTCAAACAAATGAAGAAGTAGCTATTAAGCTAGTGAGTGATATGTTCTTTTTTGTACTTTTCAATTCTAGAAATTATTCAGTACAAACATAAATATATTGGCGTTATCTTATAGAGCTGTCAGTAAGGAGGGTATTGATGGTGCAACAGATTTGCATTTATAACTTTGTTACTTATTTGTCCATATTGTGCATAAAATTATCCTATTATGTATATGTTTTCTTTCATAACACATGGACATTTGAAATTCTTCTGTATACAACCAAAATACACTTTCTTAAAGTTAGTTATGTTATGTTTATATTTAACCTTTTCGCACCTATGGAAATTGGCCATAAACTTGCACTTTAGTACATGGAAAAATGCATTGGCAAGCATGAGAACACCCATTGGAGCTTGTTGTACAAATGCATTGGTATACGTGACAAATTTCTTTTTGTAACACTACAACAAGATGAATAAAGGTTATAAGCTGCGGTGGCTGGACTGCTGGAGTAACAGTACTGAGATTAGAGAAATATGTTTCTTTGGAGACGGGCATTTATACATCTTGTAAAAATACTTTAAATTTTTATGTGCCCAAAAAACTCTTACCAAATGCCAAAATAAATGCATATCCTCTATTGTTTTGATATTCTCGATTTCAATCAAATTCTTATAAAAATTGTAAGGGTTAAAGCCATATGAAGACCAAGGGTTGTGAAGAATTTTATGAAAAGCTCTATTAAATACATGAACATTCTTTTGGTGTTTCTAGCAACGTTATTGTAAGGACTACCTTTTCACTTTGTCCTTCTCCTTGTTATGAACCCCCCACTTGGCAGCACAAACTACTAGTTTCAGTCTTGTGACATGGACTCTACTTAACAGATGAAGTACTCGTGTTGGACACCCAACACCTAGGCGTGTGTGGAGGTATGGCATCCATGTTGGGCACGCCACATTATAGATTGAGAAGAATAAAAATGAGGCAAAAAAAGATGTGGAAAAGGAAACATATTCGCTGCGAAAGATGAAAAAAGATTGCACGACTGGTCAAACTTTTCATCTAAGCATGGTGTCTACGCACCCATATCCAAATATTAGGCACTTTTCAGCCATTTCCATGTGTATAAAGAACTGATTTTACAGAATTTGATACCTAGACACATACCTGTACCTCACACCCCACCTGTGTCCATGTAACATAGGCCTTGATAATTGTGTTAACCTTCAACATGGTTCTGAACAATTTTTCATTTCCTCTCACATCTCTCATTCTTTGTTTACTTTTGATTTCTCGTGTTTTTACTACTGAAATTAAGAACAATTTGGCGTAAGAACTTTTGGAGTAAACATTTGATTGCTATTTCCCTATTGAATTTACAAGCATTGGTACATCCTTTGTAGGCGAATCCTTGATTTTTTTCTTAGCGTCTTAAGAAAACACTTGCTCTTACTTGACATAAATTTGGTGAGAACATTTGTTCAGATTTTGCAGCATTAAAAATGATTGTTAGGTCGGGTGTTGCCAGATTTTTGGGGAACAAGTTAAGATTTTATATATGAATTGTTTAAAGAAAATGTTAACCAACTGATAATGTTAAAATTTTCTTTATGAATTTTTTTATGGAAATGCTAAACAATTGTAAGTTCTGGTGTCCATGGCTTGCATAAATGGTTGATTAGAAATCATAGTTGTCATGGCGTCGCCATGGCGGCGACTAGGCGTCTTGGCGCTAGAGAAGAACAAAACAACGTCTTTGACTTCGAGCCGCCGAACCTTACCCTTGGTAGTTGGGTAGTTGGCCCAAGTTAAGTGATTAAGTCATTTTGTACCCATGACTCATCATAACGGACTAGTTATATGATGTAATTTTGATTATTTATTAGGCTTGTAATGTGTGATGATTGTTGACTTGGTCGATCTTTTATTCTCTACGTAGTATTTGTTAACTTGTTCTACTAGTTTTCAATGTCAAAGTATTTTATTTTTGAATTTTAATTGTGGAGTATTCATATAATTGTGCTTTTAGTTGTATTCCATAGTGTTAGGTATTATGTTTTGAGTTTTAATGTATATAAAATTTTATTGTCGAATATGTTTTTGAAGTAAAACAAATAATATATAAATTGTAAATTGTTAACGACTCGTCGTCTTATGGACGCCATGACAAACGCCTTATCACTTAGGCTTCTTGGCGGTCAACTACCGTAGCGTTTTGTCGTGGCGCTGTAACAACTATGTTAGAAATATGTCTGGTAGCCTAAGGCTTGTAGAAATGGAGTAAGCATATAAGCTCGAGTTATATCATTCTTTATTGCAGAACTTTGTTTATGATATTGAAGGTCTGTGAATCACCAATTTTTTTTATTGTTTCTTACTTTACTCAGGAAAATATCAAGACAAAGCATCCTCAATTATTATATGAATCAAAGTTGTACAAAATACTACAGGGAGGAAGTAATGAACTTTTCGTCTTTTCCCTTACTCTTGTTGCATTATTTTTTCCTTGTTTTTTGCTAAATCATTTTTTTCCTTTTCCTGTTACATATCTGATATCCTTGTGTTTTGGCTATGATTTCTAATTTTAAAGCTGGAATTCCGAACGTAAGATGGTTTGGGGTTGAAGGAGACTATAATGTTCTCGTATTGGATTTGTTGGGACCTAGTCTTGAGGATTTATTTAATTTTTGTAGTAGGAAGCTGTCTCTGAAGACTGTTCTGATGCTTGCAGATCAGATGGTATATTTTTTTATTACAAATGTTGACTTTGAGCATTGAAATATATATTCGTCTTTCACCATTTAGTGGCGATTATATGTTTAACAGGTAAATCGGGTTGAATTTGTACATTCAAAATCATTTCTTCATCGCGATATTAAGCCAGACAACTTCCTTATGGGACTAGGAAGACGCGCAAATCAGGTTTTATTTAAATTTCATGGCTACCTTCATATATTCTTTTTTGCTTTTATATTGTCTATTTCATTGAATGCTATCCGATTATGATGTAGGTTTATGCCATTGACTTTGGACTGGCCAAGAAGTATAGGGACTCCTCAACTCATCAACACATTCCATATAGGTGAGCTCCTTTTGCTTATACTGAAAATAAGGATTTCATTAATTTATCACTTTATCGAGCTGTTTTGTAAGCGAAGGTGGGAATATGATTTTTCTATTTAACCCTTTTGTTGGGGACTGGGTATTTGGGAAACAAGGGAAATATAACACAGATAATCTCACACAAAAGTCAATTAATTCTTATGATCAAAATAATAATAAAGTACGCTATTTATAATACTTCTAGACAATTTTTTTAACCTAAATTGGACTCTAATAAGATAAGTATAAATTAAATAAGATAATTGCATATAAAAAAACTAATTAAAATACAACTTCTAATCCATAGGCTTCCAAAGTCTCTTATATTGTTCCAACCAACTTTTACGGACTTGTCCTACATCACTTTTGACATGCTATATTTATATTTTTTCCTTAATTTCTTAGTTCTTACTGTTCTTTTACTGCTTTTGGCAGTACTTTATGTTTTTGATACATTTTCTTTTTTGCACCGGTTGAGTTGGTCTTTAAAACTCATTTACTATATTTTTTGACATAATATGCACTTGGCATAATGTGTCTGGTTGAATGAATGCAGAATAGTCTCAATGATAGAAAAGTCGGCCTAGTTGGCTGACTAGTCGGCGACTAGGTCGGAGTCGGAGTCTCAACAAATCGACTAGGGTCTAATCCTTTGATTTAGTTGCTGGCCGACTTAGTTGGACTCCAGTCGGAGTAAATCAAAAAAACGGAAGAAATCGGAAAAAATGGGATTGAATGAGGTCCTTCTACCTAGAAGAAGTAGAAATGTGCGAGAACTAAATGAAGACGAGTTTGTATCGAAAGATGATGACAACGAAGAGAAAGATGAGGATTATAAGTTTGAGTCCGATGGAGAGCAAGTCTTGGAGGGATATGGAGAAGAAGAGGAGTGATTGACTATTGATTTTGTGTTACTTAGTTTCATTTGGTTAATTGGTTTTGAACTTAGAGCGTCGAACTATTTGATTTCACTTAGTTTTCATTTTTTTATTTGATGATTTATGTTATTCTACTTGCTCAAAACTTACGAAGGATGAAGGAGAATATATATTTTAAAAAAAATTGAAAATCCGACTAGCTGATTAATTTCCGACTAATCCCCTAGTCTGTAGTCGGTAGCCAACCGACTTGGGATCGACTAGCAACTTTTAGAACACTGAATGGTCTAGGTAATAAAGTGGTTACCCCCAATCCACTTTAGCATATCATTGTTTATTTTTGTTTAGTACTCCCTCCGTCCAATTTTGTTGTCCTAGTTTGAAAATACACGCCTATTAAGAAAATTTTCTTATCTTTAAATTACCAATCTTAAATACTCTATTATCATCTTGTTTGTTTTAAATAATTTCCTAACTCTTTCTTTCTCTTTCTTGGAATAATAAAATAGAGGAGAGGGGGAAAAGGAGTTTAGTTGTGTTTCCAATGGAAAAGTTAATAGTGCTACTTTTTCCAATGTATATCATGTTATTTTCAATGATTTTTTTTATAAAGTTAAATGAGGGTAGTTTTGGGAAAATAAGGACAAAAATAGCATTAAAATGAAAAGAGGACAATAGATTTGGACAAACTAAAAATAAATTAGGACAAGTAAACTTGGACGGAGGGAGTATTATTTTTCTGTGTCAAATCAACATTACTTGCCTAATTTGGAACATTCAAATATCATAATCTACTTCAGCTAACCTGCGATCTTTTTATGCTGCTCCTTGGGTGGTTATGATGCATTAAAACAATTCTATGTTATCTTACAAGTGAATTTGATTGATTGTATAAAGTTACTTTTTAGGATATCAAATATAAATGTTGAATTTAGCATGATTATAATATTACATTCATCCAACTTTATGTATATTGTTCTGGGTTTGTACATAACTGTTTGGTCTTAGTTTTCATAATATCATTTGATTTATGATAGGGTTTAAGCATGTATAATCGGGTTAGATTTCCAATTATACTAATTTTTTAGACATGAAATATTATATTTATAAATTCTGGCATGTATGTTGTATTTGTTATGCGTATGGATGTAGCCCCTGATCCCTAAATTGTATATCCAAGGTTTGGATGATTGTACGAGTTCTCTTAGTCCATGTTTAACATAACATCAAAGTAACATTAGACTCTAGGTACAGGAATATTTATTTAGCTAGTTTCCCCATTATTGTTGTTATTTTGTGCTTGGGCTTGCTGCTTTGTCTTGATGCGATTTAAGTTGGCAGCAACTTTTTGTCATCTTGTCTTTGATGCGACTTTTCTTAGGGATTTTTGTACAGTTTTTTCTTGTTGCGTCAGTTTTGAAAATATTTCTTGACTTTTTGCGCTTTTTTCTTGGAAATGATGTCGTATCAAATGCAGAGAAAATAAAAATTTGACAGGAACAGCAAGATATGCTAGCATGAATACGCACCTTGGCATTGGTATGCTTACTTCATGCTTAATTTTGTTTTTTTATCTTTCTTGTGCAGTCACATAATTATAGAGGTCTTACTAAGCACCTTTTTCCTGGTGGTTTTACTTTTTCTTCTTTCTAGAACAAAGCAGAAGGGATGATTTAGAATCACTTGGATACGTTCTTATGTATTTTTTAAGAGGAAGGTAAGCATGCTTTTTTGCATTATTATTATTATTGAACTCTTGATTACATCAGTATTTATTTATGCCTGCATTGTTTCTCTTCTGTAGCCTACCTTGGCAGGGACTGAAAGCAGGAAACAAGAAACAAAAGTATGAAAAGATTAGTGAGAAAAAAGTTTCTACTTCTATTGAGGTAATTTTTTGTTTATTGGGGTTGTTATGATGCTAGTGAATATATGCACCGTGAAAACTGAGTAGAGAGCTCATTGCTTATCCCTTAGGCTTTATGTCGAGGATATCCTACAGAATTTGTGTCATACTTCCATTACTGTCGTTCACTACGGTTTGATGATAAACCAGATTATGCGTATCTTAAGAGAATCTTCCGTGACCTTTTTATTCGTGAAGGTTTGTATTTTCCAAATGCTTTATGGTATTTATGGTTAATAGTGTTATCTTGTGTCATCAATCTGTTGGTCATCTTCTTGCTTCAGGCTTTCAGTTTGACTACGTGTTTGACTGGACAATTTTGAAATACCAGCAATCACAGCTTGCAAATCCTCCATCGCGTGCTCTTGTAAGTCACATATCTTTGTAGTATTTTGCCTTCTTTTGGTCCAATCATACTGGCTGAATATGATCTTGAAAACAGGGAGCTATTGTTGGAACAAGTTCTGGGATGCTTCCGAATGCTGCGAATGTTAGTAGACAAACAGGTGGGTCTGTGTTTTCATTTCCAAATCCATGTTATTGTGGAGCTTACTTTTATTATGTTCGCAATAACTTGTTATTCAAACAAACCAGCTGTTTTAGTTTTTGTGATTTGATAATGTAGCAATAGTTTGTCACATGTCCTTCTATGTGATCACTATGTTATTCAAGTCTTGTACGAAATCAGCTTAATATTCTGCGAATCATGTGTCTGAAGTTTTTATGCTCTTTTTATGGCACATGGTGCTGTGTTAGCTCTTGATATGCTAGAAGCTTAATATATTCATGCTATTGCAAATGCAGGTGGTGATGAAGGTAGGCCTATTGGTTGGTCTTCGGCGAATCCCTCTCGTAATAGAAGTACTGGATTGCCTTTTATTTCTGGAAGCTTATCTAAACAAAAAAATCCACTTGCTGATGATGTGGCCGTGAGTAAAGAAGTAAGTTTTGCTTTTACTCAGAAAGAAAGCAGAAAAGAATAAACGAAAGAAAGAAAGAAAGATGAGTTATTTATTTCTTAAAAAGGTCTTTGAACTTTACTGCTCCATTGCATACAAAACCCATTGCGAGTTGAGTTACTGTTAATTTGATTTATGCATATACTGCATGTGGGTAAGGGTGAGGTTGTCTTTCTGCTAGTTTCGTAGGAATTACTCCCTCTTTCGAAGGTACATTTTCCTTTCAATTCTGTTCCATTATTAGAGTGACATTCCTAACATGCCATTATTTTAATTGTTAGTTGATTGAGTATTATCATGCCAACACTATTACATTTCTAGCTAATGTAAGGGATATATTTGGAAAAATAAAGCTTTCCTTAAAAGTCATCTTTTTAGAAAATTATCTTTAATTTTGGAATCGAGGGAGCAGTTGATAGAATTATTTTGTGGTAGTAACAGTATTGCATTACTGGTTGTTTTCCGGATTAGTTTTTGGTTGTTTTCCTGATTAGTTTTAGGTGCTTTTCCATGTTGTTCCTTTTCTCTCAGTGCATCCCCTTACTGGGACTAGTACTATCAAATTATCTCTATGCATTTCTCTCGCTCTCTGTGGCCGGGGAAGTGGACGAGTGGTTCCACCTTTTTTGTATTGGATCTGAAGGATCCACTTTGGTCATCCTTATAAATTTTTCCAGAGTTAATTTTGTTGGAAAAACGACTATGGCCAATCTACCTTAGGAACGATATTGTATCTCTGATTTTCATTATGTGAATTTCCTTGGTGTTAGCTTATCTGGGTTATTCGCTTCAAGATATAGTTGGCCTTGAATTATTATTTGCTGCTTCTTTTATTTGCTACTTGACTTGGCTTGGGCTCTGCAGTTATCTAGTTCTAATTTTTTGAGGTCAAGTGGATCTTCAAGGCGACCTGCTGTCTCAAGCAGTCGTGAGCCAGTAGTTGCTGGGGGCGACTCCGACCCCTCACGTGCCCGCACAACTGATGCAAGCCCAGGGGCGGTCCGCAAGATTTCTAGTACTGCACAAATAAGTTCACCAGTTTTATCGTCAGATCAGAAGCGCAGCTCTTCTAGTAGAAACCCCTCTAACATAAAGAACTTTGAATCCACTCTCAAAGGTATCGAAGGCCTGCATTTTAATGATGAGAGGTTGCATTTTTAGAAGTTGCGACCTAGTCACTTCCCTACTGTAAATTTTGAAAGGTTATATGTTGTCAAGAATGGGTTTTTCTGCATAATATTACTTTTGAGGAAATTTGGTATCTGGTATGTGTATTGGTACAAGTTCGGTATTGTCTATCCAAAAACCACAACATGGAAGAGTTCACGCGGTTACAGATTCCCAGCGGAGATCCATCCCAGTTGGCCTTAGTCAACATGTTCGAGTTGTGTTGGCATTTTTCTGTTCTGTTTGTGCTCTCTCTCTCTCTCTCTGTCTACATCCCTAAAGCCCAAGGTGACTTAAGCTGTGTCCCTGTAATTTGGTGACTAAAGCCATTGCACTAATTTTTCTTTAAGCTCAACTTTGTGCACCGTGCTTCTGTAGCCTTTTCAGCACGAGTTGGGTTGGCATTGTTCTGTTTCTCTTACACACACTCACTCTCTCCAAATCCTCAAGTACAGGCGTTCTTCAATACCATAAGATAGTGTTGTCCCTGGAATATGGCGACTAAGGTCATTGTATTGATTTTTCTTTGGCTCATTATGAATCTCTCGCGTTTGTGTTACTTGAGCAGTGTGTAATAAAATTCTTTGTTTTAGCTCTCCACAGTGTTTGTTCACCTGTTTGTATCTTTTTTGATGATGGAACTTTTATTTTGATTAATGACGAGCATATGTTCTCCATTTAGCATCATTTATGAAGGCGGGTTTACTGAATCTGCTTTCTTTTGTATTATCTTGGCTCATGTCATCTTTTCATGTAGTTTTCTTGATTTAATATTGAGTTGGCCAAATAACTGTGGGCTTGTTGCCTGTATGTATTGGGATGGTTTGACTGTAATAATCATGGGAACTGATGGTTTAACATAAACAATTGAAATTCTACCAAATGTCTCTCAAATCAAAGTTAGCCTATGCATCTTATGTAATTTCCTCTTAATGTTTTGATTCATTTATCATCATTATCATTACTTCATGGAGCTACGGAAAGATTTATGCTGTCCTGTAACTCTATGGTAGTAGGAGTTGCAAATTTTGTAGTAAAATATATGATGAGTTATGATGTTCATCTTAGTAGTAGGAGTTGCAGGCAGGCAGGCAGGCAGGCATAACCGTTGTTGAGGTTAAAGCGTACACGTTCTTTATTGGAATTGGAACCAGCATTATTCTTTAATCAAAGTCATTTTTGGTTTGCGTAGAATAGAAGAAAAGGTTATTCTTTTTGCTACAATTTCCATTATAACCCCAACCAATATCAAAGGGCCGCGTTCACATAAAAAAACAGCTTTCACCCAGCCATAATAAGGTTTTTTATTGACAAGGAAGTGGGAAAAATACATTTATATTATTCTCAGAAATGCAGGTCTGAAAAGATGATCTTGGTGCTTGATGATATAAAGGTAGTCACTTCCTTCACCCTCCTCCCCGCGACACACACCCTGTACCTGTAGAGGGAGCCCACGGATTTTTAGAATAAGATTATTAGTGATTAGATGTTTGAAGGTTGATATATATATATATATATATAAAAATATATAATAGTTATATCTACGATCGTAGAATGAATTTACTCTACGATCGAGTAGTCACTCCACGATTTGTGAATCGTAGACCGTGTAACTTTAAAAGTTACGCGACTGTGTAATTCCATATAATATATATATATATATAATAAAATAAAAACTTGATGCAGAAAAGGAATGGAGGCACCACCAGTGTAACGAGACATCAAACAGTATACAATATGGATGGTCTTGGACAGCAATACTCTCGTCTAAAGGGCCTAATTTCAGTGCGGGCACTTCAACTTTTAATTATTATCCTAAGACAAAGGACTTGATATGATATGATATGAGGTTCTGGTTGTAATGGAACGTTTACTTTTGTTAAGTCTCCATCCATCATCAATTAATTAGTACATCTATCTCATAAATTATATTATAATTTCCGAGTTTTTAAACCAAATTCAAAAATATCGATCGATTCTAACCAAACTAATAAGTAATTCAATCTCTTTTCTTAAAACGCAATGCAATTTCTTGTAGAAAACAAAACTTGGATTCGATATAAAAGACAACAAGTATATAATATACATTAATCGGCAATAATAATAATATTCAAAGATTTTATGTCTGTCTATGATAATATTACCATACCAAGATTATCAAATAGATACTCAAGGGAAGGGAAGGTAAAATTAAAATTAAAAGAAAAAGAAAAAGAAATTACCCAAAAAGGGAGAATTAGTGAACCCAGTAGTCACCTAGCTCCGTCCGCCCATAGACAATGTCCTTGATCCACCTGAAGCTCTTTCTGAGAGAACCTTTCATCTTACCCTCAACAGAATACACTTGATAGCCAGCGACCCTCTTCTTTCTCTTCAATTCTGGATCGTTCAAACTCCCAAAACTACTACTAGTGTTCTTCCCTTTCTTGATCTTACTACCCATCATATAACTAGCAGGTGCGTGATTACTACTGTAACTCCTCAGATCATGCATGCCATTTGGCCTTTCTCCTCCATTACTATTACTATTACTATTACTATTACTATTACTATTATAGCTCTTACCATCTCTACATGATTTGGATCTAAAATCCTCCATTACCAACCCAATCAACAACAGACCAGACCAGACCAGACCAGAGAGGGGGAAGGGTTTATATTGGGATTTGCTTCAAGATGTGATTTGTTCTTTTTTCTTTTTTCACTATGCCTTTTTACCTTTTGTAACTTTGCATTTGCATTAGGCTGCTTTATGGACGTCCACGTGTAAAGGTTCCAGTTTACCTCTTCAAGTAGATCTAGGAAAGAGAGAGACTTTCACTATTACTTTTAGGTTTATTACTTGTTTTTTATATATTTATAGTAGGATAATAAATTTAGGAACTTAATATTCTTATATGTAAAAATGACGATTTTACATAGATGAACGTGAGATTTAGAGAAATTATACGAAAATAAATTTATGTTTATATTAAATATTGACGCATGTAAAAAATATGAGATAGAAGAAAATAAATAAAGAAATTAGTAATGCTACAATAACAAAAGATGAATACAAAATGATGATGTGACGTATTATAAATAACTGATGGACTACTATAATCAATCATTATCATACATATCATCATCATTTTGTGTTGTATTTTCTTCTTTGTTTTGTATCTAATTTTTTATCACCAAAACATTATTATTGTTAAAATATGAAATTTCGTCTGTTGGTTATGATTATTGTATCAGTGAAGTAAGGCAAGCCAACAAAACTTTCCAAAATAGAGTTGTTCACTTGATCAGCTGACTCACGTCAGACCATTCTTTGACCAAATTCAAATTCAAGCAGTTGAGTTTCAATGAACTCCCCCAAGAAGACGCTAACAAAACAAAATCCTTGAAGTAACTTGTTTGCTTGCGTTTGTCAATTAGAAAAAGGAAGAAGATGGAATTCGTGGTTGCTAATTTGGACAAGCAAAAATGTAGGTCTCAAAGGGTTAGCGTCTCAAAATTTGGCCTAGAATTATGTGCAAAAATCTGATATAACAAAATCAAAAATTATTTTATTTTATACATGGATGGATGGATGGATGGATGGATGGATGTTTTCATGATTGCATTTGAAATAGGGAGAGAATAATATATATATATATATATATATATATATATATATATATATATATGTATGTGTGTAGATGTGTGTGTGTGTGTGTAGGTCTAAGGGTCGAGTATCTAGCTTTCTTCTTATCAAGAATCAACTTCAGGTTTTGCTTATGACCATATATAGAGAGAGAATCCAAAACTCTAAAATACAACAGCTAAATAAAAACTGCAGGTCTTAAGATTGTCAATTTAGCCAATGATACTATAATTAAGTAAGTAATCTCATCCTAAACATTTCAACTCCCTATAATTATATATAAATAATAAAGGCAGCAAAATAAAGAAACAAAACAAAACCAAAAATAAAAATATGTCAAATAGATTCGAGATATGATGGCCCTTCGAAAGGATGGGTTTGAAATGAAGGTGAGCCATTTTAAATCCATCATAATGATATAATAATAGATACTATTTACCAGTAAATCATCATACAATAGTGTAGTATTTATAATCAAACACTTTTCTTCTACTACTTTTTGCCACAGGGCTTCGCCTCTCTTGAATCAAATCTAATCACGTGAATTTTCACTGTAAAAATTGTTTATTTTATCCGACTGATGCACATGCACAAAATTTATCTCACTTTGTAACTACCGAATAAATCCAAACAAACCATCCTTATAATTAAAAATAATCAAACAAAAAATGAAAATTAAACATGAGGGACGTAGGGGGAATACAATACAAAATCCTACCTGAAACAAAACTTGCAATTGCTTATGCCCGCCTGACTATATGGTAACCTGACAAATCCACCCTCAATTGCAATACGCAATAACCATATCAATTTAATGGCATAAGTGCTTTTGCAACATTAAATATGAAACTGGATCCAGAACCCAAAAAAAATGCTAATTAGGTTTAAGAACAACTTACCTAAGCAAAACCCCAGAAAAACCCTTCCCTTCCCTTCCATTAAAGGAGTTCAGCCACATTTGATGGCAATTCCTCAACCACCACATTGTAGAACTTTTGAATGTCAAACAGCATTCTTTCATCGTCCTTGGTCACAAAATTTATGGCAACACCTTTTCTTCCAAACCGTCCACTTCGTCCAATACGATGGAGGTAATTTTCTGGCTGAGTCGGCAAATCGTAGTTTATGACAAGAGAGACTTGTTGAACATCAATACCGCGAGCCAATAGATCAGTGGTGATAAGAACACGGGAAGAGCCTGAGCGAAATTCACGCATAATTATATCCCTGGTATTCTGATCCATGTCTCCATGGGTAGCTGAAACTGTGTGGTCACGGCTTCTCATTTTGTCAGTAAGCCAGTCAACCTTGCGCCGGGTGTTCACAAAAATGACACTTTGGGTGATTGCCAGGGTCTCATAGAGATCACAAAGTGTTTCAAGCTTCCATTCTTCCTTTTCAACATTAACATAAAACTGCTTAATACCCTCAAGTGTTAGCTCATCACGCTTTACCAATATCCTCACAGGCTTATTCATGAACTTCCTAGTGATCTCAAGGGCTTCTGGTGGCATTGTGGCAGAGAAGACTCCGACTTGAACTTTAGCAGGCAGCAGCTGGAAAATGTCATAGATCTAACAAGACATATATCAAACATCAGAAACCCAACCACACTACCAACTCAAGAAAACCAAATCAAGTAAAAGCTTTATAACCAATTGAACTGAGCAACAGAACTGAACTGAATACCAGCACAAAGGAAAAAGGAAAAGGGAACTGAATCAAAAAACCATCCGTGGACAGGACCAAATTAAATACCCAGGATTGGTATAAATGCGGCAAGTATGGAATCCAAAAACGTAAATACATAGCCGCAAAATGAAATTTATATATGGTCAATGTAAACTACCAGTGTTAGAAAATCCTGTATAAAATGGCTGTCCCCCTATGAGTTATGTTTATTATATGCAATACTGATAATTTAATTAGCTCTATCCAGAAATCATACGACCATAGAATTTGATGAAGTAACTGCAAGGATCCCTACAGCTTAATGGCTTCCAGTAGAACATTAATAAACAACTATTATTGACAAAAATTAACACCCACGTGTATACTTGTAGAGATTGTACGAGTACTAGATTTAAGAATATTATATCGGCACATTAATGTGATTGACCAAAACATACATAAATGTGCAAAACTGTAGTACATTCATATACACACCAAGAGAAGAGAAAACAGAAAATAAAAGAAAAATAATAACATACCTGATCCTTAAAACCACGTGAAAGCATTTCATCTGCCTCATCCAATACAAACATCTTAATATAATCTGGACGAAGTGACTGCCTTCGCAACATATCAAACACACGACCAGGGGTGCCAACAACAACATGAACACCGCTTGAAAGAATTCTCTGATCCTCACGAACACTGGTCCCACCAACACAAGCATGAACCTTCACACCAAGATAGTCACCAAGTGCACGCATAACCTTCTCAATCTGTTGGGCAAGTTCTCGAGTGGGTGCCAGGACCAATGCCTGACATTGGACTACGCCATAATCAAGTTGCTGCAATATTCCAGAACAGAAAGTTGCTGTTTTCCCAGTTCCAGACTGAGCCTGCTGAATAACATCAAGGCCCTTGCAGAAAGGGACAATTCCCCTTTGCTGGATTGCAGAGGGCTTCTCAAAACCTTCAAAATTAATATGGAAACTTCCATCAGCCAACAGCGAAAAGATTAGGACAAAAAAGAAGTTAATATCAAATATCTAAAAATAAGCATGCAAGCTTAAAAATATGATAGCTGTGACGTAGAAAACATACACAAACATCAAATTAGAGTTTTGATGTGATACAAACACCAATTATGTAATTCTTAGGACAGAGGTGATCACTTGGAGACCTTATGAGGTCTATGTCCCATGTACAATATACAAAAAATAAAAATTCAAATTCATATCTAAACACAGAAAATAGCATCAGAAAACAAACCATAAGCATAAATGCCCCTTAGGAGATTCTCTTGCAATTCCATAGCATCAAAGCTGTCATAAACTTCATCATATGATGTGAAGAAATCTTGCCCATCAGAAGAGAGACTGCAACAATCAATTCATTATAAAAAGCATAGATGTGAATATCTACCACTTTCAGGTAAATAATTGATTTTAATAAAATTCAGTCAAGACGTGTATTAATCTAAATTGACAAAAAAATGTTGTGTATGAGTAAGGAGCTTACAGATCACTCATTTTGGCATCATATTGACGAGCATCAAATTGTGTTCCCTCTGCTGCCAAACCTGCCATGACTGCAACCAAGAAGCCAAATATACGAAACAAAAAAACAATTAAAAAGACATCAAATGCAAAAGATGGAAAACTGAGAAATGTGGCAGTACAAACATATAATATGCCAGGAAAAGTAAAAATATCCTACAGACAACCAAAAAGCTTCCAGCTTGCAGAATTTTTTTAAATCAGAACTAGCTCTATATTATTCTATATCAAACAACTAACTTCTGATTTGATTCACAAAGTAATCCAATCTTTGATGTCTATAATCAAATCAATTAAAAAATATTTTCAAATAGCAATACACAAAATTTCGGTTGGTATATACTCTCAAAGAAAATCATGTCAGATTTACTTATAAAAAAATCAAATCAAAACATATTTATGAAGTGTTCAATTCAAAACTCAAAATTAAGAAAACAACAGACATATAGAATATAACATGAATAAATCGATCTATGTAATACAGTTAGGATGCATGGGATCGATAATTGAAAGAGAGATAGAAGACGAACTTGCGTATGATGCTTTTGAGAGGTAAAAAAACAAGGCTCTGCTTTTGGCAGGGTTTGTATTTCCCCAACTCCTCGGATCTGTCTGCGCCGTGGAGTTTGAAAGTAGTAGTATTGTTTTTGAGGGGAAAAGAGGATTAGCAAACCGAGACAGATTTTGTTTATAATCTTCTGTTGCCGTTTCACAGTTTCACCATATTTTTATATTCCGACTTTGCCCCGTTTTTGTTTTCCAATAAATTAATGGATAATTAATAGTATTTAAGATGTTTTTCTCATAAGTTATTTTACCATGATAAATCAGTTTTAGATTCCCACGTCTAACATGATATGGATATTTTTATCCCAAAAAAAATCATATGTATATACTTGGCTTTAAATAATTTTATGTTATTCCTGTATTAACTTATCAAAAATAATAATTATGAAATTCACTTATCCACTAATTAATCCAAAAGTATATAGCTTTTATGCAAATTAAATTTTTGTGTGAAATAATTTAAATTTTAAATTTTAGCTCTTAGAATATGCTTATTGCTGTAAAATATTAGTAAGTGTTATGTTTAAGTTAGGTGGAGTTGTTTACCTTTTAACAATTTTACATTTCATTCGGTAAGAGAAAAATTAAATCTATGGACAGAAATAGCCTTAATGAATATTGTACTCCTTTCATTCCAAATGTTAAGATCATTATTGATTTTTATAAAGTCAATTTGAGATATTTTTAAATTTAAAATTGAAATAATAAAAATTTTTAGTGTTACCAAATAATTAAATTGAAATAATTAAATTTTTGAGTGTTACCAAATATAGAGGGATGTATTTTTTAGTGTTACCAAATAGTTTTTTAATTTCATATACTATTTCACTAAGATTATATAATTTATTAAGATATATTAACCATTCAAATTTTAACTACTTAATTTTATCAAACACCACCTAAGTATTATGAAATCATAACTTATTTACAACAAAAATAAAACTCTCACGCAAACGTTGAAAAAGTTAGTAGTGGAGCAAATCTTAAATATGAAACTTTATTTTGAAGAAAGAAAAATTTGGATATAGAAATTTTAGATACGATAAAAGAAAGAAAATCATAAATGTGGTTTAATTGTTAACTACGTAATTAATCAATAATAATGTCGTCTTATTATTTTGTTAGTTAGACGGGAATGGTTAATCTTCCTAGTATTCGTAATGAAATACCTAAACTTTTAATTATAACGTCCTACCATTTTGTTAATTAGGCGTGAATCGTTTGTGAATAAAATACCTAAATTTTTTAATTATAATGATTAATAGATAATTAAAAAAAACGAAACATGAATAACATATATCATCATAAAAATATACTAATAAAATATGTAAGCGGATTTCTTTTAATATTTGACTAAATATAATTATCAATCTAATTTTATATAGGTTGTGTTTTGTATAAATATCATTTTATTTTCTATATTTTAATTTTCATTTATTTGGTGAGTAACAACTAACATGAAACCATATTCAACATGTTAGGCCCTTTAATGAAAATAACTTGGAAAGTTTCGGGGTAGTTGGAATTGAAATAAAATATCAGGGCCAAAATATAATTTACGTGATTATACCCGTACAACAAACACAAATTAATTATTTAACAGTGTTCTCTTTCCCTTCGAATCGTATATAGGTTAGGGCTTCACAGTTCACATAGAAAAACTCGGACAAGAAGAAGAACATTGGTGGGATAATAAAACTGATCGGCGACGACATCGTTTCGAACTACGCTTCCCGTTTGAGTTGTGAGTTATATGTTTCTATTATATTCTCTATAGTCGTTCTTCAGCTTCAAAGCAGGTTTATGGAGTATCAATCTAGCTATTATCAGTTAATTCATATAGATTTAAGACAGAATTGAGTTCATGAATTATGGAAGAACACATATACACACACATACAAGTATGTAACTTTGTGAATCGGCATTTATTTATCTCAACTAGCTGTTAAACAGACTTGTACAAGATCTTGTATTTGTTGCTTTCATGGAACTATTGCTATTTTTGGATACTCTTGATCTTGTTCTGTTCAATTTTTTTGGAGGGAATTGAAAGGCAAAAGGATCCATTTTTTCCTTGTTTTGTTAACATTAAAAGGTTGAAAAAGAAAATATGAGGACGAGCAAGAGAGAATTTAAATTTGTTTTCCTTTTCCATGAAAAGTTGCAATCGTATGCCTCGGAAAACTATTCTTTTATTTTATTCTTGGATCTCAGTGTGCAGGAATGCTAACACAGAAGAATATCAATACTGAGTGAAGGTAGTAATCAAATCTACTGTTCACTAAGTGTATCTTTTTCCCCCTTAAAGGGTTGCTATAAGGCCTTTGTTGAAGCCCAATCAGAAAATAAGAGAGAAACAGAGATAGAGATAAAAATAAGAGAGAATTTAGAGAGGATAAGGGAGGAAGAAGGAGAACTCAGTTATTTTTCAATGAATTCGGGAGAGATAGACAGAGAAAGCTTAACAAGCTGTTCTCATACATAAAATGCATAATATTCAAAGGCTTGAAGGTTACTCCACCCATTACATATATATATATATATATATATATATATATATATATATAGCTACTAAAATGCTGAAAAAATGTAAATAATCTTAGCCTACACACATATGCTAACTAACCATCCACGTGCTTACATGTGCATACAAAATATCTAATTCTAAAATATACCAAGTACTTTAGAATATACTATCTTTTCCTTCCCAATTTACCTAGTCATTCCCTCTTCTTTTAGGTCATTCACGTCTTCATGAATGAGCTCTAAGTTTGTTCCCTCTTCAAATTTCCTGGACAAACTATCTGCAGATGTGTTATATCCTTTCTCTTCTTGTAAGTGATGATATAATCATATCCCAGAAACTTGCTCATCTATCTTTGTAGCAGGCAGGTCACCACCTTCTGTTCTAAAAAGTACTTCAATGACTGGTGGTCTATTTTGATAATGATCTGTCTTTGCCCTAAATAAGAATACCATTTCTTAATAGCTTCAGCTATAGCCTTTAGTTCCTTCTCATATGTTGAGTAATTCTGAGCTTTAGAATCCAAAGCTTTACTAAAATAGGCAAGGGGCCTGCCTTCTTGCATAAGAATGACTCCAATTCCTGTTCCTGATGCATCAGTCTCAATTTCGAAGACCTTGGTGAGTTTGGTAATGTCAAAACTGGAGAAGTAGTGAGAGCTTTTTTAAGAGTTGTGAAAGCAAGTTGAACCTCTGGATTCCAACCAAATTTTCCTTTTTGTAGCAGAGAAGTCAGGGGTTTAGTTAGGATTTCGTAGCCCTTTATGAATTTCTTATAGTATCCTGTAAGTCCAAGGAAACCCCTTAGTTGCTTGATAGTTCTTGGTTCAGGCCAATCTATTACATCTTGGATTTTTGTTAGGTCCATTGCCACCCTTTGTGTTAGAAATTACATGTCCTAGATAATCCACCTGAGGTTGTGCAAAGGTGCATTTGCTTCATTTAGATTGTCCCTTAGAATCTTAAATACCTCTTGAAGATGTTTCTAGTGTCCATCCAATTCCTTGGAGTAGATTAGGATGTCATCAAAAAACACCAAAACACTTTTTCTAAGAAGGGGTTGAAACACATTCATCAAATTTTGAAATGTGGCAAGGACATTAGTTTACCCAAATAGCATGACTGTGAATTCGAATAGCCCTTGATGTGTCTTAAATGCTATCTTTTCAATGTCCTCTTTCATTCTGACTTGGTGATACCTAACCCTTAAGTCCAACTTAGTAAAATTTTTAGCCCTTGTAATTCATCTATTAGCTCATCAATGAGGGGAATAAGGTATTTATTTTTTATTGTTAGAGAGTTGAGGTGTCTGTAGTTAGTTCAAAATCTCCAACTGCCATCTTTTTTCTTAACTAGGAGCAACAAAAAAGCATATGGACTCTAGCTTGATCTTATGATCCCTTTGTGTAGCATTTTCAGCACTAGTCTCTCTAATTCATTTTTTTGGTCATAAGAGCACTTGTAGGGTCTGATAGAGAAAGTTGAAGAGTTGGCTTTAAGAGGAATGTTATGGTTCAGAGTTCTTTTTGGTGGCATACCTTGTTCTTGAAAAATACATGAGTATTCTTTTAGCAAGGACTTTATTTTTGGGTCTATAGTGGTAGAGTTTAAGGAATAACAATTGGAGTTGGTTTGGGGTGGCTGCACAATCACTAAGAACCCATGTTCTTCCTTATTGACATGTTGGACCAGACCTTCTAGTGATCATTTTCTGTTCTGGGCATGTATTTTTATTTTGCCCTCGTAGATGTACCATTTCTCCTCCATAGTTGAATTGTAAAGTTAGCTTTTCGTAGTCAAAGGTGGTTGGCTCCAGTTGTTTTAACCCCTAGAGGTAGTATTCTCATTGCATCCTGAACAAAATTCTCCCAATTTCCATCTAAACTATGAACATTGTTGGTTGTTGGGGAGTTGAATACCATTTGACACAGAAATCATCATAGGTGAGGTGGGTTGTAGAGCACATTTGAACCTCTATGCTGCACTAGGATCCAAGAAATTATGGGTCAATGAGTATTGATATAGACTTTTTTCCAATATAACCAGGCCTTCAGGAGCATTAAGGGTACCTCAATATTCTTTTTGGTTGGTAAATTTCTTCATCATATTGGGGAGGTCCAGAGTATTCTCTAAACTCTTGAAAGTCCTTACAGTTCTGAAAATCCTCACATGTTATCATGAAATTCTAAGGAGCTTTGCATTGATGTCCTATGGTGTACTTCTCATCACAATAGAAAAATAGTCCCTTGGCTCTTCTCTCATATATTTGAGTTACAATAATAGGTTTAGGCTTGTTAAAGTCATTTTTAGGATAGGTGAGCATAAGAGTTTTGGTTGGTGGTGGTGCATGGAGTTCCTTTTTGTAGTTGAGTTGATTGTTGGTGTGGCTGGGTTGTGGTTTAGGATAGTTGTGGGTGTTGGCGAGTTTAGGAATAGGACTCCCATAGAACTTGACTTGTTTGAAGGCTTGGGATATGATGGGGATCGATGATTTAGTTACCTTATTTATTTATTTTGTTTATTTCATTATTATGGACTTGTTTTAATTAGTTGGGATATTTTTGTCTTTTTGGTTTCCAAGTCTAATTTAGGGTTTGTTTTGTTTAAATACCGATGTAATTCTCTTTGGGAGGATATTCTGGATATACAATAATTATTATTAGCTTTTCTTATATCGTGGAGATATTTTCTAGAGTTGATAGACGTCGAGTTGAAACTCTAAACCCTAGAATTTAAGCGTAGAGTTTAAATTCTAGATTTATTCATACATCCATCAAGTGCAGAATTCAATTTATAATTTGTCCTACATCATTTGTGGTATCAAAGCCTAACCTTGGGAGTTACTGTGAAAATACTGTTCATCGTCAGAAGCTTTACTGGGCCCCACACACAAAGGAACCAGATGACTACATACTTTTGTTCGTCGTCGTCATCAGCAAAGTCGGCAACCACCTGAACCAAGCAACGTCGCCAGATCGACCACTTAAAGATCGTCGCCCCAAACATCGTGACCCACATCGCGACTCGCTCATCTCGTATAACCCAACCACCGACCCAAACAATCCTCGCAAACGAATCCCAAATTGCGATTGGAAGAAGACACAACAAGAGCAGTGAAACGGAATAGAAAGAGAAAGAAGGGACGCAGCAGAAAAAGAAAGGATAGGGAACCGGAAGGAAATACAAGGGAAGAAGACTTACTGTCGCAATGCCGTCGCCGCTTTCGCGCTGCCATCACTGAGATCTCTCGTTGTCACCATCCTCGTCGTCGCTGCTATGATTGTTCGGGAACAAGGGAGGTAACCCTAACCTTTCCTATTTCATACGCCACTTGCCTAATTCGTGAAACACAGCAGTATACACTAGCAGTATACACTGAAGTCTATATTCACTTGCCCAAAGACGACTTTACCCTCATTGCTTCTAGCAAACTCAATTTACACCCTGATATATCCCTTAAACTTGTAATTTTTGCAATTTTCACCCCGTTTCACATTCCATAATCAGTTAGATCCCGGAAAAAAAATACAAAAGCTGCCGTTGAAATTTTTCGCAAAATATAGGGTAAATACTTCAATTACTTGGATTTTCTTTACTCGTTGCATAGTACTAAAATTTTCTAAAACTCGTTTGGTTTTATTCCCTTACACTGCACATTATTCATACTAGTGGAACACCATTTAGTCGTGATTGTTGATATTTTGGAAACTGCGATTGCATTTGTCGTAGGTTATAATTTAATTGCTACAATTAATTATCTCAGTATTGCATTTGCATATCATGATTACCCGTAGTGGAACCCAATATGGCCAAACAATGAACGACAAATTAGACCTCTTATTAAAATGGCTAGTATGGAAAATCGTATGGCTAATTTGGAAAACCGCATGGATGATAGGTCTTAAGAACTTGTCATGTTAACTGGGAGGGTTAGAGTTGTTGAGCGACGAACACAACATTTACCTGAGCCTATAGGAGAAAATGTGGAAAATGATGACATTACTGTTACTGAAGATATACCTGGGGGAGAGGCTGAGCTGAATAGGCAAAGGGACCATCTTGAGCCTAGAAATATTGAGTACCAAAACCCTTACCCTGAGAGACCAGACCGTAGACATCGAGGCATCGGGTATGGTGAACGTAGGGATGACGGCTACCGTGAACCTAGAGATTATGGGTACCGTGGACCTAGGAATATCGACCCTTATGACCGAGGGTATGATGATGACACTAGAAAAATTAAGGTCGATGCACCTGAGTTTGATGGTAGGTCTGATCCTAATATTTTCCTTGATTGGTTGTCTAGTATGGATAAATTTTTCGATTGGTATGAGATGTCCAATGAGCGTAGAGTTCGCTTTGCCAAAATGAAATTAGTTAAACAAGCGAGTTTGTACTAGGCTAGTATTGAGAAAGACATCGAGCGTTTGAGGGATCAACCTATTAGGCACTGGGCAGAGATGAAAGCACGTCTCCGAAAATATTATCTACCCACCGGTCACAAGGATAGGATGCTTGAACAGTTGACAAATCTGAAGCAAGGCAATTTGTCTGTCTCTGAATATGTCAGTAGGTATAGGGAGCTCATGGAGCGTTGTGAACTAGTTGAGGAGACGAGGTTGACCATCATTATGTTTAAGGAAGGGTTGAGAGATGAAATTAAATTCCAAATTTTTTCAACCAAACTCACTTGCCTAGATGATGCTTACCAGGCCGCCTTAGATCAAGAATACAATGTTAAAAGATCCTCTTTTCGAAGAGTGACCTCTTATTCAGGCCAATTTACTGGACGTCATGCCCCACAGGGCAGGTCTTTTTCCACACCTCAAGATAATTCTAGGGCTAATAACACCGTGAGTGGACCAAATCGGGACCCTAGACTAGGGAAGGGTACTCCAGTACCCAAACCGACGGTCACTGGAAGGGATAGGTGTTTCGCCTGCAAGGAGCTTGCCTACAAGTTTTTTGAATGTCCTAACAAACACCGAGTGGGGGTGGTTAATGAAGGGCATGGCGAGGAAAATGAGCCGAGGGAAGGTGAAGTGGAGGACGAATATTACACGGAGGATGAAGAAGCGGATGCACACCTTGCACAAGTTGATCAATCCCTGAACGTTTTGAGGTGCAACTTCGTTAGTCCTAACAAGGAGGAAGATTGGAAGAGAATTGTCATATTTCAAACATATAGCAGAGGTGGAGGAATATCTTCCAAGCTAATCATTGATGGAGGAAGTTGTTTAAATGTGGTTGCCAAGACAGCTGTGGAACAATTGAAGTTAAAGGCGGAACCACACACCCAGCCTTATAATGTTTCTTGGGTCAACAAGACATCTATTCCTGTGACACATAGGTGTTTAGTGTCGATCCACCTTAAGGGATATCAGGAAAAAGTTTGGTGTGATGTCCTTCCTATGGATGTGGCACACATTCTTTTAGGGCGACCGTGGCTATATGATCTTGATGTGACCCATTATGGGAAATCGAATACTTATGTGTTCACACACAAGGGGCAGAAGATTACTTTAGCGCCTGTGAGACCACGAGTGTCTCTCAAGGGTCAACCAAAAGAAAATAATACGCCTACACAAGAATCCAAATATCTCCATATCCTTGGTCAGAAGGCCTTTGAGAAAAGTGTGAGGGAGGAGAAGGTTGTGTATGTTGTTTTGACTAGAGAGGTTAGGGACGTTCCTGATAAGAGTAGCAATGTTGAATCTAGTGATGTTAGACAAATTCTCCATGAATTTGTTAATGTGATGCCTGTGAGTTACCTAGCGGATTACCACCTCTTAGGGATATCCAACATGCCATTGACCTCGTATCGGGGTCTTCTTTACCTAACCTACCCCATTATAGGATGAACCCTAAGGACCATGAAGAGATGAGACGACAAGTAGGTGATTTATTGAGCAAGGGTTTTGTGCGCGAGAGTCTTAATCCATGTGCGGTACCAACCTTTGTTTAACCCAAAGGCTGATGGAAGTTTAAGGATGTGTTGTGATAGTCGAGCTATCAATAAAATCATCGTCAAGTATAGGTTTCTTATACCTAGGCCTGATGACATGTTAGACATGATGAGCGGAGCTCGTGTGTACACCAAAATAGATCTACGGAGTGGATACCACCAAGTCCGCATCTGCGAAGGAGACGAATGGAAAACTGCCTTCAAGACTAGCGATGGCCTTTATGAATGGTTAGTCCTACCCTTTGGTCTAACCAATGCACCTAGCACCTTTATGAGAGTCATGAATCAGGTGTTGCGGTCTTTTATTGGCAAGTTTGTAGTGGTCTATTTTGATGACATTCTCATTTATAGTCATACTCGAGAGGAACACTTACTTCACTTGTGCCAAGTTCTGTCCACTCTCCAACGTGAGAAACTTTATATTAATCTGAAAAAGTGTTCCTTCGTACAAGAATCCGTCATTTCTCGGGTTTGTTGTCTCCAAAGATGGGGTTTCTGCTGACCCTGAAAAGGTCAAGGCTGTTAAAGAGTGGCCAGAACCTTCTAATATACATGAAGCTCGAAGCTTCCATGGACTTGCTACTTTTTACAGGAGGTTCATTAGAGGATTTAGCACCATTATGGCTCCCGTCACTGATTGCTTAAAGAAAGGGGAGTTTGTTTGGTTTAAATCGGCTACCAAAGCCTTTGTGGAGATTAAGGACAAGTTGACGCAGACACCTGTCCTCGTGCTACCAGATTTTAGTAAGGTTTTTGAGGTAGCTTGTGACGCTTCCGGTGTAGGAATAGGGGGAGTACTTAGTCAAGAGGGTTATCCTGTTGCATTCTTTAGTGAGAAACTAAATGAGGCCCGACAAAGGTATTCTACCTATGATAGAGAGTTTTATGCTGTAGTTCAGACACTTGGGTATTGGAGACACTATTTGTTGCCTAAGGAGTTTGTGCTATACTCCGATTATCAGGCACTTCAGTATATAAACTCCCAGAAGAAGTTGAGTCATCGATACGCTAAGTTGGTGGAGTTTCTTCAGGATTATTCTTGTCCAAAGCATTGTCGAGGGGTAGAGAACAAAACCGTTGATGCGTTGAGTAGGATATCTATCCTCCTTAACACTTTGAGTGTAAAGGTTATTGGGTTTGAGCGTATTATCCACGAGTACCCTTGTCGTGACTTTAGAGAGACATATAGTGCCCTACAAAATTCTAATGGACCACCCTCAGGCGACTTTCGTATCCATGATGGGTATCTTTTTAAGGGCACCCGTTTGTGTATTCCTAGCACGTCTATGCGTGACCATCTAGTTTGGGAGTTACATGCGGGAGGGATCGCGGGCCATTTTGGTCGCGATAAGACCATTGCGATTGTGGAGGATAGGTTCTTTTGGCCGTGCCTCAAGAGGGATGTAGCTCGTATTGTTTCCGAGTGTCGCACGTGTCAAACCGCTAAGGGTAGGAAGCAAAACACGGGGTTATATATGCCTTTGTCGGTACCCCATGCTCCTTGGGAGGATATTAGCATGGATTTTGTCTTGGGGTTACCGCGGACCCCTAGAGGTCATGATTCTGTTTTTGTTGTTGGGGATCGTTTTTCTAAAATGGCACATTTTATTCCACTCAGCAAAACTGATGATGCTTCACACATTGCATCAATTTTCTTTAGTGAGGTTGTGAGGCTACGTGGCTTGCCTTTATCTATAGTTTCTGATAGGGATGTTAAATTCACGAGCTACTTTTGAAAAACCCTTTGGAAGAAACTAAATACCACACTTAAGTTTTTCACTGCCTATCACCCACAGACTGATGGTCAAACTGAGGTAGTTAATAGGAGTCTAGGTGATTTGGTGAGATGTCTTATAGGAGATCACGTGTCTAGTTGGGATAGAGTTTTGCCTACGGCTGAGTTTGCTTATAATAGTTCGGTTAATCGCTCTATTGGGGCGAGTCCTTTTCAGATTTACACTGGTTATCAGCCTAGGAAACCTATTGACCTTGTTCCTTTTCCACCTGCATATAGATCTAGTGAGTCTGCTGAGACTTTTGCACAACATATTCATGATTTGCATGCTGAGATAAGACAAAAAATTAATTTGAGCAATGAAAATTATAAGTCTGCTGCAGATGTTCATCGCAGGTACCAAGAGTTTAATAAGAATGATCAGGTGATGCTTCGACACCGTGTCGTGAGGTTACCTCCAGGTACATGGAAAAAGGTGCATGCTAAGCGGATGGGTCCATTTCGTGTTAAAAAGAAGGTTAGTGCTATAATGCTTATGAGTTGGATCTTCCTAGTAATATGGGTATTGGTCATGTATTTAATGTGTCCGATCTTACTCCATATCATGGACCTTCTACTCCGTTGACCCCATCTTTTACTTCTTCATCTAATAACCCTGTTGAGCCTGTACTTGTTCCTCCTTTACCTGTTCCCCCTGCACCTCCTCTTGTTCCTTCGCAATCTACAGCAGATGGTATTGAGGATGTTTTGGATGAGAGGTTTGTATCGACTAGGCGCGGAGGATATCGCCAATTTTTGGTTAAGTGGTGTGGCAAGCCTGACAGTAATTGTACGTGGATTGGTAGGGACGAGTTTCTTCGCATTAATCCTGCATTGTTGGCGCGTTACGAAAATTTCATTTCGACAGAGCCGAATTTTTCTCAGCTGGGAAGAAATGATGGGGATTGATGATTTAGTTGCCTTATTTATTTATTTTGTTTATTTCATTATTATGGACTTGTTTTAATTAGTTGGAATATTTTTGTCTTTTTGGTTTCCCAGTCTAATTTAGGGTTTGTTTTGTTTAAATACCGATGTAATTCTCTTTGGGAGGATATTCTGGATATACAATAATTATTATTAGCTTTTCTTATATCGTGGAGATATTTTCTAGAGTTGATAGACGTCGAGTTGAAACTCTAAACCCTAGAATTTAAGCGTAGAGTTTAAATTCTAGATTTATTCATACATCCATCGAGTGCATAATTCAATTTATAATTTGTCCTACATCAGGATAGAGTTTCTGGGCCAAACATCTTTATCATTTTTTTGGTTTCATCCTTCAATCCACCAACAAAGTTCTCCACAAAGAAGTACTCAGTCAAGTGAGGCAATTTCTCAAGTAGTCTCCCCTTATACCTTTCAAACTCATCATAGTATGCATTCACAGTTCCTACTTGTTTCAGCAACTTGAATTGTTCATGTTTTCCACACCTGTCTCGGTGAACCTCACAGTGAAATCATTTGCAAACTCCCTTCAAGCAAGTCCCTCATTGCCATTGACATAAGATTTGTACCAATATTTTGAAAAACTATGGAGGTGCATCCCAACTATGGCAATCCTCCTATGAGAATGAATCTCATATATGCCAAAATACTCCTCGCAGTCCTATATCCAGCTCTTAGCATCATCACCCTCAGTAAATAATGGGAACACCAATTTAAGATGTTTAAGTTCTTTATACTCTTCACCATCATCATTTTTTTGGTTCCTCCTCCACTAAGCATCATCTTCTTGATGTTTCCTTGCTCCTTGTTTAGCATGCCTAGGGTCTCTAAAGGAGCCCTTATCCCTCCTTTGCACCATATGCACAAGCCTTTTGCCCTTTCTATTATACCCAAAAGGATTTTCAAATCTGTCATCATTATCTGGGCTCCTCTGTCTCAGTAGTTAATTTATACTTTCCATGAAGTGGTCCATTTTCTCATCAATGAGTTGTAATTTCTCATTGGTGTACTCTCTGTAGTTTATGAAATCCTGCTACAACATTTGTGAAGGACCAACCGTATTTATGGAGAGTAGAGAGAAAATGAGTCACAAAATAATTGTGATTCCGAGTTTAAAAATGAATTCAAGCAGTAATAGCACTACTTGACTTGAGTAATAGTAAGTGAGCTTGAGTAGCTATATATGTGAGAAGTGAACTTCCTTGGTGAAATATCCTTGGCCAAACAAGTTTAGTATTGGAAAGTTCTTCAATCGTAGGCGGGAACAACTTATAAGACTCTACGTTCGTAGACTGGAACAAATTATAAGACTCTACGGTCGTAGACTGGAACAACTGATAAGACTTTACGATCGTTGGCCGGAACAATTAATAAGATTCTACGATCGTAGACTAGAACAACTTATGCGATCGTAGACTGAAATTACTTGTAAGACTCTACGATTGAAACACTTGTAAGACCCTACGATTGAAACAACTTGTTAGACTCTACGATTGAAACTTGTAAGACTTCGATTGAAACAACTTGTAAGACTCTACGATTGGAACAATTTGTAAGACTACGATCATTGTTTTAAAAATCCTTGTCTAGGTCCGCCTAGGCGCTAGGCCCTCCCTTGGCGTCCCGCCTAGGCGCTTAAGCCCCCTTTGGTGCCTCGCCTAGGTGCCAGTCCTCCCTGGCGCCTCACCTAGGTCAAAGGCGGCAAAAAAATCTTTCAAGGAAATTAGGCGAGATCTAGGCGGAGGGTTTTTTTTTTAATTTTAATAACTATCCAAACCAGATCTTGATTTATTTTTCTAATGATTTACCATATTCATAATACAGTTTGTAGCATATCAAATCACAACATGAAGTGAACAATATCAAGTCAAAATGGATAATTTTATTATAGTTGTAATTTTTTGAACTTGTACCAACTTCAAATCATATAAATGATGATACATTTGTAATATTTAGTTTAATTCAATATAATTCTTAAATTTATGTTTAGTTTCTTAAATTTAATATTGAATTAAATTTTTGAAATTTTAAATTTTATTATTTAATAACAATCTTGTTTATGAATAAAACTAATACGTTAAAAATATGTTTGAACTTTGAACAATTGCATATTTGTGTTTGAATTTTGACATTAGCAATATGGATGTGCTTGAACTTTAAGCAACGACTTTTATTATCTTTATTATAGATTGTTTTGCTTTATATTATTGTTTTGCTTGGATAAATATAAGATAAAATATTAAAATTGACTTAAAATAAAAAATCTCGCCCCAGGCCCCGCCTAGGCTTCCCTGGCCACACGCCTCCCCGCCTAGTGCCTTTTAGAACATGGATTACGATTGAAACAATATGTACGAATCATCCAACACGAATCAAAACAAATCAAACAAAACTAATTCATATAATATGGAAAAAAATTTCTCGACAAAGAAGAACAAGCAAAATATGTGCGGGTGATGTTGTAATTGAGTTTTATGGAATGGGCTATTTGTATGTGATAGAATTCGAGTGAGATGGAAGTGTTTAATATCTGAAGCAAGTAAATTAACTCTTGAATTTGCCTGAGTTGAAGGTACGCTAGAAACCAGAGCCTCCGATATCTATTTTCTATTGCTATGGGTTAGAGATCTGCAGTTGTTTCCCATGGTTTTGTGCTTGTTCTGGGTAGTGTTTGAAGGTTGGCAGGAGGTATAAGAGATAAAATTCAAATAGAAGGGTATAAAAGTAGAAATCAAAGGTTGAAGATCGAGAAGAAGAGGATGTAAAGGAAGAAGATGATGAGTTTGGATAGAACTTGAGCTCTGATACCAATTTGACAGGCCTTTGTTGAAGCTCAACCAAAAATAAGAGAGAAACAAAGAGAGAATTTAGAGAGAATAAGGGAGGAAGAAGGAGAAGAACTCGACTATTTTTCACTGAATTCGTGAGAGAGATAGAGAGAGAGCTTAACAAGTTGTATAAAATGCATAATATTCTAAAGTTTGAATGTTACTCCACCCATTACACACACATATATAGTTACTAAAATGCAGAAAAAGTGTAAATACTCTTAACCTACACACATATGCTAACTAACCACTCATGTGCTTACATGTGCATACAGAATATCTAATTCTAGAATATACCAGCTACTCTAGAATATACTATCTTTTCCTTCCCAATTTACCCTGGCCTGACAGTTACATATTGTATGAGATCTGAATAAGAATGCAGAGTTGTGTTTTGTGTTCATATATAGTGCATTTCTTTCTCTACTTGTCATTTCATTTTCTCCCTACCCTCTCAAAGATCCAAACGGAGTTTTATTTCCTCTTACTGCTAGTGTCCAAATAAAATCACAGTTTTGTTATCTTACAGTCTACCATATCAGAATTAATTGGAGATGGCTGACAACGATTCAACTTCTAATTCACTGTCGGAAAACCAAGCCCCTAATCCTGATGGGAATTCCGCTTTAGAGAATGAGAGTGATATACCAATTGATACTCTAGCCAGACAAGTTCAAGAATCACTTTCTCTTGCAAAAAGACATAAATTTTGGGAAACCCAACCTGTTGGTCAGTTCAAGGATCTCGGTGATTTGAGCTTGCCTGAAGGACCTATTGAACCTCCAACACCACTGTCTGAAGTCAAACAAGAACCTTATAATCTTCCCAGTCTCTATGAATGGATTACTTGCGACATGGAATCAACGGATATGTGCACTGAGGTTTATAACCTCCTCACTAACAATTATGTGGAGGATGATGATAACATGTTCAAGTTTAATTATTCAAAGGAGTTTCTCCATTGGGCTCTTCGGCCTCCAGGTTATTACAAGAGCTGGCATATTGGAGTCCGAGTGAAAAGTTCAAAAAAGCTGGTTGCTTTTATAACTGGGGTTCCTGCAAGAATCCGGGTGCGAGATAGTATTGTCCATATGGCGGAGATCAATTTCCTTTGTGTTCATAAGAAGCTTAGGTCGAAACGACTTGCTCCAGTCATGATTAAAGAGGTGACTAGGAGGGTTCACATGGAAAATATTTGGCAAGCGACTTATACAGCTGGGGTGGTTCTCCCTACACCCATATCTACTTGTCAATATTGGCATAGATCATTGAATCCAAAGAAGCTTATTGATATTGGGTTTTCCAGACTTGGGGCAAGAATGACAATGAGCCGCACAATAAAGCTTTACAAGTTACCGGATTTGACAGTTACTCCCGGTTTCAGGAAGATGGAGCTCCATGATGTTCCTGCTGTTACCCGTTTGCTTAGGAATTACTTAAAGCAGTTTGTTGTTGCACCTGACCTTGATGAAAATGATGTAGAGCACTGGCTTCTTCCGAAGGAGGATGTTGTGGACAGTTTTCTGGTTGAGAGCCCTAATACTCATGAGATCACTGATTTCTGCAGTTTTTACACACTTCCCTCGTCCATTTTGGGCAATCCAAATTACTCGATTTTGAAGGCTGCTTATTCCTACTACAATGTATCTACTAAAACTCCTTTGCTTCAGCTGATGAATGACTGTCTTATTGTGGAAAAACGGAAGGATTATGATGTTTTCAATGCATTAGATGTTATGCAAAACGAATCTTTTTTGAAGGAGTTGAAATTTGGGCAAGGTGACGGAAAGCTCCACTATTATCTTTATAACTACAGAGTAAAACATGTCCTTAGACCATCGGAACTTGGGCTTGAACTGTTGTAGTTTGATCTTCAAAATTTGATTGTCTTATGAAAGCATTTCTGGTATTCTGTGATGATTATTCAGGTTTCAAAGATGTATCCGTTGCTCTGTCATAGTATCGGCAATCTGTGATTGGATTCTTGTTTAATTTCTGTGACGCTGTGGAAGACAAATTTTGCCACTATGAACTTATCTTTATTTTTATTAGTTTCATGGGCATTTGGCCATTGTTGAGTTTGTGTATCTGGATTTTTTGGTTTCATTTGCATGTGTTGTACTTGATTCAACACTTGATTGATACTGATACCTCAAGAGAGTTATTTTTGGGTTTCATCTAGTTATGCTTCTTTATAATGGCACCAATGAACAGATTTGAGTAGTTAATTGTGATTTATTCTTACTATGACACTGTTTGTTTACTAATCAACTATGTTTGTAAATGATATCTAGGAAATCTTGAAGCCTTGGAGTTTGATTTTTGTTATTATATGATTTTATTAGGCCTGACAAAATATGATTATGGGTTGATTTTTAAAATATGGTTATGGTTTCATTTAATAATTAAAACCATATTAACCATTTTTAATATGGGTTATGTGGATTGGAATCATATGGTTATGGTTCAAAATCATATTAATCATTTTTAAAATGTTTTAATTTTTAAACAGAATTTTTAAATGAACTTTTAATATGGGTGAGGTGAGGTGAGGTGGATAGTGTATACATATTATTTTTTTGGGTGTGGGTGGGGTGGGGGGTAAGGGGTGTATACATAATCACATAATATTATTTTTTTTGGATTGGGGTGGGGGTGGGGGTGGGGGTGGGGAGTAAGGGATGTATACGTAATCACGTAATATTATTTTTTTTGAGGGGCTGGGGTGGGGGTGGCATGGGTGGGGGGTGGGGGGTGGGGGTGGGTGGGGTGAGTGGTGTATACATAATCGCTTAATATTATTTTTTCTTGGAAGGGAATGGTGGGTAGGTAGGGGGTAGGGGGTGGGGGGGTGGGGGGGTGGGTAGGTGGGGTTGGTGGGGTGGATGGGTAGGTAGATAGGTGGGGTGGGTAGGTAGGTGGGGGGTAGGGTGGGGGTGGGTAGTAGGGTGGGTGGGATGGATAGGTTGGTGGGTGGAGTAGGGTGCGTGGGGGTGGGGTAGGTGGGGGTGGGTAAGGGGGTGGGTGGGGTGGGCAGGAATGTGGGTGGGAGTGGGTAGGTAGGTGGGGTAGGGGTGAGTGGGTGAGTGGGGGTAGGAGTGGAGTTGGGATAAGGGGTGTATACATAATCACATAATATTATTTTTTTTGAGTGGGTGTGGGTTAGGTGGAGGTGGGGGTGGGCGTGGGGGTGGGGGTGAGATGGGGGTGGGGTGGGGGTAAGGAGTGTATACATAATCACATAATATTATTTTTTTTTGGTTTGGGTGTGGGTGTGGGTGTGGGGTTGGGTGGGTTAGGTGGGGTGCGTAGGGTGGGGGAGTGAGTGGGTGGTTGAGCTTCTTGAATATGTAAATATGGGTGGAAAGAATTTTTGATTTAGATTTGGAATAAAATATGGGTCGAAAAATAGTTAACCGGGTTGGAACTATATTTATTTTTTAAAATATGGGTCCAAACTTTACCCAATCCAAATAAATAAAAATTGTTAACCAACCCATTTGGTTTCAGTTAATATGGGTTGACCCGACACTTAACTAACTATATTGTCAGGTCTAAATTTTATTGATTCTTTCTTCTTAGCATCAGTATTGGCATCTATCTTTAGTCATTCGTTTATACTTGCAATTAGTTACAAAATGCTGGCATGGAGATATTTTAATGGAGCCTAGGCTAATTTGTAATCATCGGTCGGTTTCTTCCATGCTACAGTCGATCTTTGTTTTTATTACCACTTCTGTAGACATATTTTAACTTTTGGATTGGAACATCAATCTCAAGGCAATGTTTGTTTTATTGTCTGTATGAACCTCCGTGAAGACCTACCTTTAATCTTCACCAAAGATCTTAATTACGATATTTACATTTATGTGTAAATGAATTTGGAGTTAGGGTTTCATTTTTGTATAAATGAATTTGGGGTTTTTTGTTGAATCATTGGCAGGGATGATATTACATTTGTAGACCTTGTTAACAAATTTATTGGGTTTGAATTTGGGGTTTCTTAAAATCAGTCATAACCTTATAATGAAGACTCTCCGCAAGGATGGGACGCCTTTTCTTCCTTCTTTTCTTCTTCTTTTTTTTTTTCGCAAACAATCACAAACCCAACACCCGCGCCGCTACAATCACAAACCCAACACCCGCACCGCTACAATCTCAATCACCCACACACACAGCTACAATCTCAATCCCCAAATTCCTCTCCACCCCCACCATCCACCATAAACAAATAACTATTACTCACCAACCCCTCAAAGCACCACATACATTTACAAATTTAAACAAAAACACCACAAAAAATATAAATCAAGAGGGAAAAAATGAGAGATCTACAAAAGAAAAAGAAAAGACAGATATGAAAAATAAAGAGACATGGCGGCGCAAGATTGTGAATCGGAGAAAATTTACTTATTTAAGATGGTGATTCTGGTGTCAGTGATGGCTTCACAACAACTCCCCTCTTGGGTTAAATATATTAAAAATACACTGAAATACATGACTTATTGGTTTTAATGTCAAAATACACCGAAAATACAAATTAAATTACAAATACAGTGAAATACAAGCATTTCCAGTGAAACGTCAAACATTCAAGCGTATTTTTTGGCCGGAAAAGTTTTTGGGGTCAACTTTGTTTATTGTGTATTTGGAGTATGCTAATGTAAGATTTTAAACATTAGGATCACTAGTGCAAAAAGAGTTATATTTTGAGGAAAATAAGTGTATTTAACCCTAAAATAAATTAATTAATATTGTTCTCTCTCTTTGAGTCTGATATAGGTTAGGGCTTCACAAAAACAAACAATTGCGGCATCGATGGGATAAAACGGATCGGCGGTGACATCGTTCGAACGAGGCTTCCCGTTTGAGTTGTGAGTAATTTATTTCTATTATTATTTTTCTCTATAGTCGTTCTTCAGCTTCAAAGCAGATTTTATAGGGTATTAATCTACCTATTACCAGTTGATTCACGTAGATTTAAGCCATAATTGAGTTCAAGGATTACAGAAGAACACATATAATCACACATACAAGTATATAACTTTGTGAATCGATATTTATCCATCTCAACTAGTCGTTAAACAGACTTGTACAAGATCTTGGATTTGTCACTCGTGGAATTATTGTCATTTTTGGATGCTCTTGAGCTGTTTTTGAGGGAATTTAACGTGCAAAAGAATCCAATTTTCCTTGTTTTGTTAATATGAAAAGGGATGAAAAAGAAAACAGAAGGAAGAAAAAGAGGGTATTTGAATTTGAACACTATTCTTTTATTTTATAGTTGGAGCTCAGCTCAGTGTGAGAAAGAAATGCAAATATAAAAGAATATTAATACTGACTGAAGGTAATAATCAAATCAACTGCTCATTTAAGTTTTTTTTAATTTTAATTATATTATTTAAAGAGCTACATATGTTATGAGATCTGAATAAGAATGTAGAGTTGTGCTTGTTTTAATTTATAGTGCATTTCTTTCTCTACTTATGCAGAGTTGTGTTTGTGCTCATTTGTAGTACATTTCTTTTGCTATTCTTCATTTCATTTTCTCCATACCCTCTCAATGATCCAAATTGAGTTTTATTTTCTTTTAGTGCTATAATGGCCAAATAAATCATAGTTTTGGTATCTTACAGTCTACCGTAATGGCTGACAATGATTCAACCTCTAATTCACTGTTGGAAAACCAAACCCCTAATCCTGATGGGAATTCTGCTTCAGAGAATGAGAGTGATATATCAATTGATGCTCTAGCAAGACAGGTTCAAGAATCACTTTCTCTTGCAAAAAGACATAAATTTTGGGAAACACAACCTGTTGGTCAGTTCAAGGATCTCGGTGATTCGAGCTTGCCTGAAGGACCTATTGAACCTCCAACACCACTGTCTGAAGTCAAACAAGAACCTTATAATCTTCCCGGTCTCTATGAATGGATTACTTGTGACATGGAATCAACGGATATGTGCACTGAGGTTTATAACCTCCTCACTAACAATTATGTGGAGGATGATGATAACATGTTCAGGTTTAATTATTCAAAGGAGTTTCTCCATTGGGCTCTTCGGCCTCCAGGTTATTATAAGAGCTGGCATATTGGGGTCCGAGTGAAAAGTTCAAAAAAGCTGGTTGCTTTTATAACTGGGGTTCCTGCAAGAATCCGGGTGCAAGATAGTATTGTCCATATGGCAGAGATCAATTTCCTGTGTGTTCATAAGAAGCTGAGATCAAAACGACTTGCTCCAGTCATGATTAAAGAGGTGACTAGGAGGGTTCACATGGAAAATATTTGGCAAGCTGCTTATACAGCTGGGGTGGTTCTCCCTACACCCATATCTACTTGTCAATATTGGCATAGATCATTGAATCCAAAGAAGCTTATTGATGTTGGGTTTTCTAGACTTGGGGCAAGAATGACAATGAGCCGCACAATAAAGCTTTACAAATTACCGGATTCGACAGTTACTCCCGGGTTCAGGAAGATGGAGCTCCATGATGTTCCTGCTGTTACCCGTTTGCTTAGGAATTACTTAAAGCAGTTTGTTGTTGCACCTGACCTTGATGAAAATGACGTAGAGCACTGGCTTCTTCCGAAGAAGGATGTTGTGGACAGTTTTCTGGTTGAGAGCCCTGATACTCATGAGATCACTGATTTCTGCAGTTTCTACACACTTCCCTCGTCCATTTTGGGCAATCCAAATTACTCAATTTTGAAGGCTGCTTATTCTTACTACAATGTTTCTACTAAAACTCCTTTGCTTCAGCTGATGAATGATGCTCTTATTGTGGCAAAACGGAAGGATTATGATGTTTTCAATGCATTAGATGTTATGCAAAATGAATCTTTCTTGAAGGAGCTGAAATTTGGGCAAGGTGACGGAAAGCTCCACTATTATCTTTATAACTACAGAGTAAAACATGTCCTTAGACCATCGGAACTTGGGCTTGTACTCTTGTAGTTTGAGCTTCAAAGTTTGATTGCGTGGTGAACTTATGAAAGCATTTCTGGTAACCTGTGATTATTACTCTGGTTTCAAAGATGTATCCATTGCTCGGTCATAGGATCCGCAATCTGTGATTGGATTCTTGTTTTATTACTCTGTGACGCTGTGGAAGACAAATTTTGTGACCCATGAACTTCTCTTTGTTTTATTAGTTTCATGGGCATTTGTCCATTGTTGAGTCTTTGTAACTGAATTTTTTGGTTTCATTTACTTGTGCTGCACTTGATTCGGCACTTGATTGATACCTCAAGAGAATTTGAAATTTACTCCTGATTTTTGGTTTTCTTTGAGTTATGCTTCTCTATAATGGCACCAATGAGCAAATTTGAGTTGTTAATTGTGATTGATTCTCACTATGATGTGCTGTCTAAGTTGGCCAATTGTTTACTAATCAACTATGCTTCTAAATGATATTTAGAGGACTGCTTGGACATCTTGAGGAAGAAAGGCATTCAACTTTTTTGTTTTTTTAAAGGATTTTATCGATTATTTCTTCATAGCATCAGTATTGGCTTCTTTAGCCATATTATTGTAATTGCAATTAGTAAGGAGATGATGGCATGGAGCAATAACCGTTCCCCCTTCTTTATCCATATTATTATAATTACAATTACTAACGAGATGATGGCATGGAGCAATAACCACTCCCCCTTCCTCCTTCCCCTTTCCCTTTTCCCCTGGTTGGGGTAAGTTATGGGAGTTGGACATCTGTGTGCTGCGCTAGTCGTGGTTGCTTTTCTAAATCAAGGGGTCAGATAAATATTAGATGTGCAGGGATAATGACTATGTTTCTCATAATTCAGTGATTAAAGGTTCTCATTTAAGGACATGGGGACAAACATGCTGGTTTATACACACATACCATATAAATTAAAGGCATGGAGGATTCTTCATAATTGCTTCTTCTACTTTCATATGTCTACTTCCTAGTTCTGTTTCTGTATGTTCATGTTTTTACTTGCTTTCATGGTGAAAGAAAAAAATCAAGAAGTATTTGTTGATAACTATGTTTAAATGTCGGTTTTATTTCATTTTATGATGAATTTGGTTTTGAAATTTTGTTGTTCATAAAATTTGATGTCTGAACCTCGTTAAAGTTGGAATGGTTCCTGAACTCCTTGTGTTGACAAACCAAGCATGCCACAAACGATAGAAGGCTGATTGAAGGTAAACTTTATGCCGAAGAAGCCACCAGCCACAGAGTAACAATCATCACTTTTGCTACAGTAAGCAGCATCTATCCGGAATTGGTGTCCGTCCTCAGTTTCAATAACCTTAGCTCACTGTGTTGTGTTGGCATCAACAAAGTCCATAGAAAGATATTGATAACCAATCAGGTTAATGCAAGTAAATTGCAATCTTAATCATTAACTACTTAATATCAAACTTATCAGACAAACTGACTTTTAGACTTTAAAAGTGGAACTTATTTTGGAACCAAGGGAGTATTAACTTTCAAAACTTGATTGTAAAGTATTATCGTCTATGAAATGGTATGAAACAGCTACAGGGACGTCATCTATAAGTTAGTATCTGAAAGCTACAAGAACCTTATCATAGAACCTTGAAACCAATTGCCAACTATCATCTTGGTCATAAATGCATCTGCCTGCTTTCAAGGGTGCCCTTGAACTCTTTTCCCAATAGCGTTTTGAGAAATGAAGATGTTAGTCCTTTTTGCTACATGAAATCTAAATAGTCATACCTACTTCCCATGTCATTTCTTATATCAACAAAATTACTAAGGATGACCTGTATCACAGTCGCAGACAAAAAATTTGTCTCCTGAACCTGCAACAATGAAAAATCAAGTCAGTTTCTCAAGTAAACAGAAAATAAAACACAAATTGATGATAATTTCTTTTGTTCCCCCAAAATGAATATGGGTTTCAAAAATTACATTGTTCATAGATCCCCTTCACTATTTGTAGCATAGACTCAGTCTCTTCAGCCATATTTGACACTCTTTCTGCCTCTTTGACAGCTTCAGATGCCACAAATGATTTGTTTTCTGCGTCAGCTATCCTGTAGGCAGTCGTTCTTACAGCCCCTTCTCGTGTGCTAGGGATCACAAACCCAGAATTTGGAGAAGGCCTAGGCTTGACATCCTTCTGTTTCGGGGAAGGTGTTTTTGTTCCCGAAACTGAATCTTTGATCTTGTAACGTTTCTGAACCTGCATTGAAGAAAACCTACAAGTGATACAATTGATGAAAACAATTCTTTAGGCAAATAAATAATAAAACCTACAAGTGATACAATTGATGAAAAGCAATGCTTTAGGCAAATAAATAATTAATAAATGGGGATAAAGCTGAAATAACAGTTTAGATACAAGTTGAAAGTTGTTGTTCTCGGGAAGATAGTGGGTGCATTCAAGTGTATAACTTATTCTCACTTAGGTTTGCAAAACAAAAAAAATATGAGGCCATTGGTTCTGTAAGAAACATAAATAATTCTCAAAATGGTTACAATGTTATATTTTAAAGTAAACAATGGGGAATCTGTAATGAAAGTAAAATACAAATAACGGGGGGGGGGGGGTTGAAGACATAAATTAAAAGTCTAAAGAGTTTACACCAGACAATATGAAAATAGGGGCTTATCTAACAGCGGGAACTTGTCATAGGCTCATAGCAAAGAAAGTGTAAAGATGCAAAATTATTACTATGCTTCCATTTAAAGATCAAGATTCAAGAAAATCCTTCACCTTTTCAAGTTTCCCTTGCAAAATAAGTCTTCTAACCATTGAACTTAATGATCTTCTGAAATTCTGGGGTACATCATTCCTTTGCTGCATTATGTATACAATCAGAATCACTTACTAAAGTTGAATAGATAAAAACTAGTTACTGCAGTTAATTTTCTGCACAGGGTGTTAGGTATAGGATTTTTCTTTCTTGCATTTAAGACACTTCAATCAGGGGATATTCTTAATCAGGGCACAGCCAGAAACTTTTATTAAAGGGTCAATGAATTACCTCTCAATAAAATTACACCAGCAGCAGCAAAATTATCACTACATACCAAAAGCATAACTATTTTACAACTGATTTTCCTTGAAGTTTAAAGAATCCATGCTTATCTTTTCTAGATAAAGAATTCTTGTATAAATTTTGGGTACGTAATATACAAAAGATAAGGTGGTCAAACCTTTGAAATATGAGGGTCAACTTTATTTTTATTTTTTGAGGATTTTAGAGCTACTTAAATAAATCTTCCAAGAAGATAAGAGGGCCAATTGTCCACCATGCACTTAAGGTGGCTTCGCCCCTGCAATTTATTGACACTAAATGGAGGATCTGCATATTGATATAATAAAATTACTTTTGTATGCACTTTTTAGGAAAAAGAAAAGACTCGAATAACAATTTACCGATGTACATCTCTTGCAATATATAAAATACTCTTCACCCTTATCATGCTAAATAGTTTTGTTGTATGAAATATGAAGAGTGGTGACCAACTATTAGCTTGAGGACATAATATATTTACTTTAGCAAGTCTTAGCAGGCTTCAGAACCAAATTGCAAATACAACATCAGCCAAGGAGAAATTTTCACATAAACACCCAGATCTTTAGCAGTTGTTGAAAGAGTTGGAACATAAATCTTTGCTTGGGCGCCTACAGTGTGAATTGACCACTAGAAAATGAGATCCACTGGAAAAAGCATATGGATGTATAACGTTCAAAGCTTCCTAACTACTAGTAAACCTGATTTAAAATAAAAAGTTACTGGTTTAAATAAGTCATAATAAACTACTTTTTGTTTAAGGTAGTTTTAATAACAGTTTCTGTTTTCTTATGCTTACTCTTCTCTTATCTGCTTCTTCTTCTAGTATTTTTTTTTGTGTATTTAATAGGGTCTTTTTGTTTTCTTACTAAGACATCCTTGATAACACCTTACATGAAGAAAAATAATAGATTCATCCTCAGAATATTTAAATTCTACAATTCATTTCAAAATCAATCAAACATCACACCAAATACATGTGAACAAGTCAGACTCATTATATTATTCATTAAATTACCTCCACCATATAATTTTCCATAGTCTATAGAACAACGTAAAATATATACTTCTCATGAGAAAAATGAAAGATCCCTATATCTGACCTCAATAAATCTGGCAATAGCACCAAGATCAGACCCCCTTGAATCTTTTATGGTAGATAGTGCTTCAAAAATCCAAGGGTAGTACCTGATACAACGCATTGACATCAAGTATCTGACGAAGATCCAGTGAACGTATATATGAATGAGCTATGTAAATAAATTTTGAATAGAGACAAATACAATAGTGGAATAAGCATATCAGAGAAATGCAAAAGTAACACCTAGGTAAAGTTTATTACTCACGGACAAGATTGTTAACTCAAAATAAATTGCAATCGTCGCCAGTTCAGAAGTGCTTTTGTAATGTCTAAAAGGACTGAAACCAAACAGCTTAAGTTGCAAGTATTCCACGATCCACGTCAAATTTAGGATGGATGGAGATTTCATTTTGGGCTAACTCGTAACAAGGTTCAATACTGATAACTATAATCTTGCACCAAATTCTTTATTATTGATGGGTACAATACTGTGTTGAGGAATCAGATTTATAATAAAAGTATAAGTCTGTCTAGTAGGGAAATTTTAATTTTAATTCTGCATCCTTTTCTTTAAAATTGTAGTGTTCTAAAAATTCCAGTCTAGGCTTGGCGCCCCGCCTAGGTGTTAGGCCCTCCATTGGCGTCTTGCCTAGGCGCTAAGCCCCCTCTGGCGCCTCGCCAGCGTTAGGCCTCCTAGCGCCTCGCCTAGGCCCAAGGCGGCAAAGAAATCCCTCCAAAAAATTAGGCGGAACCTAGGCAAGGTCTAGGCGAAGAGTTTTTTTTTTTATTTTAATAACTATCCAAACCATATCTTAATATATTTATTTTTCTAATAATTTACTATATTCATAATACAGATTGTAGCATATCAAATCACAACAAGTGAACAATATCAAATCAAAATGGATAATTTTATTATAGTTGTAATTTTTTGAACTTGTACTAACTTTAAATTATATAAATGATGATACATTTGTAATATTTAGTCTAATTCAATATAATTCTTAAATTTATGTTTAGTTTCTTAAGTTTTAATATTGAATTAAATTCTTGAAATTTTAAATTTTATTATTTAATAGCAATCTTGTTTATGAATAAAACTAATATGTTAAAAATATGTTTGAACTGTGAAAAATTGCATATTTGTGTTTGAACTTTGACATTAACAATATAGATATGTGTTTGAACTTTAAGCAAATGCCTTTATTATCTTAATTATAGATTGTTTTGCTTTATATTATTGTTTTGTTTGGATAAATGTAAGATAAAATATTAAACTTGGCTTAGAATAAAAAATTCCGCCTAGGCCCCGCCCAGGCCTCTAGGCGCTAGGCCCCCCGGCCGCCCTCCTCCCGCCTAGCGCCATTTAGAACATTGTATAATTGTTAAAACCTCGCCAATGCCTTCCACGGGAACATAGGGAAATTTTAATTCATGAAATGAAGTAGCAAATTTCACTGTTCTTATTAGGAAATTTTCCCAGTAAGATATATAGTAAATATAAACTGCGACTACAAAAGGTTCCACGTAGACTCGAGTCGAGGCAATTTCCAAATTATTCTTGCTTGTTTTAAATTTCTTTTGCTTGAAGCTTTTACTTGCTGCATCACCCTGGCACAACCAGCTATCTTCTGTCAAACCCTTCCCGAATATCGTCCATGAGCTGAAGAACTAATGAGTCATACCAAGTGCCACCAAAATATCAGATGCATTCATGCCAAAAAAGAAAAAGAAGTCCAACAGCTAGAATGAAACGCATTGGATTGATTTGATATTGGCTGATCCTCCTAGAAATATGTCAAACTACAATGTGTTAATGCCAAAGACAAACTTTCCAAACCAATACAGATTTAAAGCGAAACAGGTTAATCTGACTTTTCACTGATCAGCTGTGAGCTCAGACCCATGCATGTTTATGGCGGCTTAATGTCAGTCAATTCAGGTCCGATAATTGATATGGCTAACGTAAATGTGAGGAAGAGTGCATCGGTACCAACTCAGTCCTCATTCATCTAACGTCTAATCTTACAGATGTAAAATTACATCAGTACCTTTGTTAATTAGTGATGTAAAATTACAGATGTCGATAATGACTATAGGTTTCTCAAGCTCGGCTAAACAAATTCACAAACTGATATTTAATCTAATTTACATTATTCGACTCTCAAGCCAAGCATCCCAAGCAGGTCGAGTATTTTGGATTTTTATGGTCTTAGAATGCTTGTTAGTTTGTCAGTTAAGTCATGCAAATAAAACAATAAGTTTAAGATATTATCAAGTTTGGTTCATTTGTTTTACAAGCCAGCTTCAACCTTCTAGCCAAGTCTATAACAAACAAGATCTATCAACTTATTCATTTTACATCACTAATTAACAAAGGTACATGTGATAGTCGCATCAATTGGTTTAGGTGCTAGTAATCATAGCTTTAACTAGGTCTAAGAATATGAATTTTCTATTTTCTATTATATTTTTCCCTTCCTCTACATCTAAGCATAGATAGGGAAACAATAATTAAATTAATATCTTTAACTAGCCTAAAATCTGACACAAGAGGACAGCAAACACTGAGGTGAATCCTTCCTCTACTCTTTGACATCAGACAAATAAATGATCTGTACGATAATAAGTTCCTCCATGTGGCTGAAGAATAATAATGAAGAGCTAGAAAAAAAGTAAAATCTACATTCCCACTTAGAAAAAATGTATAAACCTTCAAGACCACTTATAAGTATAAACTTTATAATAAGTACTTAAAAATACTAGCATAGAAATGCATATCTGTAAAAAGTAATGGACCATTGCCAAGTACCAAAGGAAAGAAAGTTCGATCCGAATGTCAAATAGTAAGCCAGGAAAAGTAACAGAAAAAACACACACCGCTGAGCTGTTATTCCATCTGCTGGAATTCTGGAAGAATCACAGGTAACATCGTTCCCAGCAAGAGAAGCAGCAGAATTCGAGTTCTGAGCACTGGAAATTGGACCATATGTGATTGTTAAGCTAGAAAATTTATCTCTATCTTTAGAGCCTTGCAGACCAGTACTAATACCCAAGTTACGCCATTTATCCTGGTCATTCAAACAAAAGTGCGGCTTATTACTAAAATAGCCCGTGAAGATTAAATATTGCAATTTAATAAGTTATAAATAAGTAACAAAGACATAATATATAGACGGGCACCAATATATCCTAATGTTTAAATATATGTACCTTTGATATTTGCACAATACAATTATAGATCAAATAAAAATCAGTAGTAACAAATAGCATTCAACTTATGGCGATAAATAATGCACCAAGTATTCTGTTGGTAACTCCATTCAATAATTTGAAAGAAACTATATATATATATGCACAAGTCTGTGTGTATAAGCCTTAATAATTTGTACCAAAACACATTGAATCTCATTAGATCAGTAAGTACTCAAATTACACAATTTGTCCTGGTCATTCAAACTAAAGTCTAATAATTAATAAATAGCCTAATAAGCATTCTATTTGGTGATTTCATTTTAGAACTTGCGAGCGCGCACACCCACCCAAGAGACAACAAAACTCCCTCCATCTGAAAATTAGAGTCCCACTCTAGAAAAACATAGAAAAGTTGTCAATTAATAAGGTATTACAGGAACAAAATGAACATACAAACAGCACAGTAGCATCAGCCTTGGTTCAGTGTACTCAAACACAAGCATTGCAGGCTAATGTAATTACATCAAAGATACAGCAAGGACAAGCCAAGTTATCAAGTTCTATACAGCTGTCACTAGCGTAGGAGGTAGTTTGAGAGGTATTATACTATACTAGGCACGTGATGATTGAAATGTATAACTTCTTATTTGTTATTAGTCCACGTGTACAGTTAATTAGATTAGTCTAATCTGTCTATATATACATCAAGTTGTAGCATCAGTTGTAGTAATGAGAAATAAGATTTTCCTTTCACACTTGTTATCATGGTATTAGAGCTTCTCTAGAATCTTCTTCTTCACCTTCATCATGTATCTTCGGCCTTCAAATCGTTTATTTGTTCTTCATTTACGATTCCTTCTGCTTTGATCTTGTAATTTTTTGTTTTTTTATCTTCATCATAATTCAGTTTATCATTGTTCAGTTTTCTTCTGGATCCATTTCCAGATCAGAGTTTAATTCTTCAATTTTAGGCATTGAATCTGAAATTTGTTCTGATTCTTCATTGTTTGGTTACTCATCATGGCGAATCCTGCAAATACTACAAATCCTTGGAACAGAGCTTCAACTTTGCAAAACACATTAAATTTGCAAACACAGCAAGGCAATCGTGAGCATCTATTGAATGATGTAGCTACAGGAGTACAAACGTTTGAGCAGATCACTATATCGATTGATACAAATACTCATCCATTGTATTTGCACAACAATGATCAGCCTGGTTTGCATTTCATTTCGAAGAAACTTACAGGTTCTGAAAACTATAACCCTTGGCAAAGATCTATGCAGATTGCTCTTAATGCTAAAAATAAAATGGCTATTGTAAATGGTACGTATGTTATACCTGCTGCAGATTCTCCTATTTTTCCACAGTGGGATCATGTGAATGATATTGTTACCTCATGGATACTCAATTGTGTGTCTGATGAAATAAGTAATTGTATGAATTTTATACACACTGCACAGTCAGTTTGGGTTGAATTGAGAGAAAGGTTATCTACAATTGATGGTCATAGGCAACTCTTAAGAGACTTGCATACACTAGAACAAGGGACGGCTTTTGTGGATTTCTATTATCACAAAATGAAAGGAATCTGGGATGAATACTTTGTTCTAGAAACTCCACCACTTTGCACGAGAGTATAGAATTCTTGAAGAACAGGATCAAAGGAGAAAGTTAACACAATTCATAATAGGACTAGATGGGAGCTATGCTAATGCTAGAGGACAGATCCTCATGATGAGTTCTCTCCCAAATGTAACACAGGCTATTGCACTAATTAGGCAGGATGAAAGACAGAGGCGAGGGTATGTTCCTAATCATACTAATAGCACAGCTTTGATGGCTAATAATAATAGAAAGGCTAAAATGGTCTATGGTGAAGCCGTGAAGGACAACAGTACCATCCTATGCATGGATCTAGTTCCCATACTGGTTTACAACAACATATTTCTGGTTCTAATGCTGGCGTTGGTAGTACGTATTCCAGATATGTTCCCATTCCAAGAGGGGATATTATTTGTTCACATTGTCACAAAGAATGCCACATTAAGGAGGAATGTTACAAACTCAATGGATATCCTCCAAGTCATCCAGCTGCAAAATGGAATAAAGGAAAAACTATTGGTATTGGTGCACCACAATTTTCTACATTATAGAAGAAGAACAACAATGTCAATTACAAACACAAAACTACAGTTGGAGGTACTACTGGGACCAGGGCAATGCAAGTGACAAAGATAGCGGATGATCCTGGGGTTTCATCAGATCCTATTATAAAACTGCAGATGCAAAAGGATCAGTTATTCTCAATGTTTGGTAAGCCTCAAAAACATGAATCTCTTGACAATCCAGAGGATCACATCATGGCAGGTATGGTTACTTCTTTTGCCTCCTTCACAAATGCTAATATAAATGTTTGGATTGTGGATACTGGTGCAACTGACCATAAGACATGTAACAAGAACCTTTTTCATACTCTCACTAACCTAGCTACACCTGTTTTTGTCAGTTTACCCAATGGAAGTCATATTAAAGTTACACAGTCAGGATCTATTCCTTTGAATTCTTCTATTTCCCTGCATAATGTTTTGTATATATCAGATTTTCATTGCAATCTATTGTCTGTTAGCAAACTGGTATTGGCTGATTCTTTACATATTGTTTTAATTCCAATTCTTGTATTCTTCAGGACCAACATCAGATGCAAATCTTGGCAACTGGTGAACTGGTCAATGGTCTCTACTATCTTCATTTTCCATTGCCAGTTGCTGCTACAGCTGTTTCTTCTTCTTCCAGAGTCTTATGGCATCAAAGACTTGGGCATGCACCTTATTCTATCTTGAATAAAATTCCAATGCTTTCATCATTACAGGAAAAACTGCAACACATGTGATATTTGTCCTTTAGCAAAACAGACCACTTTACCTTTTCCTACTAGTTTATCTTGTACCTCAGATTTGTTTGAAATAATACATTGTGATCTTTGGGGTCCTTACTGGACATCTACAAGAAATGGTTGCAAATATTTCCTAACAGTTGTAGATGATTTTTCCAAGGCTGTATGGACTTTTCTTGTTTCCACCAAGCAACACATTTTCTCTATCGTAAATAATGTTCTCATCTCTGTCCAGACTCAGTTTAACAAACATGTTAAAACCTTAAGAAGTGATAATGGGACTGAGTTTGTTAATAAATTCATGTATTCCATATTAAGTCAGCTTGAAATTATACACCATACTTCTTGTCCTCAAACACCACAACAGAATGGTGTGGTAGAAAGAAAACACAGAACCATTCTCAATATGGCTAGGGCTTTAAGATTTCAAGCAGGACTTCCTATTTATTTCTGGGGAGATTGTGTCCTTACAGCTACTTATTTGTTAAATAGGATATCTGTTTCATCTTTACAATATAAAACTCCAAATGAATTGTTATTTCATTATGCCCCATCTTATTCACACTTAAAATCTTTTGATTGTTTATGCTTTCCCGCACAACACTTGAGTGACAAATTTGCACCAAGGGCTATAAAATCAATTTTCATTTCCTACAGCCCAAAAAGGTTACAAGTTGTTGAATTTAGATTCTAAACAAGTTTTCATTTCAAGTCATGTCATTTTTCATGAACATGCTTTTCCTTATCTTCATTCCAATCAGGTTTCTTCTTTTATTCCTTCTAACATTGTTCATGAATTTTCTCATTTTAATACATCTCCATTTGTACCTTCACAGCCACCTAATCCACTTAATTCACCAAGATCTTCTCTGCCAACTACTTCATCTCCCATACACTTCCACATATATCTACATTTATATCTACACTTACACCTGTTTCAAATCCACCACATGCTTCTATTCCTGCTAGAGTTTCAAACTAAACAAATTCCCACATAGCATGAGGATTATGATTTCCCTCCATTACCAAAATCTTCTACACAATTTTTCTCCAAATTTCCCATTTGTAAATACATATCATATGACTCTTTCGCACCTTCACATCAGCATTTTGTTAGCAATTTGTGTACTATACAGGAGCCTACTACTTATTCTCAAGCTGCAAAAGATCCAAAGTGGGTAGAAGCCATGAATAAAGAATTACAAGCTTTAGAGGCAAACCTTGCCAAGTTACTAAACTTCCACCTCATAAAGTTCCTATTGGTTGTAAATGGTTTTTAAGGTCAAATATAATATCAATGGGTCTGTGGAGAGATATAAGGCTAGGTTGGTGGTAAAAGGTTACACCCAAACTGAAGGAGTAGATTACACATAAACCTTTGCACTAGTGGCCAAGATGGTAACTATCAGATCTATCCTAGCTTTAGCTGTTGTTAAAGGTTGGCAATTACATCACTGGATGTAAACAATGTGTTTCTCCATGGTGATCTCAATGATGAAGTTTATATGGAACCTCTTCCTGGATGCACTCAATTAAAACAATCTTTCTTGGTCTCATGGTCTGTCAATTAAAGAAATCTTTATATGGGCTTAAGCAAGCTTCTTGACAATGGTTTGCAAAACCGACTTCTGCATTGATTTCTGCTGGTGATACTCAATCTAGGACTGATTATTCATTATTCACTCTTCATACAGATAACTTTATTACTCTAGTGGTGATTTATGTTGATGACATATTAGTCACGGGCTCTAATTCTGCAGAAATTACTAAGCTCAAGTTATTATTGGATACTTCTTTTAGCATTAAAGATTTGGGACCAGTAAAATATTACTTGGGGTTTGAATTTTCTAGGTCATCTCAAGGTAAATTTGTTCATGAGAGAAATATGTTTTGAATTTACTTGACGAGTTTGATTTATCTGAATCCAAACCTTTCTCCATTATTATGGAACAGTATCTCAAACTTCACGACTCCGCTAGTGCTGTTATTCCTGATGTTGCTTCCTATAGGTGTTTGATTGGAAAGTTGCAATACCTCACCGTCACTAAACCAGATATCAGCTTCACTGTGAATCAACTAAGTCAATTCTTACAAGCTCCACTCTTTGATCATCTTAAAGCTGTTATCCCAGTATTGAGGTATCTCAAAGGCACAATAGGACAAGGTTTGTTTTCCCTGCTTCTAATACTCTTATTTTAAGAGCTTACTCAGACAGTGATTGGGAAGGAGAGACAGGGGGAGAAGATCTATATCAGGCTACTGTATGTTCTTGGGTAATTCTTTAATTTCATGGGGTGCCAAGAAACAAACAGTTGTGAGTAGGTCTTCAGCCAAGGCTGAATATAGGGCTGTTGCAGATGCTACTTGTGAACTTGTATGGCTAAAAAGTTTACTTGTTGATTAGGGTATTTCTGTTCCACTTTCAGTTGTGTTACATGTTGACAATTAGTCTACCATTTCTTTAGCTGCTAATCCTATGTTGCATGCGAACCAAGCAAATTGAGGTGGATTGTCATTTTATTAGAGATAAGGTTCAGGAAGGTTTTATTATGCCTACATTTGTTCCTAGTTCTCATCAGCTAGCAGATATTTTCACCAAGGCACTAGGCAGGCATGCTCATTGGACAAATGTTTTCAAATTGGGTGTCCATAACCCCTGTGGAAACACAATTTGTGGGGGAGTAATAAGGTATTACAGGAACAAAATGAACATACAACACACTAGCATCAGCCTTGGTCCAGTGTACTCAAGCACGGGCATTGCAGGCTAATGTAATTACATCAAAGATACAACAGGGACAAACCAAGTTATCAAGTTCTATACAGCTGTTACTAGCATAGGAAGTAGTTTGAGAGTTATTATAATAGGCACGTGATGATTGAAATGTATAACAACTTCTTATTTGTTATTCGTCCACGTGTACAGCTAATTAGAGTAGTCTAATCTGTTTATATATACATCAAGTTGTAGTATCAGTTGTAGTAATGAGAAATAAGATTTTCCTTTCACACTTGTTATCATCAATTTAATTTTATTTCCTTATTTTTGCTAATTTCCTATTTCACCTAGTCACTCATTTTATATAAACATATAAAGTGAAGACGAAGTCTAGAGACTTCACATAAGAGCAAATTTGGAATTACATCATTTTACATCTAGCTTATTTTTAGGAAGTAAACTCTTATTTTGGGACACACAAACAAGTACTAAGGCGGTGTTTGATAAAATTGAGTAATTAAGATCTAAATGGTTAGTATATCTTAATAAATTAGACCATCTACTTAGCAAAAAATAAATAAATTAGACCATCTGAATAAAATAGTATTTGAATTTAAAAGGACTGTTTGGTAACTAATATGTATAAAGCATCTAAATGACACTATTTTACCATTTTGACCCTCTGAACTGTTTAAAAAATTTATTTGGTAATTCTATATATGCAATCTAATAAAAAAGTGAGTGAATGATATTTTCAAACTCATAATTGATGAATTTCTTTGATTTTAGTTCATACAATGATGAATATTGAAAATTTTCAAAAAAGTAACACTCATCGTATGGTTTATGGTTTCATAATTTTTAATCATCTCAATTTTAATTTTGAAAATATTTCAAATTGACTTTTTAAAAATCAATAATGATCTTAGAATTTAAAATTGAGGGAGTAAAATATTTATTGAGGCTATTTTTGTCCATAGATTTAAATTTTTTGGAAGGAGGTAACTGTTAGTGGTTTGGATTTGATTTCATCTCGTACCAATTTAGAGGCGCTTAGAGGTATGATTATCTTTTACCAAACAATTTGAGCTTCTTACCGAATCTTATAGAAGGCTATTAAGAGCCTTAAAGACCCAAACAAACACCACCTAAGACTCTGGTTTTGGGACTTGGAATGGAGGGAGTGCATAATACATAGATGAATCTGACTGATATATTATATATGTATACATATATATACAAATGCCTTAAGTTTCCAGACATAAGAATAATAGTTTAAGCTCTATGACCACAATAAAATCATAATAAGTATTAGTTATACAAGCAAAAAAGTTGAGGCTAATGAATAAAATATCATGCTAATAAAAAATCAAATCAGAAGTTGGACAGAATCCCAAAATACAGAATTTTATAGCATATATAAACATATTTTAGAGCTTGAATTGTGATCAGGAGTACAATCAATTCAGTAAAACCATAAAATCCAGTGATTGAGCATACTGGGTCGAGACTGAAACAAACTAGCAAATCAAACATCCTAGTAATTGGTAATTTCAACTCAATAAGTTGGACAGAAGAATAAGATGCATTATTTAAAGACTCAGAGGAGCATAGAGATGCCCAAATTGAGAAGTTAAAGCTCAAATCAAATCAATGAAGAACCCGCCTGCAAGGAGCTTGGCTACAAGTTTTTTGAATGTCCTAACAAACACCGAGTGGGGGTGGTTAATGAAGGGCATGGTGAGGAAAATGAGCCGAGGGAAAGTGAAGTGGAGGATGAATATTACACGGAGGATGAAGAAGCGGATGCACACCTTGCACAAGTTGATCAATCCCTGAACGTTATGAGGTGCAACTTCGTTAGTCCTAACAAGGAGGAAGATTGGAAGAGAATTGTCATATTTCAAACATATAGCAGAGGTGGAGGAATCTCTTCCAAGCTAATCATTGATGGAGGAAGTTGTTTAAATGTGGTTGCCAAGACAGCTGTGGAACAATTGAAGTTAAAGGCGGAACCACACACCCAGCCTTATAATGTTTCTTGGGTCAACAAGACATTTATTCCTGTGACACATAGGTGTTTAGTGTCGATCCACCTTAAGGGATATCAGGAAAAAGTTTGGTGTGATGTCCTTCCTATGGATGTGGCACACATTCTTTTAGGGCGACCGTGGCTATATGATCTTGATGTGACCCATTATGGGAAATCGAATACTTATGTGTTCACACACAAGGGGCAGAAGATTACTTTAGCGCCTGTGAGACCACGAGTGTCTCTCAAGGGTCAACCAAAAGAAAATAATACGCCTACACAAGAATCCAAATATCTCCATATCCTTGGTCAGAAGGCCTTTGAGAAAAGTGTGAGGGAGGAGAAGGTTGTGTATGTTGTTTTGACTAGAGAGGTTAGGGACGTTCCTGATAAGAGTAGCAATGTTGAATCTAGTGATGTTAGACAAATTCTCCATGAATTTGTTGATGTGATGCCTGTGAGTTGCCTAGCGGATTACCACCTCTTAGGGATATCCAACATGCCATTGACCTCGTACCGGGGTCTTCTTTACCTAACCTACCCCATTATAGGATGAACCCTAAGGACCAAGAGGAGATGAGACGACAAGTAGGTGATTTATTGAGCAAGGGTTTTGTGCGCGAGAGTCTTAATCCATGTGCGGTACCAACCTTTGTTTAACCCAAAGGCTGATGGAAGTTTAAGGATGTGTTGTGATAGTCGAGCTATCAATAAAATCACCGTCAAGTATAGGTTTCCTATACCTAGGCTTGATGACATGTTAGACATGATGAGCGGAGCTCGTGTGTACACCAAAATAGATCTACGGAGTGGATACCACCAAGTCCGCATCCGCGAAGGAGACGAATGGAAAACTGCCTTCAAGACTAGTGATGGCCTTTATGAATGGTTAGTCCTACCCTTTGGTCTAACCAATGCACCTAACACCTTTATGAGAGTCATGAATCAGGTGTTGCAGTCTTTTATTGGCAAGTTTGTAGTGGTCTATTTTGATGACATTCTCATTTATAGTCATACCCGAGAGGAACACTTACTTCACTTGCGCCAAGTTCTGTCCACTCTCCAACGTGAGAAACTTTATATTAATCTAAAAAAGTGTTCCTTCGTACAAGAATCCGTCATATTTCTCGGGTTTGTTGTCTCCAAAGATGGGGTTTCTGCTGACCCTGAAAAGGTCAAGGCTGTTAAAGAGTGGCCAGAACCTTCTAATATACATGAAGCTCGAAGCTTCCATGGACTTGCTACTTTTTACAGGAGGTTCATTAGAGGATTTAGCACCATTATGGCTCCCGTCACTGATTGCTTAAAGAAAGGGGAGTTTATTTGGTTTAAATAGGCTGCCAAAGCCTTTGTGGAGATTAAGGACAAGTTGACGCAGGCACCTGTCCTCGTGCTACCAGATTTTAGCAAGGTTTTTGAGGTAGCATGTGACGCTTCCGGTGTTGGAATAGGGGGAGTACTTAGTCAAGAGGGTTATCCTGTTGCATTCTTTAGTGAGAAACTAAATGAGGCCCGACAAAGGTATTCTACCTATGATAGAGAGTTTTATGCTGTAGTTCAGACACTTGGGTATTGGAGACACTATTTGTTGCCTAAGGAGTTTGTGCTATACTCCGATTATCAGGCACTTCAGTATATAAACTCCCAGAAGAAGTTGAGTCATCGATACGCTAAGTTGGTGGAGTTTCTTCAGGATTATTCTTGTCCAAAGCATTGTCGAGGGGTAGAGAACAAAACCGTTGATGCGTTGAGTAGGATATCTATCCTCCTTAACACTTTGAGTGTAAAGGTTATTGGGTTTGAGCGTATTATCCATGAGTACCCTTCTTGTCGTGACTTTAGAGAGACATATAGTTCCCTACAAAATTCTAATGGTCCACCCTCAGGCGACTTTCGTATCCATGATGGGTATCTTTTTAAGGGCACCCGTTTGTGTATTCCTAGCACGTCTATGCGTGACCATCTAGTTTGGGAGTTACATGCGGGAGGGATCGCGGGCCATTTTGGTCGCGATAAGACCATTGCGATTGTGGAGGATAGGTTCTTTTGGCCGTGCCTCAAGAGGGATGTAGCTCGTATTGTTTCCGAGTGTCGCACGTGTCAAACCGCTAAGGGTAGGAAGCAAAACACGGGGTTATATATGCCTTTGTCGGTACCCCATGCTCCTTGGGAGGATATTAGCATGGATTTTGTCTTGGGGTTACCGCGGACCCCTAGAGGTCATGATTCTGTTTTTGTTGTTGGGGACCGTTTTTCTAAAATGGCACATTTTATTCCACTCAGCAAAACTGATGATGCTTCACACATTGCATCAATTTTCTTTAGTGAGGTTGTGAGGCTACGTGGTTTGCCTTTATCTATAGTTTCTAATAGGGATGTATAATTCACGAGTTACTTTTGAAAAACCCTTTGGAAGAAACTAAATACCACACTTAAGTTTTCCACTGCCTATCACCCACAGACTGATGGTCAAACTGAGGTAGTTAATAGGAGTCTAGGTGATTTGGTGAGATGTCTTATAGGAGATCACGTGTCTAGTTGGGATAGAGTTTTGCCTATGGCTGAGTTTGCTTATAATAGTTCGGTTAATCGCTCTACTGGGGCGAGTCCCTTTCAGATTTACACTGGTTATCAGCCTAGGAAACCTATTGACTTTGTTCCTTTTCCACCTGCATATAGATCTAGTGAGTCTGCTGAGACTTTTGCACAACATATTCATGATTTGCATGCTGAGATAAGACAAAAAATTAATTTCAGCATTGAAAATTATAAGTCTGCTACAGATGTTCATCGCAGGTACCAAGAGTTTAATGAGAATGATCAGGTGATGCTTCGACACCGTGTCGTGATGTTACCTCCAGGTACATGGAAAAAGGTGCATGCTAAGCGGATGGGTCCATTTCGTGTTAAAAAGAAGGTTAGTGCTATAATGCTTATGAGTTGGATCTTCCTAGTAATATGGGTATTGGTCATGTATTTAATGTGTCCGATCTTACTCCATATCATGGACCTTCTACTCTGTTGACCCCATCTTTTACTTCTTCATCTAATAACCCTGTTGAGCCTGTACTTGTTCCTCCTTTACCTGTTCCCCCTGCACCTCCTCTTGTTCCTTCGCAATCTACAGCAGATGGTATTGAGGATGTTTTGGATGAGAGGTTTGTATCGACTAGGCGCGGAGGATATCGCCAGTTTTTGGTTAAGTGGCGTGGCAAGCCTGACAGTAATTGTACGTGGATTGGTAGGGACGAGTTTCTTCGCATTGATCCTGCATTGTTGGTGCGTTATGAAGATTTCATTTCGACATAGCCAAATTTTTCTCAGCTGGGGAGAAATGATGGGGATCGATGATTTAGTTGCCTTATTTATTTATTTTGTTTATTTCATTATTATGGACTTGTTTTAATTAGTTGGAATATTTTTGTCTTTTTGGTTTCCAAGTCTAATCTAGGGTTTGTTTTGTTTAAATACGGACCTAATTCTCTTTGGGAGGATATTCTGGATATACAATAATTATTATTAGCTTTTCTTATATCGTGGAGATATTTTCTAGAGTTGATAGACGTCGAGTTGAAACTCTAAACCCTAGAATTTAAGCGGTAGAGTTTAAATTCTAGATTTATTCATACATCCATCGAGTGCATAATTCAATTTATAATTTGTCCTACATCAGGATAGAGTTTCTGGGCCAAACATCTTTATCATTTTTTTGGTTTCATCCTTCAATCCACCAACAAAGTTCTCCACAAAGAAGTACTCAGTCAAGTGAGGCAATTTCTCAAGTAGTCTCCCCTTATACCTTTCAAACTCATCATAGTATGCATTCACAGTTCCTACTTGTTTCAGCAACTTGAATTGTTCATGTTTTCCACACCTGTCTCGGTGAACCTCACAGTGAAATCATTTGCAAACTCCCTTCAAGCAAGTCCCTCATTGCCATTGACATAAGATTTGTACCAATATTTTGAAAAACTATGGAGGTGCATCCCAACTATGGCAATCCTCCTATGAGAATGAATCTCATATATGCCAAAATACTCCTCGCAGTCCTATATCCAGCTCTTAGCATCATCACCCTCAGTAAATAATGGGAACACCAATTTAAGATGTTTAAGTTCTTTATACTCTTCACCATCATCATTTTTTTTGTTCCTCCTTGTTAGAGTTTATGCCCTAGAGGCCAATTATTTGATGTAATTGCTTAACATTTGATATTATTGTTGATTGAATAAATAAATGATTTTATTATGGTTTTAATTACTGCGTAATATAATTGTTAACATAATAAAATTCCTTAGAATAGTGATACAAATTATATAGTTTCAAGTATGTGACTTGAACATGAGATTATATAATTACAATTAGTATCATTGTTCTTAAATGTCCCTAGTCAAGTATCATTATTGATGGGACAACAATGATGCATTGAGACTAGTATGTGGATTGACTGATGACCAAATCTCATTGGTCATAAATATATGAGATATTAAGTCAATGCATAGGTACATGTTAGAGAACAATGTACTGGACAGACCCACCATGAGAATTCTATATGGAGCATTATGCGAAGTGTCATTAGCAATTCTCATAGTGACAATGATGTAATGGTCCTCCGACCTGAAACCGCTATATTACTACACGAGAATTTATGTACTTTGATATCATCAAATGTCACCTTTAATAGGGTGGACTATAAAGGTGATTATTGGGTTCATTATGAATCGTGTGAGTAATATGAGTGATCTAGATGGAATTTAACCATCCTATATTTTATAGGTGATATCCATAGGCCTCTTGATTGAGTAGGACTATGAAATGCATGGCCATGCTCAAATAGTGATTTGTTTCATATAGTCTACTCATTGATCAAGAAAACTCAGATTAAATTATGAAGAGTATGACACATTCCATGACTCGAGTTTAATCTAGGATATTAAGGTTAAAAGGATTAAATTATATTGAAACATTGGTCACGAAAAGGTTGCATCGAATCATCGATCTTATTATTACTTGGGTAGCAGTGATGCATTACTAGATGCCGCTCACTGTTTATAATTTTATAATATGATTTTAAAATTATTGCCAACGTAATAATAACCTATAGGGTCACATGTGACAACCCCAAAATAGGTCCATTCCATCCAACCCATTCTGAGTCGTCAAATACATGGTACAGAAAACAACTACAACTTTATTACAACAATTGTCGTGCAAAATACAACAACACATATGCTGTGAGTTTGGATACAAATATATACCAAATGTGACATTGGACACCATCATGTATCAGCACCTCACAAAGGTACCTTACATAAAGGTACAGTCAAAAACTGTTTTAGAAACTAGAATCTTTGGGAAGTGCTCAAGAAAACCTTCGTACATGGGAGGCCACACATCTAGGTTATGATAGATATCATATAGCCACAGAATTATCCTTGGTTGACCCAATAGACCCCAAAGAAAAACGAGAAGATTACCATCATATTCTTCCCAATGGTGAGTCTTCTCTTGACTTATCATTATCTCCACTGTCTCTAATTGAGAATTATACTTCAAACAAACACCAAGATTATATAGGTAGTGCCCATAGATATACTCAGCAAGTGGATGAGCACAACCCTGTCTTATGATGACACGAGGTTATATGTCATTAGACATCTTGTATAATAGTGACAAAACACCCTTCCAACGTTGGGTTCGCCTCACCCTATTTTCTTCACCAAATATAACTACTAAATGATGACCACCGTTCTATTCCCTTATTACCCCCGCTCGACCCAGCTACACTCTTATTACCTGAAAGGAATTGTGAAGCAAAAGGGTGAGCACAACTAGCTCAGTAAAGAATATCATGACTAAAGATAATTAAATTATCAATAGCCTTCATCAATAATAAATCAGAGATTTAGAACATATGGTAAATGATAAAAATTTCAACCATAGTTGCAGCGGAACGAGCAATCCATTAGAAGAGTCAAATAGACTATAAAGTCTATTATCTTCTCCATGTTAAAAATCCACCAACAATGTTTTATCCCTGTAACATCAATCAACAATTCTGGTCCACAATCATATGAATAACTCATAATCATAACTGTAGTTCTAAATTCCTCTTCTCATCCAGGACGATGATAATTTTCATCACCTATCTTTACCTGAAACATCAAAGATCATGGTTACACCAAATCACATTTCCTGTTCATAATCATACTAATAACTTCATCTTTGCACTACGTCCAAAGATATTCATTTGTATCACCAGTTGGTCATGTTTATCTCAACATCTGTTCATCTTTGCACTACTGGCCAAAGATATTCAACAACATGTCATCTTTGCACTACGGGCCAAAGATATTCATCAACAATTCATCTTTGCACTACAGGCCAAAAATATTCATCAACAGGCCATCTTTGCACTACATGCCAAAGATATTCATCAACAATTTATATTTGCACTACAGGCCAAATATATTCATATCTCAAAGAAATATATAATCATTTCAGAATTTATATAAACAATAATTATAACCATGTTGATCAATTCACCTTTGCACTTAAGCTTAAGATATTCAATTATAAATTCAATGGTCATGATCATACCAGTCACAATTCAACTTTGCACTACAGGCCAAAGAGAACCCTAGTCATGATCATACCAATAATCTACCCATCTTTACACTCCAGTGAAAGAGAATTTCAACATCAGTGTTATAAAAATGTTATATATGATGATAAAAATAATATGATCAACATATAGTTTTAATCTCAAGAGTAATATTCGTAACTCATGAATAGTAACCCCGACACAAAAGATAGAAATTCTACAATAAAATTCATACCAATATTTCGGTATAATGATATTGAAAGAATAACATTACTTAAATTTATAAACAATTTATTTTAATTGTTTACACTTTACTAATTAATGCATTTAATCATCATAAAATGCCAACTCTTATAATTTCATCATCAATAACCAAAACCCTCATCAAAAATCTGCATATACCTCATATAGGATTCTCAAGCCATAAAATCCTATTTTTCAATTTTCTTTCTTCACAAAACATATTTAATTCATTTACTCATAACTAGATCATTTTCATGAAAAATACCAAATCAGTTCTAAAAATATTTCTTTTCTGAGATTTAGCATAATATAGTCCCATAGTGAACATATATTTTTCTCAGAATTTTTAAAAGTCATTTACTATTTTTCATATGGCCAAAATAGCCGAATATTTAGACATTTATCAAAAATTGTACTTTTGTCTAAAAATTCTGAAATTTACAGAGTATACTTCTATCATATACATGTACTCCCAATAAAAATTTTATCAATTTTGGAGTTAACCACAAGGAATTATAAGCGGTTACTTTTAAAATAGTCTTTTCTCATAAAATTCATAACTCTCAATCTATACATCCAAAAATCACCATTTTTGGACACAATCAATAAAACTCATCAAAATATCATTTCAATTTTTTCCAGAATTTTTGAAGTTCAGAAAAATTACGAAACTGAAAATCATAACAACCCTTAAAATCCCTTACTATCCCTTACAATCCCTTACAATCCCTTACCTCAAAAGAGCAGTACTTCTGACTGGAATGCAAAGCCGAAGGAAACTTGCACTGAATAGCAACTCTCAAAGTATCTAAATACTCACAAAATATGCTTCATAATATAGAGAGAGAAAGAGAGAAAGCTTATGTTTTTGGTGTGATTTTCAATTCTAACTTAGCCCTCTATTTATAGGAAAATTTTGGTAGGTTTGACCTGCAACCTGATGGCTTTACCTGCTACTATTCTCACCCACCACATTTGAAATATAATTCAGCACATTTCTTCACCAACCACAAGTGGGGCCCACCAATTCTAGAATTTTCCACCAAATGACAAACTCCGAAAATTCAACAATTTTTGAACCAGTCATCTCGTAAAATTCATAATAAATCATACGTTCATTTTTAACGGTTCAAAATTTGTGGACATATACTCAACTTATATATGTATAACATATCCAAAAATTACCACGATCCAACGGTCGGATTAAAAATTATAACCCCTGCAAAATATCTCAAAAATCCTGATTTTTAATACCTCCATTCCGACAAAAATTCGGATAAAAATATCAACATTAACTCCTTTATTTTTTAACCACAAAAATATATCCCTCATTTATATCCACACAAAATAAATATTTTCTTATCATATGAATCAATAATTAATTATTCACAAATATTATTATAGAATCACATTTATGACAACCAGGCCGTTCCCAGGAAAGAGGGGGCTTTCCAATAAGAATTTTTCCTTACTGGCGCGCAATTAAATGACCAAACCTCTCCTTAGACAGAACTTTCTAGACATTGCCAATAATGTTATCTAATAATACTATTCAAATAATATGAATTATTGATCTGATAATGGGAAATACTGTGCAGCAACAATTATTGAACAACAATAATACAAAATTTCAACGTAGCAATTATTGAATCAATAAAATAAAATATTGAACAGTAATTACTGTAACAATTATTGAGTAGTGTCTTCTTACGTAAGAATCAATAATTTTAAAAATACTGTGCAATACCGTGTGCTACTGTGCAATAACGCGTATTACTGTATTTTAATCACCTGGTATTCCAACAGTGTTAACAGTAACAACTACGTCGTTATTTGTAAAAACTCAAATTTGTCGTTTTCTTCACCCGACAGTTATTCTGTTATGGGGCCCACAAATGGCTGCGCCGTCGTACGAATATTCCCCGACAGAAAGAATATTCCACGACCAAACGAATATTTCCCGACAACAATGATTATTTTATAACCACTTGCTTATTTTGAAAAAAAAATTCATATTTCACCCATAACTTTAAACTTTTATCAATTTAACCATTTACTGAATAGTAATTATAAGAAAAATTGAATACTTTTATTTCATAAAATTCGAGGTCTTACATCACACACAAAGAACGTAATTAAAAGGAAATTAATTTAAATTGTAAATATTTAAAGATGTCAATGTGATTGATAGAATTTTAAATATCGAATTTAAATTAATAGGATAATTTATATATAGGTATATTAATTAAGTAAGACTTAATTAAGATATATATAAATTCGGATTTTAATAATATTAGGTTTTGATTAATTCCTCCTGACTGCTATATATATGATGTATATCAGACTTTAGGTTTTACGTCAAAACAAAAACCCTAGCCGCTCTTAGAGAGAGACTAGAGAAAATAATTCTGAAAATCCTCATCCTTGGTGGCTAGTACCGCGATTCCTTCTTCTGCAAATCGTAGGATGATTCGCGGAGCGTTCGTGTGGATACCGTAGAGACGCAGTCGATTTGTATTGCGTTGGAGATTCGAGGCGCAGTCGATTTCAGATTCTCGTTTTCATATTCGGTATAATCTCTAAATCTCTTAATTAATTGATTTTTCGCATGGATCCTGTTTTAGGGTTTCAGAAATTGCTTTAAAATTTTAATTTCCGCTGTGCTTTTCTGTGCCGAAACCCTACACTCCTCCACTAAGCATCATCTTCTTGATGTTTCCTTGCTCCTTCTTGTTTAGCATGCCTAGGGTCTCTAAAGGAGCCCTTATCCCTCCTTTGCACCATATGCACAAGCCTTTTGCCCTTTCTATTATACCCAAAAGGATTTTCAAATCTGTCATCATTATCTGGGCTCCTCTGTCTCAGTAGTTAATTTATACTTTCCATGAAGTGGTCCATTTTCTCATCAATGAGTTGTAATTTCTCATTGGTGTACTCTCTGTAGTTTATGAAATCCTGCTACAACATTTGTGAAGGACCAACCATATTTATGGAGAGTAGAGAGAAAATGAGTCACAAAATAATTGTGATTTCGAGTTTAAAAATGAATTCAAGCAGTAATAGCACTACTTGACTTGAGTAATAGTAAGTGAGCTTGAGTAGCTATATATGTGAGAAGTGAACTTCCTCGGTGAAATATCCTTGGCCAAACAAGTTTAGTATTGGAAAGTTCTACAATCGTAGGCGGGAACAACTTATAAGACTCTACGTTCGTAGACTGGAACAAGTTATAAGACTCTACGGTCGTAGACTGGAACAACTGATAAGACTCTACGATCGTTGGCCGGAACAATTAATAAGATTCTACGATCGTAGACTAGAACAACTTATGCGATCGTAGACTGAAATTACTTGTATGACTCTACGATTGAAACACTTATAAGACCCTACGATTGAAACAACTTGTTAGACTCTACGACTGAAACAACTTGTAAGACTTCGATTGAAACAACTTGTAAGACTCTACGATTGGAACAATTTGTAAGACTACGATCATTGTTTTAAAAATCCTCGTCTAGGTCCGCCTAGGCGCTAGGCCCTCCCTTGGCGTCCCGCCTAGGCGCTTAAGCCCCCTTTGGTGCCTCGCCTAGGCGCCAGTCCTCCCTGGCGCCTCACCTAGGTCAAAGGCGGCAAAAAAATCTTTCAAGAAAATTAGGCGAGACCTAGGCGGAGGGTTTTTTTTTTTAATTTTAATAACTATCCAAATCAGATCTTGATTTATTTTTCTAATGATATACCATATTCATAATACAGTTTGTAGCATATCAAATCACAACGTGAAGTGAACAATATCAAGTCAAAATGGATAATTTTATTATAGTTGTAATTTTTTGAACTTGTACCAACTTCAAATCATATAAATGATGATACATTTGTAATATTTAGTTTAATTCAATATAATTCTTAAATTTATGTTTAGTTTCTTAAATTTAATATTGAATTAAATTTTTAAAATTTTAAATTTTATTATTTAATAACAATCTTGTTTATGAATAAAACTAATACGTTAAAAATATGTTTGAACTTTGAACAATTGCATATTTGTGTTTGAATTTTGACATTAGCAATATGGATGTGCTTGAACTTTAAGCAACGACTTTTATTATCTTTATTATAGATTGTTTTGCTTTATATTATTGTTTTGCTTGGATAAATATAAGATAAAATATTAAAATTGACTTAAAATAAAAAATCTCGCCCAGGCCCCGCCTAGGCTTCCCTGGCCACACGCCTCCCCGCCTAGTGCCTTTTAGAACATGGATTACGATTGAAACAATATGTACGAATCATCCAACACGAATCAAAATAGATCAAACAAAACTAATTCATATAATTTGGAAAAAAATTTCTCGACAAAGAAGAACAAGCAAAATATGTGCGGGTGATGTTGTAATTGAGTTTTATGGAATGGGCTATTTGTATGTGATAGAATTCGAGTGAGATGGAAGTGTTTAATATCTGAAGCAAGTAAATTAACTCTTGAATTTGCCTGAGTTGAAGGTACGCTGGAAACCAGAGCCTCTGATATCTATTTTCTATTGCTATGGGTTAGAGATCTGCAGTTGTTTCCCATGGTTTTGTGCTTGTTCTGGGTAGTGTTTGAAGGTTGGCAGGAGGTATAAGAGATAAAATTCAAATAGAAGGGTATAAAAGTAGAAATCAAAGGTTGAAGATCGAGAAGAAGAGGATGTAAAGGAAGAAGATGATGAGTTTGGATAGAACTTGAGCTCTGATACCAATTTGCCAGGCCTTTGTTGAAGCTCAACCAAAAATAAGAGAAAAACAAAGAGAGAATTTAGAGAGAATAAGGGAGGAAGAAGGAGAAGAACTCGACTATTTTTCACTGAATTCGTGAGAGAGATAGAGAGAGAGCTTAACAAGTTGTATAAAATGCATAATATTCTAAAGTTTGAATGTTACTCCACCGATTACACACACATATATAGTTACTAAAATGCAGAAAAAGTGTAAATACTCTTAACCTACACACATATGCTAACTAACCACTCATGTGCTTACATGTGTATACAGAATATCTAATTCTAGAATATACCAGCTACTCTAGAATATACTATCTTTTCCTTCCCAATTTACCCTGGCCTGACAGTTACATATTGTATGAGATCTGAATAAGAATGCAGAGTTGTGTTTTGTGTTCATATATAGTGCATTTCTTTCTCTACTTGTCATTTCATTTTCTCCCTACCCTCTCAAAGATCCAAACGGAGTTTTATTTCCTCTTACTGCTAGTGTCCAAATAAAATCACAGTTTTGTTATCTTACAGTCTACCATATCAGAATTAATTGGAGATGGCTGACAACGATTCAACTTCTAATTCACTGTCGGAAAACCAAGCCCCTAATCCTGATGGGAATTCCGCTTTAGAGAATGAGAGTGATATACCAATTGATGCTCTAGCCAGACAGGTTCAAGAATCACTTTCTCTTGCAAAAAGACATAAATTTTGGGAAACCCAACCTGTTGGTCAGTTCAAGGATCTCGGTGATTTGAGCTTGCCTGAAGGACCTATTGAACCTCCAATACCACTGTCTGAAGTCAAACAAGAACCTTATAATCTTCCCAGTCTCTATGAATGGATTACTTGCGACATGGAATCAACGGATATGTGCACTGAGGTTTATAACCTCCTCACTAACAATTATGTGGAGGATGATGATAACATGTTCAGGTTTAATTATTTAAAGGAGTTTCTCCATTGGGCTCTTCGGCCTCCAGGTTATTACAAGAGCTGGCATATTGGAGTCCGAGTGAAAAGTTCAAAAAAGCTGGTTGCTTTTATAACTGGGGTTCCTGCAAGAATCCGGGTGCGAGATAGTATTGTCCATATGGCGGAGATCAATTTTCTTTGTGTTCATAAGAAGCTTAGGTCGAAACGACTTGCTCCAGTCATGATTAAAGAAGTGACTAGGAGGGTTCACATGGAAAATATTTGGCAAGCGACTTATACAGCTGGGGTGGTTCTCCCTACACCCATATCTACTTGTCAATATTGGCATAGATCATTGAATCCAAAGAAGCTTATTGATATTGGGTTTTCAGACTTGGGGCAAGAATGACAATGAGCCGCACAATAAAGCTTTACAAGTTACCGGATTTGACAGTTACTCCCGGTTTCAGGAAGATGGAGCTCCATGATGTTCCTGCTGTTACCCGTTTGCTTAGGAATTACTTAAAGCAGTTTGTTGTTGCACCTGACCTTGATGAAAATGATGTAGAGCACTGGCTTCTTCCGAAGGAGGATGTTGTGGACAGTTTTCTGGTTGAGAGCCCTGATACTCATGAGATCATTTATTTCTGCAGTTTTTACACACTTCCCTCGTCCATTTTGGGCAATCCAAATTACTCGATTTTGAAGGCTGCTTATTCCTACTACAATGTATCTACTAAAACTCCTTTGCTTCAGCTGATGAATGACTGTCTTATTGTGGCAAAATGGAAGGATTATGATGTTTTCAATGCATTAGATGTTATGCAAAATGAATCTTTTTTGAAGGAGCTAAAATTTGGGCAAGGTGACGGAAAGCTCCACTATTATCTTTATAACTACAGAGTAAAACATGTCCTTAGACCATCAGAACTTGGGCTTGTACTGTTGTAGTTTGATCTTCAAAATTTGATTGTCTTATGAAAGCATTTCTGGTATTCTGTGATGATTATTCAGGTTTCAAAGATGTATCCGTTGCTCTGTCATAGTATCGGCAATCTGTGATTGGATTCTTGTTTAATTTCTGTGACGCTGTGGAAGACAAATTTTGCCACTATGAACTTATCTTTATTTTTATTAGTTTCATGTGCATTTGGCCATTGTTGAGTTTGTGTATCTGGATTTTTTGGTTTCATTTGCATGTGCTGTACTTGATTCAGCACTTGATTGATACTGATACCTCAAGAGAGTTATTTTTGGGTTTCATCTAGTTATACTTCTTTATAATGGCACCAATGAAGAGTTTTGAGTAGTTAATTGTGATTTATTCTTACTATGACACTGTTTGTTTACTAATCAACTATGTTTGTAAATGATATCTAGGAAATCTTGAAGCCTTGGAGTTTGATTTTTGTTATTATATGATTTTATTAGGCTTGGCAAAATATGATTATGGGTTGATTTTTAAAATATGGTTATGGTTCCATTTAAGAATTAAAACAATATTAACCATTTTTAATATGGGTTATGTGGATTGGAATCATATGGTTATGGTTCAAAATCATATTAATCATTTTTAAAATGTTTTAATTTTTAAACAGAATTTTTAAATGAAGTTTTAATATGGGTGAGGTGAGGTGGATAGTGTATAGTGTATACATATTATTTTTTTTGGGTGTGGGTGGGGTGGAGGGCAAGGGGTGTATACATAATCACATAATATTATTTTTTTTTTGATGGGGGTGGGGGTGGGGAGTAAGGGATGTATACGTAATCACATAATATTATTTTTTTTGAGGGGCTGGGGTGGGGGTGGCATGGGTGGGGTAGGGGTAGGGGGTGGGGGGGTGGGGTGAGTGGTGTATACATAATCGCTTAATATTATTTTTTCTTGGGAGGGAGTGGTGGGTAGGTAGGGGGTGGGGGGTGGGTGCATGGGTAGGTGGGGTGAGGTGGGGTTGGTGGGGTGGATGGGTAGGTAGATAGGTGGGGTGGGTGGGGGTGGGTAGGTAGGTGGGGGTAGGGTGGGGGTGGGTGGAGTAGGGTGCGTGGGGGTGGGGTAGGTGGGGGTGGGTGGGGTGGGCAGGAAGGTGGGTGGGAGTGGGTAGGTAGGTGGGGTAGGGGTGAGTGGGTGTAGGAGTGGGGTTGGGATAAGGGGTGTTTACATAATCACATAATATTATTTTTTTTGAGTGGGTGTGGGTTAGGTGGAGGTGGGGGTGGGGGTGGGGGTAGGGGTGGGGTTGGGTGAGATGGGGGTGGGATGGGAGGGGTGGGGGTAAGGAGTGTATATATAATCACATAATATTATTTTTTTTGGTTTGGGTGTGGGTGTTGGTGTGGGTGTGGGGTTGGGTGGGTTAGGTGGGGTGCGTAGGGTGGGGGAGTGAGTGGGTGGTTGAGCTTCTTGAATATGTAAATATGGGTGGAAAGAACTTTTGATTTAGATTTGGAATAAAATATGGGTCGAAAAATAGTTAACCGGGTTGGAACTATATTTATTTTTTAAAATATGGGTCCAAACTTTACCCAACCCAAATGAATAAAAATTGTTAACCAACCCATTTGGTTTCAGTTAATATGGATTGACCCGACACTTGACTAACTATATTGTCAGGTCTAAATTTTATTGATTATTTCTTCTTAGCATCAGTATTGGCATCTATCTTTAGTCATTCGTTTATACTTGCAATTAGTTACAAAATGATGGCATGGAGATATTTTAATGGAGCCTAGGCTAATTTGTAATCATCGGTCGGTTTCTTCCATGCTACAGTCGATCTTTGTTTTTATTACCACTTCTGTAGACATATTTTAACTTTTGGATTGGAACATCAATCTCAAGGCAATGTTTGTTTTATTGTCTGTATGAACCTCCGTGAAGACCTACCTTTAATCTTCACCAAAGATCTTAATTACGATATTTACATTTATGTGTAAATGAATTTGGAGTTAGGGTTTCATTTTTGTATAAATGAATTTGGGGTTTTTTTTTGAATCATTGGCAGGGATGATATTACATTTGTAGACCTTGTTAACAAATTTATTGGGTTTGAATTTGGGGTTTCTTAAAATCAGTCATAACCTTATAATGAAAACTCTCCGCAAGGATGGGACGCCTTTTCTTCCTTCTTTTCTTCTTCTTTTTTTTTCGCAAACAATCACAAACCCAACACCCGCGCCGCTACAATCTCAATCACCCACACACACAGCTACAATCTCAATCCCCAAATTCCTCTCCACCCCCACCATCCACCATAAACAAATAACTATTACTCACCAACCCCTCAAAGCACCACATACATTTACAAATTTAAACAAAAACACCACAAAAAATATAAATCAAGAGGGAAAAAATGAGAGATCTACAAAAGAAAAAGAAAAGACAGATATGAAAAATAAAGAGACATGGCGGCGCAAGATTGTGAATCGGAGAAAATTTACTTATTTAAGATGGTGATTCTGGTGTCAGTGATGGCTTCAAAACAACTCCCCTCTTGGGTTAAATATATTAAAAATACACTGAAATACATGACTTATTGGTTTTAATGTCAAAATACACCGAAAATACAAATTAAATTACAAATACAGTGAAATACAAGCATTTCCAGTGAAACGTCAAACATTCAAGCGTATTTTTTGGCCGGAAAAGTTTTTGGGGTCAACTTTGTTTATTGTGTATTTGGAGTATGCTAATGTAAGATTTTAAACATTAGGATCACTAGTGCAAAAAGAGTTATATTTTGAGGAAAATAAGTGTATTTAACCCTAAAATAAATTAATTAATATTGTTCTCTCTCTTTGAGTCTGATATAGGTTAGGGCTTCACAAAAACAAACAATTGCGGCATCGATGGGATAAAACGGATCGGCGGTGACATCGTTCGAACGAGGCTTCCCGTTTGAGTTGTGAGTAATTTATTTCTATTATTATTTTTCTCTATAGTCGTTCTTCAGCTTCAAAGCAGATTTTATAGGGTATTAATCTACCTATTACCAGTTGATTCACGTAGATTTAAGCCATAATTGAGTTCAAGGATTACAGAAGAACACATATAATCACACATACAAGTATATAACTTTGTGAATCGATATTTATCCATCTCAACTAGTCGTTAAACAGACTTGTACAAGATCTTGGATTTGTCACTCGTGGAATTATTGTCATTTTTGGATGCTCTTGAGCTGTTTTTGAGGGAATTTAACGTGCAAAAGAATCCAATTTTCCTTGTTTTGTTAATATGAAAAGGGATGAAAAAGAAAACTGAAGGAAGAAAAAGAGGGTATTTGAATTTGAACACTATTCTTTTATTTTATAGTTGGAGCTCAGCTCAGTGTGAGAAAGAAATGCAAATATAAAAGAATATTAATACTGACTGAAGGTAATAATCAAATCAACTCCTCATTTAAGTTTTTTTTTAATTTTAATTATATTATTTAAAGAGCTACATATGTTATGAGATCTGAATAAGAATGTAGAGTTGTGCTTGTGTTAATTTATAGTGCATTTCTTTCTCTACTTATGCAGAGTTGTGTTTGTACTCATTTGTAGTACATTTCTTTTGCTATTCTTCATTTCATTTTCTCCATACCCTCTCAATGATCCAAATTGAGTTTTATTTTCTTTTAGTGCTATAATGGCCAAATAAATCATAGTTTTGGTATCTTACAGTCTACCGTAATGGCTGACAATGATTCAACCTCTAATTCACTGTTGGAAAACCAAACCCCTAATCCTGATGGGAATTCTGCTTCAGAGAATGAGAGTGATATATCAATTGATGCTCTAGCAAGACAGGTTCAAGAATCACTTTCTCTTGCAAAAAGACATAAATTTTGGGAAACACAACCTGTTGGTCAGTTCAAGGATCTCGGTGATTCGAGCTTGCCTGAAGGACCTATTGAACCTCCAACACCACTGTCTGAAGTCAAACAAGAACCTTATAATCTTCCCGGTCTCTATGAATGGATTACTTGTGACATGGAATCAACGGATATGTGCACTGAGGTTTATAACCTCCTCACTAACAATTATGTGGAGGATGATGATAACATGTTCAGGTTTAATTATTCAAAGGAGTTTCTCCATTGGGCTCTTCGGCCTCCAGGTTATTATAAGAGCTGGCATATTGGGGTCCGAGTGAAAAGTTCAAAAAAGCTGGTTGCTTTTATAACTGGGGTTCCTGCAAGAATCCGGGTGCAAGATAGTATTGTCCATATGGCAGAGATCAATTTCCTGTGTGTTCATAAGAAGCTGAGATCAAAACGACTTGCTCCAGTCATGATTAAAGAGGTGACTAGGAGGGTTCACATGGAAAATATTTGGCAAGCTGCTTATACAGCTGGGGTGGTTCTCCCTACACCCATATCTACTTGTCAATATTGGCATAGATCATTGAATCCAAAGAAGCTTATTGATGTTGGGTTTTCTAGACTTGGGGCAAGAATGACAATGAGCCGCACAATAAAGCTTTACAAATTACCGGATTCGACAGTTACTCCCGGGTTCAGGAAGATGGAGCTCCATGATGTTCCTGCTGTTACCCGTTTGCTTAGGAATTACTTAAAGCAGTTTGTTGTTGCACCTGACCTTGATGAAAATGACGTAGAGCACTGGCTTCTTCCGAAGAAGGATGTTGTGGACAGTTTTCTGGTTGAGAGCCCTGATACTCATGAGATCACTGATTTCTGCAGTTTCTACACACTTCCCTCGTCCATTTTGGGCAATCCAAATTACTCAATTTTGAAGGCTGCTTATTCTTACTACAATGTTTCTACTAAAACTCCTTTGCTTCAGCTGATGAATGATGCTCTTATTGTGGCAAAACGGAAGGATTATGATGTTTTCAATGCATTAGATGTTATGCAAAATGAATCTTTCTTGAAGGAGCTGAAATTTGGGCAAGGTGACGGAAAGCTCCACTATTATCTTTATAACTACAGAGTAAAACATGTCCTTAGACCATCGGAACTTGGGCTTGTACTCTTGTAGTTTGAGCTTCAAAGTTTGATTGCGTGGTGAACTTATGAAAGCATTTCTGGTAACCTGTGATTATTACTCTGGTTTCAAAGATGTATCCATTGCTCGGTCATAGGATCAGCAATCTGTGATTGGATTCTAGTTTTATTACTCTGTGACGCTGTGGAAGACAAATTTTGTGACCCATGAACTTCTCTTTGTTTTATTAGTTTCATGGGCATTTGTCCATTGTTGAGTCTTTGTAACTGAATTTTTTGGTTTCATTTACTTGTGCTGCACTTGATTCGGCACTTGATTGATACCTCAAGAGAATTTGAAATTTACTCCTGATTTTTGGTTTTCTTTGAGTTATGCTTCTCTATAATGGCACCAATGAGCAAATTTGAGTTGTTAATTGTGATTGATTCTCACTATGATGTGCTGTCTAAGTTGGCCAATTGTTTACTAATCAACTATGCTTCTAAATGATATTTAGAGGACTGCTTGGACATCTTGAGGAAGAAAGGCATTCAACTTTTTTGTTTTTTTAAAGGATTTTATCGATTATTTCTTCATAGCATCAGTATTGGCTTCTTTAGCCATATTATTGTAATTGCAATTAGTAAGGAGATGATGGCATGGAGCAATAACCGTTCCCCCTTCTTTATCCATATTATTATAATTACAATTACTAACGAGATGATGGCATGGAGCAATAACCACTCCCCCTTCCTCCTTCCCCTTTCCCTTTTCCCCTGGTTGGGGTAAGTTATGGGAGTTGGACATCTGTGTGCTGCGCTAGTCGTGGTTGCTTTTCTAAATTAAGGGGTCAGATAAATATTAGATGTGCAGGGATAATGACTATGTTTCTCATAATTCATTGATGAAAGTTTCTCATTTAAGGACATGGGGACAAACATGCTGGTTTATGCACACATACCATATCAATCAAAGGCATGGAGGATTCTTCATAATTGCTTCTTCTACTTTCATATGTCTACTTCCTAGTTCTGTTTCTGTATGTTCATGTTTTTACTTGCTTTCATGGTGAAAGAAAAAAATCAAGAAGTATTTGTTGATAACTATGTTTAAATGTTGGTTTTATTTTATTTTATGATGAATTAGGTTTTGAAATTTTGTTGTTCATAAAATTTGATGTCTGAACCTCGTTAAAGTTGGAATGGTTCCTGAACTCCTTGTGTTGACAAACCAAGCATGCCACAAACGATAGAAGGCTCATCACTTTTGCTACAGTAAGCAGCATCTATCCGGAATTGGTGTCCGTCCTCAGTTTCAATAACCTTAACTCACTGTGTTGTGTTGGCATCAACAAAGTCCATAGAAAGATATTGATAACCAATCAGGTTAATGCAAGTAAATTGCAATCTTAATCATTAACTACTTAATATCAAACTTATCAGACAAACTGACTTTTAGACTTTAAAAGTGGAACTTATTTTGGAACCAAGGGAGTATTAACTTTCAAAACTTGATTGTAAAGTATTATCGTCTATGAAATGGTATGAAACAGCTACAGGGACGTCATCTATAAGTTAGTATCTGAAAGCTACAAGAACCTTATCATAGAACCTTGAAACCAATTGCCAACTATCATCTTGGTCATAAATGCATCTGCCTGCTTTCAAGGGTGCCCTTGAACTCTTTTCCCAATAGCGTTTTGAGAAATGAAGATGTTAGTCCTTTTTGCTACATGAAATCTAAATAGTCATACCTACTTCCCATGTCATTTCTTATATCAACAAAATTACTAAGGATGACCTGTATCACAGTCGCAGACAAAAAATTTGTCTCCTGAACCTGCAACAATGAAAAATCAAGTCAGTTTCTGTAAACAGAAAATAAAACACAAATTGATGATAATTTCTTTTGTTCCCCCAAAATGAATATGGGTTTCAAAAATTACATTGTTCATAGATCCCCTTCACTATTTGTAGCATAGACTCAGTCACTTCAGCCATATTTGACACTCTTTCTGCCTCTTTGACTGCTTCAGATGCCACAAATGATTTGTTTTCTGCGTCAGCTATCCTGTAGGCAGTCGTTCTTACAGCCCCTTCTCGTGTGCTAGGGATCACAAACCCAGAATTTGGAGAAGGCCTAGGCTTGACATCCTTCTGTTTCGGGGAAGGTGTTTTTGTTCCCGAAACTGAATCTTTGATCTTGTAACGTTTCTGAACCTGCATTGAAGAAAACCTACAAGTGATACAATTGATGAAAACAATTCTTTAGGCAAATAAATAATAAAACCTACAAGTGATACAATTGATGAAAAGCAATGCTTTAGGCAAATAAATAATTAATTAATAGGGATAAAGCTGAAATAACAGTTTAGATACAAGTTGAAAGTTGTTGCTCTCGGGAAGATAGTGGGTGCATTCAAGTGTATAACTTATTCTCACTTAGGTTTGCAAAACAAAAAAAATATGAGGCCATTGGTTCTGTAAGAAACATAAATAATTCTCAAAATGGTTACAATGTTATATTTTAAAGTAAACAATGGGGAATCTGTAATGAAAGTAAAATACAAATAACGGGGGGGGGGGGGGGGGGTTGAAGACATAAATTAAAAGTCTAAAGAGTTTACACCAGACAATATGAAAATAGGGGCTTATCTAACAGCGGGAACTTGTCATAGGCTCATAGCAAAGAAAGTGTAAAGATGCAAAATTATTACTATGCTTCCATTTAAAGATCAAGATTCAAGAAAATCCTTCACCTTTTCAAGTTTCCCTTGCAAAATAAGTCTTCTAACCATTGAACTTAATGATCTTCTGAAATTCTGGGGTACATCATTCCTTTGCTGCATTATGTATACAATCAGAATCACTTACTAAAGTTGAATAGATAAAAACTAGTTACTGCAGTTAATTTTCTGCACAGGGTGTTAGGTATAGGATTTTTCTTTCTTGCATTTAAGACACTTCAATCAGGGGATATTCTTAATCAGGGCACAGCCAGAAACTTTTATTAAAGGGTCAATGAATTACCTCTCAATAAAATTACACCAGCAGCAGCAAAATTATCACTACATACCAAAAGCATAACTATTTTACAACTGATTTTCCTTGAAGTTTAAAGAATCCATGCTTATCTTTTCTAGATAAAGAATTCTTGTATAAATTTTGGGTACGTAATATACAAAAGATAAGGTGGTCAAACCTTTGAAATATGAGGGTCAACTTTATTTTTATTTTTTGAGGATTTTAGAGCTACTTAAATAAATCTTCCAAGAAGATAAGAGGGCCAATTGTCCACCATGCACTTAAGGTGGCTTCGCCCCTGCAATTTATTGACACTAAATGGAGGATCTGCATATTGATATAATAAAATTACTTTTGTATGCACTTTTTAGGAAAAAGAAAAGACTCGAATAACAATTTACCGATGTACATCTCTTGCAATATATAAAATACTCTTCACCCTTATCATGCTAAATAGTTTTGTTGTATGAAATATGAAGAGTGGTGACCAACTATTAGCTTGAGGACATAATATATTTACTTTAGCAAGTCTTAGCAGGCTTCAGAACCAAATTGCAAATACAACATCAGCCAAGGAGAAATTTTCACATAAACACCCAGATCTTTAGCAGTTGTTGAAAGAGTTGGAACATAAATCTTTGCTTGGGCGCCTACAGTGTGAATTGACCACTAGAAAATGAGATCCACTGGAAAAAGCATATGGATGTATAACGTTCAAAGCTTCCTAACTACTAGTAAACCTGATTTAAAATAAAAAGTTACTGGTTTAAATAAGTCATAATAAACTACTTTTTGTTTAAGGTAGTTTTAATAACAGTTTCTGTTTTCTTATGCTTACTCTTCTCTTATCTGCTTCTTCTTCTAGTATTTTTTTTTGTGTATTTAATAGGGTCTTTTTGTTTTCTTACTAAGACATCCTTGATAACACCTTACATGAAGAAAAATAATAGATTCATCCTCAGAATATTTAAATTCTACAATTCATTTCAAAATCAATCAAACATCACACCAAATACATGTGAACAAGTCAGACTCATTATATTATTCATTAAATTACCTCCACCATATAATTTTCCATAGTCTATAGAACAACGTAAAATATATACTTCTCATGAGAAAAATGAAAGATCCCTATATCTGACCTCAATAAATCTGGCAATAGCACCAAGATCAGACCCCCTTGAATCTTTTATGGTAGATAGTGCTTCAAAAATCCAAGGGTAGTACCTGATACAACGCATTGACATCAAGTATCTGACGAAGATCCAGTGAACGTATATATGAATGAGCTATGTAAATAAATTTTGAATAGAGACAAATACAATAGTGGAATAAGCATATCAGAGAAATGCAAAAGTAACACCTAGGTAAAGTTTATTACTCACGGACAAGATTGTTAACTCAAAATAAATTGCAACCGTCGCCAGTTCAGAAGTGCTTTTGTAATGTCTAAAAGGACTGAAACCAAACAGCTTAAGTTGCAAGTATTCCACGATCCACGTCAAATTTAGGATGGATGGAGATTTCATTTTGGGCTAACTCGTAACAAGGTTCAATACTGATAACTATAATCTTGCACCAAATTCTTTATTATTGATGGGTACAATACTGTGTTGAGGAATCAGATTTATAATAAAAGTATAAGTCTGTCTAGTAGGGAAATTTTAATTTTAATTCTGCATCCTTTTCTTTAAAATTGTAGTGTTCTAAAAATTCCAGTCTAGGCTTGGCGCCCCGCCTAGGTGTTAGGCCCTCCATTGGCGTCTTGCCTAGGCGCTAAGCCCCCTCTGGCGCCTCGCCTAGGCGTTAGGCCTCCTTGCGCCTCGCCTAGGCCCAAGGCGGCAAAGAAATCCCTCCAAAAAATTAGGCGGAACCTAGGCAAGGTCTAGGCGAAGAGTTTTTTTTTTTATTTTAATAACTATCCAAACCATATCTTAATATATTTATTTTTCTAATAATTTACTATATTCATAATACAGATTGTAGCATATCAAATCACAACAAGTGAACAATATCAAATCAAAATGGATAATTTTATTATAGTTGTAATTTTTTGAACTTGTACTAACTTTAAATTATATAAATGATGATATATTTGTAATATTTAGTCTAATTCAATATAATTCTTAAATTTATGTTTAGTTTCTTAAGTTTTAATATTGAATTAAATTCTTGAAATTTTAAATTTTATTATTTAATAGCAATCTTGTTTATGAATAAAACTAATATGTTAAAAATATGTTTGAACTGTGAAAAATTGCATATTTGTGTTTGAACTTTGACATTAACAATATAGATATGTGTTTGAACTTTAAGCAAATGCCTTTATTATCTTAATTATAGATTGTTTTGCTTTATATTATTGTTTTGTTTGGATAAATGTAAGATAAAATATTAAACTTGGCTTAGAATAAAAAATTCCGCCTAGGCCCCGCCCAGGCCTCTAGGCGCTAGGCCCCCCGGCCGCCCGCCTCCCGCCTAGCGCCATTTAGAACATTGTATAATTGTTAAAACCTCGCCAATGCCTTCCACGGGAACATAGGGAAATTTTAATTCATGAAATGAAGTAGCAAATTTCACTGTTCTTATTAGGAAATTTTCCCAGTAAGATATATAGTAAATATAAACTGCGACTACAAAAGGTTCCACGTAGACTCGAGTCGAGGCAATTTCCAAATTATTCTTGCTTGTTTTAAATTTCTTTTGCTTGAAGCTTTTACTTGCTGCATCACCCTGGCACAACCAGCTATCTTCTGTCAAACCCTTCCCGAATATCGTCCATGAGCTGAAGAACTAATGAGTCATACCAAGTGCCACCAAAATATCAGATGCATTCATGCCAAAAAAGAAAAAGAAGTCCAACAGCTAGAATGAAACGCATTGGATTGATTTGATATTGGCTGATCCTCCTAGAAATATGTCAAACTACAATGTGTTAATGCCAAAGACAAACTTTCCAAACCAATACAGATTTAAAGCGAAACAGGTTAATCTGACTTTTCACTGATCAGCTGTGAGCTCAGACCCATGCATGTTTATGGCGGCTTAATGTCAGTCAATTCAGGTCCGATAATTGATATGGCTAACGTAAATGTGAGGAAGAGTGCATCGGTACCAACTCAGTCCTCATTCATCTAACGTCTAATCTTACAGATGTAAAATTACATCAGTACCTTTGTTAATTAGTGATGTAAAATTACAGATGTCGATAATGACTATAGGTTTCTCAAGCTCGGCTAAACAAATTCACAAACTGATATTTAATCTAATTTACATTATTCGACTCTCAAGCCAAGCATCCCAAGCAGGTCGAGTATTTTGGATTTTTATGGTCTTAGAATGCTTGTTAGTTTGTCAGTTAAGTCATGCAAATAAAACAATAAGTTTAAGATATTATCAAGTTTGGTTCATTTGTTTTACAAGCCAGCTTCAACCTTCTAGCCAAGTCTATAACAAACAAGATCTATCAACTTATTCATTTTACATCACTAATTAACAAAGGTACATGTGATAGTCGCATCAATTGGTTTAGGTGCTAGTAATCATAGCTTTAACTAGGTCTAAGAATATGAATTTTCTATTTTCTATTATATTTTTCCCTTCCTCTACATCTAAGCATAGATAGGGAAACAATAATTAAATTAATATCTTTAACTAGCCTAAAATCTGACACAAGAGGACAGCAAACACTGAGGTGAATCCTTCCTCTACTCTTTGACATCAGACAAATAAATGATCTGTACGATAATAAGTTCCTCCATGTGGCTGAAGAATAATAATGAAGAGCTAGAAAAAAAGTAAAATCTACATTCCCACTTAGAAAAAATGTATAAACCTTCAAGACCACTTATAAGTATAAACTTTATAATAAGTACTTAAAAATACTAGCATAGAAATGCATATCTGTAAAAAGTAATGGACCATTGCCAAGTACCAAAGGAAAGAAAGTTCGATCCGAATGTCAAATAGTAAGCCAGGAAAAGTAACAGAAAAAACACACACCGCTGAGCTGTTATTCCATCTGCTGGAATTCTGGAAGAATCACAGGTAACATCGTTCCCAGCAAGAGAAGCAGCAGAATTCGAGTTCTGAGCACTGGAAATTGGACCATATGTGATTGTTAAGCTAGAAAATTTATCTCTATCTTTAGAGCCTTGCAGACCAGTACTAATACCCAAGTTACGCCATTTATCCTGGTCATTCAAACAAAAGTGCGGCTTATTACTAAAATAGCCCGTGAAGATTAAATATTGCAATTTAATAAGTTATAAATAAGTAACAAAGACATAATATATAGACGGGCACCAATATATCCTAATGTTTAAATATATGTACCTTTGATATTTGCACAATACAATTATAGATCAAATAAAAATCAGTAGTAACAAATAGCATTCAATTTATGGCGATAAATAATGCACCAAGTATTCTGTTGGTAACTCCATTCAATAATTTGAAAGAAACTATATATATATATGCACAAGTCTGTGTGTATAAGCCTTAATAATTTGTACCAAAACACATTGAATCTCATTAGATCAGTAAGTACTCAAATTACACAATTTGTCCTGGTCATTCAAACTAAAGTCTAATAATTAATAAATAGCCTAATAAGCATTCTATTTGGTGATTTCATTTTAGAACTTGCGAGCGCGCACACCCACCCAAGAGACAACAAAACTCCCTCCATCTGAAAATTAGAGTCCCACTCTAGAAAAACATAGAAAAGTTGTCAATTAATAAGGTATTACAGGAACAAAATGAACATACAAACAGCACAGTAGCATCAGCCTTGGTTCAGTGTACTCAAACACAAGCATTGCAGGCTAATGTAATTACATCAAAGATACAGCAAGGACAAGCCAAGTTATCAAGTTCTATACAGCTGTCACTAGCGTAGGAGGTAGTTTGAGAGGTATTATACTATACTAGGCACGTGATGATTGAAATGTATAACTTCTTATTTGTTATTAGTCCACGTGTACAGTTAATTAGATTAGTCTAATCTGTCTATATATACATCAAGTTGTAGCATCAGTTGTAGTAATGAGAAATAAGATTTTCCTTTCACACTTGTTATCATGGTATTAGAGCTTCTCTAGAATCTTCTTCTTCACCTTCATCATGTATCTTCGGCCTTCAAATCGTTTATTTGTTCTTCATTTACGATTCCTTCTGCTTTGATCTTGTAATTTTTTGTTTTTTTATCTTCATCATAATTCAGTTTATCATTGTTCAGTTTTCTTCTGGATCCATTTCCAGATCAGAGTTTAATTCTTCAATTTTAGGCATTGAATCTGAAATTTGTTCTGATTCTTCATTGTTTGGTTACTCATCATGGCGAATCCTGCAAATACTACAAATCCTTGGAACAGAGCTTCAACTTTGCAAAACACATTAAATTTGCAAACACAGCAAGGCAATCGTGAGCATCTATTGAATGATGTAGCTACAGGAGTACAAACGTTTGAGCAGATCACTATATCGATTGATACAAATACTCATCCATTGTATTTGCACAACAATGATCAGCCTGGTTTGCATTTCATTTCGAAGAAACTTACAGGTTCTGAAAACTATAACCCTTGGCAAAGATCTATGCAGATTGCTCTTAATGCTAAAAATAAAATGGCTATTGTAAATGGTACGTATGTTATACCTGCTGCAGATTCTCCTATTTTTCCACAGTGGGATCATGTGAATGATATTGTTACCTCATGGATACTCAATTGTGTGTCTGATGAAATAAGTAATTGTATGAATTTTATACACACTGCACAGTCAGTTTGGGTTGAATTGAGAGAAAGGTTATCTACAATTGATGGTCATAGGCAACTCTTAAGAGACTTGCATACACTAGAACAAGGGACGGCTTTTGTGGATTTCTATTATCACAAAATGAAAGGAATCTGGGATGAATACTTTGTTCTAGAAACTCCACCACTTTGCACTTGTGGAGCGTATAGAATTCTTGAAGAACAGGATCAAAGGAGAAAGTTAACACAATTCATAATAGGACTAGATGGGAGCTATGCTAATGCTAGAGGACAGATCCTCATGATGAGTTCTCTCCCAAATGTAACACAGGCTATTGCACTAATTAGGCAGGATGAAAGACAGAGGCGAGGGTATGTTCCTAATCATACTAATAGCACAGCTTTGATGGCTAATAATAATAGAAAGGCTAAAATGGTCTATGGTGAAGCCGTGAAGGACAACAGTACCATCCTATGCATGGATCTAGTTCCCATACTGGTTTACAACAACATATTTCTGGTTCTAATGCTGGCGTTGGTAGTACGTATTCCAGATATGTTCCCATTCCAAGAGGGGATATTATTTGTTCACATTGTCACAAAGAATGCCACATTAAGGAGGAATGTTACAAACTCAATGGATATCCTCCAAGTCATCCAGCTGCAAAATGGAATAAAGGAAAAACTATTGGTATTGGTGCACCACAATTTTCTACATTATAGAAGAAGAACAACAATGTCAATTACAAACACAAAACTACAGTTGGAGGTACTACTGGGACCAGGGCAATGCAAGTGACAAAGATAGCGGATGATCCTGGGGTTTCATCAGATCCTATTATAAAACTGCAGATGCAAAAGGATCAGTTATTCTCAATGTTTGGTAAGCCTCAAAAACATGAATCTCTTGACAATCCAGAGGATCACATCATGGCAGGTATGGTTACTTCTTTTGCCTCCTTCACAAATGCTAATATAAATGTTTGGATTGTGGATACTGGTGCAACTGACCATAAGACATGTAACAAGAACCTTTTTCATACTCTCACTAACCTAGCTACACCTGTTTTTGTCAGTTTACCCAATGGAAGTCATATTAAAGTTACACAGTCAGGATCTATTCCTTTGAATTCTTCTATTTCCCTGCATAATGTTTTGTATATATCAGATTTTCATTGCAATCTATTGTCTGTTAGCAAACTGGTATTGGCTGATTCTTTACATATTGTTTTAATTCCAATTCTTGTATTCTTCAGGACCAACATCAGATGCAAATCTTGGCAACTGGTGAACTGGTCAATGGTCTCTACTATCTTCATTTTCCATTGCCAGTTGCTGCTACAGCTGTTTCTTCTTCTTCCAGAGTCTTATGGCATCAAAGACTTGGGCATGCACCTTATTCTATCTTGAATAAAATTCCAATGCTTTCATCATTACAGGAAAAACTGCAACACATGTGATATTTGTCCTTTAGCAAAACAGACCACTTTACCTTTTCCTACTAGTTTATCTTGTACCTCAGATTTGTTTGAAATAATACATTGTGATCTTTGGGGTCCTTACTGGACATCTACAAGAAATGGTTGCAAATATTTCCTAACAGTTGTAGATGATTTTTCCAAGGCTGTATGGACTTTTCTTGTTTCCACCAAGCAACACATTTTCTCTATCGTAAATAATGTTCTCATCTCTGTCCAGACTCAGTTTAACAAACATGTTAAAACCTTAAGAAGTGATAATGGGACTGAGTTTGTTAATAAATTCATGTATTCCATATTAAGTCAGCTTGAAATTATACACCATACTTCTTGTCCTCAAACACCACAACAGAATGGTGTGGTAGAAAGAAAACACAGAACCATTCTCAATATGGCTAGGGCTTTAAGATTTCAAGCAGGACTTCCTATTTATTTCTGGGGAGATTGTGTCCTTACAGCTACTTATTTGTTAAATAGGATATCTGTTTCATCTTTACAATATAAAACTCCAAATGAATTGTTATTTCATTATGCCCCATCTTATTCACACTTAAAATCTTTTGATTGTTTATGCTTTCCCGCACAACACTTGAGTGACAAATTTGCACCAAGGGCTATAAAATCAATTTTCATTTCCTACAGCCCAAAAAGGTTACAAGTTGTTGAATTTAGATTCTAAACAAGTTTTCATTTCAAGTCATGTCATTTTTCATGAACATGCTTTTCCTTATCTTCATTCCAATCAGGTTTCTTCTTTTATTCCTTCTAACATTGTTCATGAATTTTCTCATTTTAATACATCTCCATTTGTACCTTCACAGCCACCTAATCCACTTAATTCACCAAGATCTTCTCTGCCAACTACTTCATCTCCCATACACTTCCACATATATCTACATTTATATCTACACTTACACCTGTTTCAAATCCACCACATGCTTCTATTCCTGCTAGAGTTTCAAACTAAACAAATTCCCACATAGCATGAGGATTATGATTTCCCTCCATTACCAAAATCTTCTACACAATTTTTCTCCAAATTTCCCATTTGTAAATACATATCATATGACTCTTTCGCACCTTCACATCAGCATTTTGTTAGCAATTTGTGTACTATACAGGAGCCTACTACTTATTCTCAAGCTGCAAAAGATCCAAAGTGGGTAGAAGCCATGAATAAAGAATTACAAGCTTTAGAGGCAAACCTTGCCAAGTTACTAAACTTCCACCTCATAAAGTTCCTATTGGTTGTAAATGGTTTTTAAGGTCAAATATAATATCAATGGGTCTGTGGAGAGATATAAGGCTAGGTTGGTGGTAAAAGGTTACACCCAAACTGAAGGAGTAGATTACACATAAACCTTTGCACTAGTGGCCAAGATGGTAACTATCAGATCTATCCTAGCTTTAGCTGTTGTTAAAGGTTGGCAATTACATCAACTGGATGTAAACAATGTGTTTCTCCATGGTGATCTCAATGATGAAGTTTATATGGAACCTCTTCCTGGATGCACTCAATTAAAACAATCTTTCTTGGTCTCATGGTCTGTCAATTAAAGAAATCTTTATATGGGCTTAAGCAAGCTTCTTGACAATGGTTTGCAAAACCGACTTCTGCATTGATTTCTGCTGGTGATACTCAATCTAGGACTGATTATTCATTATTCACTCTTCATACAGATAACTTTATTACTCTAGTGGTGATTTATGTTGATGACATATTAGTCACGGGCTCTAATTCTGCAGAAATTACTAAGCTCAAGTTATTATTGGATACTTCTTTTAGCATTAAAGATTTGGGACCAGTAAAATATTACTTGGGGTTTGAATTTTCTAGGTCATCTCAAGGTAAATTTGTTCATGAGAGAAATATGTTTTGAATTTACTTGACGAGTTTGATTTATCTGAATCCAAACCTTTCTCCATTATTATGGAACAGTATCTCAAACTTCACGACTCCGCTAGTGCTGTTATTCCTGATGTTGCTTCCTATAGGTGTTTGATTGGAAAGTTGCAATACCTCACCGTCACTAAACCAGATATCAGCTTCACTGTGAATCAACTAAGTCAATTCTTACAAGCTCCACTCTTTGATCATCTTAAAGCTGTTATCCCAGTATTGAGGTATCTCAAAGGCACAATAGGACAAGGTTTGTTTTCCCTGCTTCTAATACTCTTATTTTAAGAGCTTACTCAGACAGTGATTGGGAAGGAGAGACAGGGGGAGAAGATCTATATCAGGCTACTGTATGTTCTTGGGTAATTCTTTAATTTCATGGGGTGCCAAGAAACAAACAGTTGTGAGTAGGTCTTCAGCCAAGGCTGAATATAGGGCTGTTGCAGATGCTACTTGTGAACTTGTATGGCTAAAAAGTTTACTTGTTGATTAGGGTATTTCTGTTCCACTTTCAGTTGTGTTACATGTTGACAATTAGTCTACCATTTCTTTAGCTGCTAATCCTATGTTGCATGCGAACCAAGCAAATTGAGGTGGATTGTCATTTTATTAGAGATAAGGTTCAGGAAGGTTTTATTATGCCTACATTTGTTCCTAGTTCTCATCAGCTAGCAGATATTTTCACCAAGGCACTAGGCAGGCATGCTCATTGGACAAATGTTTTCAAATTGGGTGTCCATAACCCCTGTGGAAACACAATTTGTGGGGGAGTAATAAGGTATTACAGGAACAAAATGAACATACAACACACTAGCATCAGCCTTGGTCCAGTGTACTCAAGCACGGGCATTGCAGGCTAATGTAATTACATCAAAGATACAACAGGGACAAACCAAGTTATCAAGTTCTATACAGCTGTTACTAGCATAGGAAGTAGTTTGAGAGTTATTATAATAGGCACGTGATGATTGAAATGTATAACAACTTCTTATTTGTTATTCGTCCACGTGTACAGCTAATTAGAGTAGTCTAATCTGTTTATATATACATCAAGTTGTAGTATCAGTTGTAGTAATGAGAAATAAGATTTTCCTTTCACACTTGTTATCATCAATTTAATTTTATTTCCTTATTTTTGCTAATTTCCTATTTCACCTAGTCACTCATTTTATATAAACATATAAAGTGAAGACGAAGTCTAGAGACTTCACATAAGAGCAAATTTGGAATTACATCATTTTACATCTAGCTTATTTTTAGGAAGTAAACTCTTATTTTGGGACACACAAACAAGTACTAAGGCGGTGTTTGATAAAATTGAGTAATTAAGATCTAAATGGTTAGTATATCTTAATAAATTAGACCATCTACTTAGCAAAAAATAAATAAATTAGACCATCTGAATAAAATAGTATTTGAATTTAAAAGGACTGTTTGGTAACTAATATGTATAAAGCATCTAAATGACACTATTTTACCATTTTGACCCTCTGAACTGTTTAAAAAATTTATTTGGTAATTCTATATATGCAATCTAATAAAAAAGTGAGTGAATGATATTTTCAAACTCATAATTGATGAATTTCTTTGATTTTAGTTCATACAATGATGAATATTGAAAATTTTCAAAAAAGTAACACTCATCGTATGGTTTATGGTTTCATAATTTTTAATCATCTCAATTTTAATTTTGAAAATATTTCAAATTGACTTTTTAAAAATCAATAATGATCTTAGAATTTAAAATTGAGGGAGTAAAATATTTATTGAGGCTATTTTTGTCCATAGATTTAAATTTTTTGGAAGGAGGTAACTGTTAGTGGTTTGGATTTGATTTCATCTCGTACCAATTTAGAGGCGCTTAGAGGTATGATTATCTTTTACCAAACAATTTGAGCTTCTTACCGAATCTTATAGAAGGCTATTAAGAGCCTTAAAGACCCAAACAAACACCACCTAAGACTCTGGTTTTGGGACTTGGAATGGAGGGAGTGCATAATACATAGATGAATCTGACTGATATATTATATATGTATACATATATATACAAATGCCTTAAGTTTCCAGACATAAGAATAATAGTTTAAGCTCTATGACCACAATAAAATCATAATAAGTATTAGTTATACAAGCAAAAAAGTTGAGGCTAATGAATAAAATATCATGCTAATAAAAAATCAAATCAGAAGTTGGACAGAATCCCAAAATACAGAATTTTATAGCATATATAAACATATTTTAGAGCTTGAATTGTGAGCAGGAGTACAATCAATTCAGTAAAACCATAAAATCCAGTGATTGAGCATACTGGGTCGAGACTGAAACAAACTAGCAAATCAAACATCCTAGTAATTGGTAATTTCAACTCAATAAGTTGGACAGAAGAATAAGATGCATTATTTAAAGACTCAGAGCAGCATAGAGATGCCCAAACTGAGAAGTTAAAGCTCAAATCAAATCAATGAAGAACCCGCATGCAAGGAGCTTGGCTACAAGTTTTTTGAATGTCCTAACAAACACCGAGTGGGGGTGGTTAATGAAGGGCATGGTGAGGAAAATGAGCCGAGGGAAAGTGAAGTGGAGGATGAATATTACACGGAGGATGAAGAAGCGGATGCACACCTTGCACAAGTTGATCAATCCCTGAACGTTATGAGGTGCAACTTCGTTAGTCCTAACAAGGAGGAAGATTGGAAGAGAATTGTCATATTTCAAACATATAGCAGAGGTGGAGGAATCTCTTCCAAGCTAATCATTGATGGAGGAAGTTGTTTAAATGTGGTTGCCAAGACAGCTGTGGAACAATTGAAGTTAAAGGCGGAACCACACACCCAGCCTTATAATGTTTCTTGGGTCAACAAGACATCTATTCCTGTGACATATAGGTGTTTAGTGTCGATCCACCTTAAGGGATATCAGGAAAAAGTTTGGTGTGATGTCCTTCCTATGGATGTGGCACACATTCTTTTAGGGCGACCGTGGCTATATGATCTTGATGTGACCCATTATGGGAAATCGAATACTTATGTGTTCACACACAAGGGGCAGAAGATTACTTTAGCGCCTGTGAGACCGCGAGTGTCTCTCAAGGGTCAACCAAAAGAAAATAATACGCCTACACAAGAATCCAAATATCTCCATATCCTTGGTCAGAAGGCCTTTGAGAAAAGTGTGAGGGAGGAGAAGGTTGTGTATGTTGTTTTGACTAGAGAGGTTAGGGACGTTCCTGATAAGAGTAGCAATGTTGATTTTAGTGATGTTAGACAAATTCTCCATGAATTTGTTGATGTGATGCCTGTGAGTTACCTAGCGGATTACCACCTCTTAAGGATATCCAACATGCCATTGACCTTGTACCGGGGTCTTCTTTACCTAACCTACCCCATTATAGGATGAACCCTAAGGACCAAGAGGAGATGAGACGACAAGTAGGTGATTTATTGAGCAAGGGTTTTGTGCGCGAGAGTCTTAATCCATGTGCGGTACCAACCTTTGTTTAACCCAAAGGCTGATGGAAGTTTAAGGATGTGTTGTGATAGTCGAGCTATCAATAAAATCACCGTCAAGTATAGGTTTCCTATACCTAGGCTTGATGACATGTTAGACATGATGAGTGGAGCTCGTGTGTACACCAAAATAGATCTACGGAGTGAATACCACCAAGTCCGCATCCGCGAAGGAGACGAATGGAAAACTGCCTTCAAGACTAGTGATGGCCTTTATGAATGGTTAGTCCTACCCTTTGGTCTAACCAATGCACCTAGCACCTTTATGAGAGTCATGAATCAGGTGTTGCGGTCTTTTATTGGCAAGTTTGTAGTGGTCTATTTTGATGACATTCTCATTTATAGTCATACCCGAGAGGAACACTTACTTCACTTGCGCCAAGTTCTGTCCACTCTCCAACGTGAGAAACTTTATATTAATATGAAAAAATGTTCCTTCGTACAAGAATCCGTCATATTTCTCGGGTTTGTTGTCTCCAAAGATGGGGTTTCTGCTGACCCTGAAAAGGTCAAGGCTGTTAAAGAGTGGCCAGAACCTTCTAATATACATGAAGCTCGAAGCTTCCATGGACTTGCTACTTTTTACAGGAGGTTCATTAGAGGATTTAGCACCATTATGGCTCTCGTCACTGATTGCTTAAAGAAAGGGGAGTTTGTTTGGTTTAAATAGGCTGCCAAAGCCTTTGTGGAGATTAAGGACAAGTTGACGCAGGCACCTGTCCTCGTGCTACCAGATTTTAGCAAGGTTTTTGAGGTAGCATGTGACGCTTCCGGTGTAGGAATAGGGGGAGTACTTAGTCAAGAGGGTTATCCTGTTGCATTCTTTAGTGAGAAACTAAATGAGGCCCGACAAAGGTATTCTACCTATGATAGAGAGTTTTATGCTGTAGTTCAGACACTTGGGTATTGGAGACACTATTTGTTGCCTAAGGAGTTTGTGCTATACTCCGATTATCAGGCACTTCAGTATATAAACTCCCAGAAGAAGTTGAGTCATCGATATGCTAAGTTGGTGGAGTTTCTTCAGGATTATTCTTTTGTCCTAAAGCATTGTCGAGGGGTAGAGAACAAAACCGTTGATGCGTTGAGTAGGATATCTATCCTCCTTAACACTTTGAGTGTAAAGGTTATTGGGTTTGAGCGTATTATCCATGAGTACCCTTCTTGTCGTGACTTTAGAGAGACATATAGTTCCCTACAAAATTCTAATGGTCCACCCTCAGGCGACTTTCGTATCCATGATGGGTATCTTTTTAAGGGCACCCGTTTGTGTATTCCTAGCACGTCTATGCGTGACCATCTAGTTTGGGAGTTACATGCGGGAGGGATCGCGGGCCATTTTGGTCGCGATAAGACCATTGCGATTGTGGAGGATAGGTTCTTTTGGCCGTGCCTCAAGAGGGATGTAGCTCGTATTGTTTCCGAGTGTCGCACGTGTCAAACCGCTAAGGGTAGGAAGCAAAACACGGGGTTATATATGCCTTTGTCGGTACCCCATGCTCCTTGGGAGGATATTAGCATGGATTTTGTCTTGGGGTTACCGCGGACCCCTAGAGGTCATGATTCTGTTTTTGTTGTTGGGGACCGTTTTTCTAAAATGGCACATTTTATTCCACTCAGCAAAACTGATGATGCTTCACACATTGCATCAATTTTCTTTAGTGAGGTTGTGAGGCTACGTGGTTTGCCTTTATCTATAGTTTCTGATAGGGATGTTAAATTCACGAGTTACTTTTGAAAAACCCTTTGGAAGAAACTAAATACCACACTTAAGTTTTTCACTGCCTATCACCCACAGACTGATGGTCAAACTGAGGTAGTTAATAGGAGTCTAGGTGATTTGGTGAGATGTCTTATAGGAGATCACGTGTCTAGTTGGGATAGAGTTTTGCCTACGGCTGAGTTTGCTTATAATAGTTCGGTTAATCGCTCTACTGGGGTGAGTCCTTTTCAGATTTACACTGATTATCAACCTAGGAAACCTATTGACCTTGTTCCTTTTCCACCTGAATATAGATCTAGTGAGTCTGCTGAGACTTTTGCACAACATATTCATGATTTGCATGCTGAGATAAGACAAAAAGTTAATTTGAGCAATGAAAATTATAAGTCTGCTGCAGATGTTCATCGCAGGTACCAAGAGTTTAATAAGAATGATCAGGTGATGCTTCGACACCGTGTCGTGAGGTTACCTCCAGGTACATGGAAAAAGGTGCATGCTAAGCGGATGGGTCCATTTCGTGTTAAAAAGAAGGTTAGTGCTATAATGCTTATGAGTTGGATCTTCCTAGTAATATGGGTATTGGTCATGTATTTAATGTGTCCGATCTTACTCCATATCATGGACCTTCTACTCCGTTGACCCCATCTTTTACTTCTTCATCTAATAACCCTGTTGAGCCTGTACTTGTTCCTCCTTTACCTGTTCCCCCTGCACCTCCTCTTGTTCCTTTGTAATCTACAGCAGATGGTATTGAGGATATTTTGGATGAGAGGTTTGTATCGACTAGGTACGGAGGATATCGCCAATTTTTTGTTAAGTGGCGTGGCAAGCCTGACAGTAATTGTACGTGGATTGGTAGGGACGAGTTTCTTCGCATTGATCCTGCATTGTTGGCGCGTTACGAAGATTTCATTTCGACAGAGCCGAATTTTTCTCAGCTGGGGAGAAATGATGGGGATCGATGATTTAGTTGCCTTATTTATTTATTTTGTTTATTTCATTATTATGGACTTGTTTTAATTAGTTGGAATATTTTTGTCTTTTTGGTTTCCAAGTCTAATTTAGGGTTTGTTTTGTTTAAATACGGACCTAATTCTCTTTGGGAGGATATTCTGGATATACAATAATTATTATTAGCTTTTCTTATATCGTGGAGATATTTTCTAGAGTTGATAGACGTCGAGTTGAAACTCTAAACCCTAGAATTTAAGCGTAGAGTTTAAATTCTAGATTTATTCATACATCCATCGAGTGCATAATTCAATTTATAATTTGTCCTACATCAGGATAGAGTTTCTGGGCCAAACATCTTTATCATTTTTTTGGTTTCATCCTTCAATCCACCAACAAAGTTCTCCACAAAGAAGTACTCAGTCAAGTGAGGCAATTTCTCAAGTAGTCTCCCCTTATACCTTTCAAACTCATCATAGTATGCATTCACAGTTCCTACTTGTTTCAGCAACTTGAATTGTTCATGCTTTCCACACCTGTCTCGGTGAACCTCACAGTGAAATCATTTGCAAACTCCCTTCAAGCAAGTCCCTCATTGCCATTGACATAAGATTTGTACCAATATTTTGAAAAACTATGGAGGTGCATCCCAACTATGGCAATCCTCCTATGAGAATGAATCTCATATATGCCAAAATACTCCTCGCAATCCTATATCCAGCTCTTAGCATCATCACCCTCAGTAAATAATGGGAACACCAATTTAAGATGTTTAAGTTCTTTATACTCTTCACCATCATCATTTTTTTTGTTCCTCCTCCACTAAGCATCATCTTCTTGATGTTTCCTTGCTCCTTCTTGTTTAGCATGCCTAGGGGCTCTAAAGGAGCCCTTATCCCTCCTTTGCACCATATGCACAAGCCTTTTGCCCTTTCTATTATACCCAAAAGGATTTTCAAATCTGTCATCATTATCTGGGCTCCTCTGTCTCAGTAGTTAATTTATACTTTCCATGAAGTGGTCCATTTTCTCATCAATGAGTTGTAATTTCTCATTGGTGTACTCTCTGTAGTTTATGAAATCCTGCTACAACATTTGTGAAGGACCAACCATATTTATGGAGAGTAGAGAGAAAATGAGTCACAAAATAATTGTGATTTCGAGTTTAACGGATATGTGCACTGAGGTTTATAACCTCCTCACTAACAATTATGTGGAGGATGATGATAACATGTTCAGGTTTAATTATTCAAAGGAGTTTCTCCATTGGGCTCTTCGGCCTCCAGGTTATTATAAGAGCTGGCATATTGGGGTCCGAGTGAAAAGTTCAAAAAAGCTGGTTACTTTTATAACTGGGGTTCCTGCAAGAATCCGGGTGCAAGATAGTATTATCCATATGGCAGAGATCAATTTCCTGTGTGTTCATAAGAAGCTGAGATCAAAACGACTTGCTCCAGTCATGATTAAAGAGGTGACTAGGAGGGTTCACATGGAAAATATTTGGCAAGCTGCTTATACAGCTGGGGTGGTTCTCCCTACACCCATATCTACTTGTCAATATTGGCATAGATCATTGAATCCAAAGAAGCTTATTGATGTTGGGTTTTCTAGACTTGGGGCAAGAATGACAATGAGCCGCACAATAAAGCTTTACAAATTACCGGATTCGACAGTTACTCCCGGGTTCAGGAAGATGGAGCTCCATGATGTTCCTGCTGTTACCCGTTTGCTTAGGAATTACTTAAAGCAGTTTGTTGTTGCACCTGACCTTGATGAAAATGACGTAGAGCACTGGCTTCTTCCGAAGAAGGATGTTGTGGACAGTTTTCTGGTTGAGATCACTGATTTCTGCAGTTTCTACACACTTCCCTCGTCCATTTTGGGCAATCCAAATTACTCAATTTTGAAGGCTGCTTATTCTTACTACAATGTTTCTACTAAAACTCCTTTGCTTCAGCTGATGAATGATGCTCTTATTGTGGCAAAACGGAAGGATTATGATGTTTTCAATGCATTAGATGTTATGCAAAATGAATCTTTCTTGAAGGAGCTGAAATTTGGGCAAGGTGACGGAAAGCTCCGCTATTATCTTTATAACTACAGAGTAAAACATGTCCTTAGACCATCGGAACTTGGGCTTGTACTGTTGTAGTTTGATCTTCAAAATTTGATTGTCTTATGAAAGCATTTCTGGTATTCTGTGATGATTATTCAGGTTTCAAAGATGTATCCGCTGCTCTGTCATTGTATCGACAATCTGTGATTGGATTCTTGTTTAATTTCTGTGACGCTGTGGAAGACAAATTTTGCCACTATGAACTTATCTTTATTTTTATTAGTTTCATGGGCATTTGGCCATTGTTGAGTTTGTGTATCTGGATTTTTTGGTTTCATTTGCATGTGCTGTACTTGATTCAGCACTTGACTGATACTGATACCTCAAGAGAGTTATTTTTGGGTTTCATCTAGTTATGCTTCTTTATAATGGCACCAATGAACAGATTTGAGTAGTTAATTGTGATTTATTCTTACTATGACACTGTTTGTTTACTAATCAACTATGTTTGTAAATGATATCTAGGAAATCTTGAAGCCTTGGAGTTTGATTTTTGTTATTATATGATTTTATTAGGCCTGGCAAAATCTGATTATGGGTTGATTTTTAAAATATGGTTATAGTTCCATTTAAGAATTAAAATCATATTAACCATTTTTAATATGGGTTATGTGGATTGGAATCATATGGTTATGGTTCAAAATCATATTAATCATTTTTAAAATGTTTTAATTTTTAAACAGAATTTTTAAATGAACTTTTAATATGGGTGAGGTGAGGTGAGGTGGATAGTGTATACATATTATTTTTTTTGGGTGTGGGTGGGGTGGAGTGTAAGGGGTGTATACATAATCACATAATATTATTTTTTTTTGGTGGGGGTGGGGGTGGGGAGTAAGGGATGTATACGTAATCATATAATATTATTTTTTTTGAGGGGTTGGGATGGGGGTGGCATGGGTGGGGTGGGGGTGGGTGGGGTGTGTGGTGTATACATAATCGCTTAATATTATTTTTCCTTGGGAGGGAGTGGTGGGTAGGTAGGGGGTGGGGGGTGGGTGCGTGGGTAGGTGGGGTGAGGTGGGGTTGGTGGGGTGGATGGATAGGTAGATAGGTGGGGTGGGTGGGGGTGGGTAGGTAGGTGGGGGTAGGGCGGGGGTGGGTGGAGTAGGGTGGGTGGGATGGATAGGTGGGTGGGTGGAGTAGGGTGCGTGGGGGTGGGGTAGGTGGGGGTGGGTGGGGTGGGCAGGAAGGTGGGTGGGAGTGGGTAGGTAGGTGGGGTAGGGGTGAGTGGGTGAGTGGGGGTAGGAGTGGGGTTGGGATAAGGGGTGTATACATAATCACATAATATTATTTTTTTTGAGTGGGTGTGGGTTAGGTGGAGGTGGGGGTGGGGGTGGGGGTGGGGGTGGGGGTGGGGGTGGGGTTGGGTGAGATGGGGGTGGGATGGGAGGGGTGGGGGTAAGGAGTGTATATATAATCACATAATATTATTTTTTTTTGGTTTGGGTGTGGGTGTGGGTGTGGGTGTGGGTGTGGGTGTGGGTGTGGGGTTGGGTGGGTTAGGTGGGGTGCGTAGGGTGGGGGAGTGAGTGGGTGGTTGAGCTTCTTGAATATGTAAATATGGGTGGAAAGAACTTTTGATTTAGATTTGGAATAAAATATGGGTCGAAAAATAGTTAACCGGGTTGGAACTATATTTATTTTTTAAAATATGGGTCCAAACTTTACCCAACCCAAATAAATAAAAATTGTTAACCAACCCATTTGGTTTCAGTTAATATGGGTTGACCCGACACTTAACTAACTATATTGTCAGGTCTAAATTTTATTGATTCTTTCTTCTTAGCATCAGTATTGGCATCTATCTTTAGTCATTCGTTTATACTTGCAATTGGTTACAAAATGATGGCATGGAGATATTTTAATGGAGCCTAGGCTAATTTGTAATCATCGGTCGGTTTCTTCCATGCTACAGTCGATCTTTGTTTTTATTACCACTTCTGTAGACATATTTTAACTTTTGGATTGGAACATCAATCTCAATGCAATGTTTGTTTTATTGTCTGTATGAACCTCCGTGAAGACCTACCTTTAATCTTCACCAAAGATCTTAATTACGATATTTACATTTATGTGTAAATGAATTTGGAGTTAGGGTTTCATTTTTGTATAAATGAATTTGGGGTTTTTTGTTGAATCATTGGCAGGGATGATATTACATTTGTAGACCTTGTTAACAAATTTATTGGGTTTGAATTTGGGGTTTCTTAAAATCAGTCATAACCTTATAATGAAGACTCTCCGCAAGGATGGGACGCCTTTTCTTCCTTCTTTTCTTCTTCTTTTTTTATCGCAAACAATCACAAACCCAACACCCGCGCCGCTACAATCACAAACCCAACACCCGCACCGCTACAATCTCAATCACCCACACACACAGCTACAATCTCAATCCCCAAATTCCTCTCCACCCCCACCATCCACCATAAACAAATAACTATTACTCACCAACCCCTCAAAGCACCACATACATTTACAAATTTAAACAAAAACACCACAAAAAATATAAATCAAGAGAGAAAAAATGAGAGATCTACAAAAGAAAAAGAAAAGACAGATATGAAAAATAAAGAGACATGGCGGCGCAAGATTGTGAATCGGAGAAAATTTACTTATTTAAGATGGTGATTCTGGTGTCAGTGATGGCTTCAAAACAACTCCCCTCTTGGGTTAAATATATTAAAAATACACTGAAATACATGACTTATTGGTTTTAATGTCAAAATACACCGAAAATACAAATTAAATTACAAATACAGTGAAATACAAGCATTTCCAGTGAAACGTCAAACATTCAAGCGTATTTTTTGGCCGGAAAAGTTTTTGGGGTCAACTTTGTTTATTGTGTATTTGGAGTATGCTAATGTAAGATTTTAAACATTAGGATCACTAGTGCAAAAAGAGTTATATTTTGAGGAAAATAAGTGTATTTAACCCTAAAATAAATTAATTAATATTGTTCTCTCTCTTTGAGTCTGATATAGGTTAGGGCTTCACAAAAACAAACAATTGCGGCATCGATGGGATAAAACGGATCGGCGGTGACATCGTTCGAACGAGGCTTCCCGTTTGAGTTGTGAGTAATTTATTTCTATTATTATTTTTCTCTATAGTCGTTCTTCAGCTTCAAAGCAGATTTTATAGGGTATTAATCTACCTATCACCAGTTGATTCACGTAGATTTAAGCCATAATTGAGTTCAAGGATTACAGAAGAACACATATAATCACACATACAAGTATATAACTTTGTGAATCGATATTTATCCATCTCAACTAGTCGTTAAACAGACTTGTACAAGATCTTGGATTTGTCACTCGTGGAATTATTGTCATTTTTGGATGCTCTTGAGCTGTTTTTGAGGGAATTTAACGTGCAAAAGAATCCAATTTTCCTTGTTTTGTTAATATGAAAAGGGATGAAAAAGAAAACTGAAGGAAGAAAAAGAGGGTATTTGAATTTGAACACTATTCTTTTATTTTATAGTTGGAGCTCAGCTCAGTGTGAGAAAGAAATGCAAATATAAAAGAATATTAATACTGACTGAAGGTAATAATCAAATCAACTGCTCATTTAAGTTTTTTTTTAATTTTAATTATATTATTTAAAGAGCTACATATGTTATGAGATCTGAATAAGAATGTAGAGTTGTGCTTGTGTTAATTTATAGTGCATTTCTTTCTCTACTTATGCAGAGTTGTGTTTGTGCTCATTTGTAGTACATTTCTTTTGCTATTCTTCATTTCATTTTCTCCATACCCTCTCAATGATCCAAATTGAGTTTTATTTTCTTTTAGTGCTATAATGGCCAAATAAATCATAGTTTTGGTATCTTACAGTCTACCGTAATGGCTGACAATGATTCAACCTCTAATTCACTGTTGGAAAACCAAACCCCTAATCCTGATGGGAATTCTGCTTCAGAGAATGAGAGTGATATATCAATTGATGCTCTAGCAAGACAGGTTCAAGAATCACTTTCTCTTGCAAAAAGACATAAATTTTGGGAAACACAACCTGTTGGTCAGTTCAAGGATCTCGGTGATTCGAGCTTGCCTGAAGGACCTATTGAACCTCCTACACCACTGTCTGAAGTCAAACAAGAACCTTATAATCTTCCCGGTCTCTATGAATGGATTACTTGTGACATGGAATCAACGGATATGTGCACTGAGGTTTATAACCTCCTCACTAACAATTATGTGGAGGATGATGATAACATGTTCAGGTTTAATTATTCAAAGGAGTTTCTCCATTGGGCTCTTCGGCCTCCAGGTTATTATAAGAGCTGGCATATTGGGGTCCGAGTGAAAAGTTCAAAAAAGCTGGTTGCTTTTATAACTGGGGTTCCTGCAAGAATCCGGGTGCAAGATAGTATTGTCCATATGGCAGAGATCAATTTCCTGTGTGTTCATAAGAAGCTGAGATCAAAACGACTTGCTCCAGTCATGATTAAAGAGGTGACTAGGAGGGTTCACATGGAAAATATTTGGCAAGCTGCTTATACAGCTGGGGTGGTTCTCCCTACACCCATATCTACTTGTCAATATTGGCATAGATCATTGAATCCAAAGAAGCTTATTGATGTTGGGTTTTCTAGACTTGGGGCAAGAATGACAATGAGCCGCACAATAAAGCTTTACAAATTACCGGATTCGACAGTTACTCCCGGGTTCAGGAAGATGGAGCTCCATGATGTTCCTGCTGTTACCCGTTTGCTTAGGAATTACTTAAAGCAGTTTGTTGTTGCACCTGACCTTGATGAAAATGACGTAGAGCACTGGCTTCTTCCGAAGAAGGATGTTGTGGACAGTTTTCTGGTTGAGAGCCCTGATACTCATGAGATCACTGATTTCTGCAGTTTCTACACACTTCCCTCGTCCATTTTGGGCAATCCAAATTACTCAATTTTGAAGGCTGCTTATTCTTACTACAATGTTTCTACTAAAACTCCTTTGCTTCAGCTGATGAATGATGCTCTTATTGTGGCAAAACGGAAGGATTATGATGTTTTCAATGCATTAGATGTTATGCAAAATGAATCTTTCTTGAAGGAGCTGAAATTTGGGCAAGGTGACGGAAAGCTCCACTATTATCTTTATAACTACAGAGTAAAACATGTCCTTAGACCATCGGAACTTGGGCTTGTACTCTTGTAGTTTGAGCTTCAAAGTTTGATTGCGTGGTGAACTTATGAAAGCATTTCTGGTAACCTGTGATTATTACTCTGGTTTCAAAGATGTATCCATTGCTCGGTCATAGGATCAGCAATCTGTGATTGGATTCTAGTTTTATTACTCTGTGACGCTGTGGAAGACAAATTTTGTGACCCATGAACTTCTCTTTGTTTTATTAGTTTCATGGGCATTTGTCCATTGTTGAGTCTTTGTAACTGAATTTTTTGGTTTCATTTACTTGTGCTGCACTTGATTCGGCACTTGATTGATACCTCAAGAGAATTTGAAATTTACTCCTGATTTTTGGTTTTCTTTGAGTTATGCTTCTCTATAATGGCACCAATGAGCAAATTTGAGTTGTTAATTGTGATTGATTCTCACTATGATGTGCTGTCTAAGTTGGCCAATTGTTTACTAATCAACTATGCTTCTAAATGATATTTAGAGGACTGCTTGGACATCTTGAGGAAGAAAGGCATTCAACTTTTTTGTTTTTTTAAAGGATTTTATCGATTATTTCTTCATAGCATCAGTATTGGCTTCTTTAGCCATATTATTGTAATTGCAATTAGTAAGGAGATGATGGCATGGAGCAATAACCGTTCCCCCTTCTTTATCCATATTATTATAATTACAATTACTAACGAGATGATGGCATGGAGCAATAACCATTCCCCCTTCCTCCTTCCCCTTTCCCTTTTCCCCTGGTTGGGGTAAGTTATGGGAGTTGGACATCTGTGTGCTGCGCTAGTCGTGGTTGCTTTTCTAAATTAAGGGGTCAGATAAATATTAGATGTGCAGGGATAATGACTATGTTTCTCATAATTCATTGATGAAAGTTTCTCATTTAAGGACATGGGGACAAACATGCTGGTTTATGCACACATACCATATCAATCAAAGGCATGGAGGATTCTTCATAATTGCTTCTTCTACTTTCATATGTCTACTTCCTAGTTCTGTTTCTGTATGTTCATGTTTTTACTTGCTTTCATGGTGAAAGAAAAAAATCAAGAAGTATTTGTTGATAACTATGTTTAAATGTTGGTTTTATTTTATTTTATGATGAATTAGGTTTTGAAATTTTGTTGTTCATAAAATTTGATGTCTGAACCTCGTTAAAGTTGGAATGGTTCCTGAACTCCTTGTGTTGACAAACCAAGCATGCCACAAACGATAGAAGGCTCATCACTTTTGCTACAGTAAGCAGCATCTATCCGGAATTGGTGTCCGTCCTCAGTTTCAATAACCTTAACTCACTGTGTTGTGTTGGCATCAACAAAGTCCATAGAAAGATATTGATAACCAATCAGGTTAATGCAAGTAAATTGCAATCTTAATCATTAACTACTTAATATCAAACTTATCAGACAAACTGACTTTTAGACTTTAAAAGTGGAACTTATTTTGGAACCAAGGGAGTATTAACTTTCAAAACTTGATTGTAAAGTATTATCGTCTATGAAATGGTATGAAACAGCTACAGGGACGTCATCTATAAGTTAGTATCTGAAAGCTACAAGAACCTTATCATAGAACCTTGAAACCAATTGCCAACTATCATCTTGGTCATAAATGCATCTGCCTGCTTTCAAGGGTGCCCTTGAACTCTTTTCCCAATAGCGTTTTGAGAAATGAAGATGTTAGTCCTTTTTGCTACATGAAATCTAAATAGTCATACCTACTTCCCATGTCATTTCTTATATCAACAAAATTACTAAGGATGACCTGTATCACAGTCGCAGACAAAAAATTTGTCTCCTGAACCTGCAACAATGAAAAATCAAGTCAGTTTCTCAAGTAAACAGAAAATAAAACACAAATTGATGATAATTTCTTTTGTTCCCCCAAAATGAATATGGGTTTCAAAAATTACATTGTTCATAGATCCCCTTCACTATTTGTAGCATAGACTCAGTCTCTTCAGCCATATTTGACACTCTTTCTGCCTCTTTGACAGCTTCAGATGCCACAAATGATTTGTTTTCTGCGTCAGCTATCCTGTAGGCAGTCGTTCTTACAGCCCCTTCTCGTGTGCTAGGGATCACAAACCCAGAATTTGGAGAAGGCCTAGGCTTGACATCCTTCTGTTTCGGGGAAGGTGTTTTTGTTCCCGAAACTGAATCTTTGATCTTGTAACGTTTCTGAACCTGCATTGAAGAAAACCTACAAGTGATACAATTGATGAAAACAATTCTTTAGGCAAATAAATAATAAAACCTACAAGTGATACAATTGATGAAAAGCAATGCTTTAGGCAAATAAATAATTAATAAATGGGGATAAAGCTGAAATAACAGTTTAGATACAAGTTGAAAGTTGTTGCTCTCGGGAAGATAGTGGGTGCATTCAAGTGTATAACTTATTCTCACTTAGGTTTGCAAAACAAAAAAAATATGAGGCCATTGGTTCTGTAAGAAACATAAATAATTCTCAAAATGGTTACAATGTTATATTTTAAAGTAAACAATGGGGAATCTGTAATGAAAGTAAAATACAAATAACGGGGGGGGGGGGGGGGTTGAAGACATAAATTAAAAGTCTAAAGAGTTTACACCAGACAATATGAAAATAGGGGCTTATCTAACAGCGGGAACTTGTCATAGGCTCATAGCAAAGAAAGTGTAAAGATGCAAAATTATTACTATGCTTCCATTTAAAGATCAAGATTCAAGAAAATCCTTCACCTTTTCAAGTTTCCCTTGCAAAATAAGTCTTCTAACCATTGAACTTAATGATCTTCTGAAATTCTGGGGTACATCATTCCTTTGCTGCATTATGTATACAATCAGAATCACTTACTAAAGTTGAATAGATAAAAACTAGTTACTGCAGTTAATTTTCTGCACAGGGTGTTAGGTATAGGATTTTTCTTTCTTGCATTTAAGACACTTCAATCAGGGGATATTCTTAATCAGGGCACAGCCAGAAACTTTTATTAAAGGGTCAATGAATTACCTCTCAATAAAATTACACCAGCAGCAGCAAAATTATCACTACATATCAAAAGCATAACTATTTTACAACTGATTTTCCTTGAAGTTTAAAGAATCCATGCTTATCTTTTCTAGATAAAGAATTCTTGTATAAATTTTGGGTACGTAATATACAAAAGATAAGGTGGTCAAACCTTTGAAATATGAGGGTCAACTTTATTTTTATTTTTTGAGGATTTTAGAGCTACTTAAATAAATCTTCCAAGAAGATAAGAGGGCCAATTGTCCACCATGCACTTAAGGTGGCTTCGCCCCTGCAATTTATTGACACTAAATGGAGGATCTGCATATTGATATAATAAAATTACTTTTGTATGCACTTTTTAGGAAAAAGAAAAGACTCGAATAACAATTTACCGATGTACATCTCTTGCAATATATAAAATACTCTTCACCCTTATCATGCTAAATAGTTTTGTTGTATGAAATATGAAGAGTGGTGACCAACTATTAGCTTGAGGACATAATATATTTACTTTAGCAAGTCTTAGCAGGCTTCAGAACCAAATTGCAAATACAACATCAGCCAAGGAGAAATTTTCACATAAACACCCAGATCTTTAGCAGTTGTTGAAAGAGTTGGAACATAAATCTTTGCTTGGGCGCCTACAGTGTGAATTGACCACTAGAAAATGAGATCCACTGGAAAAAGCATATGGATGTATAACGTTCAAAGCTTCCTAACTACTAGTAAACCTGATTTAAAATAAAAAGTTACTGGTTTAAATAAGTCATAATAAACTACTTTTTGTTTAAGGTAGTTTTAATAACAGTTTCTGTTTTCTTATGCTTACTCTTCTCTTATCTGCTTCTTCTTCTAGTATTTTTTTTTGTGTATTTAATAGGGTCTTTTTGTTTTCTTACTAAGACATCCTTGATAACACCTTACATGAAGAAAAATAATAGATTCATCCTCAGAATATTTAAATTCTACAATTCATTTCAAAATCAATCAAACATCACACCAAATACATGTGAACAAGTCAGACTCATTATATTATTCATTAAATTACCTCCACCATATAATTTTCCATAGTCTATAGAACAACGTAAAATATATACTTCTCATGAGAAAAATGAAAGATCCCTATATCTGACCTCAATAAATCTGGCAATAGCACCAAGATCAGACCCCCTTGAATCTTTTATGGTAGATAGTGCTTCAAAAATCCAAGGGTAGTACCTGATACAACGCATTGACATCAAGTATCTGACGAAGATCCAGTGAACGTATATATGAATGAGCTATGTAAATAAATTTTGAATAGAGACAAATATAATAGTGGAATAAGCATATCAGAGAAATGCAAAAGTAACACCTAGGTAAAGTTTATTACTCACGGACAAGATTGTTAACTCAAAATAAATTGCAACCGTCGCCAGTTCAGAAGTGCTTTTGTAATGTCTAAAAGGACTGAAACCAAACAGCTTAAGTTGCAAGTATTCCACGATCCACGTCAAATTTAGGATGGATGGAGATTTCATTTTGGGCTAACTCGTAACAAGGTTCAATACTGATAACTATAATCTTGCACCAAATTCTTTATTATTGATGGGTAAAATACTGTGTTGAGGAATCAGATTTATAATAAAAATATAAGTCTGTCTAGAAGGGAAATTTTAATTTTAATTCTGCATCCTTTTCTTTAAAATTGTAGTGTTCTAAAAATTCCATTCTAGGCTTGGCGCCCCGCCTAGGTGTTAGGCCCTCCATTGGCGTCTTGCCTAGGCGCTAAGCCCCCTCTGGCGCCTCGCCTAGCGCTAGGCCTTCTAGCGCCTCGCCTAGGCCCAAGGCGGCAAAGAAATCCCTCCAAAAAATTAGGCGGAACCTAGGCAAGGTCTAGGCGAAAAGTTTTTTTTTATTTTAATAACTATCCAAACCATATCTTAATATATTTATTTTTCTAATAATTTACTATATTCATAATACAGATTGTAGCATATCAAATCACAACAAGTGAACAATATCAAATCAAAATGGATAATTTTATTATAGTTGTAATTTTTTGAACTTGTACTAACTTTAAATTATATAAATGATGATACATTTGTAATATTTAGTCTAATTCAATATAATTCTTAAATTTATATTTAGTTTCTTAAGTTTTAATATTGAATTAAATTCTTGAAATTTTAAATTTTATTATTTAATAGCAATCTTGTTTATGAATAAAACTAATATGTTAAAAATATGTTTGAACTGTGAAAAATTGCATATTTGTGTTTGAACTTTGACATTAACAATATAGATATGTGTTTGAACTTTAAGCAAATGCCTTTATTATCTTAATTATAGATTGTTTTGCTTTATATTATTGTTTTGTTTGGATAAATGTAAGATAAAATATTAAAATTGGCTTAAAATAAAAAATTCTGTCTAGGCCCCGCCCAGGCCTCTAGGCGCTAGGCCCCCCGGCCGCCCGCCTCCCGCTTAGCGTCATTTAGAACATTGTATAATTGTTAAAACCTCGCCATTGCCTTCCACGGGAACATAGGGAAATTTAAATTCATGAAATGAAGTAGCAAATTTCACTGTTCTTATTAGCAAATTTTCGCAGTAAGATATATAGTAAATATAAACTGCGACTACAAAAGGTTCCACGTAGACTCGAGTCGAGGCAATTTCCAAATTATTCTTGCTTGTTTTAAATTTCTTTTGCTTGAAGCTTTTACTTGCTGCATCACCCTGGCACAACCAGCTATCTTCTGTCAAACCCTTCCCGAATATCGTCCATGAGCTGAAGAACTAACGAGTCATACCAAGTGCCACCAAAATATCAGATGCATTCATGCCAAAAAAGAAAAAGAAGTCCAACAGCTAGAATGAAACGCATTGGATTGATTTGATATTGGCTGATCCTCCTAAAAATATGTCAAACTACAATGTGTTAATGCCAAAGACAAACTTTCCAAACCAATACAGATTTAAAGCGAAACAGGTTAATCTGACTTTTCACTGATCAGCTGTGAGCTCAGACCCATGCATGTTTATGGCGGCTTAATGTCAGTCAATTCAGGTTCGATAATTGATATGGCTAACGTAAATGTGAGGAAGAGTGCATCGGTACCAACTCAGTCCTCATTCATCTAACGTCTAATCTTACAGATGTAAAATTACATCAGTACCTTTGTTAATTAGTGATGTAAAATTACAGATGTCGATAATGACTATAGGTTTCTCAAGCTCGGCTAAACAAATTCACAAGCTGATATTTAATCTAATTTACATTATTCGACTCTCAAGCCAAGCATCCCAAGCAGGTCGAGTATTTTGGATTTTTATGGTCTTAGAATGCTTGTTAGTTTGTCAGTTAAGTCATGCAAATAATACAATAAGTTTAAGATATTATCAAGTTTGGTTCATTTGTTTTACAAGCCAGTTTCAACCTTCTAGCCAAGTCTATAACAAACAAGATCTATCAACTTATTCATTTTACATCACTAATTAACAAAGGTACATGTGATAGTCGCATCAATTGGTTTAGGTGCTAGTAATCATAGCTTTAACTAGGTCTAAGAATATGAATTTTCTATTTTCTATTATATTTTTCCCTTCCTCTACATCTAAGCATAGATAGGGAAAACAATAATTAAATTAATATCTTTAACTAGCCTAAAATCTGACACAAGAGGACAGCAAACACTGAGGTGAATCCTTCCTCTACTCTTTGACATCAGACAAATAAATGATCTGTACGATAATAAGTTCCTCCATGTGGCTGAAGAATAATAATGAAGAGCTAGAAAAAAAGTAAAATCTACATTCCCACTTAGAAAAAATGTATAAACCTTCAAGACCACTTATAAGTATAAACTTTATAATAAGTACTTAAAAATACTAGCATAGAAATGCATATCTGTAAAAAGTAATGGACCATTGCCAAGTACCAAAGGAAAGAAAGTTCGATCCGAATGTCAAATAGTAAACCAGGAAAAGTAACAGAAAAAACACACACCGCTGAGCTGTTATTCCATCTGCTGGAATTCTGGAAGAATCACAGGTAACATCGTTCCCAGCAAGAGAAGCAGCAGAATTCGAGTTCTGAGCACTGGAAATTGGACCATATGTGATTGTTAAGCTAGAAAATTTATCTCTATCTTTAGAGCCTTGCAGACCAGTACTAATACCCAAGTTACGCCATTTATCCTGGTCATTCAAACAAAAGTGCGGCTTATTACTAAAATAGCCCGTGAAGATTAAATATTGCAATTTAATAAGTTATAAATAAGTAACAAAGACATAATATATAGATGGGCACCAATATATCCTAATGTTTAAATATATGTACCTTTGATATTTGCACAATACAATTATAGATCAAATAAAAATCAGTAGTAACAAATAGCATTCAACTTATGGCGATAAATAATGCACCAAGTATTCTGTTGGTAACTCCATTCAATAATTTGAAAGAAACTATATATATATATATATATATATATGCACAAGTCTGTGTGTATAAGCCTTAATAATTTGTACCAAAACACATTGAATCTCATTAGATCAGTAAGTACTCAAATTACACAATTTGTCCTGGTCATTCAAACTAAAGTCTAATAATTAATAAATAGCCTAATAAGCATTCTATTTGGTGATTTCATTTTAGAACTTGCAAGCGCGCACACCCACCCAAGAGACAACAAAACTCCCTCCATCTGAAAATTAGAGTCCCACTCTAGAAAAACATAGAAAAGTTGTCAATTAATAAGGTATTACAGGAACAAAATGAACATACAAACAGCACAGTAACATCAGCCTTGGTTCAGTGTACTCAAACACAAGCATTGCAGGCTAATGTAATTACATCAAAGATACAGCAAGGACAAGCCAAGTTATCAAGTTCTATACAGCTGTCACTAGCGTAGGAGGTAGTTTGAGAGGTATTATACTATACTAGGCACGTGATGATTGAAATGTATAACTTCTTATTTGTTATCAATGTTCTAAAAGGCGCTAGGCGGGAGTCGGGCGGCCGAGGGGGGCCTAGCGCCTAGGGGGCCTAGGCGGGGCCTAGGCGGAATTTTTTATTTTAAGGCAATTCTAATATTTTATCTTACATTTATCCAAATAAAATAATAATATAAAGCAAAACAATCTATAATAAATATAATAAAGACCTTTTCTTAAAGTTCAAACACATATCCATATTGCTAATGTCAAAGTTCAAACATAAACATGTAATTGTTCAAAGTTTAAACATATTTTTAACGTATTCGTTTTATTTATAAACAAGATTGCTATTAAATAATAAAATTTAAAATTTCAAGAATTTAATTCAATATTAAAACTTAAGAAACTAAACATAAATTTAAGAATTATAAAATTGAATTAAACTAAATATTACAAATGTATTCTCATTTATATAATTTGAAGTTGGAACAAGTTCAAAAAATTATAACTATAATAAAATTATCCATTTTGACTTGATATTGTTCACTTCTTGTTGTGATTTGATATGCTAAAACCTGTATTATGAATATGGTAAATCATTAAAAAAATAAATATATCAAGATTTGGTTTGGGTAGTTATTAAAATAAAAAAAATCTCTCCGCCTAGAACCCGCCTAATTTTCTAAAAGGATTTTTTTGTCGCCTTGGGCTTAGGTGAGGCGCCTGGGGGGCTTAGAGGCGTCAAGGGGGGCCTAGGTCCTAGGCGGGGCGCCAAGGGGGGGCCTAGCGCCTAGGCGGGGCCTAGGCGGACCTAGGCGGGGATTTTTAGAACAGAGTTTGTTATTAGTCCACGTGTACAGTTAATTAGATTAGTCTAATCTGTCTATATATACATCAAGTTGTAGCATCAGTTGTAGTAATGAGAAATAAGATTTTCCTTTCACACTTGTTATCATGGTGTTAGAGCTTCTCTAGAATCTTCTTCTTCACCTTCATCATGTATCTTCGGCCTTCAAATCGTTTATTTGTTCTTCATTTACGATTCCTTCTGCTTTGATCTTGTAATTTTTTGTTTTTTTATCTTCATCATAATTCAGTTTATCATTGTTCAGTTTTCTTCTGGATCCATTTCCAGATCAGAGTTTAATTCTTCAATTTTAGGCATTGAATCTGAAATTTGTTCTGATTCTTCATTGTTTGGTTACTCATCATGGCGAATCCTGCAAATACTACAAATCCTTGGAACAGAGCTTCAACTTTGCAAAACACATTAAATTTGCAAACACAGCAAGGCAATCATGAGCATCTATTGAATGATGTAGCTACAGGAGTACAAACGTTTGAGCAGATCACTATATCGATTGATACAAATACTCATCCATTGTATTTGCACAACAATGATCAGCCTGGTTTGCATTTCATTTCGAAGAAACTTACAGGTTCTGAAAACTATAACCCTTGGCAAAGATCTATGCAGATTGCTCTTAATGCTAAAAATAAAATGGCTATTGTAAATGGTACGTATGTTATACCTGCTGCAGATTCTCCTATTTTTCCACAGTGGGATCATGTGAATGATATTGTTACCTCATGGATACTCAATTGTGTGTCAGATGAAATAAGTAATTGTATGAATTTTATACACACTGCACAGTCAGTTTGGGTTGAATTGAGAGAAAGGTTATCTACAATTGATGGTCATAGGCAACTCTTAAGAGACTTGCATACACTAGAACAAGGGACGGCTTTTGTGGATTTCTATTATCACAAAATGAAAGGAATCTGGGATGAATACTTTGTTCTAGAAACTCCACCACTTTGCACTTGTGGAGCATATAGAATTCTTGAAGAACAGGATCAAAGGAGAAAGTTAACACAATTCATAATAGGACTAGATGGGAGCTATGCTAATGCTAGAGGACAGATCCTCATGATGAGTTCTCTCCCAAATGTAACACAGGCTATTGCACTAATTAGGCAGGATGAAAGACAGAGGCGAGGGTATGTTCCTAATCATACTAATAGCACAGCTTTGATGGCTAATAATAATAGAAAGGCTAAAATGGTCTATGGTGAAGCCGTGAAGGACAACAGTACCATCCTATGCATGGATCTAGTTCCCATACTGGTTTACAACAACATATTTCTGGTTCTAATGCTGGCGTTGGTAGTACATATTCCAGATATGTTCCCATTCCAAGAGGGGATATTATTTGTTCACATTGTCACAAAGAATGCCACATTAAGGAGGAATGTTACAAACTCAATGGATATCCTCCAAGTCATCCAGCTGCAAAATGGAATAAAGGAAAAACTATCGGTATTGGTGCACCACAATTTTCTACATTATAGAAGAAGAACAACAATGTCAATTACAAACACAAAACTACAGTTGGAGGTACTACTGGGACCAGGGCAATGCAAGTGACAAAGATAGCGGATGATCCTGGGGTTTCATCAGATCCTATTATAAAACTGCAGATGCAAAAGGATCAGTTATTCTCAATGTTTGGTAAGCCTCAAAAACATGAATCTCTTGACAATCCAGAGGATCACATCATGGCAGGTATGGTTACTTCTTTTGCCTCCTTCACAAATGCTAATATAAATGTTTGGATTGTGGATACTGGTGCAACTGACCATAAGACATGTAACAAGAACCTTTTTCATACTCTCACTAACCTAGCTACACCTGTTTTTGTCAGTTTACCCAATGGAAGTCATATTAAAGTTACACAGTCAGGATCTATTCCTTTGAATTCTTCTATTTCCCTGCATAATGTTTTGTATATATCAGATTTTCATTGCAATCTATTGTCTGTTAGCAAACTGGTATTGGCTGATTCTTTACATATTGTTTTAATTCCAATTCTTGTATTCTTCAGGACCAACATCAGATGCAAATCTTGGCAACTGGTGAACTGGTCAATGGTCTCTACTATCTTCATTTTCCATTGCCAGTTGCTGCTACAGCTGTTTCTTCTTCTTCCAGAGTCTTATGGCATCAAAGACTTGGGCATGCACCTTATTCTATCTTGAATAAAATTCCAATGCTTTCATCATTACAGGAAAAACTGCAACACATGTGATATTTGTCCTTTAGCAAAACAGACCACTTTACCTTTTCCTACTAGTTTATCTTGTACCTCAGATTTGTTTGAAATAATACATTGTGATCTTTGGGGTCCTTACTGGACATCTACAAGAAATGGTTGCAAATATTTCCTAACAGTTGTAGATGATTTTTCCAAGGCTGTATGGACTTTTCTTGTTTCCACCAAGCAACACATTTTCTCTATCGTAAATAATGTTCTCATCTCTGTCCAGACTCAGTTTAACAAACATGTTAAAACCTTAAGAAGTGATAATGGGACTGAGTTTGTTAATAAATTCATGTATTCCATATTAAGTCAGCTTGAAATTATACACCATACTTCTTGTCCTCAAACACCACAACAGAATGGTGTGGTAGAAAGAAAACACAGAACCATTCTCAATATGGCTAGGGCTTTAAGATTTCAAGCAGGACTTCCTATTTATTTCTGGGGAGATTGTGTCCTTACAGCTACTTATTTGTTAAATAGGATATCTGTTTCATCTTTACAATATAAAACTCCAAATGAATTGTTATTTCATTATGCCCCATCTTATTCACACTTAAAATCTTTTGATTGTTTATGCTTTCCCGCACAACACTTGAGTGACAAATTTGCACCAAGGGCTATAAAATCAATTTTCATTTCCTACAGCCCAAAAAGGTTACAAGTTGTTGAATTTAGATTCTAAACAAGTTTTCATTTCAAGTCATGTCATTTTTCATGAACATGCTTTTCCTTATCTTCATTCCAATCAGGTTTCTTCTTTTATTCCTTCTAACATTGTTCATGAATTTTCTCATTTTAATACATCTCCATTTGTACCTTCACAGCCACCTAATCCACTTAATTCACCAAGATCTTCTCTGCCAACTACTTCATCTCCCATACACTTCCACATATATCTACATTTATATCTACACTTACACCTGTTTCAAATCCACCACATGCTTCTATTCCTGCTAGAGTTTCAAACTAAACAAATTCCCACATAGCATGAGGATTATGATTTCCCTCCATTACCAAAATCTTCTACACAATTTTTCTCCAAATTTCCCATTTGTAAATACATATCATATGACTCTTTCGCACCTTCACATCAGCATTTTGTTAGCAATTTGTGTACTATACAGGAGCCTACTACTTATTCTCAAGCTGCAAAAGATCCAAAGTGGGTAGAAGCCATGAATAAAGAATTACAAGCTTTAGAGGCAAACCTTGCCAAGTTACTAAACTTCCACCTCATAAAGTTCCTATTGGTTGTAAATGGTTTTTAAGGTCAAATATAATATCAATGGGTCTGTGGAGAGATATAAGGCTAGGTTGGTGGTAAAAGGTTACACCCAAACTGAAGGAGTAGATTACACATAAACCTTTGCACTAGTGGCCAAGATGGTAACTATCAGATCTATCCTAGCTTTAGCTGTTGTTAAAGGTTGGCAATTACATCAACTGGATGTAAACAATGTGTTTCTCCATGGTGATCTCAATGATGAAGTTTATATGGAACCTCTTCCTGGATGCACTCAATTAAAACAATCTTTCTTGGTCTCATGGTCTGTCAATTAAAGAAATCTTTATATGGGCTTAAGCAAGCTTCTTGACAATGGTTTGCAAAACCGACTTCTGCATTGATTTCTGCTGGTGATACTCAATCTAGGACTGATTATTCATTATTCACTCTTCATACAGATAACTTTATTACTCTAGTGGTGATTTATGTTGATGACATATTAGTCACGGGCTCTAATTCTGCAGAAATTACTAAGCTCAAGTTATTATTGGATACTTCTTTTAGCATTAAAGATTTGGGACCAGTAAAATATTACTTGGGGTTTGAATTTTCTAGGTCATCTCAAGGTAAATTTGTTCATGAGAGAAATATGTTTTGAATTTACTTGACGAGTTTGATTTATCTGAATCCAAACCTTTCTCCATTATTATGGAACAGTATCTCAAACTTCACGACTCCGCTAGTGCTGTTATTCCTGATGTTGCTTCCTATAGGTGTTTGATTGGAAAGTTGCAATACCTCACCGTCACTAAACCAGATATCAGCTTCACTGTGAATCAACTAAGTCAATTCTTACAAGCTCCACTCTTTGATCATCTTAAAGCTGTTATCCCAGTATTGAGGTATCTCAAAGGCACAATAGGACAAGGTTTGTTTTCCCTGCTTCTAATACTCTTATTTTAAGAGCTTACTCAGACAGTGATTGGGAAGGAGAGACAGGGGGAGAAGATCTATATCAGGCTACTGTATGTTCTTGGGTAATTCTTTAATTTCATGGGGTGCCAAGAAACAAACAGTTGTGAGTAGGTCTTCAGCCAAGGCTGAATATAGGGCTGTTGCAGATGCTACTTGTGAACTTGTATGGCTAAAAAGTTTACTTGTTGATTAGGGTATTTCTGTTCCACTTTCAGTTGTGTTACATGTTGACAATTAGTCTACCATTTCTTTAGCTGCTAATCCTATGTTGCATGCGAACCAAGCAAATTGAGGTGGATTGTCATTTTATTAGAGATAAGGTTCAGGAAGGTTTTATTATGCCTACATTTGTTCCTAGTTCTCATCAGCTAGCAGATATTTTCACCAAGGCACTAGGCAGGCATGCTCATTGGACAAATGTTTTCAAATTGGGTGTCCATAACCCCTGTGGAAACACAATTTGTGGGGGAGTAATAAGGTATTACAGGAACAAAATGAACATACAACACACTAGCATCAGCCTTGGTCCAGTGTACTCAAGCACGGGCATTGCAGGCTAATGTAATTACATCAAAGATACAACAGGGACAAACCAAGTTATCAAGTTCTATACAGCTGTTACTAGCATAGGAAGTAGTTTGAGAGTTATTATAATAGGCACGTGATGATTGAAATGTATAACAACTTCTTATTTGTTATTCGTCCACGTGTACAGCTAATTAGAGTAGTCTAATCTGTTTATATATACATCAAGTTGTAGTATCAGTTGTAGTAATGAGAAATAAGATTTTCCTTTCACACTTGTTATCATCAATTTAATTTTATTTCCTTATTTTTGCTAATTTCCTATTTCACCTGGTCACTCATTTTATATAAACATATAAAGTGAAGACGAAGTCTAGAGACTTCACATAAGAGCAAATTTGGAATTACATCATTTTACATCTAGCTTATTTTTAGGAAGTAAACTCTTATTTTGGGACACACAAACAAGTACTAAGGCGGTGTTTGATAAAATTGAGTAATTAAGATCTAAATGGTTAGTATATCTTAATAAATTAGACCATCTACTTAGCAAAAAAAAAAATAAATAAATAAATTAGACCATCTGAATAAAATAGTATTTGAATTTAAAAGGACTGTTTGGTAACTAATATGTATAAAACATCTAAATGACACTATTTTACCATTTTGACCCTTTGAACTGTTTAAAAAATTTATTTGGTAATTCTATATATGCAATCTAATAAAAAAGTGAGTGAATGATATTTTCAAACTCATAATTGATGAATTTCTTTGATTTTAGTTCATACAATGATGAATTTCTTTGATTTTAGTTCATACAATGATGAATATTGAAAATTTTCAAAAAAGTAACAATCATCGTATGGTTTATGGTTTCATAATTTTTAATCATCTCAATTTTAATTTTGAAAATATTTCAAATTGACTTTTTAAAAATCAATAATGATCTTAGAATTTAAAATTGAGGGAGTAAAATATTTATTGAGGCTATTTTTGTCCATAGATTTAAATTTTTTGGAAGGAGGTAACTGTTAGTGGTTTGGATTTGATTTCATCTCGTACCAATTTAGAGGCGCTTAGAGGTATGATTATCTTTTACCAAACAATTTGAGCTTCTTACCGAATCTTATAGAAGGCTATTAAGAGCCTTAAAGACCCAAACAAACACCACCTAAGACTCTGGTTTTGGGACTTGGAATGGAGGGAGTGCATAATACATAGATGAATCTGACTGATATATTATATATGTATATATATATATATACAAATGCCTTAAGTTTCCAGACATAAGAATAATAGTTTAAGCTCTATGACCACAATAAAATCATAATAAGTATTAGTTATACAAGCAAAAAAGTTGAGGCTAATGAATAAAATATCATGCTAATAAAAAATCAAATCAGAAGTTGGACAGAATCCCAAAATACAGAATTTTATAGCATATATAAACATATTTTAGAGCTTGAATTGTGAGCAGGAGTACAATCAATTCAGTAAAACCATAAAATCCAGTGATTGAGCATACTGGGTCGAGACTGAAACAAACTAGCAAATCAAACATCCTAGTAATTGGTAATTTCAACTCAATAAATTGGACAGAAGAATAAGATGCATTATTTAAAGACTCAGAGGAGCATAGAGATGCCCAAATTGAGAAGTTAAAGCTCAAATCAAACCAATGAAGAACCCGCGGATTACAAAAATAAGCAAATGTCAGGCACAGAATAAAAAAATACTAGTTGCAGTGGAATAAAAGATACTAGTTACATGGAGTACGATAAAAGGAGGAGGAGAAGAACCTTGAGGTCAATGTTGGAACGTTGGGTAAGGAAAGGTGCGAAGTGAGGATCGGTGAGGATGTTCTTCCACTTGCCGGTGCCGTGCTTGGCTACCCCGGCTTTAAGGGCTTCTTCTTCCTCCGAAGTCCATTTCTGCTTTTGATTCCCCATCTATTTTTTCTCTCTAAAAAATGGAGCAATGCTGCTAGGGATTTGCAGGGCTGTGGATACGAACTCCGGTGAAGAGGAAACGGGGATTTGTATATACAGTATTTATCGATTCGGTCATTTAATTTTAGGCCTTTATCCAGTTTTCAGTTGTTGGTGCCTTTTTTTGATGGCCCTAAACTATAGGTGCACTTAGTGATCCACTTTTAATTTTGTAAATTAAGTAATTAAATTATCAATTTTTTTTAATTTCATTCGATTGAAGCTGCCACGTCAGAAATCGCTGACGTGGCTCGCTGACTAGGCAAACTAATGCTTATGTGTAATTAAAAAATATTATTTTAATTATCTCTTCTAAACATCAAGGGTAAATATGTCAAAAATAAAATAAAACATAATAATAATTTAATAAAATAATAATAATAAATCTCATTTAGAAAGAAAAAAAAAATTTAACATATCAGAAGAGAAATCAGATCAGATCTACTCTTTTAAATCCATCATCAACAACCAAATTCTTCAAGCCACCCATTCTTTCACATACACAACACAATCGGAAAAGATAAATCCAACAAGAGTCAGACGAATCTGCCGCCATGAATCTGCCGCGACATAAGCCACCCATTCTTTCACATACACAACACACTTCTTCTCTTGTTCTATCCCTTTCACAGTTCCACGAATCTGCCGCCATGAAAATCGATTATGGGGATTTTTATGGTCGGAGGAGAGAGAAAAGGGGGCGGAAGAATATGATGGTTGTACAGATCTGGAGGTTGAAGAAGATGAAGAGTTCTTCGCTGCTTCATGACTTCCGGATCTGGAGGTTGAAGAAGGAGGTTGTACAGATTGAGAGTTTTCTTCTTTATTTGCTTCTATACTGCTTTCTGACTTCGTTCTTCCTCCTTATTAAAATTTTTGTATTGTATGATGGTTATACAATTTTTTTTGCTTTCTGACTTCATGACTTCGCTGCTCCCTATGATGGTTATACAATTTTTTTTGTATTGTATGATTTAATAATTTTTGGCTGCAGATCTTGATCTTTAATGTTTGGCTAAAAGGAGTTGGGACAAGTTCTTACCATTGGTAGAGTTTTTCTACAACAACAGTTATTAAGCAAGTATTGGCATGGCTCCATTCGAAGCATTGTATGGAAGAAAATGTCGTTCTCCAGTATGCTGAGATGAGGTGGGTGAAGCAACGTTGTTGGGACCGGAGTTGGTACGTATGACTACAGAAAAGATTCAAACGATCCGACAACGTATAAAAACCTCACAAGATCGATAAAAGAGTTATGTTGATCTTCATCGAAAGGACGTGGAATTTGATATAGGAGATCATGTGTTCTTACGTGTTGCTCCATGGAAAGAAGTTACGAGATTTAGAAAAAAAGGAAAGCTCAATCCTCGATTCATCGGTCCATTTTTAATCCTCGATCGAGTAGGAACTGTGGCTTATAGACTCGCTTTACCGCCAAGTATGTCTCGTGTTCATAACGTTTTTCACATATCCATGTTACGCAAATATGTGAAAGACCCGAACCACATTATTGAGTTAGAACCGGACGAAATAGCAGAGGATTTAATGTATGAAGAAGTTCATGTTCAAATCTTGGATAAGAAGGAACATATTCTACGCTCCAAGGTTATACCTCAAGTCAAAATTTTGTGGAGAAACCACGATGTTGAGGAAATGACTTGGGAGTTAGAATCTGAAATGAAATCAAGGTATCCTTACCTCTTCGACATACCAGGTACGTACCCTAATTTCGAGGGCGAAATTTCATAAGAAAGGGAGGTTGTAAGACCCCATCTTTTATAAATAAAGATAAATTTTCTATAAATATTATTTTTGAATATTATGGAGTTAATTTGATATAATGTTATAGTTGTGGGTAATATTTATAAATTTTGCAAAGTACGCAAGTTGTTATATAATATTCGATTGGTCGGGGAATATTCGTACAACGGCACAATCATTAGTGGACCCCACAACGAAATTATTGTCGGATTGAAAAAACGACAAAAATATTTTATTAAAAATAACGGCGGAAGTTTTACCATTGATACTGTTGAACTACTCGGTAGTAAAAGTACAGTAATACGTGTGGTTGCATAGTAGCACACGGTATTCATTATTAATGCTTATATGAGAAGTCACTCAGTTTGATTCAATTATTGTCAGTTAATAATATGAATTCTTTTGCGATAATGACGTTTTGTTTTATTCGTATTATTAACGTAATAAAACAGAAACATCTTTTTATATAAAACAGAATACTTTATTAAAGTTATTCTATAAATAGAATATATTATATTTTATTTAAAAGATTTTTTTTTAAATATGGACCGTCAGATTAAAGTAATCAATGTGGACCGTTCATGGATTAGTTACTATGCATTCTATTTTTCTATAAATAGCAGCTCATTCCTTCATTATTTCTTACGAATTCACTGAACTCTAGAGAGAGAAGCTATAGAGAGAAACTATAGAGAGAGAGAGAAGAAGAGTATTCTGCTACTTAACTACTTCCTTACTTCAGCTCTTCTTTAAAACGGTAAGGGGTGTTATTCTTTCTTATTCATGAAGAGAACTGTTGTTATTCCATTATTTATTATTCTATTGGAATAACCTGTATACGCGGTCTACCCTATACTTGGTGACATTCTTCTATTATTCTGTTGGAACATCATGTCTGTGTGTTTTACACCGGACCTGGTTCCGTTTTTATTATTATTCTGTTGGAACATCCTATCTGTGTGTTTTATACCGGACCTGGTTCCGTCTTTATTATTATTCTGTTGGAACATCATGTTTGTGTGTTTTACACCGGACCTGGTTCCGTCTTTATTATTATTCTGTTGGAATATCCTGTCTGTGCGTTTTATGCCGGACCTGGTTCCATTATTTATTATTCTGTGGGAATAACCTGTCTGTGCGGTCTATCGCATGCATGGTGATTTCTTTTGTTATTTCATTCTTTATTATACTCAGTTGGTTAAGTTTTGACTTCTATACTCCATGAAATTTGTGGAATATCCTTGATAATTGCGTTTCATCCAGTATCTTTTCATGAAAATATTCTTCTAAGCATTCTTGAATTTTACTCCACAAAGCAGTATCATGTTGACAATTTGAACGTTGTTAATTCTTGGATAAATTAATTCTTGAACTTGTTTTATTGAATTCTTATATCATTGTCATCATCCTCATGTTTATAAAATGTTAAAAGTCATATGTGGCCTGTAGTGCATAGATGGACTTGGTATGATTATGACCAGTGATTATTCGGTATAATCATGACCGAAATGTTACAAATGATGTGGTAAAAGTCCTCACTGGCCCGTAGTGCGTTGATGGACAGTTGTTGGCATGATCATGACCATTAATGAATACACGAATATCCTTGGCCGTAGTGCAGGGGTGATTCGATGATGTGGATTATTTTATTAAGCTGAGTCCCAACGATCACAGTGTTAAAAAACCTTTTAAATCATAAAAGATAGTAGAGTTTATTTTCTACTTGACTCTTTTAATGGATTGCTTGTTCCGCTGCAGTTAAACTTGATGTCTATTATATTTTATCAGTTTAACATTGTTGAAGGCTAATGATAATTTATTCTGCATTATCTTAGTCATAATATTTCTTACTGGGCTAGTTGAGCTCACCCTTTCTTTCACTATTCTCTTCAGAAAATGAGAACGTAGCTGGGGCAAGTCGGGGAACGGAGTGATGGTCCGAATGATAGTATTAGTTAGTAGGCATCACTATTCTATGTAATGGTGTATTAATAAATGTAATGAGGACTCCTTTTGAGTATGAATACTCTCTAGAAGATAATATTTGTATTCAAACTCACAGTTTATGTTTTGTCGTATTGTACACGACAGTTGTATTAGTAAGTTGTATTTGTATTCTGTACTATGTATCTGACGACCCAAGATGGGTGATGTATACCTAATTTTGGGGGCGTCACAGTTGGTATCAGTGCATAGGGATATGATCCCTGGCTAAGATGTGAGAATAGAACTAGGAGGGGAGAGACGGGAAATTTCTTCGCTAGTATGACCTACCTAAGTTTATTTGCATGGTATTTAATTGGTCGGTCATAATATAAGGATAATATATGACATATCAATTAACTTTTATTTTGTGGCAGTATCTGAAAAATGGCATCTGAGAATGTTGAGAATAGCAATGGAGCACAGGCGACTGTTGATTCACCACATATCAATAATCAGGATAATGTGCATCAGGAAGGTGACAATCCTCATGCAAACAACAACACTGACCAGATGATGAATGATGGAATGTTCAGAAACTTTATGCAGTTCATGCAACAGCAGGCGAGAGCGGCTCCTGTCCAAAATATAGGTGGAAACACTGAAAACTCTCGGACGGTCACCGCTAAACAGTTCAAGGAGCTGGGACCACCAGAGTTTAAGGGAGAGCCAAAACCACTTATAGCGGAAACATGGATAAAGCAGATTACCAAGATATTTGATGTCTTGGGATGCTCCGAGGAGCAAAAGGTTCCCTTTGTCACCTTTATGTTGCGAGGAGAGGCAGATTACTGGTGGGAATCGATTAAGCGTACTCAACTTGCCGCACTGAAGATGTCTTGGGAGAAGTTCCAAGAGCTGTTCAATGACAAATACTTTCCCGAAAGTGTTCGTCACATGAAGGAGGTGGAGTTCATCAAATTAGAGCAAAATAATATGACCGTGTCGCAGTATGAGGCTAAATTTGCTGAGTTGTCCCGGTTTGCGTCCCACTTGGTGGATAATGAAGAGCGAATGACGCGAATGTTTTTGCGAGGTTTGAAACCTGAGATACGTCAACATCTTATTTCTCATAAATTGTGTTTGTATTCAAATGTTGTGAATAGGGCTCAGTTAGTGGAGCGCGATAACGAGTCAACGCAACCAAAAGAGAGCAGTCGGCAAAATGATAATACCAGTGAGAGCAGTCATCGAAGCGGTGACAACAAGCGTGGAGGGAATCAACAGGCCAGAAATGGTAACCACTTCGGTGGTAATCAGGGCCAAAATAATAAGAATGGTCATTTCAAGAAGAGGAGATTCAACAATGATGGAAAGACGTCAGCACCAGCACCCGTTGTTAAGGAAGGAGAACGACCACCTATCATATGTTTCAAATGCGGAGGGGAGGGGCACATCAGTCCAAACTGCGCGATGCCGTCTAAAGCATGTTATAATTGTGGAAGAGAAGGTCATTTAGCTCGATTTTGTCGTTTACCAAAAACAAGTTCAGCCAAGATGGAGACACCAAAGGCCGTCCCAGAAAAGTCAAAACCGGTAGTGCAAGGGAGAGCGTTTGTTGTGACCTCCCAGAAAGCAAGGAACCCGAATGAGGTCATCACGGGTAAGCTTATCATAAACTCTAACGAAGTCTATACTTTATTTGATACCGGTTCTACCCATTCTTTTATTTCTCCTACTTGCGCTCATCGATTAAATTTGATTCCGGAGAAATTAGACTTTGACTTATCTGTTGAAACTCCATTGGGAGAAACCTTCATTACATCCACGGTTTATAAGTCTTGTTTGGTTCAAGTTGGTACCCACACATTACCTGTCGATCTTATTTCATTAAAAATACTTGCATTTGACGTGATTCTAGGGATTGATTGGTTAACTACTCATCATGCAAAAATTGATTGTTTTCGTAAGGTTGTTAGCTTTCATATTCCTAATCGACCTATTATGCGAATTCAAGCAACCAAACCATTAAAATCAATCGCTGTCATCTCAAGCCATAAAGCTATTCGTTTATTGAAAAACGGATGTCAAGCTTTCTTAGCTCATGTCACGGATCTAAACAAAAATACGTCAGCCTTGAATGATATTTCTGTTGTTAATAAATTTCCTGACGTATTTCCCGAAGAACTTCCTGGCCTACCCCCAGAGCGTGAAATTAAATTTTGTATCGACCTTGAACCCGGTACAAAACCCATTTCCAAAGCCCCATATCGAATGGCTCCTATTGAACTTCAGGAGTTAAAGACCCAACTGCAGGAATTGTTAGACATTGGTTTTATTCGTCCTAGTACTTCTCCTTGGGGTGCTCCTGTTCTGTTCGTGAAGAAGAAAGATGGGAGTATGCGACTTTGTATTGATTATCGGGAGTTGAATCATGTCACCATCAAAAATAGGTACCCATTGCCACGTATTGATGACCTGTTTGACCAGTTGCAAGGAGCACAATTCTTTTCAAAGATCGATCTTCGTTCTGGATATCATCAGCTGAAGGTTAGAACTGAGGATATTCCAAAGACGGCTTTTAGAACTCGGTACGGGCATTATGAATTCTTAGTTATGTCTTTTGGATTGACTAATGCTCCTGCTGCCTTCATGGATATGATGAACAGGGTATTTAAGGAATATTTGGATCACTTTGTGGTCGTCTTTATCGATGACATCCTTGTTTATTCCAAAAGCCGTGAAGATCATGAGCAACACTTGAGGCTGGTACTCCAAAAGCTTCGTGAATACAAACTTTATGCCAAGTTGAAAAAATGCGAGTTCTGGCTGGAAGAGGTAGCATTCCTTGGGCACGTAGTATCAAGTCGTGGAATATCGGTTGACCCGGCAAAGATTGAAGCTATTCAAAGCTGGGAGCAATCTAAATCAGTGACCGAGGTACGTAGCTTTCTTGGTTTAGCTGGTTATTATCGGAGATTCGTGGAAGGATTTTCTCGAATCGCTACTCCATTAACTCAGCTGACTCGGAAAGATACAAAGTTTGGTTGGAGCGAAGAATGTGAGCAGAGTTTTCAAGAACTCAAGAGGAGACTCATTTCAGCACCTGTTCTAACAATACCATCTGGCTCGGAGGGATTTGTCATCTACAGTGATGCTTCGAGCAAAGGGTTGGGATGCGTTCTCATGCAACATGGAAAAGTCATAGCCTATGCATCAAGACAACTCAAGGAATATGAGAGAAATTATCCTACTCATGATCTAGAGTTGGCAGCTGTTGTCTTTGCACTTAAAATTTGGAGGCATTACTTGTATGGGGAGAAAGTGGAGATCTTTACGGATCATAAAAGCCTCAAATATTTCTTCACTCAAAAGGAACTCAACATGCGACAACGACGTTGGCTTGAACTGTTGAAAGATTATGATCATACCATTCAATACCATCCTGGAAAAGCGAACGTGGTAGCTGACGCATTGAGTAGAAGATCATATGCGGGTACAAGTGCAATATTAACAACGCAAAGGCCCATTTTGTGTGACTTGCAAAGGATGGAGATAGAGTTAAAGACTCCAGGGACCCATGTGATGATGGCGAATATACGAGTAGAACCAACTTTAATCGATAAAGTTAAAGCTGCTCAAGCTACAGACCTGGAGCTGATGCGTATGAGGAAGAAAGTGCAAGAAGGTGCTATGCCGGAAGCAAGAATCGATGAAGAAGGAATACTTCGAGTCAACTCCAGACTTTGTGTTCCTAACAACCCTGATTTAAAGTATAAAATCATGATGGAGGCGCACAACACACCGTTTGCAATCCATCCTGGAAGTACCAAAATGTATCATGATCTTCGTCATACATTTTGGTGGAGCAATATGAAGAGAGAGATAGCGCTGTTTATCTCAAGGTGTCTAACTTGTCAACGAGTCAAAGCGGAGCATCAAGTACCAAAAGGTCCATTGCAACCACTTGAAATTCCAGAATGGAAGTGGGAGCACATTACCATGGATTTCGTTACCGGTCTTCCTAGGGTTTCTCAAGGTATTGATGCGATTTGGGTCATTGTTGATAGATTGACCAAGTCTGCTCATTTCTTACCGATACGAGAAACTTATACACTTGAACGTCTTGCTCGTATGTACATAAACGAGATTGTAAGACTGCATGGTATGCCAGTATCCATAGTTTCTGACCGAGACCCAAGATTCACTTCACGATTTTGGGTTAGTTTACAAAAAGCTATGGGCACAGATTTACGATTTAGTTCGGCATATCATCCTCAGACGGACGGACAATCAGAGAGGACTATTCAAACTCTAGAAGATTTATTAAGACTCTGTGTCTTTGACTTCAAGGGAAGTTGGGACAAGTTCTTACCATTGGTGGAGTTTTCCTACAACAACAGTTATCAAGCAAGTATTGGCATGGCTCCATTCGAAGCATTGTATGGAAGAAAATGTCGTTCTCCAGTATGCTGGGATGAGGTGGGTGAAGCAACGTTGTTGGGACCGGAGTTGGTACGTATGACTATAGAAAAGATTCAAACGATCCGACAACGTATAAAAACCTCACAAGATCGACAAAAGAGTTATGCTGATCTTCATCGAAAGGACGTGGAATTTGATATAGGAGATCATGTGTTCTTACGTGTTGCTCCATGGAAAGGAGTTACGAGATTTAGAAAAAGAGGAAAGCTCAATCCTCGATTCATCGGTCCATTTTTAATCCTCGATCGAGTAGGAACTGTGGCTTATAGACTCGCTTTACCGCCAAGTATGTCTCGTGTTCATAACGTTTTTCACATATCCATGTTACGCAAATATGTGGAAGACCCGAACCACATTATTGAGTTAGAACCGGACGAAATAGCAGAGGATTTGACGTATGAAGAAGTTCCTGTTCAAATCTTGGATAAGAAGGAACATATTCTACGCTCCAAGGTTATACCTCAAGTCAAAGTTTTGTGGAGAAACCACGATGTTGAGGAAATGACTTGGGAGTTAGAATCTGAAATGAAATCAAGGTATCCTTACCTCTTCGACATACCAGGTACGTACCCTAATTTCGAGGGCGAAATTTCATAAGAAAGGGAGGTTGTAAGACCCCAACTTTTATAAATAAAGATGAATTTTCTATAAATATCATTTTTGAATATTATGGAGTTAATTTGATATAATGTTATAGTTGTGGGTAATATTTATAAATTTTGCAAAGTACGCAAGTTGTTATATAATATTCGATTGGTCGGGGAATATTCGTACAACGGCACAATCATTGGTGGACCCCACAACGAAATTATTGTCGGATTGAGAAAACGACAAAAATATTTTATTAAAAATAACGGCGGAAGTTTTACCATTGATACTGTTGAACTACTCGGTAGTAAAAGTACAGTAATACGTGTGGTTGCATAGTAGCACACGGTATTGATTATTAATGCTTATATGAGAAGTCACTCAGTTTGATTCAATTATTGTCAATTAATAATATGAATTCTTTAGCGATAATGACGTTTTGTTTTATTCGTATTATTAACGTAATAAAACAGAAACATCTTTTTATATAAAACAGAATACTTTATTAAAGTTATTCTATAAATAGAATATATTATATTTTATTTAAAAGATTTTTCTTTAAATATGGACCGTAAGATTAAAGTAATCAATCTGGACCATTCATGGATTAGTTACTATACATTCTATTTTTCTATAAATAGCAGCTCATTCCTTCATTATTTCTTACGAATTCACTGAACTCTAGAGAGAGAAGCTATAGAGAGAAACTATAGAGAGAGAGAGAAGAAGAGTATTCTGCTACTTAACTACTTCCTTACTTCAACTCTTCTTTAAAACGGTAAGGGGTGTTATTCTTTCTTATTCATGAAGAGAACTGTTGTTATTCCATTATTTATTATTCTATTGGAATAACTTGTATACGCGGTCTACCCTATACTTGGTGACATTCTTCTATTATTCTGTTAGAACATCATGTCTGTGTGTTTTACACCGGACCTGATTCCGTTTTTATTATTATTCTGTTGGAACATCCTATCTGTGTGTTTTACACCGGACCTGGTTCCGTCTTTATTATTATTCTGTTGGAACATCATGTCTGTGTGTTTTACACCGGACCTGGTTCCGTCTTTATTATTATTCTGTTGGAACATCCTGTCTGTGTGTTTTACACCGGACCTGGTTCCGTCTTTATTATTATTCTGTTGGAATATCATGTCTGTGCGTTTTATGCCGGACCTGGTTCCATTATTTATTATTCTGTGGGAATAACCTGTCTGTGCGGTCTATCGCATGCATGGTGATTTCTTTTGTTATTCTATTCTTTATTATACTCAGTTGGTTAAGTTTTGACTTCTATACTCCATGAAATTTGTGGAATATCCTTGATAATTGCGTTTCATCCAGTATCTTTTCATGAAAATATTCTTCTAAGCATTCTTGAATTTTACTCCACAAAGCAGTATCATGTTGACAATTTGGACGTTGTTAATTCTCGGATAAATTAATTCTTGAACTTGTTTTATTGAATTCTTATATCATTGTCATCATCCTCATGTTTATAAAATGTTAAAAGTCATCTGTGGCCTGTAGTGCATAGATGGACTTGGTATGATTATGACCAGGGATTATTCGGTATAATCATGACCGTAATGTTACAAATGATGTGGTAAAAGTCCTCACTGGCCCGTAGTGCGTTGATGGATAGTTGTTGGCATGATCATGACCATTAATGAATACACGAATATCCTTGGCCGTAGTGCAGGGGTGATTCGATGATGTGGATTATTTAATTAAGCTGAGTCGCAGCGATCACAGTGTTGAAAAACCTTTTAAATCATAAAAGATAGTAGAGTTTATTTTTTACTTGACTCTTTTAATGGATTACTTGTTCCGCTGCAGTTAAACTTGATGTCTATTATATTTTATCAGTTTAACATTGTTGAAGGCTAATGATAATTTATTCTGCATTATCTTAGTCATAATATTTCTTACTGGGCTAGTTGAACTCACCCTTTCTTTAGCTGGGGCAAGTCGGGGAACGGAGTGATGGTCCGAATGATAGTATTAGTTAGTAGTCCTCACTATTCTATGTAATGGTGTGTTAATAAATGTAATGAGGACTCCTTTTGAGTATGAATACTCTCTAGAAGATAATATTTGTATTCAAACTCACAGTTTATATTTTGTCATATTGTACACGACAGTTGTATTAGTAAGTTGTATTTGTATTCTATACTATGTATCTGACAACCCAAGATGGGTGATGTATACCTAATTTTGGGGGCGTCACAGTGAGGGCTCCGATTTTTTTTTTTGTTTTTTTTTGTTTTTTTTAAATAATTAATTTTTTTTTAATATTTTATAGAACTATAATTTTTTTTTATAATACAGTATTTTGGATGTGATTTGGATACTTATACCAAAAAATATATGTACAGACTGTACATACATTTTTTGGTATAGGTATCCAAATCACGCCCAAAACACTGTATTATGAAAAAATTCTAATTCTATAAAATATTAAACTTTTTTTTAGTTGTTTTAAAAAAAATAAAATAAAAATAAAAAAAAAAGTCCGCATTTTAAGAAAGTAAGGGGGCCCTTACAGGAATCGGACCCTATATATATATATATATATATATATATATATATATATATATATATATATATATGTGTGAGATTGGTCCATAGCATGTATTTGCTAGGAATCAAAAATGGACAAATAGCATCTATACCTTTAATAACAAATAAGAACGTGCAAATAGCATTTATACCTTTAATAACAAATAAGAACGGTAGGAATTAAAAAGACAATCACACCGTCCGCTAGAAGAACTAGAGGAATAAATTAAAATTTCTTCGACGTAAACTTAGCAAAAAAAAAATTAAACCAATCCGCTAGTTATACTAGCGGATGGCATTACTTGAGACTAGTTTAAAACTAGTATGTAATGCATAAACAGGACACAAAAGTATAAACACTAGTTTGTAATGATTATTTAATTGCAAAATTATTTGATTTTGAAGTTATTGTATGATTATTTAATTACAAAACTATTTAATTTTGGTTATTTATTTTGATTTATCACCGTGATTTATTATTTTTGGTTGTATAATATTTTAATTTTTCATTTATATGGTAAATAAACTAAACAATCCATAATTAAATATTATTTATAAATAAAAATATTTTTAATTAAGTAATTTGTAAATTATTCAAATTTAGTAAATATGTAAAAATTTGTAAAACATGCAACCATGATTAATTACTTACATTATATTTACAATTCCATGCTAATATATACAGTAAACTGATACACAGTTTAATATATAAGACATAATCAGTACAACATGTTACAAAGTAAAAAAAAAAGATACAAAGTTATTAATAGAGTTTTGTCCTCTTATATGTACCATTCTTTATTCTGATCCAGGCACCCATAAAAAGTTTAACAGGTTCGCTTTCCACATCAACAACATTCCTCATTTTCTTAATAGGGACAAGCAGAATCTTACTGCCTGTAAATGCAGTAGCAAAAAGCACCCAGAAATGCAAGATCAGGAGCAGCAAAACCCCATCACCCAGCAGCCCAAAACAAGCCCCCCTGTAGATACAACAGCCTAGCCAACAGAAAGACGGGCAACCATCCAAAATTAGGGCCTGAAACATACATAAGCGCACAATAGAATCAGTGAGCAACATCATCTATCCCATGAGATCTTAAAACATCTGGAACAATATCATTCAAAATAGATAAAAGATAATCAGTAAGACCACAAAACTTAATGCAAATATTTATCTAATGTCTTTGACAAAAAGCGATGACGGATATAAGCAAATAAGTTTACAATCGCACAAAATCTTAAATATTGAAAGGAAAGTAAACTGACATACATAATCCTACATTGTGTACGAATGAATTCCAGACCAACCCTTGAAAATTTAAATAAATGAAAATGGTTATTCAAATATTCCAACATATTCTCTTACATTATATTATCATACTTCTTGGTCACTAATCTCAAAGTATAACTACTACTTTCATCATTACCTGACTATTAACAGAAAGGGTGAAAATAAGCTTCTAGACCCATGTTTATAACTTCTAATTCTGTCAGTTTGGTCATAGGAGATCGCAAACAAATATGTACTTAACTAGTTTTGCAACATAACAAAATTTTGAATAACACTACTAGAAAATCAATCTATAGCGACGAGATTTAGCGACGGTCGGGGCAGAACCGTCGCAATAGATTTATATAATGACGCTCACAGTCTGACCGTCGATATAGGACCCTGCAGGTAGTCTATTCCGAGGGTCACAATTTGGCCATCGGTATAAGAATTTTTTTATTATGATTTTAATGAAAGCGTAGATAATAACGAGGGTTACAAATCTCTCTTGTTCTTTCCCCCAAATTGACAAATCTCAATCAATCGACAAATCAGTCGATAATAACGGGAGTTTTATCAGTCACAAATCTCTCCTGTTCTTTCCCCCTAATCGACATCTCAATCAGTCGATTAACATCTTAGCCACTCGATCAACATCTTCAGCATTCTCACCCCGTCTTAGTCACTCTGCATCTCATGTCCGCCGGACTTCGTCTCACTCCATCTCTCCGTCCAGCTTGAAAGGATCATATTGACCGGCTGTTTAAGCAGGTATAATTTTTTTCTTTAGGTTTTCAATTTTATTTACCCCTTAGTTGTTATGATTTCCTCTATTTCTCTCCTCCCTCTAACAAGCCCTAAATTTTCTAATTTTGGGACACCCTTCTGTGGGGTGTTTTGTGAGCCACTGTGGTTCGGGTTCAATGTCATATTCATATAACATTGGTAGCAGCTACCAATTAAATTTGATGGGAAGCAACTGATGCTGCAAATTTTTGCATAAGCAACTAGTTTGTAAAAGCAGTAGTTATATATATATAGTTATCATTTTTGTGGTTAAATGACCTTTGTTGTCATCCTATAAGATTAGGTACTTTATGCTGAATTTATAAATAAGAAATACTCTGAAGTATAAGTTTCTTTCGGGTATGCATATCAATTTGACGGAGTGATCCCATATTCTTTTCGGTAGTGGGTTCTACTCTTGACCTTTCTGTCCTTTTTAAATGCTTTTGCAAGTTAAAATAATGACATGTTGTGGAATGGATATAATATTATTGGCAAAATGATGTGTTGCAGTATGGTTTCAAAGGTCCTTAAAATATAGTTGTATCATTCTTAGTAGTCTTGTTGGTGTTCAAGCTTTGTGTTCCCTTGGCCAACCTTGTAGCCGCTAGTACTTGGCACTGGGCAATATTGTTGAATACTCAATTACCAGCCCGACCCCTGGCTATTCCCACCTTGCAGAGAAGCTAACTGTTGCGCTAGGATTTTTTATTGTTTTGTTTTATAAAGTAGTAGGCAGGCATAACAATATATTGTCTGTCATTTTGGCGGTATTATTTGTTAAGGGGACTGACTTTGTTTGTTGTAAAACTGTTATTTAATAGTAGTAGTTGAACTACCCACTTTAAAGGTATGAGGAGCACTCAAATAGCTAGCATGACCTAAAAAACTATACAAGTAACAAATCAAGCAACATCACAGTCATCTAGTAGTTGGTAAAAAATTATACAAGTAACCAAATTTCTCGTAAGGTTTCTAAGGATTCTTGGCCTGCGGGGTGATTAATTAATTATACAAGTAACAAATTAGTATAATATCTTCTGCTTTTGATATTATATCTTGGTGCTCCTTGTACTATTAGCAAATATCTAGACTATCTTATTTATTAGTATAATATCTAGACTATCTTATGTATTAGTATAATATCTTCTGTTTCTGATATTATATTTTGGTGCTTCTTGTACTATTGACAAATATCTAGACTATCTTATGTCTCCTAATCTTGGCACAAGCTTTGCACGTACAGTATGTGGTTCTTATATAATTCTTGTGAGGCTTGAACTTTACAATCTTGAAGTAGAGTTGTCTTTCTGTTAGTCTAAATCACAGTGAGCAAAAGGAAGAGAGCTGATCTTTTCCTTGATTTGTGTTATTAAAAAAAGAGATTTTACTCGAGGAAAAGATCAGCTCTCTTCCTATTAAAATTGTTCTATCAATTATGAATTGATATTCTTTACTATTCTGAATTCATATTTTTGTTTCTCAGGTTGCTTTAATGGCTTCTAATAGAACGTCTAGATCTCGTGCTAACTGTTCCAATGGCCTGGAAATTAATGATAATGAGATCCATGCCGATGAACCACATGCAGAGGAGGAAAGCATTCATGAGAATGCTGAAGGTACCATGCATATATCTACACTTATACTTGCATTGTCATGAAAGTACCATGCATATATAAGTAAGAGGAGCTACTTCTTACTTGCAAAAACAAAGCCTGTCTGTGATTTAGGTGAAATATTTGATCAGTTTGGAAAGCATGTCACAATTGTACATCCTTTATATATTCCCTGGCTGCTAGAAGTGCTCAGAATGACTTTCAAGATTACTCGTATCTTTGGATTCTATACTAGTACTATTCAGAACATTCATTTCTAGATTAGGATACATGTTTTGGTGTGATTACAGTCGGTCGCAGGTCAGCCGATGTTTCAATGTTTCCTATATTATGCTTTGTATACTGTTTCTTTAATTCCTTGAAAAAGTTCATTTATTCAAATTGCACTATGCTTTTGTTATGTGGTATGGGTTGCTGATGTTCCTTTTTAAATTGTTAGAGCAGTCTTGTCTTGTATTCATTTCACAGTTAGCTAGCTAGCTAGTATTTGAATATTTGCACTCCACTAGATTGAGATGCAGCTAACATAAGTTATTGACACCAGCTGAAATGCTGGAGGCATGCTATACACCATCACTAAATGGAAAAATATTAGACTTTAGAAGAGCGTGCTTTCATAAACAGCTCACACCACTAAAGTTTTATCGCATGGTTAAAATTCCATTTTAATACTAAATATTTACCTGAACTCGTACCTTCTGAACTGCAGAATTGATCAAATACAATCAAGTTAGATGACGATTTGCAAAGCATTGTATTCTTTAGATGACGATTTCTAACATGTTTCGCAAATATGTAATTGGCATGGTTTTGATTGGGAGGTTCCTATTTTGGAGGGGTTCTTATTTAAAGTAAACCGTCTTTGTGTTCCTAATACTTCCCAGCAATGTTTAAAGTAAACTGTCTTTGTGTTCCTAATATCAAAATAAGTTTAAAGTAAACTGTCCATTTGGACATGATAAGACCTTGCATACTGTGGCTGAGAGATATTATTAGCCTAGGCTTAAACAGATTTTAAGCAGATTGTTCGAACTTTGTGTTATTTACAAACTCTTTAACATATATATAAATCATGTTATATTTCAGTTTTGTTTAGTTCATATATCTTGATTCTTTCTCTTTTTTAGGTTCTCGACCTAAGAGGAAGCGTGAACCAACGATGGGAGCAAAGTTATGGTCAAATATCGATGCACCCAAAAAAGTAATTTATGATGCAAATGGTCATTCTGTTGGGGGAGACGCCTATAAGTTAACAACCTTTCTTGGGTGTCTTGCTCGCAATGGAGAATTTTTTCCAATAAGTACTCCAACATGGTCCAATATGACAGAGGCTAACATGACAAGGGCTTGGGATGAAATTCAGGTTATTAATCAATAGCATTTTATAGAATTTGACATTAAACACTTTGAAGGTAACTTAATATATGTGTAAATTTGTTTGTTGTAGAAACGATTTATCACAGATCACCCCAATGCTAAAAGAAAACTGATGGCTATCATGAACAAAAGGTGGAGAGATTGGAAGTCTAACTTAAAGAGTAATAATTTTGTGCATGGTGACCGTGCCAAATCGATAACAAATACTATCAACAATGATCGAGTAAATCCTAATCAATGGGCTGCGTTGTTAATTATTGGCTAACTGATGATGCACAGGTTGTGTTTATTCTAATTTATGTATTATCAATTCTTACTTATTGTTATATATTATTATTAATTTATAAATACATGCAATGCATGGTATAGCAACAAAAAATTGTGAAAATCGAAAAAAATTGTTGGTTGGTCATACGTTGGGCACTAAATCAATTCCAAAAAAGAAGCATGAATTGGTAATTTGATGTTATTTCAATATTTTTTTCATTAATCATGTATTAAACTTCTATGAATAGAGTATATCTTGAATTATGTACTATTTTATGTTTTATTTGTAGTACCAAATAAATAAAAAAGAGATTGATCAAGCGGATATGTATATACAGTCCCACACTCGAAGTGATAAGTCAATTTTACCGGGAGCATCCTCGAATGTGGTACGTATTTATCAATCCTCGAATAATGGGGTCTTTTAACTCTTTATTCTATATTGGCTTTAAGCTCTTTACCGAGGGTATGATTCTATATAATGATTATTATATGATTATTTATTCTCTTAGTTACTGCCTTCTCAAATTAAATCCTTAAAGTGACTTGATGCTTTATGTGAGAGAATAATTGTGACGCCCCCAAAATAGGTATACAACACCCATTCTGAGTCGCCAAATACATGGTACAGAAAGCAAACTACAACTTCAATAATACAATTGTCGTGCAAAATACGACAACACATACTGTGAGTTTAAATACAAATATTATCTTCTAGACAATATCCACACTCAAATAAATCCTCATTACAATTATTCAAACACTATTTTACAGAAATAGTGAGGACTGCTAAAACATCTTTCTAGAACCATCACTCCATACCCCGACTAGATCCTGCTATGTTCTCACCTCCTGAGAAGAAAAATGGAACAAAAAGGAAAAGGGTGAGCTCAACTAGCCCAGTAAAGAATATTATGACTAAGATAATATACAAACAAATTATCGTTAGTCTTCAACAGGGAAAAATCTGATAGAATATAATCGACAACAAGTTTTAGATCAACAACTGCAGCGGAAACAGCAAACCATTAGAAGAGTCAAGTAGAGAAAGAATTCTACTATCTTCTAAGATTTAAAAGTCCATCATCAATATTTTATCCCTGTAACATCAATTAATAATCATCTTTATCCAAATATTCATCTTTGCACTACAGGCCAAAGATATTCATTTGTATCACCTGTCAGTCATGTTCATCTCAACACCTGTTCATCTTTGCACTACAGGCCAAAGATATTCATCAAGTAATCATACATCTTTGCACTACAGGCCAAAGATATTCAGTAATATCATCATTTAGGACTGAGGATGATGAAAAATATCTTAAAGAGAACGAATCCAATGAGACAGAAGGACAAATAGTAGGGATTCGTATAACAGTTTATCCAAGATCAATAATACTTCATAATAATCAATTGTGAAGCAGAATTCAAAAATAAAGATCAAAACATGGATACAATCAAAGATAGTAACCATAATAGACATCTTGGACAAAAAGGAAAATTTTTATTTTTCGGTGAATAGTGCCGTATTCGTGAATAGTACCGTATACGTGAATAGTAACGTATACGTGAATAGTAACCCCGACACAAAAAGTTCCAAATTTGATAAAAACTCATATCAATATTTCAGCATAATGATATTGAAGAAAATAATATCATTTAAGAAGAAAATAATATCCCTTACCTCAAAATATCAGTACTTCTGGTCGGAATACCGGTATAAGGCTGAAAGAAACTTGCTCTGATGAATAGAAACTCTCAAAGTATCTAAATACTCACAAAATACACTCAATAATCTAGAGAGAGAAAGAGAGAAAACTTGTTTCTGGTGTGATTTTCAATTCTAACTTAGCCCTCTATTTATAGGAAAATTTTAGTAGGTTTGACCTGCAACCTGATGGCTTTACCTGCTACTATTCCCACCCACCACATTTGAAATATAATTCAGCACATTTCTTCACCAACCACAAGTGGGGCCCACCAATTCTAGAATTTTCCATCAAAATGATAAACTCCGAAAATTCAACAATTTCTGAACCAGTCATCTTGTAAAATTCGTAATAAATCATACGTTCATTTTTAACGGTTCAAAATTTGTGGACATATACTCAACTTATATATGTATAACATATCCAAAAATTACCACGATCCAACGGTCGGATTAAAAATTATAACCCCCGCAAAATATCTCAAAAACCCTGATTTTTAATACCTCCATTCCGACAAAAATACTGATAAAAACCTCAACATTAACTCCTTCATTTTTAACCACAAAAATATATCCCTCATTTATATCCACAAAAATAAATATTTCCTTATCATATGAATCAATAATTAATTATTCACAAATAATATTACAGAATCACATTTATGACAACCAGGCCGTTCCCAGGAAAGAGGGGGCTTTCCAATAAGGATTTCTCCTTACTGGCGCGCAATTAGATGACCAAACCTCTCCTTAGACAGAACTTTCTAGACATTGCCAATAATGTTATCTAATAATATTATTCAAATAATATGAATTATTGATCTGATAAAGGAAAATACTGTGCAGCAACAATTATTGAAACAACAATAATATAAAATATCAATGCAACAATTATTGAATCAATAAAATAAAATATTGAACAATAACTACTGTAACAATTATTGAGTAGTGCCTTCTTACGTAAGAATCAATAATTGGTGCAATACCGCGTGCTACTGTATTTTAACCACCGGGTATTCTAACAGTATTAACGGTAACAACTACGCCGTTATTTATAAATAACTTATACTTGTCATTTTCTTCATCCAATCGCTTTCCGTTATGGGGCCCACACAAGGCTGCGCCGTCGTACGAATATTCCCCGACAGCAAGAATATTCCACGACCAAACGAATATTCCCCGACAAAATGAATATTTTATAACCACTTGCTTATTTTGTAAAATTTGCACATTTCACCCATAACCAAAGTATTATATCAAATTAACCCCTTATTATTCACAATAATATTTAGAGAAAATTTGATTTTATTTATTAATAAGTTGGGGTCTTACAACCTCCCCTCCTTATGAAATTTCGTCCTCGAAATTGACGTACGTACCTGATGTTTCAAAAAGGTGAGGATACCTCGCTTTCATTTCTGATTCCAACTCCCAGGTCATTTCTTCAATAGCATGGTTTCTCCACAAAACCTTAACTTGTGGTATAACCTTCGTGCGTAGGACATGCTCTTTCCTATCCAAGATCTTAACAGGTACCTCCTCGTACGTTAAATCTTCAGCTATCTCGTCTGGTTCTAACTCAATAATGTGGTTCGGGTCTTTAACATATTTACGAAGCATAGATATGTGAAAAATATTATGAACACGAGACATGCTTGGAGGTAATGCGAGTCTATATGCCACATTTCCTATTCGCTCAAGAATCTCAAATGGACCAACAAATCTTGGATTGAGCTTTCCTCTCTTCCCAAATCTTGTAACTCCCTTCCATGGTGCAACACGTAATAATACATGATCCCCAATATTAAATTCCACGTCCTTCCGATGAAGATCCGCATAACTCTTTTGTCGATCCTGTGCCGTTTGTATACGTTGTCGAATCGTTTGGATCTTCTCTGTAGTAATGCGTACCAACTCTGGTCCCAACAATGTTGCTTCACCCACCTCGTCCCAGCATACTGGAGAACGACATTTTCTTCCATACAACGCCTCGAATGGAGCCACACCTATGCTCGCCTGATAACTGTTGTTGTAGGAGAATTCCACCAATGGTAGGTACTTATCCCAACTCCCTTTGAGATCTAGGACACAAAGTCTTAATAGATCTTCAAGAGTTTGAATAGTCCTCTCTGATTGTCCGTCCGTTTGAGGATGGTATGCCGAACTGAATCGTAAATCCGTGCCCATAGCTTTCTGCAAGCTAACCCAAAATCGTGAAGTGAATCTTGGGTCACGATCCGAAACTATGGATACTGGCATGCCATGCAATCTCACAATCTCGTTCACGTACATACTAGCAAGACGTTCAAGGGAATAAGTCTCACGTATCGGCAAGAAATGAGCGGACTTGGTTAATCTATCAACAATAACCCAAATCGCATCTATGCCTTGAGAAACCTTGGGAAGACCCGTAACAAAATCCATAGTAATGTGTTCCCACTTCCATTTCGGAATCTCAAGTGGTTGCAATGGACCCTTTGACACTTGATGTTCCGCCTTTACACGTTGACAAGTTAAACACCTCGAGATAAACTCCGCGATCTCTCTTTTCATATTGCTCCACCAAAATGTATGTCGAAGATCGTGATACATTTTGGTACTCCCAGGATGGATTGCAAACGGTGTGTTGTGTGCCTCCATCATTATTCTATGCTTCAAGTCAAAATCGTTAGGAACACAAAGTCTGGAGTTGACTCGAAGTATTCCTTCTTCATCGATTCTTGCTTCTGGAATAGCACCTTCTTGCACTTTCTTCTTCATACGCATCAGCTCCATGTCCGTAGCTTGAGCAGCTTTAACTTTATCGATTAAAGTCGGTTCTACTCGTATATTTGATATCATCATGTGGGTACTTGGAGCCTTCATCTCTATCTCCATCCTTTGTAAGTCATACAAAATGGGCCTTTGTGTTAACAATATTGCACTCGTACCCGCATATGATCTTCTACTCAATGCGTCAGCTACTACGTTTGCTTTTCCAGGATGATATTGGATGGTATGATCGTAATCTTTCAACAGCTCGAGCCAACGTCGCTGCCGCATGTTGAGTTCCTTTTGGGTGAAGAAATATTTGAGGCTTTTATGATCTGTATAGATCTCCACTTTCTCCCCATACAGGTAGTGTCTCCAGATCTTCAACGCAAAAACGACTGCTGCCAACTCCAAATCATGAGTAGGATAATTCCTCTCATAATCTTTGAGTTGTCGTGAGGCATAGGCTATGACTTTCCCATGTTGCATGAGAACACATCCTAACCCTTTGCCTGAAGCATCGCTGTAGATAACAAATCCATCCGAACCAGATGGTATTGTCAGAACAGGTGCCGAAATGAGTCTCCTCTTGAGTTCTTGGAAACTCTTCTCGCATTCCTCACTCCATACGAATTTTGTATCTTTCCGAGTCAGCTGAGTTAACGGAGTAGCGATTCGAGAAAATCCTTCCACAAATCTCCGATAATAACCAGCTAAGCCTAGAAAGCTACGTACTTCGGTTACCGACTTCGGTTGCTCCCAACTTTGTATGGCTTCAATCTTCGCCGGGTCGACAGATACTCCATGTTTTGACACCACGTGCCCAAGGAATGCTACTTCCTCAAGCCAGAACTCGCATTTCTTCAATTTGGCATATAGCTTATTTTCACGAAGCCTTTGCAGTACCAGCTTCAAATGGCGCTCATGATCTTCACGGCTTTTGGAATAGATGAGGATGTCATCAATAAAGACAACAACGAACTGATCCAAATATTCTTTGAATACACGGTTCATCATATCCATGAAGGCAGCAGGAGCATTAGTCAATCCAAAAGACATTACTAAGAATTCATAATGCCCGTACCGAGTTCTGAAGGCAGTCTTTGGAATATCCTCAGTTTTAATCTTCAGCTGATGATATCCAGAACGAAGGTCGATCTTTGAAAAGAATTGTGTTCCTTGTAACTGGTCGAACAGGTCATCAATGCGAGGTAGCGGATACCTATTCTTGATAGTGACATGATTCAATTCTCGATAGTCGATACAAAGTCGCATACTCCCGTCTTTCTTCTTTACGAATAAAACAGGAGCACCCCAAGGAGACGTACTAGGACGAATAAAACCGATGTCCAACAACTCCTGTAGTTGGACTTTTAACTCCTGAAGTTCAATAGGAGCCATTCGATATGGGGTTTTAGAAATGGGCTTTGTACCGGGTTCAAGGTCAATAAAGAATTCAATTTCTCGTTCCGGGGGTAGACCGGGAAGTTCTTCAGGAAATACATCGGGAAATTCTCTAACAATAGAAATATTATTCAAATCTGACTTGTCTTTGTTCAAATCCATTACATGGGCTAAGAAAGCTTGACATCCGTTTTTCAATAAACGAATAGCTTTGTGGCTCGATATGACAGTGACTGATTTTAGTGGTTTAGTAGTTTGAATTCGTATGACAGGTTGGTTAGGAATATGAAAACTAACAACCTTACGAAAACAATCAATTTTAGCATGATGAGTGGTTAACCAATCAATTCCTAAAATCACATCAAAAGCAAGTATCTTTAAAGAGATAAGATCAACAGGTAATGTGATAGTGCCAACTTGGATCATGCAAGATTTATAAACTGTAGATGTAACGAAGGTTTCACCCAACGGAGTTTCAACAGATAAGTTAAAGTCCAATTTCTCCGGAGTCAAGTTTAAACGTTGAGCACAAGCAGGAGAGATAAAAGAATGGGTAGAACCGGTATCTAGTAAAGTATAAACTTCGCAAGAATTCAAGATTAGCTTACCCGTGATCACCTCGTTCGGGTTTCTCGCGTTTTGGCCAGTAACGACAAACGCCCTTCCAGGAACCGCTGATTTCGACTTATCCGGGACAACTTTTGGAGTCACCATCCCCGCTGAACTTGGTTTTGCTACAGAACACTCTCGAGCTATATGACCCTCCTTTCCACAGTTATAACATACCTTAGATTGTTGTGGGCAGTTTGGGCTGATATGTCCCTCTTTCCCACATTTGTAACATACGACCGGTGGTCGTTCTCCTCCCCTAGAAACAGTTGATGTTTGTGCTGACGTCTTCACGTTATCATTGTTGTACCTTCTCTTCTTGAAATCTCCTCTCGACTCGCTCCTTCTATTATCACGACCACGATTACCACCAGAGTGGTTACCGCTTTTGTCTGAATGCTTTCCTCCCTGCTGGTTTTCATTGCTTCGATGACTGCTGCCACCGGTATGACCCTGGTTGTGGTCCCTCGGTTGCACATACTCATTATCTCGCTCTAATAATTGAGCCCTATTTACAACATCTGAATATAAAGAAAATTTATGAGAGATAAGATATTGTCGAATCTCGGGTTTTAGACCTCTCAGAAACATCCTTGTCATTCGTTCCTCATTTTCGACCAAATGAGGTGCAAACCTGGATAACTCTGCAAACTTCGCCTCGTACTGGGACACCGTCATGTTGTTTTGTTCCAGTCTGATAAACTCTACCTCCTTTATATGACGAATACTTTCAGGAAAGTACTTGTCATTGAACAGTTTTTGAAATGTTTCCCAGGACATGTTGAGTGCGTCAGGCTGGGTACGCTTCACAGACTCCCACCAGTAGTCTGCCTCACCGCGGAACATAAAGGTGGCGAATGGAACCTTCTGTTCCTCTGTGCATCCCAAGACATCGAATATCTTGGTAATTTGCTTGACCCACGTTTCCGCCATGATCGGATCCGGCTTTCCCTTAAATTCTGGTGGTCCCAATTCTTTGAACTGCTTAGCTGTGACAAACCGCGCGTTGTTATCATTTCCACCCGTATTATGCACACGAGTCTCCCTCGTCTGATTTTGCATGAACTGCAAAAAGCTCCTAAACATTCCATCATTCATCGTTTGCTCGGTAACGTTGTTTACAGGAGGAATATTGCCTTCCTGTTGCACGTTCCCCTGGGTGGTGATCAAAGGTGTTTCCACGGTCTGATTTACTCCATTATTAACGTTCTCAGCTGCCATTCTTAAATACTGCCATAAAACAAGGGTTAATTAAATAAATTAACAAATCACATAATACCCCTATATTATGACTGACCAATAAATAAGCTTAGGTAGGACACACTAGCGAAGGATTCGTCTCTCCCCTCCTAGTTCTATTTCCGATCTCCGCCAGAGATCATATCCCTAAGCTCTGATACCAACTGTGACGCCCCCAAAATAGGTATACAACACCCATTCTGAGTCGCCAAATACATGGTACAGAAAGCAAACTACAACTTCAATAATACAATTGTCGTGCAAAATACGACAACACATACTGTGAGTTTAAATACAAATATTATCTTCTAGACAATATCCACACTCAAATAAATCCTCATTACAATTATTCAAACACTATTTTACAGAAATAGTGAGGACTGCTAAAACATCTTTCTAGAACCATCACTCCATACCCCGACTAGATCCTGCTATGTTCTCACCTCCTGAGAAGAAAAATGGAACAAAAAGGAAAAGGGTGAGCTCAACTAGCCCAGTAAAGAATATTATGACTAAGATAATATACAAACAAATTATCGTTAGTCTTCAACAGGGAAAAATCTGATAGAATATAATCGACAACAAGTTTTAGATCAACAACTGCAGCGGAAACAGCAAACCATTAGAAGAGTCAAGTAGAGAAAGAATTCTACTATCTTCTAAGATTTAAAAGTCCATCATCAATATTTTATCCCTGTAACATCAATTAATAATCATCTTTATCCAAATATTCATCTTTGCACTACAGGCCAAAGATATTCATTTGTATCACCTGTCAGTCATGTTCATCTCAACACCTGTTCATCTTTGCACTACAGGCCAAAGATATTCATCAAGTAATCATACATCTTTGCACTACAGACCAAAGATATTCAGTAATATCATCATTTAGGACTGAGGATGATGAAAAATATCTTAAAGAGAACGAATCCAATGAGACAGAAGGACAAATAGTAGGGATTCGTATAACAGTTTATCCAAGATCAATAATACTTCATAATAATCAATTGTGAAGCAGAATTCAAAAATAAAGATCAAAACATGGATACAATCAAAGATAGTAACCATAATAGACATCTTGGACAAAAAGGAAAAATTTTATTTTTTGGTGAATAGTGCCGTATTCGTGAATAGTACCGTATACGTGAATAGTAACGTATACGTGAATAGTAACCCCGACACAAAAAGTTCCAAATTTGATAAAAACTCATATCAATATTTCAGCATAATGATATTGAAGAAAATAATATCATTTAAGAAGAAAATAATATCCCTTACCTCAAAATATCAGTACTTCTGGTCGGAATACCGGTATAAGGCTGAAAGAAACTTGCTCTGATGAATAGAAACTCTCAAAGTATCTAAATACTCACAAAATACACTCAATAATCTAGAGAGAGAAAGAGAGAAAACTTGTTTCTGGTGTGATTTTCAATTCTAACTTAGCCCTCTATTTATAGGAAAATTTTAGTAGGTTTGACCTGCAACCTGATGGCTTTACCTGCTACTATTCCCACCCACCACATTTGAAATATAATTCAGCACATTTCTTCACCAACCACAAGTGGGGCCCACCAATTCTAGAATTTTCCATCAAAATGATAAACTCCGAAAATTCAACAATTTCTGAACCAGTCATCTTGTAAAATTCGTAATAAATCATACGTTCATTTTTAACGGTTCAAAATTTGAGGACATATACTCAACTTATATATGTATAACATATCCAAAAATTACCACGATCCAACGGTCGGATTAAAAATTATAACCCCCGTAAAATATCTCAAAAACCCTAATTTGATTTTCAATACCTCCGTTCCGACAAAAATACTGATAAAACCCTCAACATTAACTCCTTCATTTTTAACCACAAAAATATATCTCTCATTTATATCCACATAAAATAAATATTTCCTTATCATATGAATCAATAATTAATTATTCACAAATAATATTACAGAATCACATTTATGACAACCAGGTCGTTCCCAGGAAAGAGGGGGCTTTCCAATAAGAATTTCTCCTTACTGGCGCGCAATTAGGTGGCCAAACCTCTCCTTAGACAGAACTTTCTAGACATTGCCAATAATGTTATCTAATAATATTATTCAAATAATATGAATTATTGATCTGATAAAGGAAAATACTGTGCAGCAACAATTATTGAAACAACAATAATATAAAATATCAATGCAACAATTATTGAATCAATAAAATAAAATATTGAACAATAACTACTGTAACAATTATTGAGTAGTGCCTTCTTACGTAAGAATCAATAATTGGTGCAATACCGCGTGCTACTGTATTTTAACCACCGGGTATTCTAACAGTATTAACGGTAACAACTACGCCGTTATTTATAAATAACTTATACTTGTCATTTTCTTCATCCAATCGCTTTCCGTTATGGGGCCCACACAAGGCTGCGCCGTCGTACGAATATTCCCCGACAGGAAGAATATTCCACGACCAAACGAATATTCCCCGACAAAATGAATATTTTATAACCACTTGCTTATTTTGCAAAATTTGCACCTTTAACCCATAACCAAAGTATTTGTATCAAATTAACCCCTTATTATTCACAATAATATTTAGAGAAAATTTGATTTTATTTATTAATAAGTTGGGGTCTTACAATAATACTTAATTGGGTCACATAATCAGGCATAAAAAGAAGTCAATGAGGCTTCCTGGTTGGTCCACTTCCGCCAACAGTTTCATTTCCTTGCATCCACATTCTAAATAGGTTAAGCACCAACACCCAAAAGTGGCAGTTTAAAAAAGATGCATGTGTATTGAGTGCTTAATAAACTTACTAGAAAAACTAACTAAAGTATCATCTAGTTGGATTATTTTGACCAGTTTAGTTTTGTTTGGAAACAAACATATTTAATTTCATAGGGGAGAAAAGGAAGAACAGTATTTCATGAGGAACTTGATGGTCTTTTTGTTTGATTATTTCTTTCTCCCTTTGGTAGGTTGATGATATTGTAAAGAAGCTGCTTTTGAATATACTAATGGTTTAATTGATAGCATTTTTTAATTCAACTTCTTTTTTCCATTGGGATTCTTGTTTCATTTTCTTTATTTAAATCTGTTTTTATATATATATATATATATATATATATATATATATATATAGTTGGCTTTGATTGTTTCTTTAGCTTGCTATGTGTGTGGCATACATTTCAGATGGAATGTGCATATTTGGTGGTTAAATGGAATGTCCTGTTACACTATAATCATATAAACACATCCCCTCCATCCTACTATAGTGTTTTACACTTTTCTTTTTAGGGTATAGCACCAATACACTCCTTAAGCACCAAAAGACTCTTGTTAATTTCAGCATCCTCAATCCTGCAACAGACAAGACTACAACCATTAGGAATTGCAATGGATTATGTGCATTGATTTTCAAAGTACTAAAGAACAGACCAATCAAAACAGGCAACACAACACTAAAGAACAGACCAATCAAAACAGGTAACACAACACTACAAGAATTGTCATAACACAAACAATAACTACATCAGCTCAATTCTAAACTGAACAAGACCCAGAACAACAATGCAAAGTTGCAATATAGCATGTGACTTTGAAGACTCTTCATTTTCCCCAGTAGCGCCAGTACTTCTTGCTGCATTCCCTCTCTCAATGTATTCTTTGACAATCTGTACATCTAAAACTTCAAATTCTTGCAATCCAACAATGCAAACCTGTTGCCGGCCATCTTTTCTCATGCAAAGTTTCCTATACAAGAACAATGTAAGAAATTTTTACATGTCAGTCACTAGGAACTTGCCCTTGTGCATTTATTTAAAATTTTGCTCGATATATCAGAACATAAAGCTGAATAATCAGGCATAAAAAGACAACCATAAAGTTGGTTACCAAAAAGATTCACTAAAACACTCCAAGGCTCCAAGAAAGATGAACACAAAGTAGAAAATAACTTCAAGAACTTGTCTTTAATATTGTATATAACTAGAAGCAAGCTTCAAGATCAAAATAATTCAAATTCCTATTCTATTAGTTACTGCCTTCTCAAATTCCTCTAATTCAACTTCACGAAGAATTTTGTTCAACTCATTGTATTAAAAGTCACCTTCTTCATATGGTTTCTATTCATAAAATGAGATCAAAATAACTGAGACACATACCATAGATTGAAATTCTAGTCAAAAAGCTAATGCAACAACTTAGTATGTGACCGAATCCTGACAAAGACTAAGCAAACAAGCTTGGATACAGCCTTGGAAAGAAATTATTTGCTACTCTTCTTTAAGTTATGTTGAACTGCCTTGTATATTTAAGTTATGTATATTTTGCATTGTATATATATTTTCACAGGAAAAAATTATTGAGTTAAAGAAGACTCAGGAATCGACTGGTGAAAGCAGTAGTACAGGACGGAATGATATACTTGCATAAGTTCTTGGACCAGAGAGACGTGGTAGACTTCGACAAGGTGGAGTTGGTGCCACAACTACAAACACTTGGGGGCCTCGTGACACAAATAATGAGGTACAACGTGAGAATCAAGAATTGAAAGCTGAGTTGAAAAAGGTGCGGGAAAAAGGAGACGATACTGCAAGGAAAGTGGATGAATTATTATCAATGATGACAGAATTTATGAAGAAGTCATCAGTTCCAAATGCTCATTCCAACAATCAGGTGTTGCTCTCTCACTCCACTTATACTTAAAATTTTTGCTCTATCACTCTGTTTGTATGGATTAACAAGTTCACTTGATAATTAATTTGTAGGATCATTACACAGAAGGAGATAATGGTGATATTAGTGGATCAAATAATCCTATAGAGGACATGTGACATGTCTCGTGCTGCTGAAAATTTGTTAGATGTAACACTATTTTGGATGAAAATTTGTTATAGATGTGATACTGAAAATATGTTAAATGTGCTACTGGCATTGTACTGTTTTGATACATAGTAACAGTATTTTGGATGGTTATGTATATTTAGATGATATTATACATTAATAGACTTTATTTGTTTGGTTCTTTTAGTTGTAAATGTTATATTCAGATTGGATGGTTGAATGTAGTTATGCTTCTTAACAGGTAAAATAAATAAGAAATATTGTATAATTCTTTAAAAATTTGGAAAAGATATAGCGACGATTAGGACCGTAGCAAAAAAAAAAATTTGGCGCCAAAACACCTATAGCGACGGCCACGACCGTCGCAATACTTCTCATTTTTGCTCCAAATCTCACCTATAACGACGGCCATGACTGTTGCAATAGGCCTCACATTCACGCCAAATCTCACCTATAGCGACGGTCGACGACCGTCGCAGTAGACCTCAAATTCGCGCCAAATGTTACCTATAGCGACGGTCGCAGACCGTCGCAGTAGATCTCAGCCATTCGCGCCAAATCTTCTATAGCGACGGTCATGACCGTCGCTATATCAATTTTCTAACCGTCGGTAAAAAGCTTTAAACGCGTTTTTGTGGAGTTTTCTGGCGATGGTCGGACCGTCGCTATAGGGAAAAAGACCGTCGATATAGGTTTCTGCGACAGCTTCTATAGCGACAGTCTCCGACCGTAGCTGTAGGCTATAGCGACGGTCTTTTCACCTATAGCGACGATCGACGACCGTCGCTATAGCTAGATTTTCTAGTAGTGTAAGGACTAAAAAAATTGGTTCATGGTACATTCAAATATTCAATTTCCAAGTTGGTGGGTAACATATGAACAGAAAATGGCAACTTACGAATATGTGTAAAACTACAGGGTCTAATTCACTGATGCAAGGCTCCCCTGTTTACAACCTGAGAGAAGAAAAAAGAAAAAAAATATGATGATTCAGAAATGAAGAGAGTATTCCGATCGATTGAATTCACGGCTTACGTGAACATTTGAGGTCGGTTACGAGAGAGCTGAAATCACTTTATTGGTGAAAGGATGAGGTTTCTTAAGGTCGTTAAGGGGTTTCTTGCTCTAGGCCCAACTCCAAAAATAGTACGACCACCGCCCCTTCTGTTGCCAATATCAACTGGGCCAGCTGACTGTTTAGTCCTCTATACTATGCTCTATTATCCATGATAGGCTTGTAATATGATTCAGTATCTACATTCAAGAATAGGAACTTTGTTTCTAAAGAAATTTAGTTGAATTTCAATGATGTAAGAACCAATTCTAAAAACTTAATGATTGTATTTGTATGGCAATCATCAGTCATTCGATGAGCTATGACATTACAAAACTATGAACACGAAGAACACTATCCTGTGGTACATTCTCACCAGAAGAGAATTATAGCTAATTATTTTTGCAGCTGTAATACTACTATTGACAGGGACCTCATCAGTAGTTTATACATGAATAACAAATAGAGTTATACAAAAATAGAGAAATGTTCAAAAAAAACATGTAGTAGAGCACAAGGAAAAATAGTACAAACCTGTCCACTTGCCAGGCCAACAGATAAATCTACAATGAAGTTATCCTCTGTTTCACCACTACGGTGGCTGACCATCACACCCTATCCAGCAGGTTTGAAATCGAGAGCTGGTTGAATCAATTCAGTTACTGTTCCTATCAGGTTAACCTGCATTTAGTAAATGGGAAAAGATGAGATATGGTTCAGCATTAACTTTAAACATGTGAACTTGTCTAGAAAAAAAAATGAAATATGCAAGTTGTCTAACAAAACTTCTAACTACCAAATTATAACAGTATGTCAATTATCTGTAGAAATCAAATAAGTACTATTATAACAATATCCATATGTCACTCCCCCTTATCATGCATTAGTTCCCAAATATTATTTACTTATTACAGTTATTTAGAACACCAATGAAGCACCCCAAGTCCTTATCAAACAGAAAGGAATCCATCAATAAGAAAAATTGAGCCAAGAAAATATGTATGTGTAAGACCCCGATTTTTTTTTAATAAAATGGAATTTCCTTTATTTATTATTTTGAAATAGTAAGGGTTTATTTGATTAATGTGGTTAGTTATGGGTAAAATGCGCAAATATTTTTAAATAAGCAAGTGGTTATAAAATATTCATTGTTGTCGGGGAATATTCGTACGACGGCGCAGCCTTGTGTGGACCCCATAACGGAAAGTGATTGGTTGAAGAAAACGACAAGTATAAGTTGTTTATAAATAACGACGTAGTTGTTACCGTTAATACTGTTGGAATATCCGGTGGTTAAAACACAGTAATACGCGTTGTTGCACAGCAGCACACGGTATTGCACCAATTATTGATTCTTACGTAAGAAGACACTACTCAATAATTGTTACAGTAGTTACTGTTCAATATTTTATTTTATTAATTCAATAATTACTACGTTGATATTTTATATTATTGTTGTTTCAATAATTGTCACTGCACAGTATTTTCCATTATCAGAACAATAATTCATATTATCTGAATAATATTATTGGATAACATTATTGGCAATGTCTAGAAAGTTCTGTCTAAGGAGAGGTTTGGTCACCTAATTGCGTGCCAGTAAGGAGAGATCCTTATTGGAAAGCCCCCTCTTTCCTGGGAACGGCCTAGTTGCCAGTATTGTGATTCTGTAATATTATTTGTGAATAATTAATTATTGATTTATATGATGAGGAAAATATTAATTTTATGTGGATATAGATAGAGAAAATTTTTAATGTGACAATTGTTAAAAATTAATATTTTATCTTTTTCTGATAAAATAATTTATTTAAATATATTATTATATTTTAATAATATAATAATGATGATATTTTTATAATGAATGTGGGATATATGAGTATATGAGGAGAAAGAGTATTTTTGTTGCATTAAATGATTAACACATGTTTTGTGTGTCGGTGGACCCCATTTCTTGACTAAAATTTGATTATAGCTTATAAAATCGCCCGTTTGTCGATTTCGGTCAATTTTTGATTAGAATTTAGAAAAACTTTCTTATGCAAAGTTGTAGATAATGAAATTTCCTATGAAAAAAACACGTGGTTCAAATTTTTCTGATAAAAGAGCTATTTATTATGAATTATTGAAGTTCCGTAGTTCCGAAATAATTGATTTTTGAAAGTTTTAATTATTTTTAATTACAAAAACGTTTTTTTTGGTTTTTGTCATTATTTGGTGGCTGAATTCAGATGGTCAAGGTGGGCTAAGGAAATATATATATATATATATATATATATATATATATATTTTATTAAATTTTCTGTTTTGGTGTTCTAAGCATTTTCCTATAAATAGGGTGCTTAGGTTAGAATTGAAAATCACACCAGAAACTGAAGTTTTCTCTCTCTTTCTCTCTCTATATTATCGAGCGTATTCTTATGAGTATTTTGATACTCTGAGTGTTGCTATACGGTGCAAGTTCCCTTCAGCACTATATCCAGTATTCCAGTCAGAAGTACTGTCTTTTCGAGGTAAGAGATGTTATTTTTTTTTATAAATGATATTATTTATTTCAATATCATAATACCGAAATATTGGTAAGATTTTTCTTGTAAAATTCTTATCTTTTCATGTCGGGGTTACTATTCATGAGTTACTATTCACGAGTTACTATTCATGAATTACTATTCACGAGTACTATTCATAAAGCATGATGATTTTTCTTGTAAAATTTCTACTTTTTGGTGTCGGAGTTACTATTCACGTATACGATACTATTCACGTATACGACACTATTCATGAATACAGCACTATTCACAGAAAAATTAAATTTTCTTTTCTGTGTCTAAGATTGTCTGTTATGGTTCCTATATTTGATTGGATCTATATTTTAATCTTTATTTTTAAATTCTGCTCCATAATAGTTTATTATGAGATATTTTTGAACATGGATAAACCGAAGTACGAATCCTTAATATTCGTTATTTTGTCTCATTGGATTCATTTTTTTAAAAATATATTTTTCATCATCCTCAGTCTTAAATGATGATATTACTGAATATCTTTGGCCTGTAGTGCAAAGATGAATGATTTCTTGATGAATATCTTTGGCCCGTAGTACAAAGATGAACAGGTGTTGAGATGAACATGACCGACTGATTAATATCTTTGGCCTGTAGTGCAAAGATGACTATTTGATTCAAGATGTATATTGATTGATGTTACAGGGATAAAATATCGATGATGGACTTTTAAATTCGTAGATGATAGTAGATTTCATCTTCTACTTAACTCTTCTAATGAATTATTATTTACGCTACGAATATTGATTTAAAATTTGTTGTCTATTGTATTCTATTAGATTTTTCCTTGTTGAGGACTAACGATAATTTGTTCAATATTATCTTAGTCATAATATTCTTTACTGGGCTAGTTGAGCTCACCCTTTCCTTTTTGTTCCGTTTTTCTTCTCAGGAGGCGAGAATGTAGCGAGTACAAGTCAGGAAATGGAATGATGGTTCTAGAAAGATGTTTTAGTAGTCCTCACTATTTTTATAAAATAAAGTATCAATAATTATTATGAGGACTTATTTGAGTGTGGATATTGTCTAGAAGACAATAGTTGTATTTTAAACTCACACTTAAGTGTTGTCGTATTTTGCACGATAATTTTATTAATAAAGTTGTAGTTATTTCTGTACCATGTATTTAGCGACTCATAATGGGTTAGGTGGAATTGACCTATTTTGTGGGCTTTACAGTATGTGTCAGTGACCTCAATGAAATGCATTCTTTCCGGTTAACTATCAAGCTCAAATGAATTAAAGACCTACTTTTTCACTTTAATTAATAAAGTGAAAAAGTGATGAAGCACGTGAAGCGTATATATATATATATATATATATATATATATATATATATATATATATATATAACTCAGTTGTAAAAAATCTATCACATACTTGCCTTCAATAATAAACCATTGCAAGCCTTCTTCTGAATAGATTCAACAATTTTCTTCGGATTTATGACCAACAAGTCATCACCTACAATGACCAATAAGTCATCGCCTACAATTCGGATATCGACTGATGACTGCAGTGAAGACCATGAGTTCCAATAATCTTGGTCAAAATGATCTTCAATGGACACTATAGGGAATTCTTTGATGAACTCTTTGTAAAGATCACGGAGACTCTGAGCTGCCAGCACATGAGCACCATAATTTTGCCCTAATTACTCGAACTAGGGTTCCAAATCGCAGAAATCTCAGCAAGTAAATCGCAAAAATTTGAACACTAAGCATTCAACTCACCTTTTCCTTTATTTCTTTGTGTGATTTAGTCGAACTAGGGTTTCAAATTGTAGAAATCGCAGCACCCAAATCACAGAAATTGCAGCACCCAGGAGTGAAGAAGCAACCTAGTTTCTCTAGCGGATTGGTTTAATTTTTTTTGCTGAGTTTGCGTTGATGGGTATAATTGTCCAGTCGAAATTTTAATTCAGTCCGCTAGTTCTTCTAGCGGACGGCGTGCTTATTTGTTATCTTTTTCATCCCTACCATTCTTATTTGTTATCAAAGGTAGAGATACTATTTACCCATTTTTGATTCATAACAAATACATGCTATGAATCATTTTCCATATATATATATATATATATATATATATATATAGGGAGAGGATCAAGAGTAGAACTCTTAAGTAATAGAACTCCCTTAAATAATAGAATTGTATCAAAACGACGTAGTTTTGATAAGACACGGTGACATTTTTGTAAATACGCGGTGGCATGATATTTACAAAAATGTCACCGCGTCTTATCAAAACTACGTCGTTTTGATACAATTTTATTATTTAAGAGAGTTCTACTACTTAAGAGTTCTACTCTTGATCCTTTCTATATATATATATATATATAATCCCTTTCAGAAACGAACTATAGGAACGGACCAGCAACGTACCAAAGCAAAAAAAGCAACGCGAAAATTGAGAGGGAAAAAACATGCGGGTCAAAACATTTCGGGTTAAAAACCCATTTGAAAATTAGTCTCAACCATTCGCGATTCTCGTATTCTCAGAGCCCTGTCTCAACCATTCGCGAATTCTCATAACCCCTTTCCCAGATTCTCTCTCAAAGTCCCTTTCCTCGATTCTCGTTCAAAGCGCAAAAGCTGAAGATCTGGTTTGGAAATCGCCGAACATCGACTAGAACAGAACCAGAACTAGGATTCTCTCAAAGCCCCTTTCAATCGCCGGTTTGAAGCTAGGGTTTGCAAATCGTAACCTTCAACTATAATCAGTAGGATAATTTGCATATGCGTTTGGCACAAATTTTTGATATCACCAAACTTTGATTTTTGGGATATTTTTTAATTGGAGTTGTTTTTGAAATTGGGTATCTTTTCGAGTCATCCTAATTTGGTATGCCTACTTATTTTGTTTCATTTCTTCATCTTCTCCATTAAAGAGAAAATGCAGGAAATGTGAGGGTGAAGTTCATCATAGAAGCAGCAAATCATCCTACGTAACACTTCTTCCAAGTTGTTCAGTACTTCTAAGTCTAAATTGTAGTGATTTGAAGGAAAAAATATTAGTTGTATAAAAGAAAATTTATTTGTGCTGTAGATTCTGTCTAATAAAGGAGTTATAGTACTGCCATTAAAATTAGATTGTGAATGAAAACGTTTCCCCCTTGGTCATTAGAAGACGTTTCCCCCTTAAAATTGGATTGTGAACAAATTGTGTAGATACTCCTTTGTCAACACTTGAAAAAAGGTCAGAATGTATGAAATTAAGTAAATGTGATTTTTTCCTTTCCAAGTTATGAAGGTTTGATTTACTTGAGTTTTTGGGTAAATGAAAATTGATCTTATTTGCATTCTGAAGTTGGGTGCACACTTCTTATTATGTGTTGAACCGTGATGGGAATCTGCTATCCTTGGAAACTGAACATGGAGCCATAAGTTATAATCTGTGTTAACTTGTATGAGTATGTTTTTGGGAGGAAATACCAGTTCTTCTCTAATAAAGCAAGTAAACAGTAGAGCTAGACATTACAAATATCCAACCATAATAGAAGCCAACAATTACAAATTAACAATCATCACAAGTAGCCATCCATTACAAATATCCAACCAGCCAAGAATAACAAATTAACAACCATTTTTAAAAAATAAACAGCAGCAGCAAAACGTCAACCTTTGCACACTAGATATGGTATCGTACAAGACGTACTAGAGTCGTTTAAAACAAAGGCAATTGGCACAAGTTATTAGTTAGTTATTACTATATATGCCTTCTAACCTGATGATCTTTTGAACCACAAAGTGGAGCAAGGTGGTCTTCCCATTCGTTCCCTTTATATCTATTAATTTCAACAGTGTATCAAGTTTGAAAGCTCTTGCATCGCCACGATTAGTGCCAACGTTCATGCGATTTTTTGTCCTCAGAACTGCTTGAATAACCGACTGTTCTTAAATTCTTCACTTGCTACCTGATCATATGTTGGTGATAGTTTTAGAATTTTTCAATTCTTCAATTTTTTTACTGATAATGTGAATCCCTTGATATTTTTACTTGATTATAAGAATTCATTGTTCGGTTGATGCTAAATTTTCAATTTTTTCTTATTGTTATACTTTTTGAAAATTGGACTGTTTTTAGGTCACATTCTTATTGTTATGTATGCGTTGTATAATTTGTAGTTTACAATAAATATTATATATGATTTATCTAATGAAAATGGTATTTCTTTTATATGGCCTCTAAGTTTTCATTCTCTTTGAAAATTACAGGCAAATAGTTAGAAGTCATCCATGGACAGAAGAATGATACTTGTATAAACTCCAAATTGACTTCTCAAGATCGAGGTAAAATAGTAAAGTTCTTGCAAATTAACATGTTTTTTGCCATGTTGAGCAGGGTAAAAGAAACTCAGTTATAGTAGAACGAGAAGGGTTCAATGAACTGTACATTTTCAGTCCTTGCTCAACTCATAAATGGTACGGCAAGTATGCATGTATATGCATTGGACACTCTGCTTTGCTAGAACCAATAACTCTGGCTCCAAAAAGTGCGGCATAACATCTACACAACCCGAATACTTAGTTTTTTCACTAGTTGACATGGGAGGAACATCTTCAAATAGGATTAAAAGATTTAGATACATGTTTGTTACAAAGCAAAATTTATGTGAATGTAGAATCTTCACTGCTCATGTATCCTATTTGGAAACAAAATATGTCGAATACAAATTTTGCAAATTAGTATCATGTTTGATAATCCAAATGAGAGCAAACTATATCATCTTTAGTTGAGAAAACAAGATTGAAGCAAACAAAAAAGAAACCAAACAGCACCTGGGAACAGTTTTAAAAAGATTTCACGACCAAAAAATGAAAGTAAAACATACAAAATGGAGCAGGCTATGGCTACTATGCAATTCTAATGGACACAACCATTCATCAACAAAAGAAAATCCACATCTATACTTGGATGACTCCATGCTTATGATTTGCACAAATAACATACTCAAACACCCCACTTTTCACTATGATAACAATAAAATTCCAAGGTTTCTAACCGTAATCAAAATCCAATTCTAATATTAATACATCAGAAGTGAGATTAGGTAGGGACAAGATTATAACATTCATTCTGACCACCACCAATCCACAACAAACAAAGAAAAGCTGCAAATACTACAATAAAGAGACCACAAAGCATGCTGAGAGCAGACTGAACCGTAGTGTTCATTTCACTCCCATATCCTTCATATCTTCATCTCCATCACCATGAACCGTAGTGCCCATTTCACTCCCATGAGCCAGAGTTTTAACCTCACTTCCACTAATCAAAGCATCACTAGCAGTTTCAGGTGACTGGTTGAACAAGGACCTGACTTCATCTTCAGAAAAAGACCCAAATAAAAATACCTATTAGAGAGAAAGGAAAAAAGCAATTAGCAACAAGTCACTAAAAAGATTTAAAGGATTTATATAATGTTAACCAACCATTAAGACAGGGGAGGGAAGTAAAGAGAGAAACAAGGACTACAGAATTTGCAGGACGGTTAATTAATGGTCAAGACAAACAAAGAATCATCATAATGATATTAATAATAATGATTACAGAACCCTTCAACACATAAGCATTATGTATCCATGTCTACAATTCAAGCAAAACTTCTTGCTTCTGCTTTTTAGATATAAACCCATCCAAGTTATTAAAGCTCATGCAGAAACAGTAATCAACAAAATCATAGCATTTTAAATAGATTTCAGAAGTATACAATCATGTATACATTAATTGCCATGGTCCAGGTAAGAAACAGCTCTTATTGATTGCATAGGTTTAAATTGTTTTGTTCCTTTTCCTACGAAACTGAAATATGTATACAGAAGTTGTTGAGCAATCGATAAGCCAAAGTTCAGCAATCCATCAAATTCAGGGTTCTCACCTCCGAAGTCTTACTTATATAAGGCAGTGCAAATTGTCCATATTGCGTTACTGGCTTCATTAGCCTTTTTCGTTTATTATATCATGTTTCTAGCTTGCAATGTTAATGCCACTATAGCATGAACACATTCTTGGTATGTTCAGAATATAGCATTCTGGGGTATGCCCGAGACTTTGTACATTGGTTTTTATTTTAACAAGTCATTAATTAGCAAAACACCAAAAAAGTTCCAGCTTAAAGAATTTGCTCAGGCTCTGGAAAATTACAATGAGAAGCAAGAGCCCAGTTGTTGGTTTTAAGATTCTAATATGATGAGCTAAAAATTGGTAATGATCTTTCTGCCAAATGGGAAGGAAAAAATGGAGTGAGAGATGAAAATACCCCTTAAATATGAGCTGTGTAAAATTCTCTTACTACAAAACTTTCATATGCTAGACTATGACTTTAAGCCATGAGTAGTTAAAATTTTGAAACAACTGTCAAGTTTTTTTCTTTTTTTCAGAAGAAAAAAAATCGTAGTAATAAAGTTTACTTTCCATCTTTTTGTAAAAGAAAGAAAAGCCACAAAATATCCTATACTAATTCCAAGAGAACTTGATAGAACAGAGCTAATACTATAACAGAGCTTGATATACACTACAGTAAGCTAAGAAAGGTAGAACATCTATATACTATAACAGAGCACTCGCACAAACATCAAATTCTAGAGGTGCCGAATAAACCCTAGATTTTGACTATGAAATTCCACAGTTGGTGCTATCAATTTAATGTAATCTTAAATCAAAACCCCCTAATAAACCCTAGATTTCATTTGGTTTAAAACAAAAATTACAAAAATAATAAAGTGAAATACCTTCCAGTGACTGATAGCGTCGGTCGGTTCCTTTCCGGAGCTTTACGTCTGAAGGATTCCTTATCAGGTGCGTCGGTCGCCTTGAGAGAGAGAGGGGGGAAGAGTTTGAGAGAGATTGGGATGGTGCATCTGATCTTCAATTGGGTTTTATTTTCTTCCACTTTGACCCGCGTGCGTCTTTTTTTTAAAAGTCCGTCTTTTGTTCGTTTTGTAAGTCCGTTTATGAAGGATTCCGTGTATATATATATATATATATATATATATATATATATATATATATATATATATATATATATATACGGAGAGGCTCTAAAGCGAACCAAAGACGAACCGTCGTCTTTAGTGTCTATGGCGACGGTTCGACCCGTCGCCAAAGACTACATGGCTATGGCGACGGATCGAACCGTCGCCATAGACACTAAAGACGACGGTTCGTCTTTGGTTCGCTCTTTAAGGTTCGCTTTAGAGACGGACCGTATATATATATATATATATATATATATATATATATATATATATATATATATATATCCTTAATTCATAATGGCACACTCAAATATGATGGATCATTACCCTTAAAAATAGAAAATCAATTTGTTTGGGAGCATTTTACCGATATCCAGGTGGGCCGAAGGCATGGCAGGAGAAGGGCCGAGTCCTTTGGGCCGGAACTCAGACCAGATGATGGGTTCGGTGGGGTTGGGCCTGTGCAGTGGGATGTCCCGTGTACAGAGTCTGAAGTCCTAGCCGTATTTGAATAAGGTAACTCCAAAAGTAGTGTTTGAATTGGATTCCACTTTCACCTTTTAAGGGGATTGTGCAAGACCCAAATTATGGGAATTACCATATTTTGGGAGTCCTAATTCAACTCGAAAAAGGATTCTAAGTTGATGAGAGTACTATAAATACAAGGTTAGGGTTACGATTAAGAGGTAATACATCTTTAAGCACTAAACACTAAAGTCTCCATTGTTAAACATTGTGAACGACCTGAACTTATTCTCACACTGGAGCTATCCACCGGCGGCACAAGCCGTCAAGCTTTGTGTGTGATCTATTATTGTGTAGGCTCAAGCGCGTGGATTCTGTGATTGGACGCGCCGGCGAAACTTGGCGTTAACATTGGCGCTAAAAGGAGGGCTTGTTAGTGCTTTTTGCAATCACGGTACGTTTTTTCGGTAGCAGGCTATGGCGAGTAAGGAGAATAGTGCCTCTGCCCAGGAAAAGGCAAAGACCCACTAGACCCATCAGACCACCCAGGTGCGGGGGTCGGTGAAAGACAGACTAGGGTCCAAAATTCAGGAGGAGCCGGCCCCTTCCCTCCAGCGTAAACTCTTCCACGACAGCCAACACACGCCCAATCAGGCGAGTTAGGCCGATGAAAACCACTTTCGGGCGCTCGTGGGGCGAGGAAGAGAACGAGGAGAACGTAGCCGAGACCAGCGGGAGTTTATTTTACAGAAGAAGATGCAACAGAATAAAGATGCCATGATGGCCCTACGCCTTCAGCAGAAGGAGCTCAAACAACAGATGGCAAAGATGGCTAGAGAGCAGGAGGTTTCCTAAAAAAGGCGCAAGCACAGGAGCCGATCCCGGTCACCTCGACGGGGAAGCGAAGAGAAAGGAGCAGGCATAGAAGCCACTCTCGAAACGGCCAAAGCAGAAGGAGGAGCTGTTCGGCAGAATGGAGATTAGAACATCCAGGCAGATCGGATCAGAGGAGGAGGGATGCGCCTCCTTAATACGAGAGGGACAGACCCCGATCGTCCCCTCGTAAAGAGGAGTCCGACCCCCTCGTTCGGAGGGTGGCAGAGTTGGAGAAGTTGTTAGCAGCAAAGAGTTCAATGGGAACCCCTTCGGCATGCATAGACTCCCCCTTTTCGCCCAAGATAAATCATGTCACCGCCGACCCCAAGAAGAAGATGACCCCGATGGAGACGTATGATGGGCTGGGAGGCCCCTACTATCATTCAGACGGGTACGATAGGTTGATGACCTACTATGGGCATTCAGACGCTACTAAGTGCCACATATTTGCAACAACCTTGAAGAAGAGCGCACGAGAATGGATGGGGACCTTAGCAGCTGGTTCAATTAATTCCTGGAGTGATTTTTGGGAGAAGATTCATGCTCAGTTCGGGAGCAACAGGAGACGAGAAAAGATTACTGCGTCCCTCATGCAGGTCCGGCAGAAGGCGGATGAAAGCCTAGGCCAGTATGTCAAGAGATTTCGGGAGGCTGTAGGGTCAGTTGCAGAGTTGAATTCTCCATAGGCCTTAAGATTTTTCACGACTGGTCTGGACATTGGGAAGTCAAAGAAATTGATGAAGGATCTGGTGATCAACCCTCCTGCGGATTTGACAGAAGCTTTCCATCGAGCCGAAGGATTCATAGCAATTGAAGAGGCTATGGGAAACTTCAAACCACGCTCCCAATCTCATGAAAAGTCGAGAGATCGGGACAAACAGACTTATCAGCGGTCTGACAATCAGGGGAGGGCAGATAACGCAGGAAGAAAAAACTAAAATAGCGGAGGCTCAAGCAGTGGCCGACTGCCTTTTCCAAACAGAAATGTCAACAAAGTTTACACCGCCCTCAACACTGATCGGTCAAAGATATTGGAAGAGATGCGAAATAAACCCTTTTTCGAGCCATATTCGACGCTTTCGAAGCCTAGAAAGAGAGGCCGGGACAAATATTGTGAGTACCATCAAAGTCATGGACATGAGACGGAGATGTGCATCGACCTTAAAGATCTAATCAAGAAGAATGTTCAGAATGGGCAGTTAATACAATATGTGGTTGGCCGGGAAGGTTCAGAGGCACCTCGAGATGAAAGTAGAGGGCCGACTCGCGAAGCACAGTCGAAACTGAACCCTCCACCCCGAGGTGTGATTGATGTAATTTCGGGTGGTTCGATAGGACGTGTAACCGGGAAGAAAAGAAGCGGACACCTTGAGGTCGTGTTGTCAGTAGCAGGTTCCTCGCCCGGAAAGGATCGGGCCTATTCGGGAGTATCCATCTCTTTTTCAGACGAAGATTATCCTACCGATCGCGTCGAGCCGCACGATGGAGCGCTAGTAATAATAGCCCAGGTCGGGCCAGTGGACATGAAAAGAATGATGATCGACAATGGATCCTCGGTCGACATACTATACACCCATGCTTACTAGATATTGGATTTAGAAGGAAATAAAATAGAGTTGCGTAGAGAAGGACCTTTGTATGGGTTCAGTGGAGATTCGGTATATGTGTCGGGCGCCATTGAATTGTCAGTCAAGTTCGGCAAAACACACAATCAGGTCGAGATATCAGTCAGATTTTTTGTGGTCCAGGTGGATTCGGCATATAACGCTATCCTCGGACAACCGACCCTAGCAGCCCTACAAGCAGTGACTTCCATACCCCATTTCAAAATCAAATTTCTAACACCGAACGGGATCGGGGAGGTAAAAGGCGATCTGGACATCGCCCGAAGGTGTTATCGGAACAGCTTAATTTCTTCTGGGCTCGGAGTCAGTAAGTAGAAACAGACAATGGCTATTGAAATAGAGCCCTTCATTAAGAGTAGTACATAACCGCTTGCTCTTCCTGCCAAGGAAACAGAAAATGTAGAACTGGTACCGGGAAATACAGAGAAAATGATCAAGATCGGGTCGGGGTTGTCAGAACCATTTCAGACAGGACTGATAGATCTGCTCCGAGTCTATGCCGATATCTTTGCGTGGGAGCCTAGTGATATGCCAGGAGTAAGCGAATCGGTGACCTTACATAGATTGCATATGGACTCGAACAGAAAACCAGTTATACAGAAACGAAGAGTCTTCGCCCCTGAGAGACAAAAGATCATCGATGAAGAGATCGTCAAACTCCTGGAGGCAGAATTCATCTTCGAGATCAATTACCCGGAGTGGCTGGCTAATGTGGTCTTGGTACAAAAGAAGAATGGGAAGTGGAGGTTGTGCATCGACTATACAGACTTGAACAGAGCATGTCCAAAAGACTTCTATCCTTTGCCCAACATAGACCAGTTGATCGACGCCACTTCGGGATACGACATGCTGAGCTTTATGGATGTCTTTTCAGGGTACCATCATATTTCAATGAACAAGGAAGACATTCCGAAGACTAGTTTCATCACTCATCGGGCAATTTATGCGTATCGGAAGATGACCTTCGGACTACTGAACGCCGGGGCGACATATCAGCGAATGATGAACTTCGTGTTCACAAAGCAGTTAGGAAGAAGCATGGAAGTCTACATGGACGACATGATCATCAAAAGCATGTCAGTTCGTGACCATCTTGAAGATCTGAAAAACTGCTTCGACACAGTCAGACGACGTAATTTGAGATTGAACCCGACCAAATGTATGTTCGGATTGGGATCAGGAAAATTCTTAAGGTACTTAGTCAGCAAAAGGAGAATCGAAGCGAATCCAGAGAAGATTCAAGCAGTCCTAGATATGAAATCCCCAAAGTCGTATAAGGATGTCTAGAGATTAATAGGTCGGATCGCGGCCCTTCGAAGGTTTGTCTCCAAATCAGTAGAAAGATGCCTACCATTCTTCGACACTTTGAAAGGGCCTAAAAATGAGAAGAGTTTCCAGTGGACTTCGGAGTGCGAAGATGCGTTCTAAGGGATCAAAAAATATTTATCCAGTGCACCATTGTTGATGAAGTCGATCCCTTCGGAACCTCTGTATTTGTATTTGGCAGCAAGCTCGATGGCAGTAGGGGCGACATTAGTTCGGGATAAAATGGGAAATCAGTTCCCGGTGTACTACGTCAGCCATGTACTTCGAGAGGCAGAAACCCGATACCCGATCTTGGAAAAATTCGCCTACGCTTTGATCATAGCAAGTAAGAAACTTCGACATTATTTCCAGGGTCAGTTAGTGGTGGTATACACGGACCAACCGTTAAAGAAAATACTGCACAGGCCAGAGGTATCATAACGGCTTGCTGCGTGGGCAATGGAACTGACACAGTTTGCAGTTGAATATCTACCCCGAACAGCAATCAAAGGATATGCATTAGCAGACTTTATTGTCGAATGCTTATTCACGGAGTCGGATGTGGGATCGGTCACGAAAACACAGCATGTGAGGACTTCATGGACGCTTTATGTAGATGGCTCATCAACTTCGGACGTCTGCGGTGCAGGGGTCGTACTGACAAGTCCCGAAGGATTCAAGGTCCAACAAGCCATCCAATTCCAATTTAAAGCCACCAACAATGAAGCAAAGTATGAGGCCATTTTAGCTGGATTAAAGTTGGCCCGAAGCTTAGAGGTACAAAAGTTAGTCGTATACAGTGACTCCCAGTTGGTCGTCAAGCAGATATCGGGCGAGTATGAGGCCCGGGGGGCAAGACTGACGAGATACTTAGCCGAGGTGAAGGATAAACTGGTATACTTCACATCATTCAGCTGTTAGGGGGTCGATCGGTCCAACAATACAGTGGCAGACGCTTTGGCTAGATTGGCAACCACCGAAGCCAGTTCATTCAGCGGGTTGGTGTATTTAGAAGTGCTGGAGCAACCAAGTGTTCCGAAGGTGGAGGTGCTATGTATAGATCGACTCGACTGCTGGCTTACGCCATACATCTCTTACCTTGCCGACGGGATTCTACCTTCGGATCGCATCCTGGCAAGAAAAATCAAGTACCGGAGCACCAATTTTGTTCTTATCGATGGAGACCTATATCGACGGGCTTTTAGTTCTCCACTGCTTAAGTGCCTGACACCATCAGAAGCAAACTACACACTTCGAGAAGTGCACGAGGGAATCTGTGGGGATCATGTGGGAGCGAAGTCACTGGCACATAAGATTTTGAGACAGGGATATTACTGGCCAACCATTTATCAGGAAGCAAAGGACTTCGTCAAAAAATGCCCGAAGTGTCAGCTGAATAGTGTCATCCCACATCAACCTCCCGAAGAGCTGTATTCGGTCTTATCTCTGATTCTTTTTGCCATATAGGGGATCGACATCTTGGGGCCTCTACCGAAGGCCAAGGGGAAAGTAAGTTTTGTGATCGTAGCCATCGACTACATAACCAAATGGGTCGAAGCCAAACCTATACAAAAGATCACCGAACAGGAATACATGAAATTCTTCAAAGAAGGGGGTGTATATCGGTTCGGCATCCCGATGGCCTTAGTTTTGGACAACGACAGATAGTTCGTGGGATCGAAATTTGAAGCATTTCTGAAAGAGTTGGGCACTTAACACCGAAAGACTTCCATTGCTCACCCTCAATCAAACGGTCAGGTAGAAGTTACTAACCGAACCCTACTCAACGGGATTAAAAGGCATCTGGGCGAACTAAAGGGTAGATGGCTAGAAGAACTTCTCAGTATTTTGTAGGCTTATCAGACTACTCCGAGAACAATAACAGGGGATTCGCCATTTAGATTGGCATATGGGACCGATGCACTCATACCGGTTAAGATTGGATCTCCTACTCTTCGGGTAAGCCAGTATAAGGAGTTATATAATGATCAAGGCATGCGGTTAAACCTGGATCTCTTGGAGGAAGTTAGGGATTCAGCTTTGCTAAGATTGGCAATTTACCAGAAGAGAATAGCCTGACACTATAATCAGAAGGTGAAGTAGAGGAGAATCGAAGTTGGCGATCTGGTCCTTCGGGAGGCGAAGGCATCAACCCCCCAGAACACTGGCAAGCTAATGCCTAATTGGGAAGGGCCTTATGAAGTAGTACAGATGTCGAAGCCCGGAACCTACCAGCTTCGAGAGATGGATGGTTCGGAGGTAAAGAATACATGGCATGCTGGAAGACTTAGAAAATATTACCAGTAAAAGTCATGTTATTCTTTTCTTCATTTATGTAAGCCATTACATTCATTAATGAAATAAATGAGATTCCTTTTTCGGATGCATTCACACTCCATTTATATTCATATACTTTTATATAACCGATCAGATAAACTTTGGGATCAAACCAATCAGAAAGTCAGCAAAGACATAATTGATCGGTAAAATTCATAAGTATAACTGATCAGGAAACTATTAGATCAAGTCAGATAAGCTTCGGGCATAAGCCGATCAGCAAGTTTGAGATCGATAAGAGCCACGAGTATAACTGATTAAAAAAATTTGCAAATAAAAATTTTGTACTAAATTCATATCTTCGAATTTTTACAAGCTTCGATCGTTAAAGATCCGGGCAAAGTACAAATAAAGAAGGAATTGAAAAATTACAAAAACTATTCGGGAGGAGGAGCATCCCCAGCTTCGGATTCCTCGTCCGAAGAGTTAAGGGCGGAAGCACCGTGCCCAACAACAATCAACTTCGCCCTAGCCTTTTCCCGATAGGTTTCATAGCCTTCTGCAAACTGCGCCATGATCTTCTCGGTCAAGGCAGGGGATTCTTCATACTATTTGATCATGTGCTGCTTAGACTCGGCACGTTTATCTTTCAGGGTATTGTAGTTTCAGATCGAACGTCGCAGCTTATCATGTAATTCTTCCATCTGCTCCCCAAGGGCGTGAAGCGCCTGAAACCGTTCATTACTCTCTCCGGACAGGTGATCCTTTTCCTCAACCAGCTTTTTGGCATGACCTTCGAGGCCGACAAACTCCTACTGAAGCAGAGAATATTTTTCCCGGAGCTCTTTAGCCTAACGCTCAGCCTCTGTCAATTTATTTTGGGTCCCGGCCAGGTGATCCCTCTCCTCGAGCAGCTTTTTGGCATGACCTTCGAGGCCGACAAACTTTTGCTGAAGCTGAGAGTATTGTTCCCGGAGCTCTTTAGTTTGACGTTCAGCCTCGGTCAATTTATTTCGGGTCCCGGCGTAGAGATCCCTTTCGTTCTTCAAGTTAGAATTCAAACCTCGGACATCCGCCTCGAGAAGCAGCACGTCGGACCTTAGCTAAACTTTTTTCTTGGTCGTTCGAGCAAAAGGCAGAATGGTGTGGGCGTGGGCGAGGACTGCGTTGGCCTACGTGTGACAACCCCAAAATAGGTTCATTTCACCCAACCTATTCTGAGTCGCCAAATACATGGTACAGAAAATAACTACAATTTTATTACAACAATGGTCGTACAAAATATAACAACACATATGCTGTGAGTTTGTATACAAATATATACTAACTGTGACTCGTGTCCCAACCGTAATGTGACAAATGTCCTATCAGTGGACAGCACCTCACAGTGATACCTACATAAATGTATAGTCAAAAACTGTTTTAAAAATTAAAATATTTGGGAAGTGCTCAAGGAAACCTTCGTACATGGGAGGCCATGCTTCCAGGTTATGATAGATATCATATGTCCACAGAATTATCCTTGGTTGACCTAATAGACCCAAAAAAAAAATAAGAAGATTACTATCATATTTTTTCCAATGGTGAGTCTTCTCTTGACATATCATTATCTCCACTGTCTTTAATCGTGAATTATACTTTAAACAAACACCAAGATTATATAGGTAGTGTGTGACGCCCCCAAAATAGATATACAACACCCATTCTGAGTCGCCAAAATACATGGTACAGAAACAACACAAGAACTGTGAGTTTAAATACAAATATTGTCATCTAGACAATATCCACACTCAAATAAGTCCTCATTACAATTATTGATACATTATTTCACAAAAATGGTGAGGACTACTAAAATAACTTCTACAACCATCATTTCATACCCCGACTAGTACTCGCTACATTCTCGCCTCCTGAGAAAAATGGAACAAAAAGAAAAAGGGTGAGCTCAACTAGCCCAGTAAAGAATATTATGACTAAGATAACACAGAACAAATTATCGTTAGTCTTCAACAGGGAAAAATCTAATAGAATACAATAGACAACAAGTTTTAAATCAATATTCGCATCGGAAAATAATAATTCATAGAAGAGTTACGTAGAGAATGAAATCTACTATTATCTATGAATTTAAAAGTCCATCATCAATATTTTATCCCTGTAACATCAATCAATAATCATCTTTGCACTACAAGCCAAAGATATTTATCAGTTGGTCATGTTCATCTCAACACCTGTTCATCTTTGCACTACGGGCCAAAGATATTCATCAGAAATTATTCATCTTTGCACTACAGGCCAAAGATATTCATTAATATCATCATTTAGGACTGAGGATGATGAAAAATATTTTAAATAAAACGAATCCAGTGAAGCAAAAGAACAAATATTAGGGATTCGTATTACAGTTTATCCATGTCCAAAACTACCTCATAAACAATCATAGTGGAGTAAAATTCAAGAATGATCAAAACATGGATACAAGCAAAGCTAGTATCCATAATAGACATTTTGGACAAAAAGAAGAAAATTTCATTTTTTTGATGAATAGTAACTCGTGAATAGTAACTCATGAATAGTAACCCCGACATGAAAAGTTCCAAATTTGATAAAAATTTCCAACCAATATAATGATATTGAAGAAATAATATCATTTTCGAATAAAATAACATCCCTTACCTCGAAAGAATAGTACTTCTGGCTGAACTACCGGATATAGTGCTGAAGGAAACTTGCACCGTATAGCAATACTCAAAGTATAAAAATACTCACAAAATACGCTCGATATTATAGAGAGAGAAAGAGAGAGAAATCTGTAGTTTCTGGTGTGATTTTCAATTCTAACTTAAGCACACTATTTATAGAAAAATGCTTAGAACACCAAAGTAGAAAATTTAATAAAATATATTATTAATAATAAAATTCTTACGCATCCTTTGAAATCAGTTTCTAACATTTCCCACATGCCCACCTTCTAGAAAAAAATATTTTTCTTTTATAAAACAATTAAAACTTTCAAAAATAAATTATTTCGGAACTTCGGAACTTCAATAATTCATAATAAATTGTCCTTTTATCAGAAAATTCGAATATTGAGAGTTTTTATAGGAAATTCAATTCTCTACAACTTTACAGAAGAAAGTTTTTCTAAATTCCAAACAGAAATTGACCGAAATTTATAAACGGACGATTTTACAGTCTATAATAAATTTTCGGTCAAGAATTGTGTCCACCAACACACCAAATATGTGTTAAACATTTAATCCAACAAAAATACTCTTCCTCCTCATTTATTCATATATCCCACATTCATTGTAAAAATATTACCATTAATATATTATTAAAATAATATATTTAATTGAATTATTTTATCAGAAAAAGATAAAATATTAATTTTTAACAATTGTCACATTAAAAATTTTATCCATCTATATCCACATAAAATTAATATTTTCCTCATCATATAAATCAATAATTAATTTTTCACAAATAATATTACAGAATCACAATAATGACAACCAGGCCGTTCCAAGGAAAGAGGGGGCTTTCCAATAAGGATTTCTCCTTACTGGCGCGCAATTAGGTGACCAAACATCTCCTTAGACAGAACTTTCTAGACATTACCAATAATGTTATCTAATAATATTATTCGAATAATATGAATTATTGCTTTGATAATGAAAAATACTGTGTAGTGACAATTATTAAAACAACAGTAATATAAAATATCAACGCAGTAATAATTGAATCAATAAAATAAAATACTGAACAGTAATTACTGTAACAATTATTGAGTAGTGTCTTCTTACGTAAAAATTAATAATTGGTGCAATACCGTGTGCTACTGTGTAACAACGCGTATTACTGTGTTTTAACCACCGGGTATTCCAATAGTATTAACGGTAACAACTACGTCGTTATTTATAAACAACTTGTTTTTGTCGTTTTCTTCATCCAATCGCTTTTCGTTATGGGGCCCACACAAGACTGCGCCGTCGTACGAATATTCCCCGACAACAAGAATATTCCACGACCAAACGAATATTTCCCGACAACAATGAATAATTTATGACCACTTGCTTATTTGAAATATTTGCGCATTTTACCCATAACTAACCTCATTAATCAATTTAACCCTTACTATTTCAAAATAATAAATAGAGTAAATTTAAATTTCATTTATTAATAGTTTGGGGTCTTACATAGTGCTCGTAAAATATACTCAGCAAGTGGATGTGCACAATCCTGTCTTATAATGACACGAGGTTATATGACATTAGACATCTTGTATGATAGTGGCAAAACACCCTTCCAACGTTGGGTTCGCCTCACCCTATTTGATTCACCAAATATAACTACTAAATGATGACCACCGTTCTATTCCCCTGTTACCCCCGCTCGACCCATCTACACTCGTATTACCTGAAATGAATTTTAAAACAGAAGGGTGAACACAACTAGCTCAGTAAAGAATATCATGACTAAAGATAAATAAATTATCAATAGCCTTCAACAGTAATAAATCAGAGATTTAGAACATATGGTAGATGATAAAATTTTTAACCATAGTTGCAGTGGAACGAGCAATCCATTAGAAGAGTCAAATAGACCATAAAGTCTATTATCTTCTCCACATTAAAAGTCCACCAACAATGTTTTATCCCTGTAACATTAATCAACAGTTTCTTTCCACAATTATATGAATAACTCATAATCATAATTGTAATTCTAAATTCCTCTTCGCATCCAGGACGAAGATAATTTTCATCACATGTCTTTACCTGAAACATCAAAGATCATGGTTATACCAAATCACAGTTCCTGTTTATAATCATACTAACAATTTCATCTTTGCACTACGACCAAAGATATTCATTAACAGACCATCTTTGCACTACAGGCCAAAGATATTCAACAACAGGTCATCTTTGCACTACGGGCCAAAGATATTCATCAACAATTCATCTTTGCACTACAGGCCAAATGTAAGACCCCAGATTTTATGAATAAAGATTTAATTTTTCGAAATATTTTTTAAATATTATGGTGTGAATTTGAGATAATGTTATAGTTGTGGGTAGTATTTATAAATTTTGCAAAGTATGCAAGTTGTTGTATTATATTCGATTGGTCGGGGAATATTATTTTTATCGAGAAATATTCGTACGACGACACAATTATTGGTGGACCCCACAACAGAATTATTGTCGGATTGAGAAAATGACAAAAATATTTTATGAAAATAAAGGCGAAAGTTTTACCGTTAATACTGTTGAACTACTCGGTAGTAAAAGTACAGTAATACGTATGGTTGCATAGTAGCATACGGTATTGATTATTGAGGCTTACGTGATTAGTCACTCAGTTTGATTCAATTATTGTCAATTAATAATATGAATTATTTAGCGATAATGAAGTTTTATTTTATTCGTATTATTAACGTAATAAAACAGAAACATCTTTTTATATAAAACAGAATACTTTATTAAAGTTATTCTATAAATAGAATATATTATATTTTATTTAAAAGATTTTGCTTTAAATATGGACCGTCAGATTAAAGTAAATCAATCTGGACCGTTCATGAGTTAGTTACTATGCAGTCCATTTTTCTATAAATAGAAGCTCATTCCTTTATTATTTTTTACGAATTCACTGAAACTCTAGAGAGAGAAACTATAGAGATAAAGAGGAAGAGTATTCTGCTACTTCACTACTCCGATATCAAGTTTCTTTTACGGTAAGGGTTATTATTTGTTGTACTCGTAAGAGATATTATTTGTTGTACCCGTAAGGGTTATTATTTTTTTTGTATTCATGAAGAGAACTTCTGTTATTCCATTATTTATTATTCTGTTGGAATAACCTGTATACGCGGACTACCCTATACTTGGTGAAATTCTTCTGTTATTCCATTCTTTATTATTCTGTTGGAATATCATGTCTGTGCGTTTTACGCCGGACCTGGTTCCGTCTTTATTATTATTCTGTTGGAACATCCTGTCTGTGTGTTTTACACCGGACCTGATTTCGTCTTTATTATTATTCTGTTGAAACATCCTGTTGGTGCAAATTTTGTCTGACCTGGTTCCGTTATTATTATTATTCTGTTGGAATAACCTGTCTATGTGAAGTACCAAATGCATGGTGATTTCTTTTGTTATTACATTCTTTATTATACTCAGTTGGTTAAATTTTGACTTCTGTACTCCATGAAATTAGTAAAATATCCTTGATATTTGCGCTTTATCCAGTATCTTTTCATGGAAATATTCTTCTGAGCATTCTTGAATTTTACTCTACACAAAAATATCATGTTGATAATTCGGACGTTATCAGTTCCTAGATAAATTAATTCTTGAACTTGTTTTATTGAATTCTTATATCATTGTCATCATCCTCATGTTTATATTATGTTGAAAGTCATCTGTGGCCTGTAGTGCATAGATGGACTTGGTATGATTATGACCAGGGATTATTCGGTGTAATCATGACCGTAATGTTGCAAATGATATGGAAAAAGTCCTCATTGGCCTGTAGTACATTGATGGACAGTTTTTGGTATAATTATGGCTATGGATTCTCTTTAGCCGTAGTGCAAAGATGAATTGTTTTATGGCATGATCAGAACTGTTGATGAAAACACGATTATCTTTGGCCCGTAGTGCATGAATAATTCGTGGTCGTGATACTAAAGAATATCATTGGCCGTAGTGCAGGGGTGATTCGATGATGTGGATTATTTTATTTTTTTTGCTGAGTGTCAGCGATAAAAGTCATGAAAAACCTTTTAAATCATAAAAGATAGTAGATGTTATTCTCTACTTGACTCTTTTAATGGATTGTTGGTTCCGCTGCAGTTAAACTTGATGTCTATCGTATTTTATCAGTTTAACATTGTTGAAGACTAATGATAATTTATTCTGCATTATCTTAGTCATAATATTTCTTACTGGGCTAGTTAAGCTCACCCTTTTTTTCACTGTTCTCTTCAAGAAATGAGAACGTAGCTGGAACTAGTCGGGGAACAGAGTGATGGTCCTAGATGATAGCATTAGTAGTCCTCATTATTCTATGTAATAGTGTGATAATAATTGTAATGAGGACTCCTTTTGAGTATGGATACTCTCTAGAAGATAATATTTGTATTCAAACTCACAGTTTATGTTCTGTCGTATTGTACACGACAGTTGTATTATTAAGTTGTATTTGAATTCTGTACCATGTATCTGGCGACTCAAGATGGGTGATGTATACCTAATTTTGGGGGCGTCACAGTTGGTATCAAAGCTTAGGGATATGATCCCTGGCTAGGATGTGAGAATAGAACTAGGAGGGAGAGACGGGGAATTCCTTCGCCAGTATGGCCTACCTAAGTTGACTTGTTATTTAATTGGTCGGTCGGAGTATAGAGATAATATATGATATGTTAATTAACCCTTGTTTTGTGGCAGTATTTAAAAATGGCATCTGAAAATGTTGAGATAAGCAATGGAGCACAGGAAACTGTTGAGTCTCCACAGATCAATAATCAGGACAATGGGCAACAGGATGACAATAATCCTCTTGTAAACAACAACACTGATCAATTGACAAACGACGGTACGTTTAGGAGTTTTTTAGAATTCATGCAATATCAGGCTAAGGCGGCTCCTGTTCATAATGCAGGTAAAAATAATGGCAACTCACGGTTGGTTACCGCTAAGCAATTCAAGGAGCTGGGACCACCGGAGTTTTTGGGAAAGTCAGAACCACTTAAGGAGGAGACGTGGTTAAAGCAGATCACCAAGATATTTGATGTCTTGGGATACTTCGAGGAGCAAAAGGTTCCCTTTGCCACCTTTATATTGCGTGAAGAGGCAGATCACTGGTGAGAATCTATAAAACGTACCCAGCCTGACGCACTCAAAATGTCTTGGGAGAAATTTCAAGAGCTGTTCAACGACAAGTACTTTTCCAAAAGCATTCGTCACATGAAGGAGGTGGAATTTATCAAGTTGGAGCAAAACAATATGACCGTGTCGCAGTACGAAGCCAAGTTTGCCGAGTTGTCCCGATTTGCGTCCCACTTGGTTGATAATGAAGAAAGAATGGCGCGGATGTTTTTAAGAGGTTTGAAGCCGGAGATACGTCAATATCTTATTTCTCATAAACTATGTTTGTATTCAGATATTGTAAATAGGGCTCAGTTAGTGAAGCGCGATAACGAGTCAACGCAACTAAAAAAGAGCAGCCGGTAAAATGATAATACCGGTGTTAACAGTCATCAAAGCGGTGACAATAAGCATGGAGGGAATCAACATGCCAGAAATGGTAACCACTTTGGTGGTAATCATGGTCAAAACAATAAGAATGGACATTTCAAGAAGAGAAGGTTCAACAATGACGTGAAGACGTCGGTACCAGCACCCGTTTCAAAGGAAGAAGAACGACCACCGGTCGTATGTTTTAAATGTGGACAGGAGGGACACATACGTCCAAACTGTATGCAGCAATCCAAAGCGTGTTTTAATTACGAAAGAGAAGGTCACCTAGCTCGATTTTGTCGTATGGTGAAGTCAAGTCCAGCTGGGATAGTGATGCCAAAGGATGTCCCAGACAAGCCAAAGCCGGTAGTTTAAGAGAGAGCATTTTTTTTTCGTGATGAGGAACTTGAATAAAATTATCATGGGTATGTTAGTCATAAACTCTTGCGAAGTCTATACCGTGTTAGATACCGGTTCTACTCACTCTTTTATTTCACCTAGTTGTGTTCAATGTTTGAACTTAACTCCGGAGAAGTTAGACTTTGATATATCTGTTTAAACTCAGTTGGGAGAAACCTTCGTTACCTCCACTATTTATAAATCTTGTTCAAATCAACACTTTCACGTTACTTGTCGATCTTATCTCTTTGAAAATACTTGCATTGATGTGATTTTTGGAAACGATTGGTTAACTGCTCATCATGCTTTTCGTAAGGTTGTTAGCTTTCATATTCCTAACCAACCTATTATGCGAATTCAAGTAACCAAACCACTAAAGTCAATCATTGTCATATCAAGCCATAAGTAAAGAGCCCTGAGCCTTTATCTAGTGACTTCCTTATGTAGAATGCACCGAAGCCAGACTTTCTGTAGACGACGTCGTGAATGATGATGGCAAGTTGATAGGTATCAATGTGACGTGCTATCCAAGTCTTGGATGAGGGTCACAGTTTTGAACGATATTTCTATTGTTAATAAATTTCCTGACGTATTCGTGAAGACTTCTTAGCCTACCCCAGAGCGTGAAATCGAATTTTGTATTGACCCCAGTACAAAACCCATTTCTTAAACCCTTAAATATTTCTTCAACTAAAACGAACGTATTATGCGCCAAAGACGTTGGCTCGAGCTGTTGACGATTACGATCGTACCATTCAATATCATCGTGGAAGTACGAACGTGGTAGCTGACGCGTTGAGTAGAAGATCGTATGCGAGTGAGATGTTATTAACACAAAGACCCATTTCGTATAACTTATAAATGATGAAGATAGAGTAAAAGACTCTAGGGACCCACGTGAAGATAACGAATATACGATTAGAATCGACTTTAATCGATAAAGTTAAAGCCGTGCAAGCTACGGACCCGGAGCTTATGAATACTAAGAAGAAGGTTCAAGAGGGCGTTATTCTAGAAGTAAGAATCGATGAAGAGAGGAAATCTCAACCCTCGATTTAATTGGCCCATTTGAAATCCTCGATCAAGTAGGAACTGTGGCTTATAGACTCGTTTTACCGCCAAGTATGTCGCGTGTTCATAACATTTTTTAACGTATTGATGTTACGTAAATATGTGGACAACCCGAACCACATTATTGATTTAGAACCGGACGAGATAGCGGATAATTTAACGTATGAAGATGTACCTGTTAAAATCCTAGAATGTATTCAACACTCAAATGTTATACATCAAGAGTTAGAATTTGAAGTGAAGTCAAGGTATCCTCATCTGTTCGGCATACCAGGTACGTACGTAAATTTCGAGGGCGAAATTTCATAAGGAGGGGAGATTGTAAAACCCCAGATTTTATGAATAAATATTTAATTTTTTGAAATATTTTTTAAATATTATGGTGTGAATTTGAGATAATGTTATAGTTGTGGGTAGTATTTATAAATTTTGCAAATTATGCAAGTTGTTGTATTATACTCGATTGGTCGGGGAATATTATTTTTGTTGGGAAATATTCGTACGACGACACAATTATTGGTGGACCACACAACGAAATTATTGTCGGATTGAAAAAATGACAAAAATATTTTATGAAAATAACGGCGGAAGTTTTACTGTTAATACTGTTGAACTACTCGGTAGTAAAAGTATAGTAATATGTGTGGTTGCATAGTGGCATACGGTATTGATTATTGAGGCTTACGTGATTAGTCACTCAGTTTGATTCAATTATTGTCAATTAATAATATGAATTATTTAGCGATAATGAAGTTTTGTTTTATTCGTATTATTAACGTAATAAAACAGAAACATCTTTTTATATAAAACAGAATACTTTATTAAAGTTATTCTATAAATAGAATATATTATATTTTATTTAAAAGATTTTGCTTTAAATATGGACCGTCAGATTAAAGTAAATCAATCTGGACCGTTCATGAGTTAGTTACTATGCAGTCCATTTTTCTATAAATAGAAGCTCATTCCTTTATTATTTTTTACGAATTCACTGAAACTCTAGAGAGAGAAACTATAGAGATAAAGAAGAAGAGTATTCTGCTACTTCACTACTCCGATATCAAGTTTCTTTTACGGTAAGGGTTATTATTTGTTGTACTCGTAAGGGATATTATTTGTTGTACCCGTAAGGGTTATTATTTTTTTTGTATTCATGAAGAGAACTTCTGTTATTCCATTATTTATTATTCTGTTGGAATAACCTGTATACGCGGACTACCCTATACTTGGTGAAATTCTTCTGTTATTCCATTCTTTATTATTCTGTTGGAATATCATGTCTGTGTGTTTTACACCAGACCTGGTTCCATCTTTATTATTATTCTGTTGGAACATCCTGTCTGTGTGTTTTACACCGGACCTAATTCCGTCTTTATTATTCTGTTGGAACATCTTGTCGGTGCAAATTTTGCCTAACCTGGTTCCGTTATTATTATTATTCTATTGGAATAACCTGTCTATGCGAAGTACCGCATGCATGGTGATTTCTTTTGTTATTCCATTCTTTATTATACTCAGTTGGTTAAAATTTTGACTTCTATACCCATGAAATTAGTAGAATATCCTTGATATTTGCGCTTCATCCTGTATCTTTTCATGAAAATATTCTTCTGAGCATTATTGAATTTTACTCTACACAAAAGTATCATGTTGACAATTCAGACGTTGTCAGTTCCTAGATAAATTAATTCTTGAACTTGTTTTATTGAATTCTTATATCATTGTCATCATCCTCATGTTTATATTATGTTGAAAGTCATCTGTGACCTGTAGTGCATAGATGGACTTGGTATGATTATGACTAGGGATTATTCGGTGTAATCATAACCGTATTGTTACAAATGATGTGAAAAAAGTCTTCATTGGCCCGTAGTGCATTGATGGACAGTTTTTGGTATGATTATGACTATGGATTCTCTTTAGCCGTAGTGCAAAGATTAATTATTTTATGGCATGATCAGGATCGTTGATGAAAACACGATTATCTTTGGCCCGTAGTTCATGGATAATTTGTGATCGTGATACTAAAGAATATCCTTGGCCGTAGTGCAGGGGTGATTCGATGATGTAGATTATTTTATTTTTTTGGTGAGTCTCAGCGATAAAAGTCATGAAAAACCTTTTAAATCATAAAAGATAGTAGATTTTATTCTCTACTTGACTCTTTTAATGGATTGTTGATTTCGCTACAGTTAAACTTGATGTCTATTATATTTTATTAGTTTAACATTGTTGAAGACTAATGATAATTTATTCTGCATTATCTTAGTCATAATATTTCTTACTGGGCTAGTTGAGCTTACCTTTTCTTTCACTGTTCTCTTCAGGAAATGAGAACGTAGCTGGGACTAGTCGGGGAACAGAGTGATGGTCCTAGATGATAGCATTATTAGTCCTCACTATTCTATGTAATAGTGTGATAATAATTGTAATGAGGACTACTTTTGAGTATGGATACTCTCTAGAAGACAATATTTGTATTCAAACTCACAGTTTATGTTCTGTCGTATTGTACACGACAGTTGTATTATTAAGTTGTATTTGAATTCTGTACCATGTATCTGGCGACTCAAGATAGGTGATGTATACCTAATTTTGGGGGCGTCACACCAAAGATATTCCTCGACAGTTCATATTTGCACTACATGCTAAATATATTCATCAACAGTTCATATTTGCACTACAGGCCAAATATATTCATCAACAGTTCATATTTACACTACAGGCCAAATATATTCATCAACAGTTCATATTTGCACTACAGTCCAAATATATTAATATCTCAAATAAATATATAATCATTTCAGAATTTATATAAACAATAATTATAACTATGTTGATCATTTCACCTTTGCACTTAAGCTAAAGATATTTAATTATAAATTCAATGGTCATGATCATACCAGTCAACAATTCAACTTTGCACTACTGGCCAAAGGGAACCCATAGTCATGATCATACCAAAAATCTACCCATCTTTACACTCAAGTCAAATAGAAATATCATCATTAGGGTTATAAAAATGATATATATAATAGTAAAATCAATATAATCAAAACATCTAGATTTAATCTCAAGAGTAATATTCATAAATCAACTATAATTTGGTTAGAAAAAGAAACCAATTTTGTCATGAATAGTAACTCGTGAATATTAACCCATGAATAGTAATTTCGTGAATAGTAACTCATGAATAATAACTCGTGAATAGTAACTCATGAATAGTAAACCCGACACAAAAAGGTAGAAATTTTACAATAAAATTCATACCAATATTTCGGTATAATGATATTGAAAAAATATTTCTTAAACTTATAAACAATTTATTTTAATTGTTTACATTTTACTAAATAATGCATTTAATCATCTTAAAATTTCAAACTCATAAGATTTCATCGCCAATAACCAAAACCCTCATAAAAAATCTGTATATACCTCATATAGAATTCTCAAGCCATAAAATCCTATTTTCTAATTTTCTTACTTCACATAACATATTTAATTCATTTACTCATAACTAGTCCATTTTTATGAAAAATACCAAATCAGTACAAACAAATTTTTTTTATGAGATTTAGTAGAATATAGTCCCATATTGAACATATATTTTTCTTAGAATTTTTAAAAATCATTTACTATTTTTCATATGGCCAAAACAGCCGAATATTTAGATATTTATCAAAAATTGTATTTTTATCAAAAAATTCCGAAATTTACAGAGTATACTTCTATCATATACATGTACTCTCAATAAAAATATTACCAATTTTGGAGTTAACCACAATGAGTTAAAAGCGGTTACTTTTAAAATAGTTTTTCTCATAAAATTCACAACTCTTAATCTATACATCCAAAAATCGCCATCTTTGGACACAATCAAGAAAAATCATCAAATTATCATTTCAAATTTTTTTAGAATTTTTGAAGGTCAGAAAAATTACGAAACTGAAAAACATAACAACCCTTAAAATCCCTTACTATCTGTTACAACAAAAGAGCAGCACTTCTGACTGGATATCGGATATGACGCTGAAGAAAACTTGCACTGATGAATAGCAACTCACTAAGTATCTAAATACTCACAAAATACACTCGATAATCTAGAGAGAAAAAGAGAGAAAACTTATGAATTCTGGTGTGATTTTCAATTCTAACTCAGCCCTCTATTTATAGGAAAATGTTAGCACGCCGAAGCAGACTTGACCTGCTACCTGATGGCTTTACCTGCTACTATTTCACCCACCAAAAATCATCCATCTTCCCCAACAATCAAAAGTGGGGTCCACCCATTTCTAGAATTTTCTACCAAAATCATTTATAAACCTAATTTCCGAATCAGTCACCTCTTAAAATTCTAACAAATCATTCGTTCATTTTTAACGGTTCAAAATTTGTGAACATATACTCAACTTATATATGTATAACATATCCAAAAATCACAACGATCCAACGGTCAGATTAAAAATTATAACTCACGCAATAAAGCCGTAAGAACACTGATTTGATCTTTTAATACCTCCAATCCGATAAAATACTGATAAAATACCTCAACATTAATTCCTTCATTTATAACCACATAAATAATTCCATCATTTATATTCACATCAAATAAATATTTCATTATCATATAGATCAATAATTAATTATTCATAAATAATATTACAGAATCACAATAATGACAACCAGATAGTTCCCAGGAAAGAGAGAGCTTTTTGATAAGAATTTCTCCTTACTGGCGCGCAATTAGGTGACTAAACCTTTAATTGACAGAAATTTCTAGACATTGCCAATAATGCTATCTAATAATATTATTCAAATAATATGAATTATTGATCGGATAATGGAGATACTGTGCAGTGACAATTATTGAAATAACAATAATATAAAATATCAACGCAGCAATTATTGATTCAATAAAATAAAATATTGAACAAAAATTACTGTAACAATTATTGAGTAGTGCATTCTCATGTAAGAATCATTAATTAAAAAAAATACTGTGCAATACCGTGTGCTACTGTGCAATTACGCGTATTACTGTATTTTAACCACCAGGTATTCCAATAGTGTTAACGATAACAACTACGCCGTTATTTATAAAAACTCAAATTTGTCGTTTTCTTCATCCGACAGTTATTCTGTTATGGGGCCCACAAATGGCTGCGCCGTCGTACGAATATTCCCCGATAGAAAGAATATTCCACGACTAAACTAATATTCCCCGACAACAATGAATATTTTATAACCACTTGCGTATTTTGAAAAAAAAATTCATATATCACCCTTAAATTTAACTTTTATTAATTTAACCATTTACTGAATAGTAATTATAAGAAAAATTAAATACTTTTATTTCATAAAATTTGGGGTCTTACAATCTCCCCTCCTTATGAAATTTCATCCCCGAAATTTACGTACCTAGTATTTCGAAAAGTTGAGAATACCTTGCTTTCATTCCAGATTCTATCTCCCCGGTCACCATGATTTCTCCATAGCTCATCTCCCGTGATAACATCATTTGGGTTCCTCACTTGTTGGGAAGTCATGACAACCGCTATCCCTTGAACTACTCGGCTTTGACTTGTTTGGGGCAGCATTTGGTGTCATCACTACCGTTGGAATATACTTTTTTATAAGGCATATTCCACCCTCAACTGCTTCGTCGTACTCCTGATTCATGATCTGAATCATCAATCTTCGATCCATATCGATTTCAGGTTGACCGCTCTGTACAAGGTAATTCAAAACTCGATGTTGGGTTCTCCCAATTGCTGTCCAAAAAGAGAAATACATATAATCTATTTTAGCCTTCTTAGATCGGACATCTCTTTCCACAATATCAATGCGTCGTACGGCTTTTCCCCATGCATCACTTACTCTTACTCGTTCAGTTTTTTCTTCTTTCAACTCAAATTCCATCTTTATCATATTATACTCTGCCAAAGAATGCTTCTGTTCAAGCATCACATATCGGGTAACACAAACTTGAATTGTTACATCCTTTTGCTCCACGACCGCCTGTCGTTCTTCAGCCTGCTCTTCTAACTCATGAATACTATTTTGCAATGCTACATTTTGATCATATAATACCTCTAATAAATTCTCCTCAGGTACCTCTTCTTCCTCACTCTCAGCTGTTACCTCTACGACCATCTCGGGTGCAACTATCAATTCTTCACTCACCACATGGATTTCTCTAATTCCTTCTTCGTCTGACATCACATTATCCTGGTTAGTGATTAGAGGTATCCTCACGGTCTCATTCACTCCATTGTTAACATTCTCAGCAGCCATTCTCAAATACTGCCATAAAACAAGGGTTAATTAAACAAATTAACATATCACATAATATCCCGATATTATGACTGACCAACAAATAAGCTTAGGTAGGACACACTAGCGAAGGATTTACTCATCTCTTCCCTTCTAGTTATATTCCCCGATCCCGCCAGAGACCATATCCCTAAGCTCTGATACCAAATGTGACAACCCCAAAATAGGTCCATTTCACCCAACCTATTCTGAGTCGCCAAATACATGGTACAGAAAACAACTACAACTTTATTACAACAATTGTCGTACAAAATATAACAACACATATGCTGTGAGTTTGTATACAAATATATACTAACTGTGACTCGTGTCTCAACCATAATGTGACAAATGTCCCATTAGTGGACAGCACCTCACAGTGATACCTACATAAAGGTATAGTCAAAAACTGTTTTAAAAATTAGAATCTTTGGGAAGTGCTCAAGAAAACCTTCGTACATGGGAGGCCATGCTTTCAGGTTATGATAGATATCATATGTCCACAGAATTATCCTTGGTTGACCTAATAGACCCTAAAAAAATAAGAAGATTACTATCATATTTTTTCCAATGGTGAGTCTTCTCTTGACATATCATTATCTCCACTGTCTTTAATCGTGAATTATACTTCAAACAAACACGAAGATTATATAGGCAGTGCTCGTAAATATACTCAACAAGTGGATGTGCACAATCTTGTCTTATAATGACACGAGGTTGTATGACATTAGACATCTTGTATGATAGTGGCAAAACACCATTCCAATGTTAGGTTCGCCTCACCCTATTTGATTCACCAAATATAACTACTAAACGATGACCACCGTTCTATTCCCTTGTTACCCCCGCTCGACCCATCTACACTCGTATTACCTGAAATGAATTTTGAAACAAAAGGGTGAGCACAACTAGCTCAGTAAAGAATATCATGACTAAAGATAAATAAATTATCAATAGCCTTCAACATTAATAAATCAGAGATTTAGAACATATGGTAGATGATAAAAATTTTCAACCATACTTGCAGTGGAACGAGCAATCCATTAGAAGAGTTAAATAGACCATAAAGTCTATTATCTTCTCCACATTAAAAGTCCACCAACAATGTTTTATCCTTGTAACATTAATCAACAGTTCCTTTTCACAATTATATGAATAACTCATAATCATAATTGTAATTCTAAATTCCTCTTCGCATCTAGGACGAAGATAATTTTTATCACATGTCTTTACCTGAAACATCAAAGATCATGGTTATACCAAATCACAGTTCCTGTTTATAATCATACTAACAATTTCATCTTTGCACTACGGCCAAAGATATTCATCAACAGACCATCTTTGCACTACATGCCAAAGATATTCAACAACATGTCATCTTTTCACTACGGGCCAAAGATATTCATCAACAATTCATCTTTGCACTACAGGCCAAAGATATTCCTCAACAGTTCATATTTGCACTACAGGCCAAATATATTTATCAACAGTTCATAGTTGCAGTACAGGCCAAATATATTCATCAACAGTTCATATTTGCACTACAGGCCAAATATATTAATATCTCAAAGAAATATATAATCATTTCAGAATTTATATAAACAATAATTATAACCATGTTGATCATTTCACCTTTGCACTTAAGCTAAAGATATTCAATTATAAATTCAATGGTCATGATCATACCAGTCAACAATTCAACTTTGTACTACTGCCCAAAGGGAACCCATAGTAATGATCATACTAAAAATTTACCCATCTTTACACTCAAGTCAAATAGAAATATCATCATTAGGGTTATAAAAATGTTAAATATAATAGTAAAATCAATATAATCAAAACATCTAGATTTAATCTCAAGAGTAATATTCATAAATCAACTATAATTTGGTTAGAAAAAGAAACCAATTTTGCCATGAATAGTAACTTCGTGAATAGTAACCCATGAATAATAACTTCGTGAATAGTAACTCATGAATAGTAACTCGTGAATAGTAACTCATAAATAGTAAACCCGACACAAAAAGGTAGAAATTTTACAATAAAATTCATACCAATATTTCGGTATAATGATATTGAAAAAATATTTCTTAAACTTATAAACAATTTATTTTAATTGTTTACATTTTACTAAATAATGCATTTAATCATCTTAAAATTTCAAACTCATAAGATTTCATCGCCAATAACCAAAACCCTCATCAAAAATCTGTATATACCTCATATAGGATTCTCAAGTTATAAAATCCTATTTTCTAATTTTCTTACTTCACATAACATATTTAATTCATTTACTCATAACTAGTTCATTTTCATGAAAAATACCAAATCAGTACAAATAATTTTTTTTTTATGAGATTTAGTAGAATATAATCTCATATTGAACATATATTTTTCTCAGAATTTTTAAAAATCATTTAATATTTTTCATATGGCCAAAACAGCCGAATATTTAGATATTTATCAAAAATTGTACTTTTATCCAAAAATTCCAAAATTTACAGAGTATACTTCTATCATATACATGTACTCTCAATAAAATTTTTACCAATTTTGGAGTTAACCACAAGGAGTTATAAGCGGTTACTTTTAAAATAATCTTTTCTCATAAAATTCACAACTCTTAATTTATACATCCAAAAATCTCCATTTTTGGATACAATCAAGAAAAATTATCAAATTATTATTTCAAATTTTTCTAAAATTTTTGAAGGGCAGAAAAATTACGAAACTGAAAAACATAACAATCCTTAAAATTCTTTACTATCTGTTACCTTAATAGAGCATCACTTCTGACTGGATATCGGATATGGCGCTGAAAAAAACTTGCACTGATGAATAACAACTCACCAAGTATCTAAATACTCATAAAATACACTCGATAATCTAGAGAGAAAAAGAGAGAAAACTTATGAATTCTTGTGTGATTTTCAATTCTAACTTAGCCCTCTATTTATAGGAAAATGTTAGGACGCCAAAGCAGACTTGACCTGCTACCTGATGCACTGGCGGAACCAGGGGGGCCAGGGGGGGCACCTGCCCCCGGTAGCCGGCCGGTCGAGGGGAGGGGAGGGGCGGGGCGGGGCGGGGGCGGGGGCGGGGGCGGGGGCGGGGGACGGCCAGTCACACACACAAAAATAAAAAAAAATATGTAAAATTGGTTATGTAAAATAAGTTTATAGAAATTGGATAGAATATATTTGTTATTGATTTGAAATTGGTTATGAGAGTTTTGATTATGGAACCATGAAAGGTTTAGATGATATAAGGATGGAATATTGTATGGAGGTTATGTGTTTATATGTTTGGATGTCATGAAACTAGGATTTTTAAAACTTGCATACCATGTGTTTGTATAAATGCCATAAAGAGATTAATTTGGTTAAAACATGAAAATTAACGGGTTCTCTCTGTAAATTGATGTACATACATGAGTTATAAGTTAACTCAAGTTGTTTGAGTGCTTCATCAGTTAAAAAAAATCACTTTAACGACCACTTTTTCTGCCAACCGCTTCAATTCCTACACGTCGTTGCTCCGGACCTCCATTAATCGCCCTCAAATTTTGCCCCCCCTCAAATTTTGTTCTGGTTCCGCCACTGACCTGATGGCTTTACCTGCTACTATTCCACCCACTAAAAATAAGCCATCTTCCCCAAAAATCAAAAGTGGGGCCCACCCATTTTTAGAATTTTTCACTAAAATCATTTATAAACCTAATTTCCGAATCAGTCACCTCTTAAAATTCATAACAAATCATTCGTTCATTTTTAACGGTTCAAAATTTGTGAACATGTACTCAACTTATATATGTATAACATATCTAAAAATCACAACGATCCAACGGTCAGATTAAAAATTATAACTCACACAATAAAGCTGTAAGAACACTGATTTGATCTTTTAATATCTCCAATCCGACAAAATACTGATAAAATACCTCAACATTAATTCTTTCATTTATAACCACATAAATAAATCCATCATTTATATCCACATCAAATAAATATTTCATTATCATATAGATCAATAATTAATTATTCACAAATAATATTACAGAATCATAATAATGACAACTAGACAGTTTCCTGGAAAGAGAGGGCTTTTCAATAAGGATTTCTCCTTACTAGTGCGCAATTAGGTGACCAAACCTCTCCTTGACAGAACTTTCTAGACATTGCCAATAATACTATCTAATAATATTATTCAAATAATATGAATTATTGATCTGATAATGGAGATACTGTGCAGTGACCAATTGAAACAACAATAATATAAAATATCAACGCAGCAATTATTGATTCAATAAAATAAAATATTGAACAGAAATTACTGTAACAATTATTGAGTAGTGCCTTCTCACGTAAGAATCAATAATTGAAAAAAATACTCTGCAATACCGTGTGCTACTGTGCAACTACGCGTATTACTGCATTTTAACCACCAGGTATTCCAACAGTGTTAACGGTAATAACTACGCCGTTATTTATAAAAACTCAAATTTGTCATTTTCTTTATCCGATAGTTATTCTGTTATGGGACCCATAAATGGTTGCGCCGTCGTACGAATATTCCCCGACAGAAAGAATATTCCCCGACAACAATGAATATTTTATAACCACTTGCGTATTTTGAAAAAAATTCATATATCTCCCTTAACTTTAACTTTATCAATTTAATCATTTACAGAATAGTAATTATAAGAAAAATTAAAATACTTTTATTTCATAAAATTTGGGGTCTTACACTGCGATAACAAGAACACATTAGTTATGCATAATAAAACATGAAGACAACGGAAGACATTCACCAGATTGAGAATTACCTGACACTGGGCACGAACGTAGGCTACCAGATACTCTTCGGAAGTGAAACCTATAAAACGATCGTCGTCACCTGACAGTTTAAAGTGATCGAACAACTAGAAAGGAAACACTTCCGAAGGACTCTTAGGCCAACAGGTAGTCGGCGACCCATGAGATGAACTTGCCTTGGACGTAGGGGTTGAGGCGACAAGGGGATCGACCCCAACAACTGGTTGTTTGGGGTCTTCTATCAGTCGAGGTTTCTTGAGTCAAGGTTCGAAAGGAACCTCTTTGGTCTTCTCCGAATCCTCGATTACCGTAACCTGCGTCGGTGGTGGAGGAATGGGCTTCGGCAAAACTGAAGAAGTGGCCTTGACGAGGGCTTTGGCGAGAGGTTTGGAGGGCTTCTTGGTCTTCTTCAATAAGGTCGCCTTCTCAGCCTGACTCATTTTTAGAGTGTTTTTGGTGATCGGAGGGATGGGATCTGACGCAGAACCTAATGAAAGTTCTGCGATCAGGATGGTTTCCTCGTCGGGCGAATCGTCAGTCGCCGGATAATGAATCAGTTCAGTAGCGATAGAAGGAGGCACCAAGGAGTCATCGGCGTCTTCGGGTTTAAAAATCGTCACTACACAGAGAAGAATGGGTTGAGACAGAAGCTATCAGAGCAAGGTGAGAGGAAAAGGAGCCGCGGATCAGTCAGAAGTAAGATACTTACACCCGTGCTTGTACAACCAGGCTTCACTGGACAGAACAGCCATACTTCACTCTGTTTTGACCAACTTCTTGTAAAATGCCTTGAAGGCATCGGCTCGATCTTTGGGGAACTTGGATACCTTAGCTATGGGATCGTCGGGATGGGCCTAGTTGGGTAGGAGTTAGAGATCGGTCCCCTTCATGAAGATCCATTGTGGATGTCATCCCTTATTGCTCGAAGGAGTCTTGATAAGGACATAACGATTGGGTTGTTTATTCAGCTGCCGAAGACCAGGTTCCTTCGACCTGCCAACAGTGAATAAGGCAAAGAAGAAGTCAAGACCGGGGGTGATCCCGATCTCCTGGCATAGGGCTATAAAGGAAATTAAATGGATGTACGAGTTCGGCACAAGCTGTGCAAACCCGACACCCACGAAACATAAGAAAGAAGAGATGAATTCGTGAAGTGGGAACCGAACCCCGTATTTGACAAGGTACAGAGGGACAACAACCCATTCGCCCTCGGGTCTCCAGAACATTTTCTCTCCAGACTTGGGTATCCGAAGCTTGTACTCCTTTGGAATGTTGAAAAGGGTTCGGATATCGTTTAGTTGGGAAGGAGAGACAATGGATGGCATATTAATGTGGGAAAAATCCTATTCAGAGTGATAAGCGTTGCGAATCTTAGCTTCGACACTTATAGGAGTAGGAAGAACAGAAGGTTTTATGGTTTCAGAGGGTGGTGCCGGCAGTTCCATTGGAACGAGATCAGTGGTGAGAATGGAAGAAGGAACGAGGATATCATGGATGCTAGAAGTTTACTCAGGAGTAGAATCAGCCATTAAAGCAAATACATGCAGAAATGAGCTTGAAATCAAAGAGGTTTAGGCTGAAAATGAGATGTTCGCCTGAAATCGCCTTTGCCGGAAAGTCTGAAAAGAGGTTTTCAAATAAGGAAGTCTGGAAAAAGTGACAGCGATGGTGGGGTTAGGGGTTTATAAGTATAGCTGCATGAAACCCAAGGGCGGCTATTTATGGAAGGTGGGGCCGACTTTGGGAGAGCGTGTGGAGTTTCGAAAAGCGAGGAGAAATCGCTTGGGTTCCCCAAAAAATTCATCATTAGCTGACACGGCTCTTCGAATTTAGGACCTTTCAAAGTATCCGATTATAACAAGAGACTGGGGGGCAATGTTCAGGAGCATTTTACCAATATCCAGGTGGGTCGAAGGCATAGCAGGAGAAGGGGCTGGTAAGCCCGATGGGCCGAAGGCCTCGGATATGCTGGATGTGTTCGGGTTTGGTATCCGAGTCCTTTGGGCCGGAACTCATACCAGATGATGGGTTCGATGGGTTTGGGCCTGTGCAGTGGGCTGTCCCGTGTACAGAGTCTGAAGTCTTAGCCGTATTTGAATAAGGTAACTCCAAAGGTAGTGTTTAGATTGGATTCCACTTCCACCTTTTAAGGGGATTGTGCAGGACCCAAATTATGGGAATTACCATGTTTTGGGAGTCTTAATTCGACTCGGAAAAGGATTATAAGATGATGAGAGTACTATAAATACAAGGTTAGGGTTACGATTAAGAGGTAATACATCTTTGAGCACTAAACACTAAAGCCTCCATTGTTAAACCTTGTGAACAGCCTGTACTTATTCTCACACCAGAGCTATCCCCCGGCGGCACAAGCCGTCAAGCTTCGTGTGTGATCTGTTATTGTGCAGGTTCAAGCGCGTGGATTCTGTGATTGGACGCGCCGGCGAAACTTGGCGTTAACACAATTAATACATTCAACTTCTAGTCAATTTGTCCTTGAGTTGGCTTTTGTAAATTTTGTGTGTATTGTTGAATATATAGTTTCCCTTATCTAACCTATCTTGCACATCTCCTTTAGCGACGGATCAGGCGACGATTCGATCCGTCGTTATATATAGAATCGTCGTATTAGCTTTTAGCGACGGTAAACATATAACGACAAACAACCTATAGCGACGGACCGAATCATCGTCCGGTCTGTCGCTAAAGGGGGGTATACAAGGTATGTTAGATAAGGGGTGAGCTTAAGATCCAGACCGTATATATATATATATATATATATATATATATATATATATATATATATATATATACAATCCTGTTCCCTTAAAGAGCATTCCTATTTAAAAGGCTCCGTGTTTTTCATTCTCTCTCCTCACTCAGTGATGATAGACGACTGAGCTCTCAAACTAGTTCATTTTCCATTCGAATCTTCACAAAACTTCTCCAAATCTTTTGAAAATCGAAGTATGCCACAGAAATCGAATTCGAAGCCCTCAGTTCGTAACCCTTGATCCCCTCAAGAAAATTGATTGCTGCAAAATCGAAGCCCTTGAAATCTCAGTTCGATCCTTCTCATGCCCTAGAATCGAAGCCCTTGAAATCTCAGTTCGATCCCCCTCAAGCCCTAGAAAAGGGTTAGGTTATTTCATTGCGCGCCAATGAGGAGAAATCCTTATCGGAAAGCCCCCTCTTTCTTGGGAATGATCTGGTTGTCAATATTGTGAGTTGTAATACTAATGATGAATAATTGTTGAAAGATAAAAAATGTGTTTATTGAAGATAAGTGATTTGTGATAAATGTTTATTCAATTTTTGATATAAATATAGGGGTTTGTCATAAAGTATTTGTTGTAAGTTTGGCTTCTTACATGGACCTCCACTTACTCATTTTTCAAAATCACCGGTATAAAGTTGTCTCAGTTTTGTTTTATTATTATTATAATAGTAATAAAACAGAAATTTTTTATATAAAATATAATATTTTTTATAATATATATAAAGTTATTTATTTTATTAGATTATAATTAGAATATATTATATTTTATATAAATTTTTTATTTTATTAGAATATTTTATTGCACAATGATGAATAGTAAAATCAAATTTTCGTCGAATTCGCCCGTGATTTTTTTCCCTGTACGTCCGTGATTATATTTAAATAGTGCCCTGCCATTCTCCTATAAATAGGATGCTTAGTTAAGAAATGAAAATCATACCAGAATCAGAGAATTCTTCTTCTATAATATTGTGCGTATTTCTTTCTAGTATAATAATACTTTGAGTGTTACTAATACTGCAAAATTTTCTTAAGAATATATCCGCTATACCAGTCATATTTAGTCTTCTACTAAAGTAAAGATATTATTTTTTTCGTAAGGGATATTATTTTCGTTCAATATTCGTAAGAAATATTATTTTATTTCATATTATATAGTATGTAAGTGATATTATTTCGTTTCATATTCCTAAATCTACATTTATTTTGATTAGTATTTGTTTTTATAATCCCTGAAATTAGTAGAATATCCTTGAATTTTGCGCTTCATCTAGTATCGTTTCATTGGAATATTGGTATGAACTTTCTTATTAAATTTCAATATTTTCATTCGGAGTACTATTCACTCGGATACTATTCACGATAAAAATGGTTTCTTTTCTGTCCAAATTATTTTTCAACCATAAAGGCCTATAAACAAACACAACCGTTCACGAATCGGTTCAGTTCGGTTCAAGTTCGAGTTTGATGCCTTTCCGAGTCGAGTTCGCTCATAATTTTACGTTCGATTGCTTAATCTACCATGTTCGTGAACCATGTGGTTCAGTTCGTCTGTGTTCGCGAATAATTTGGGTTCGGTTCGGTTCAAGAAGTTCGAGTAGTGCGATTTCTAACACGTGTTCAAGTGGTTTGATTTCTTACATGTGAATTTTATTAACCAACTTGAAAGTTGACAATATAATCAGCAAACGTGGTTTGTCAAAATGTTCGCGAACTTGATCACGTTCGCGAACGAGCATGTGTTCATGAATATTCGCAAACATTCGCGAACTCGATCACATTCGACTATGTTTTGCGAACTCGATCATGTTCACGAACAACTAACGATCGAACTCGCACATGAGTGTTGGTTCGATAATGTTACTCGAACATGTTCGAGTTCTACCAACAGTGTTTGAGTTCGATCAACAATATTCGAGTTCGAAAGTTCGAATCGATTAGGTAAAATTAGGTAATGCATTAACGACCTATTCAGTGTAAAATTAGGTGTTACATAGTACATGGTGATTTACTATTAAGAATTTTAAAAAATAAATGGGATGATTTCTTAAAATCCCAATATAATATATGAACAAAAAAGAGAGTATTGCTATATATATGGCTACAAAATTATATTCACCTGAAATACTGACATGTGATGTGATATAGTATAGGATTTGGATCCTCTTCAATACATATTTTCCACACCATTTATTTGATCTTAACAATTTTGTTAATAGTGATTAAAATATATTATTAAATAGTTGATTTCAATCCTACCAAAAAATAAAATTATTAAAAAAAATTATTATTAAAAATTTAAAATAAATTTCAACTATTGAAATTTTAATGAAAACTATTCATAATTCATCAAATGGTGAAAAAATGACACGTTACTTTAATTTTTGAAACAATTATAATACTGAAAAATATAAATTAATTGTTCGATGTTAGTTTTAGTTATACTATCTAAAATTATATTTATACTTAATAAAATTTGAGGGGATGTATAATGGATGAGAGCCGAATCAAATAAATATAAATACAAAGTAATTAGTTTATTGACTAAAATACAGTTTAGACCCGAAAGTTTGTACGGTAGTTGAGGTTTGCACTACAAATGTTTAAAACGTATTTAAGTGCACCCTAATAATCTTTCACGCTAAACAAAATGTACCTTTCAAGAAACCACATTTGTAACTTCAACCGCATAAAAGCTCACAATTTGTGGATGGAATGCAGTGTGATTATGCAATGCGATTTTTATTGTGACACCCCAAAAATAGGTATACATCACCCACTTTGAGTAGTCAATTACATGGAACATAAATAACTATAACTTTATTAATACAACATAAAAACTGTGAGTTTAAATACAAATATTGTCTTCTAGACAATATTTATACTCAAATAAGTCTTCATTACAATTATTGATACATTATTTTATAAAAATGGTGAGGACTACTAAACAACTTTCTAGAACCATCATTCCATACCCCGACTAGTACTCGCTACATTATCGCCTTCTGAGAAGAAAAATGGAACCATCATCTATTCACGAATAAGGCACTATTCACCGAAAAATAAAATTTTCTTCTTTTTGTCCAAAATATCTATTATGGATACTAGCTTTGTAGTCGGTACATTTTTCTTCTTAGGAGGCGATAATATATAATTAAAAATATTTAAAAATATATAATATATAATTTTTATGCTACTAATTCACATTATGAAAATTATTTACACTTAAACAAATATATTTAAAAATCTTATGTATAACACAAATAATAAAAAAATCAATATACAAATTACAACTATACATGAATAATATGCAATGAACTATTGTGACACCCCCAAAATAGGTATACATCACCCATTTTGAGTCGTCAATAACATGATACAGAAATAACTACAACTTTATTAATACAACATAAAAACTGTGAGTTTAAATACAAATATTATTTTCTAGACAATATCCACACTCAAATAAGTCTTCATTACAATTATTGATAATGTAGCGAGTACTAGTGCAATAGATAATGAGGACTTATTTGAGTGTGGATATTGTCTAGAAGACAATATTTATATTTAAACTCACAGTTCTTATGTTGTATTAATAAAGTTGTAGTTATTTCTGTACCATGTTATTGACGACTCAAAATGGGTGATGTATACCTATTTTGGGGGTGTCACAATAGTTCATTGCATATTATTCATGTATAGTTGTAATTTGTATATTTATTTTTTTATTATTTGTGTTATACATAAGATTTTTAAATATATTTGTTTAAGTGTAAATAATTTTCATAATGTGAATTAGTAGCATAAAAATTATATATTATATATTTTTAAATATATATAAATTTGGTTATGTAACCGTAACACCACCGCACCACATGTAATCGCAACCGCAAGTAACCACATAGTTGTAGTTGTTAATATTAATAATCGCATATTGTGGTTGCTGTTGCAGTTGATGCTTATAACTGCACCATATCGGATCGCGTTCTACCATACTTTGAGGTTTAAATTAGTCAAAATGCACATAAAATTCTTTTTAGCACAATAAAATGCACCCCAAAAATTGTTGCGTTAAACAAAATGTACCGTCACTTTTAAATGGTTAAAACATCCAATTTTTGTGTGTGGAAATTTTGGTTTACACTCAAATATATTTTAAATATTGAGATACATAACTCAACAACCCAACAAATTTTAATGTGCAAACTAGATTTTAGACTAGTTTATTTTATAAGCCAAGCTATACATACTCCCTCCGTCCTAGGATAAAATTTTTGGTGGACTTTTCACGCATATTAAGAAGATGAATGGAATGACAAAATTGTCCATAATAATGTTATTAAATATGAAGAGAAAATTAGAATAAGATATTTAATGCTACGGGTATAATAGAAAAATATGTGTAAAAGTTTAGTTATTAAAGAAAAATAGACATTTAACATGAGACTATCCAAAATAGTAATAAGAACTTTTATCATGGGACGGAGGGAGTATTTAACAAAATACAAATTATTTTGAATTTTCTCCTCACTCAATAAATTATCTGGACCGTCTAAAATTTAAGATAAATTCTATCGTCTATGTAATATCGGAGTCACGAGAGACAGCTAGTTCTCCAAATATTACCGAATTGAATAGTAAAATGAAGGGAAAAAAAAAGCTGGAAGACGTAACCAAACGCGGCATATGGGAAGAAAGAAAGCACGACTATATACAAGTACAACGTGGAATTGCATAAAAAAAAAACAGAAGACAAAAGGAAGGACAGGTGTCCGGAAGACGGATTGTGCAAGCCCTAATTTTTAACATCACTACGCTACCAATTCCAATTCCAATTGCCGGAGAAGAATTAAGAAATCGAGTAAAAGGAGTACCCAGCCATCATGTATTACGCTTCTCACATCTTTCGTCACTCTAAAAAGGTTCAGATTTCGCAATTTCCACTCTGTTGTTTTCCTTCTTTTTGTTTACATGTGTAATGACATATTTACGTAGCTGATGGATTTTGATTCAAAATTAATTGCGGATGTAACTGTGAGTGCATTAGGTATGCTGTTTAAGGATATATCTGTAGTCTAATCTGACAAGTTAAAGGTCGTGTGTAATCAGAAAATTACTTAATATATTCGAGCTAAGACCAAAGGGAAACACTCATTTGTTTCAAATTATTCGATGTGGGGGGATGGGGGAATATTTATGTCTAAATGCATTGGAATCATATGGTCAACTGACTGATTAAAGCTCCAATTTGATCTGATACTCGTACTGTATTATGTTATCAGTGGCAAAGCCAGATTTTTGATCCAGTGGGGTCAAAATATTGTGATCCTATAAATAATTTGGCGGGGGTTCAGGGGCTGCGCCCCCGAGCCAATTTATTTATATAATTTTGTGCTTTCCGACCGGTTGCATATGTAAAACATGTATTTGGTTACAATATTGTTAATATAACAATATTGACATTATATATATATATATATATATATATATATATATATATACACACACACCCATTATTGACACCTACTACTCATTTCTAATCACAAATTTGTTAATAAATATTTAAATTCCTTATGTTATGAAAATAATCTAAATTAGATTATTATTTATTTTAAAAATATTAGAGGAAGATGCATACATAAAGGAGTAGAAGTAATATGAATTTGAGAAAGTTATAAAAATTTTAATTTGACCCCGTATATTAAATAATTTATAAAGTTTAAGTAGGGTCAATTTGTTCATTACACTTAAATTTCTTCTAAATTTATCATATATTATAAAATATTTTTTTTCCAGTGGGTTCAATTGACCCCACAAGTTCCAACGTGGCTTCGCCACTGTATGTTATGGTGAAGACTTACGAATTAATGTCTACCGCATGTTGTTATTCTTCGACTATTGTCTGTTTATCACATGCAAAGTAATAAATCCACCGTCCCAATTGTATCTTCCTAGTTTTTTTTCACACAACAGGATTGGTAGTAGATTGTGACCTTATATACCGTGTTCCAACGTAGGATTGAGGTGTCACAAATTGGTTCACCTTTTGAGTTTTGTGAAGTCAAAATCGGTTGATCCTTGATTATTGTGAAATCTGTCTGCTTCTGCTAAATGTTCAGCTTTGATACAATGAATATGCATCTTATTGAATGACAACATGAATGTTAAACTTACATGCACATCTGATTTAGTTAAAATTGTATAATAGCCAGATTTGCTGTCGGTGCTTATGTGTTAACTGTGTTTATGTTGTGTCTTTCTATAAATTGAGGTCATATTTTCCCCAGCACAATTCGGCCTGCTTCCTTATAGTCAAGTAGCTGATTATGGGTTATTAATAATTTTTAATTTTGGGACAATCACATTACTTTTTGGATAAGAGTAATAAGAATCTTATCTGAAGCCATTTGCATTGGTGGTTTGGACAATTTCACATTTTTACCAACTTTGGAAGCCTTGAAAAGTCGCAAGATTGTTAATGGCCAGTAGTCAAACTTTACACTATATGGAGGTATAGATCGTCCTATTCAGTAGAAGGATTGCATGGAAGTAATGAACTGAAGTATTACAAATTTGCAAGATCAATGCATTATTCACAAAATTAAAAATGTAGACCTACAAGTTAAAATACAAAGATAATAGAGCATTGGCTGCTGATGCAAATCAGGACCAGTATCATAGAGAGAAGATGAACAAATAAAGACGACAATACAACAGTTTGTCACACTCAATTTTTAGCTTAAGGGCCATGCAAATGCGAGCTTGAGTCTAGTTCAACCAACAGCTTTGTGCTATGATATGGAAAACCCCTCTAACCTACCTGTCTAAGCACCTACCTAAGGGGATGTGGTTGATTTCTTTTTATTGTTGATCATATTAGTTTGACCTTGAACTTGATGACATAGACTATCAGTGACATATTTGCTTGGTACTTGGTAGCAAAGATAACGATTGGTTGTTTCGTTTAAGTTTCTGGCTTGTTTTATCTCTACGTTACATATGATACTGAACTTTTTTATTTTTTTGTTATTCAATCTACAGTTAAAAAATGCTCCAGGCTTATTACAACATGATCATGCCATCTTCGTCCGTTGTCTTGCTAGCGATGCACGCCCCTTCATAAACAGTGGAGATGGTAAGTAGCTGTCATTATCTAATCATAAAACCATTATTTCTTGCTGTATTGTTCTATATGGATGATGATTTGTTCAGGTACATTGTTTTTTAATTTAGAGGAGAAAAAGATACGACTTGTTTTCCAGACGGATGCGCTTTATGTAAAATTAGAAAGTTTCCTCCTGGTTTTGGTATTCAAGCACGGTAGATAAGGAATATACTGTTGTGATTATGTGAAACATGAGAAGCTGATTCATATTGTTACTCACTGTGGAACTTAGAGTAGGTACAAACTTGATATTGTTCAGTTTATAGCCTACTGTATATTGATGTAGATAGTTATACACTTGTGTTGTTCACAATTATGTTTAGAAGTTTTTCCCAGTATTTTTTTTATAAATCTTGGAGTGTTTATTCCAAATTTTGTAGTTCAGTCCAAACGTGTACATTCACATTGTGTAGGCATAGGGCTTTGCTAGCTAGTTAGCATTTATATAACTTACGAGAACACCTGTCTTAGTATGAATCTTATAACTATGTATGGTGTTTGAGGAGATATGTAGTCTTGGTTCTTTCTTTACGTAAAGTTCATTGATTGTGTTATTTCTCAGATATTTTGAAGCTTCGTCGACTTGGTTATGTGCCTCGAGAAAGGGATGGGGCTCGCAGTTGCAACGCTTCAACTACTACCTGCTTTAGTCACAGCTATAGCACAATAAATCCTGCCATGGTGATTAAATCCATACAGTATTTTTTGCAATCCTCCATTCCCCCTTAACCTCCTACTTGTGTTTTCCTCTTTTGTTACTTAATCCTTGCAGTGTGAAGATATGTTATCACTCCCAGCGTCTACTGAAGGGGATCACTTTTGCCTTTAAATTTTGTCCCTAGACAAGAGTCACTTGCTGATGGGTCAAAGTTTTTAAAATTATCTTAGTTAACTAGTTCACTAAATTGGCCTGTTCATAGTTAACCATATTGATTAAGCTACCATAAGCAAATACCATGAGAAATTAATTCATATAACGTACTGTTAAAGCCAAGGTTATGAAGTCGTCGCTTAATCACCGACTAGTCGTCTGGTCAGTGTTTGCTGTCCAAGTCGAGAGCTCGCCTTGTGTTCCGTATCTAAGTTGCGCGATTTGAAAAATTGGTTGTCGCCTAGTTGTGGAAAATCGACGATTTACTCGATTTGGAGGTTAATTGACTGACTAGGCAACAATTGAAAAAAGGGCACAATCTGGAAAAGGAAAAAAAAAGAAAAGGAAAGGAAGAAGAAAAGAAGAGATCTCTGCTGTCAGAAGCTTCCAATCGCCATCGCCAGAGTCGATTGCCGGTGCCATCTTGTTTGTCGCCGCTGTAGTTTGTGTCGACCTTACCTCTCTCGATCTTGTCCATACTCCATGCCCATCTAGCCCTTGCTGCTCTGTTTACGTAAGAAAATAATTTAAGGGAATCTGAGATTTAATAATATCTTGGCCAAATTCAGTTTAGTACCCTGAACTTTTCTTAAACTTTAGATCTAGTTCTTTAAGTTGCAAACTTTTCATCCCTGCTTTTCTTTCGTAATCACGTCTAAGTTTTCTGATTTTACATTTTAACCTTTGGATCCCCATATTTTCAGTATTAGCCCTGCTCATTTATTTAGTTTTCAGTTAGGTCCCTCTAAATGTGTATTTGTAAATGAGATATAAATTTGTATTATTTGTAAATGAGATATAGATGTGAAATGTGAACATATTTTTATTTTTAAGGGTATTTAAGAGTATTTGTGAAATAGTAATATATTTGTGAGAATTTCTTTTATATTTAATGTAATTGAAGTAAAATATTTGTATATAATTTTACATGTATAAGATATACATAGAAAATGACTTGTCGACTTATGAGCGAGCGACTAGTCGGGTGCCTAGTTGATTAGTCGATTAAGCTTCTGGCTACCGACTCAACTCGACTTAACGACTTGACAGCTATGATTAAAGCAATAATAGTCTTTCTTAAAACCCATTCAATTAGCAAAACTGACACTCTTTATAGGACGGAGGAGTGTTACACATGAAATGACAAGGTTAATTTACGATTTCATGTTAACTTGTGCAGGTAACATCTATAGGAATACAGCAAGGAAATTCTGTAAGGGCGACAATAGAACTGGAAGGATTGGTTGGTTCAGTTCTTGGTCGAGGATTCTCAAGGTAAGTTCTACCAGAATCCTCTGATTATTTTCACACATGTGCCTGATCGTATGCTTTTTATGCCAGTGCACAGGGACAATCTAGGAGTTTTTCTACTGATTCAGGTATGGATGGCCTCACGACATCATTTTGGTAGAATTCATTATTTGACTATATAGACTTTTTGTGTTTAGAAATGGTCCTATTTGATGACCATTGAAAAACAAGTTTGGTTATTGTCTAAATGCTTAAGAGCATCCTGAGCCAAATAGTGCTCTTGACTAACTCATGCTGTGGAATGATTTGAGATGAATATATAGTAGAAAACTTGTTGACAAGTGAAACTATACTTCTATTGCGTTCATGGGTTTTCTTGAACTAATTGTCTGGTAAAAGATAAGTATATTCTTAACCAATGTCTTAGCCCTACTGAGCTATTGCAACCAGATATTAAATAATATGAACAATTGAAACTAAAGATAAACATATGAATTCAGCTAAGTTTAACTTGTTGATACGATGACAAGCCTGAATTCAACCTGATTAAAATGTTTGGAAAATGTAGTTTGTTTTAAGCAACCGACAAAACTGTTTGTTACAGATAACATCGTGTTGTTGCATCCAAGCATATAAATATAGGAATGGGTTAGTTATAATAAAAAAAAGTTGCCATCCCTCCCTTCCCCTCCTCCTCATGAATTCCTTTCTACTAGTCTCACTTTTGTCAATTCTTATTGAGCTATCTACATCCGTGATGTTGAATGTTATTCACTGAAGCATAAAACATGTTAGGCATCATCATATAAAATGAGTTACATTACTTGTCCAACTTTATATGACAGGATAACAGTGTTAGTTTGTTAAAGTGTTCCATATGAGACAAACCCTCTGTTAATTAAATTCTTCATCATATCTGGATAAAGTATGAGGGAACCTGTGACCTTGTGTTGTACAAGCTTTCTTGTTGTAACTTTTGTGCGAACATCTATTAAGTAACCATTATGTCAGTAGAACCAAACTGCAGAAGATCCTGTGTGGTCAGTTTAGTTATTTCATTGGTTTTGTGTTGAGCATTACTTAACTTGAAAGTAAAAAGTTGTCTTCCTAAATGTAACAACTTTCTTTCGTTCATGTGGTACAAAAAGCATAAATATCGTAATTTGGTCATAGTTCTGAGATTTTCATGGTTTGAATAAAAGAATCACATTAATTTTCCAATATATTTGCCAATATGTGATGGTTGTCTGCTTTTCTCAGTAGGTTTTATCTGAATCTAGTTTTTTTAGAGGGTCTAGATAACTAATAGTGCATTTCGTAACGAAACTTACCAGGAATTTGTGCATTTACTTTCAGGCCTTCCCCCACACCAAGAGATTGGAATGCCTTCTCTTTCACCGACGATGACAGAGGCATGCATCTTTAAAGTTTTGAAGAGTTGCTCTATTCTTTATTTAAAAATTGTTCTCGAAATGATTGTATCCCTGTGAATTCAGGGTAATATTGCAAGGTGGTTGAAGAAAGAGGGTGATAAAGTTTCTCCCGGTGATGTTCTTTGTGAAGTTGAAACAGTATGTCCGTTTCTTTTGTATATCATAATGTTTTCCTTAATTTTACCTTAATCATATGATAAACTGTATAGTTCTTTGTGTACATCTGTTTAATTTGTAGGATAAAGCAACAGTTGAGATGGAATGCATGGAGGAAGGCTATTTAGCTAAGATACTGCATGGGGATGGGGCAAAAGAGCTTAAAGTTGGCGAGGTATTGATTTGACACATTGTTAGGGATCTTACTCTGATTTCTGATTTCCTTTAAAATAATAATAATAATAATAATAATTATTATTATTATTATGTTTTTTGTTGATAAAAGATTGTTGGAGTTGCAGAGAATGTACACAACCTAATCTAACAACAATCTATTGAGTCTATGTTTGTCCAATTGCTTTAACCTTAAATTCTAGTTTGAGATTATTTAGGTAATCTGACATTAGATTAGTTTTCTGCTTTTGGTTCACTTGTTATTTGTTTTACTGTATTCCATGATCTCATCTCACAAAGTCACTTTTCCGTTTCCTCCCCCTTCTCCTTCCTCTTCTCTCCTCACCTACTGCACTACTTGTTTATCAGTACTTGTTTATCAGTATAGCCTATACACTTGTTGGTTCATTCACTGGAAAGTTTTGGACACATCCAAATTTCCTAGGTTGTTTCTTTTTAGTCCACAATTTCTACTTCCCTGTAGCTAAGCAATAATATCTATCCTAATTGTATGTTGCGATGATACTTGTCTATCTTGATGCTTAATTTATCTATTCTCAAATAAGTGTATATTGAAATTATTGATTTTTCTCGCAACTCTTATTTGTATTTTACTTATTGGTTCTGTTCGGAAAATATTCTGCCTCATACATTTAAATTTCTACTTGAAATCAACTGGAAAGCTAATCCATTCTATGTATAAAAGCTAGCTCATATGTGCCTCATAATTTTTTTCACCATATGTAATCCTTGTTACTTCAGCTCTAACACCTGCGATGTTACCTACAGTGTTCTAAAACTTTCCCCGCCTAGGTCCACTTAATCCCCCACCTGGGCCCCAGGCAGTCCGCTACTACCTCAATTTGGCTAGGCACCTAGGTCCTAGCCTAGCAGAATCGGACCTTTACTTTGAAGTTGTACAATACTTAAAATGAATTTGTTAAGTCTTAAAAGATTGTTTTCTTGATAATGTTTCATGTAAAATTTTAAAAAATTACATATACTATATGCTTAGTATAGTATAACAAGTATGTACAATAGAAAAATAAATAAATTAGATCGCCTAAGAAAACACTTAGGCACCCCCTCCTCCGCCTAGGTCCGCCTAACGATTTTTAGAAGACTGGTTACCTAAGTTGTTTCTTTTTTGTTTTCCCCAGTTTTGTGGAATCATTCGACATTGTTAAAAGCACCAACTCCAGTTATATGTTTTCCTTGCTAGTAATCCATTATGACATCGTTATTCCACGTCAATTTGGTGGACAAATGTCTTGAATGCCCGACATTCCCGACATTCTAGTCTGTAGAGGTTATCTGTCATTTTTCTAAATTCAAGTAACAAATGATGACTTTGTAGTGTGTGTGTATATATATGATCCAAAATAAGCATGATTTTTTTGTGAGCATTGCATTAATTGGATTACTGTTTGGTCAATAATCACTTGTACTGGTTTCACTTTCTCCTTTATAGTCAGCAATAAGTAAATTTCATTTTGAAACATGGAAAATTAAATGTTTTCTTGCAGGTCATTGCCATAACTGTTGAAGATGAGGATGATGTGACAAAATTTAAAGATTACAAGCCTTCAAAGTCCGATGATGCAGCTGCCCCTAAAGAGCCTTCTGTTTCTACTCCACCCAAAGAAGATGTAGCTAAGAAACCTATCACTTCTCCAGAGCAAAATGTTTCGAAGCTCAGTGCAGCACAGGAGGCTGGGACTCGAATTTTCGCTAGTCCTTTGGCTAAAAAGTTGGCTGAAGATAACAACGTATATTATCTAAATCAAAATTTACAACATTAGTAATCTTTGATATAGGATATATTTTGTATATTATCCATTTCTTTTAATATGTTTGATTTGATGAAAGCCTAATTTCATGAATCAGGTACCTCTCTCAAGTATCAGAGGAACGGGGCCTGATGGACACATTGTAAAGGCTGATATTGAAGATTACTTGGGTATTGTTTAATGTATCTATTTGTATTCTGAGGTTCTATGAAGCTCTTAATTTATTTACTATATTACTTTCTTTTCGAGGTCCTGTGCTTTCAGGCAGTATAACTGCTCACTTGAAAAAACTGTCCCCTATGAAATTCCCCACTACGAGGAGTTGGCAAAAGTTGTAGTTCATTTGCAGTAGTCAATTGGTTGGGTTATGAACAATTTACTAAGTTTTTATCAATTATTGTTTATTTGTTTACACTCCCCCTTTCATGTAGCTTCTCGTGGAAAGGAAGGTTCTCCGGCAGCCCCCAAGACTGATAAGACTGCAGTTTCAGCTTTAAATTATACAGACATCCCTCTTTCTCAGATAAGAAAGGTAATTTTGGTATCTTCATAACATTGTCCTTATACCCCTTAAATTTATCAAAACAATTTTAAGTTTTGGACAGACATCCTTTTCCAAACGCAGACCCAATTCAATTTATTTCTTTTGGGTTATGTTTGTTTGCAAGGATTATACTTAGATAAGAATATTAATTCTAAGTGTCTTGTTTATTTTCAAATTTAGACTTGGGACTATGTCTAGGGATTATAGAATGGCTTAATATAGTCTTGGATTATAATATTTGCAAACAAACATGGCCTTGGAGTTTTCAAAACTCTATTCACCATTATCCATATCTCATTTACTAGCAAAGCTTCGTCTTTCGTTATCTAATTCATGCTATAATCTTGACAGGTCACAGCTTCACGCTTGTTACTCTCAAAGCAAACAATTCCGCATTATTATCTGATGGTAGATACATGTGTTGACAAACTTATGGAGTGAGTGTTGATCACAACTTATTTGTAAAGTTAAATGTAACTACACTTTCTCAAGTCTGATGTGCCGACTCTATCTGCAGGTTGAGAGGGAAACTTAATTCACTACAAGAAGCTTCAGGGGGGAAGAGGATATCTGTTAATGATCTAGTAATTAAGGTATTAGTTATTAATTATCCAAGGTGAACTTTTTTCAAGACTTTACAGGAAACACATGGGAGAATGGTTTCAATTCCTTTGATTATATTATAATGCCTGGGTTATTTTTAGAATGAAGTAGCAACTGCTTGGGTTGGGAATTTTTATGTGATCATCAATATGGGAGGTTATAGACTACTAGTAATCTGCTGTGCCTCTTCAAGCTTGTCACTTGCCAATTATAGGAGTCTTTTGGTCACTGTCAGTTGTAAGAGTCTGTTGGCCACTTGTCATATATCTTCTATCACATATACCCCCGCTTGATACATGCACACAATTAAAAAGAAGAGGAAAACAGTGTCGCACACTTGGAAAAAGTAAAATCCACCACAGCACAGAAAATGTTGAATTGGTCTTCAAAATAAAATGTTGAAATGGTCTTCAAAATTACTCAACCAGTTAACTGTAAGGGAACTCTCATGCAGGCTGCTGCTTTGGCACTTCGAAAAGTTCCTCAGTGCAACAGTTCATGGACCAATGACTATATTCGCCAGTAAGTATAGGACAATGAACATTATATTTTAGTAAGCATACAACACCATAATGACATCTTGTGTGGCAAATTATACAGGTATCATAATGTGAACATTAATGTTGCAGTGCAAACAGATAATGGATTGTTTGTCCCTGTCATTAGGGTGAGTCATATTCCCAAGTTAATGCCCCAAAATATTCATGCTTGCGAGCAACATTTTATGTTTATAATTTATATCTTCAAACCATATACTGGGATTTGTAGGATGCTGACATGAAAGGCTTATCCAAAATCGGCGAGGAAGTAAAGCATTTGGCACAGAAAGCCAAAGACAACAACTTAAAACCTGAAGATTATGAGGTTAGAATTATACTTGAAAGTAATTCACTTAATTTACAGCTGGTCTGCTTGGGACATTTGAACATGATTATTGAGCATCCTCTTTACAGGGGGGTACATTTACCGTGTCAAATTTGGGAGGGCCATTTGGCATCAAGCAATTTTGTGCCATCATTAATCCTCCTCAGGCAGGCATTCTCGCAGTTGGTTCTGGTGAGATTGGTTTATAGTGCAGTTCCTTAATCCTGAACATGATTTCTTAGTATCATACCTTAATAAATCATCCCATAATAAATTGTTGTTGAGCAGCTGAGAAGAGGGTTATACCTGGTTCGGGTCCTGATCAATTCAAGTTTGCTTCCTTTATGTCTGTAACACTGAGCTGTGACCATCGTGTTATTGATGGTAGGTTCCTCTGACAAATGCTTTCAGATAATGAATGTCCAAGGCCATTTAACATGTTATTTGATATAATAAATTTGGCACTGTCTGTAGGAGCTATTGGTGCAGAATGGTTGAAAGAATTCAAGGGCTACATTGAGAATCCGGAGACAATGTTGCTTTAGAGTTATTATTATTATTATTTTTTTGTGCATCTTCAAATATTGATTTCTCTACTTATCAATCTATGAGGCGACCAACTGTTCCTTGGCTCAATATAATTGCTGTGTTCTTTTGCCCATGCGACACGGTAGAAAGTTTTAGAATAAAGGGACCTCTTCGAGTATCATGACTCGGTTTTGCCCATTGTAGAGTGTAAAGATCCCTTGAGAAGGACAGAATTCATTTGAGCAACACTTCTTGCTTTGGTTAATTTTAAGAATTTGTTGTGCATTATGTTTGCTGGTTTCAGCTGTTGAGATGAATGACTGCTAAAGATGCTTCAGTAAGAGCAAAACATAACCGAAACAAAAAATATCTCAATAAAGTAGATTTTGTTGTGTAATTTAAATTGGATTTTTCCTGTAATAAATATTTTGACCCAATATTTTTATGAGTAATTTATGGACACAAATAATATACCAAATGTTGTGTACATGTGTAAGTATTAGGTGAATCCATTAATAAGGAGGTGAACCCAAATATTACACATCATATGCTTGTGTCCATGGCATTTACTCATCTGCAGTCATGCTTCTCAAGTCTGACCGTTGACAAAGCTCTAGCAGTTGGCATCACAATCCTTTGACCTCTGCTACTTTTTAGATCATGAAAATGCGGAGCCAAATGGAGGTCGGGCTTCTCTTGGGTTTTCATATGCTCAATTGACAATGAGCAAGTTGACGATGGATGAAATTGTGGGCCAATACATGGGTATTAGTTGGATGAGCTATTGGTAGATATTAACAGTATTATCTCGAAATCAGAAGCAAAGCCAACACAACTAAATTCTATTTATAATGCCCCCCCTAATATCACACAGCAGCATGTAACGATACTCTCACTAACCCTCATTCTATGGAAGAACAGGGCATGGCAACAAGTGGAGTGTATTCCCAGTTGTGTCACTGATGCAATGTATTTAATGTGATTAGTTTGCTGCAGATAAAACACATGCATTCTAATAAACCCATAATTCACAATTTTAGTACTGCATTTTGTAACCCATCCAGAATTTACCCTCATTATCTGCACGACCCTGTTAAGAATACATGTCACCAGAAAATTATTAAATTATCAATACTCTGCGGCGGACAGTTTTGAAATAATAGCAGTATTTAAAATACAAAAAAAAAAAGTTGAACTGGAACAGCATTGAATTGGAATCCAAAAACCGTCTCAAGTTAAACTACCAACTGAAACCACCCACCATCTAGTCCGAACTTTGAAGTTTACATCCAGACACTTTAATTTAATTTTTATTTCGATCACAACCAGGTACAATACCACCTTTAATACTACTTTCTTGACCCTAAGTTTATTATATTCACATTTTCACGAGGATACATGCCTCCGCCTCACTTGGTTTAACAGAACGTCAGCTATGAGAATTTTATAATCGGTTATGTAGGATATGTTTGGCCGAAACTTTTAATTTTTATTTTCAGAAGTTTCCCGTATCAATTCTACTAAAGATCACGGTATCATAAAGAAGCTTTACAACATATATGATTTTAATTTTCCTCCACATATATTAAACTCAATATAGCTCAAAACTCTTCTAGTTTTCATTGACTTAGTGAAACTATTGAAAGTAGAATGCACACAAGTCAGTCATATTTGATACGATGAAATATATACTTTGTAACAATCTTTTTTCGTTTATTAATAAAAGAATTAAACCCATAGTTTTAAGCTATGCTTTTAAAATCATGATGATAATCATGTTAATAAAATTTAATTTTTTTGATAGCTTAAAACTAAAATAGTTACCAATCGTTGGATTACTAAAGAGGGGATTAGTGAATTTGAATATTGGTACATACGTTGCATGCTCTTAGGCAGGGGCGGACCCAAGCATGAGGCAAGGGCGGCACCTGCCCCCACTGAAATTTCTACTTCTGTATATTATGCAACCAATTTGTCTTAACTTTTTGGCTTTCTAACTAGATTTATATACTCTTCCTGCCCTCTATTGCTCTAATTAATTTTATAAGCTTAGTAGGTATTATGTGAGTTTAGATAAATAAAATTTTTTGATTGTAAGTATCTTAGTTTAGATAAATAAAAATCTTTGATTGTAACTTGTAAGTATCTTTTAACAAATATTTACCGCAAACTAGGATGCGGAAGCTGACTTCTTTGCGTAAATTCAAATTATTTGATTTCTTATTTATTTAAAATATTATTTAGAAACGAATAAAATAAAAAAATAGAATAAAACATTATCATATGCAAGATATGTCCACGATTTATTTTTCATCTTCATTTTCTATTGTCTTTCTTTTTTTATTTTACACTTCTTTAGTCACAAAATTTGTCACTTTGTAATTTGATCCGATTATAATTGTACTAAATTATGTTAGTTGGTTAAATTAATGGATGAAAAATCTTGTGAAACACGTTACGTATCCAAATATAACAGAGTATACGATAACTAAGGATTCCTTATAAGAAATTTTGGTAACTTTACGTTACAAAATGTACTTATAATCTGCATAGTATAATGTTTAATGTTGATACAGTAAAACCCCTATTTAGGAATACTCTATATAAGAATAACCTCTACAATATTATAAAAAAATTTGGTCCCAATTTGGGCCAATTATAAATAGTAATAACCTCTAAATTGTAATATGTTATATACTTTTTAAGTCCCGTATTAAGAAACTATACCTCTATATAATAATAATTTCATATATATATATATATATATATATATATATATATATATATATATAAGAGACAATATTAATTTTAAAAAACTATATTTTCTATAAAAGACTACATTTTTTATAAAAGACCACATTCTTTTTTAACTTTGCATAAATATTTTTTGAATAATAATTATTAGGGAGTTCTTATTGATATTTTTGTTAAAGTGAATATTTTTGGGTGTTCGAAAAATATTTTGTACCAATACCTCTATTTAGTAATAACCTCTCAATACATCACTCACAAGAGTAAAATTTTTTAAATTGTGCTGAGGAGTCATATAGACTATTTGTCTGTTATTTTCGCAAAGATTTTATGGAAATTCATCCGCAAACCGTCATAACTTACAGACATAGTGGGTGATTAGCCCGGTATGCCCTGTACTGGCCAAGCACTGCTGGTCGGAACAGTTTGTTCCTCTTATCCGCCTTAGGCGTGTTGGTCGTTTTACCGATCAATATATGCGTGCAAGTATTATTTCGGCTAGATTGAGAAGTAAATAGAAATTTTGAATCACAGTATTTCGTTGTAAAATCAAATATTGATTCTGAGACTGAAAAGAACAACCTTTTATATAAAGGGAATATTTTATTGGTCGTATATTCGACCTTTGCGTGTGATTAAGTATTATGCATAATATGGGGTATAATAAAGTTGATCACTTTATATACTTGCAGAGGGGTATGCTTTAATCTTTATGGTTATCTGATACACCCGGTTATATCAAAGTATAACTTTGATAGTTACTCGAGAAGAGAAGTTTAAGATCCAATAGACCGCTCAGCATAAATCTGAAAAATATTACACTTTATTATTTCGTAGAATTAATTCTTGATTATTCATTTGAATATCGTAGAAAACCTTGAAAGCTTTGTACTCTTTCATTATCAGATTATTATTGCGTAGAATGTGAGAAGACTTGATATTGATTTCTATACTTTTATTGTATGTCTTAACTTGCGGGTCAAACTTGTTGCTCACCCTTGCTAAATAAAACTTTTCAGCTAGGGATGAAGTTGCAGAAGGTGCTGCGAAGAAGAATAAAGGAAAAGGCATAGTGATAAATTAGTTATGATGAACAATATTATTATTATGATGTATTGTAAACCCTTTTTGTATATCTAAGGGGTATTTCTGTAATGTTAAGGTTAGTGGACCTGGGACTTATGTATTAACAACATATGTTAATGAGTTATGTATTCCTATTTATAATTTGAATGAGTAGTTAGATGGTATTATATTATGGATTGTGAGCTCCAAACTCGGGGGGGGGGGTCAGGTAACCCGAATTTGGGGGTGTCACAGGTTGGTATCAGAGCTGTAGGTTACAAGCCTTAAGTGGGGTGGGAAAAACCCTAGGATTATAACCATAAACAAAATCTAGAAAACTCATTTAGAGTACTAAGTGAGGGATTGCCGAAGCGTATCGATAGTGAGATATGTAGACACATAGTGTGAGAAGTTTGTACTGATAAAGTACTAATCAAGTTGTTTAAACTGATTGTAGGATGTCGGGAGAAGATAAGATGAGTACGGAGATGCCGGCGGCTGTTGCACCAGTGCCAGTAGCCGAGGTGCCAGCACAGAGCGAATCAGTTGAAGAGGTGAGAAAAGATGAACCTATGGTGAATCTTGGGAGCGATCATGATGATTATCCCGAGATGTATCTAAGTGGAAATGATGAGGCAGAGTCCGAGCAAGATAAGGTTGAGTTAAAGAATAAGATCAAAGTTGGAGAACAAGATCAGCTATCTGCAGAAGTTCAGGAACTCCTTAGTAAAGTGTTTCTCTTGGAGGAGTTGTGGAAGACGGCGCGAGCGTTACGCGAGATGACTGAAGAACGGAACGAGCTCAAGGCGCAGGTGGAAAGAATGAAGACTGAAGCTGGTGGATCACATCGATCTGTCAATATCAATTGAATTCTCTTCTCGAACCTATCAAGTTCTAACAAATGTTCGTCTAGCCAGAATGATTAGCTTAGACATTTCTTAACATAATAAGCGATGAAACTTCGAAAAATGTTATTGTAATAATATTTAATGATTATTTAATTTTGTAATTTATTTTATAAAAATTTTATTCTTAAAGGATTTTTTTTTCGAATTTGACCCCACTAAACTCCGCGGCTGGATCCGCCCCTGCTCTTAGGAAGAAGATGATTGATCTCATAATTATTTGTGTGGAGACACTAAAACAAGTATGTATGTGCTTATTGGAGAATAAGTTCACTGAACGTAGCTCGCTAAGGAATACCTAATAGAGTTTTACTTGTCTGTCAATAAGAATTCTTCTAGTGAAAGTAGTACAAATGATCCTTAGACTTAAGATCATCATAGTATGTTGTGTATAATGAATTATACTTTGACATGTCCTTTAAAATCCTTAGGATTATCAAAGGGTATGCTTAGGTGTAATAAGTTGTATATAAAAATAATGAATGATCAACATAGAATCTACCGCTTCTAGTAAAAGAAGGAAATGTCCTATGTAATTCGATAAATAAAATATAGAATTAAATAAAATAAGACATGACAATAATTCTATGTCTTATATTTAATTGGGACATTGTATGGTGGAATGATTGAATTGTACGGTAACTTAACTCAAAGGTTATTTTATGATTAATGTTGAAATCTATATTATCTGAAAAGTCGTTGATTGTTAAGGAGACTTACCCTTATTATAGAATAAATGTTATTTATTTAAATGAATTAAATAGTTTAATTTATTTATTTAAATAATATTAGAATTGTTTTAATTGATTTATTCACAACCGATGAAAAACCTAAATGGTCACACCATAAAAGAAAAATATTTTGAATATTTATTATTTAATATTTTAAAAATATTAAATATAAATTAATAAGAAGAGTCTTATTATTATTATTACTATTATTATTAGTTTACTTCATAAAAAAGTTTAAGAATTAATTAATAAAAATACTCTCATATATTCTTAATTGGATTAAGATCCCTAATTAATTAAAGAAGTTTAATTAATTAAAATAAAAACATATTTCTAAATTGTTTAGGAAGGTTGTCTACATCTATAAATAAGAAAATCTTATTATGGATTAAGGTTGGTTACACACTTAATTTCAAGAGTGAGTTGGGAGAGTAAGTATAATTATATAGAGATAAAATCTAGGATTTTGCCAAACACTCATATTCTTGAATATTTATTCTTTCTTGGTGGATCAACTCTAAAGACCAAATACTTTGATAGCTAATGTTGATCAAATGAAATAATCAAACCCAATGAATTCAAGGAGAGCACGAAGGACATGAAGTTGAACTCGTACTTGAGAAAGCTAGTTTCTACAAGGTATAAATATGATCTCCTTCTCCTTTATATTGATTGATAATTGAGCACAAAGCATGATCATGGTGATGATTTGTATAAAAAATTTTAAATTCCGTTTTATCGCGCTTCCTCTACTTTTATATGATTTGATTGCATGATCGCGCTATATACAAATCTAACAACTATCACTTTTATTTGTTCGGTCCTATATGATTTGTTAATTTCCAAACACTGCGTTCTACATGACGCATATTTCCCTTTTTCCTTTTTGTCTGTGTCGCAGAAAATGACACCTAATGTTTGGCGATCAGTGATCACTGAACATAGTTATACTTGTTGCTTTCTCCTTGTCTTTAAACACCACCTATAAAAATCTCCCACATTCAATTTTAACCTTTAAAGTGTGTTTTTTTCTCACATGTTGCCATCATTCATCCTTCCAAAGTCTTAAATATTTTAGATGACCATATAGAACTCCTTGTCTTGTATTCATCCCTGTGTCTTTCAATCCAATAGATAAGGCATGGCAATACACACAGAAATTCCACGGTAGCATAAATATAAAGTAAACTCCCCAAATAGTATTAAGCTCCTTTTTTATACCATGTACTTGGCTTCAATCTTGTAAACTATATTCAAGGGAGATCCTATGCTTCAAATATAAAATCAACTGCCTCCAGGCATCCAAACTCCCCAAGGACTCCTGTAATCAATCATCAAACTAAAACACATTCTCACCCTATAAGGCTAGCAAACTCCAAATATACAATATTCTCTCAAGCCTGTGAGAAAACTTTCCATTTCGACAGTACCGGCAGTGTCTTCAATATTGCATCCACAATACTGAAACTGATCATTTTCTCCAGTTGTCCAAGTTCCAAAATTCACAGGGTACTCTATTGCAAAAGATAGACTTGAGAAAAATAACTCTTAACTGTTGAAGTTGGGGTTGGGGAAGGACAGTGGTAGGTCATGAGCCATGGATTTTCCTAAGCTCTAACAATATTAAAAAGCAGGAATTTAGACTCCTGTGATTTTTATAGACTCTGGTGCTGTTAATGGTTTCTTGGGTACCCAAAATAGGATTTGGGGTCAGAAACTCATAGTAAGGAGAATACCTTCAACTATTACTAAAAGAAACTGAATTCAAGGCAATAGAATCCTCCACGTACAATTTTATTATTTACCATAATATCAAGAAAGCTAGATATTCCTTAAAGAAAAGTATATAGATATAGTAAATAATGCCAACTAATACTACTCAAGCTAAATAAGCATGTTCTTTGTATAGAAAGAGTAAAAACATCCAATGCAGCCAATATCTTCCGTGTCCATAGACCTCAGAAGAATAGAAAGTTAGACTCATTTCAACAAAATGACATTTTCTGTTTATCAAATTCCAGTAATCCAATTAGCTATCAACCCAGAAGAAAACCCTTAACAACAAAAATCAATTTTTTTGAAAAATAATCTCAGCATAGCAGTGTAGATGACAAACGTCAATTATTCATCACCTAAACCTTCAGTAGAGTACATTGGAATAAATATATAGCAGAAATTATACTACAACAGTTGAAAATGAACACCTTTCATTTCATATCTCAACATATCAAAATTGTACTGATTGGGAGAGAGGAACCCCACAAACCCTTAAATTAAATCGGCACGTATCGCCTCAGCATTTGCTTCCCCGTGACCGCTAATCCAACTACCACGCCACCTATAGCCCCAGCCACAGCCGCCGATCTCGGCCCAGCAGCCGCCTTATACAGAGCTCCCGTCCCGAGTCCCGCCACCACACTGTTGAAAATATCATCAGCGTCCCTCACAGCCACCATCCCGCTCTCCAACCCGGCATACATCAACCCAATCACGCCCGCCCGGTTGCCGAACTTCCGACCCGTGTGGCCAGATGCGTTAAGAATCCGATTAACCCGGAGCTTCGTGGTATCTCCCGGCTCCGAGGACTTAATACCTTCAATAAGGCCTTTTCCGGCACCGGAAACGGAGCCTGCAAGGTAGCCGATGCCAGTATAGTAAGTGAGATTCTCGCCCCAGGAGCGGCGCTGGGCGATGGATTCTTCTTGGAAGAGAAATTCGGGGGAAATGGGGAGCTTGTAGAGATTCTGAATGGGGACTTGGAGATCCTGATAGGGGTTGTAGAGACGACGATTGTCATCATTTTGATCGTCGTGATTTGACGGTGTTGGTTGGTACGCCATCGTTATTATTATTGTAAGGTTAGGGTTTTGTAATTTGGGATTGGTTTCTTTCTCAAATAAGGGGGATCGGACTATTCGTAGGGGAGAGAGGGGGAGGGAGGGGTTTGTGTTTATTGACAATATATAAATACTTAGCCCAGTTGTTAATGGTCGGTCGGTCGGTCTGAAAGTTGAACCCGTCTTTTTTCCTTTTTCTATTTCTATTTGTATTTTCACCTGGACCGGTCTACTAATAGAGATGAAAATGAGAGTTCTTTACACTTCGTTTGGCTCATATTATTTTTAAAAAAAAATTATATATAAATATTTTTAGTAAAGAATTGAAAATGTTAATAATAATAATAATATACATGGCAAAAGAAAAGGTTAAAATAAAAATTTAATTTCCCATTTTATTTCCATATACTTATTTTACGATGTGATATTATTTTAAATTTTGAGCAATATGTGCGGTGAAAAATGATAATTTATATTGAAATTTAAGTCGTTTCTAATCTATATAACATAAAAAAGTTAACTTCTAGGAAGTTCAATTTATTTTAACTTTTAATGGTATTCAGAAAATTGTTTTAAACATGTTATGTGGTTTGGAATTTTGTAAAATTATGTTCTTAAAAAAGTAATAGTAAATGAGTTTTTGATATTTCTACTTGATTTCTTCTTACATAATATATAATGATGTGACTCATTGTATGCTCATATGAAAATATCAAAAAATACGTGTAAAAATATGAGTTCAGTTAATTTTTAGAGGTCAGAAGCAATTAAACTCTAATAGTAATAGTAATATATTGGGACGGGGGGGGGGTAAAGTAAGTTTCTTCTGATTCAAAACTACTAGTAGTACTAACTAGCATATCAGCACTGATATCTGTCTTCTGCCTATGGAATTAAAGCCTGTCTTTCAAATATAATAAGTACAACACAACAATGGTTATGTAAAGGACATGAATAATACTGCACAGGGATAAGACCCTTTGTGCAGCATCGGGAGAGAACCCACTGATGCTTTCTTCTTTCTAGAAATACTTGAACCAAATTAAACACATTTTTAGGATTAGGGGAGGCAGATTTCTAGGATTCAGAATTCATTACCATTTTGTATTGTAGAAAAAGAAAAAAAGGGGAGACTGAGCAGATAGAGATGTCTGTCCATACTATCTATGTCCATTCTTTTCTGTAAATGTTATATACTCCTATTAATTATACAATGGAACAGTTAGTTATACGGTAAATGTAATTAAACTACACCATCCAATCCATGAACCTTAAGATGTAGTACTAGTATACATTTTCAGACAGAAAATTTGTTCCCAACAACAACAACAGATAGAAAAGTGAAGAGCAAAGATTTCAACAACAAGATGTAGTACAAATTTACAGGTTTGAATCATAAAAGAGTTATTTTCCCTGAACTGCATTGAGATCCTTGAGCTAAACAACTTCACAACCTACCAAATTCTTTATTTATTTGGGCATTCAACCTATTTAAACTGGTGAAAGGGATCTAACTTTTCAGCGGTAGGCTTTGAAATTTTCCAGTGTGCTTGAATCGTAGCCACCTTCTTATACTGATCTGCATTCATCTCCAGCTGCAGCACTTTAAGATTGCTTATTCCTGTTAAACATGAAAACAAAATTTCAATTACAATCGTCGGAGTTTGAGGGTGATAGTTAACTAGACCATCAAGAAACTAGCCACAACAACAGGAACAGATCAAGGATCTCTCTCTCTCTCTCTCTCTCTCTCTCTCTGTGTCTAGAACAAGTAATCTCATCTAATTATCATTTCCTCGACTTCGTTGATTTTTCTTAGTTTTTTACATTAATAATACTAGCCTTGCATTTACATATCAAGCAACCAGTGTGGTTGGCCTTGGATCAATCTGTACAGGCTAGACACACAAATTTGCTTAATTTCCAGTCTCCAGGATCGAGCAGTGAGCAATATGTACCATATTGCTTTATGTATAAATTTGGGTAAAAGTAAGCACAATGGGATAATAAATTCTGGGAAAAAAGGGCTACAAAAACTGTGATTTGGACTCTACCAAAAGAACTTTCCACTTGAAATAGAGATATTAGATATTCAATTAGTTAAGTATTACTAATACCAAGCTATCAATTTAGAGAGTCTAGTCAAAATAATGACATCATTGGTTTCAAAAAAAAAATATCTGTAGTACCTTTTGCACTATTCAAAAGCAAACAGAGTCTATGAAATGGCTAGAAGGTTATGGGTGAATGCAGAGTTAAGAGAAAAGAGGTATATGCAAGTGAATTCTAGTTCAGAGGTTTCAAAATGGGAACTGACCTGACTAGAATATGAGCTTCCTTCAAAACTTGTAGCTGTGTGTTGACTCACACCATAGGCACTTCCATCTATGTAAAATTGGTTTCATCATCATATCCAAGCTCTCTTAGTCGATTCAGTTCGGGCAATATGACCTTATCAAGGTCTGGCCTATCCTTCCTCCTCAGTTCACAACATTGTAAACACAATTTCGCAAATGATGTAGCCTCCTCGACAGGCCAATCAGGCACTGTCGGATCAAGAACTTCTAATAATGTTCCTTTCTCAATTGCCCTCGACACCTGGTGGGTTATACCAATTGGAGGCTTTGCTGTAATAAGCTGCAACAACATTACGCCCAGTGAGTATAGGTCTGATTTTGTCCCCAACATTCCAGTTTGTTGGTACTCTGGGTCAATGTAACAAAATGTTCCAGCCGCGGCTGTCATGTGATATTGGGTAACGCTGTCAGCCACAGATGGTGGAACCATCCTGGCCAAGCCAACATCACTTATCTTGCTTACATAGTTTCCACTTAAGAGAATGTTGGCAGGTTTAAGGTCACGATGCACCAGGGGCTCTGGCTTTGACTGGTGAAGGAAAAGAAGGGCAGTGCCAATTTCGGCAGCTATTTTGAAACGGGTTTTCCAGGAGAGTGGGGGAGTGTTGTTTTTTCGAAATAGACGATCTTCTAAGCTGCCATTTTCCATGTACTCATATACAAGGCAGCCGTACTCAGGGCAGGCACCTAAAAGGAGAACCATGTGAGGATGTCTCATGCAGCTTAATACCTCGATCTGCATTAGAAAAGACAACATTAGATTGGAGTTTAGAAATACAAATTTGATATCCTTTTTTATTTGTGCAACCATCACATGTGCTCGTAACTCGTAAGTTCCATTATATATATTCGGTCGTGGACATGATCATTGACTTTGTTCTTTCTTCTCAATATTCACTTAGTTTGCTATATAAATCAAGGCACAAGAATCTGTTGCACGGGGAAGCTAGGTCCTACAGTGGTCGTGAAGGTTTGCTACTGAGGTGTAAGGTGGATAGATCAACTAATTTTGGAACTTTGTGTTTTTTGACAAATAAAATTTGAACGCCACGAAAACTAAGCTGGCTTTACCCCCAATACTGAAAGTAAGTGATGGTCAGTGAATAGTGTGTTCAACACCATGTCAAAGTGAGTTTGATGGGGTTATTCTCTGTGCTCATCTTGATGGGTTTTTACTATCGCAATGAAAACTACATAGACTTCAGGTCATGAGGATTGGTTACACTTTTAGCTTATTCAATTACACCATGAAGAAATTATTATCTTTCGACAATAATACTGTTAATTAACAACTGCTAAAGCCAGAGGATCTGGTATCTTGGATAGATGATGGTGATATTTGGTTGTGAAGTTTAAAGTAACAGCAGACATTGTTCATTTGTGATATGGCTGAATTATCTAGACATACAATTTTCCTCAAGTCTAATACACAATACAGCCTTTATAACTAATGACAGAGTCATCGATTTATAAGAAAAGAGAGTCATCTTAATTTAACTGGAACTTGGATTTTTCTATCAAGTACTTGACCAAGTTCTAATGTGGTGCTAGCAAGATATTAAAAACAAAGAAAGAAATAGATCAAAGCCAATTTTAAATCTGAACAATATTTTAATATGGAGTATTTGCATGTTGTGGGTGTATCCTAATTAATTGGTGAACCCCCAACCATGCTTTTGAGCATGGTTCAAGTCTCACCAGCTGCGGCAATCTTTCCCTCCTTCCCCTAGCCTAGGTTAGAGTAGAGTAGATTTTTTCCTACAGTCAACAAAAAAACAAAAAATATAGGATACCTCTCTTTGAAATTGCTCTAGCCCTTGAGAAATGTTAGGCCTTAAAACCTTTATGGCAACAGCAGTGTGATCGAGAAAGCCTTTATAAACAGGTCCATACCCTCCTTCACCAATCTTTGCAGAATCAGAGAAGTTATTTGTTGCAATTTCAATATCTTCAATGGTGTACTTTCTATACCGGAGGTCAGTGCGAGTCAATGCACCCATCATTTTCCTCATCTCTTCTGCCTCCTGCTCAGCCTTGCGTTCTGCATTTTTCCTCTTCTTGAACTCCAGTTCTGCTATATGTTGCGCCATCTGTGCTGTTTCCATTGCAGCCCTGCACTTTTGCTTCTCCATCTCTACCATAGCTAATGCATCCTCTCCAGCTTGCTTGGCTTCATCCATCATCCTACGTGCCTCTGATGACTTCCACTGATCAATCTCTCTTACCTGGAAACATAACTTACTGTGAGATTTCCCCCCTCACACTAGGAATGTAACAAATAGTTTATCCGGATCTAGTTTTAATCTTACCTTCTGTTTAGCATTCATACTTTCATTGTAAGCTGAGTTGTACATTTCCATGGTTTGCTTCAGTTCAAGTTTCAATCGCCTCATCTCATCCTCTAGGTCTCCCTGTAAAAAGCAACTCATTCAGTACATTCAAACCAGATTCAAAATCTGCTGTCTGGGACTTTTACTACATTCAAAAGACAATTGGAGTTGAAGAATGAAAAAATTACATTACTGGGAACAATTATGACAAGAAAAGGATAGAAAATAAATGAAGTCCAAAAATTGTTTCAATTTGTGATGGAAACACTCAACCAGTCGAAGTCCTGATCCGTTTATCTGGAGTCAACTTAAAAAATCCAGCTTTTGAATACTCCCTCTGTTCCACATTGAGCACCCAATTTCACTTTTTAGGATGTCCCAAGATGAGAGTCCAGTTTCAAAATTAATGAAACAAACTTATTTAAACTTAAGAAAGTTGTGATATATTGATTAATATATATATATATATATATATATATATATATATATATATATATGTTGTTGTTGAAGGAATCAATTAGTTATATATTAAGGTTAAACTTTACTTCAAAACCTTGACTTTAAAGGTGGGACTCTCATTTTGGAAAGGATGGATTACATATAGTCTAAAAGAAATTGGCTGCTGGGTTCAGGCAACATAAATCTTCCAATTTAATCCTAAGAAGTAGCAGAAGATTTCTTGGGGTTCACAATTACAAAGTAACACATCATTTCTAGTACAATATTGCATACTCTAATCGCACAAAGTAACACATCATTTTTATAGCAAGCTAGTTGGGGTATAGTTAAATAGTTAGCTTATAAGTATCCCAATTCAGCACCATTCATTAACAATAACCATAATCGTTAGGTTTGTTCTGTGACCCTTCAAATATATATTATAGTGAACTTACTACTTGTTGGGAGGATGTATAGCTATTCATCCTGGATCCTTCTGATGTGTGGGAGTGGTCCAAATTCTCAAAGGAGAAATCAGATGATTGGAAGCTAGAAGGCCCAGAAAGATCGCTGCCCTCAAAGGAGAAAGCTGGATGCTGTGGACTGGAACTAGCCTTTGTGCGAACCATATGATTAAGATTGTTCATCGACTGTTGTAATGGAATTTTGCTGCCAGAGTGCCTGTCGAGTGGATTCATTTGCATAAAATCACTGCTCTTATCAGTAAATGAACTATTGTCACTGCTTCTATCGAAGGATGTTCTCTCGGAGCCTCCACTTTTCCAACTCGACTGGCTAAAAGATCTGCATTAGCAGGAATACTGTGAAATTGAGTATAAGAAGTCTTTTAAGGTAAAGGAATTGCTCGTCTTAATCAACATGCAATATCCAAATTATGTCACAACATGTTGTGATCTTAACACTGACCATCTTCTCTTAATTTCTAGGGGGAAAAATTAAGAGACTAATAAAATGCATAAGATTATAAATAATTCATCCAAACACATGAGAAATAGAGATTGAAGAAAGGAAGAACATATATTGGAGAAAAAAAATTGATAAGGTAGATTTAAAAAGCGAAAGAGGAGAATTCAGAGGGAAGCAAGAGGTGATATGAAAGAATTTCAATAACATATGCATAACTTTCTCAGTCAGAAGGCTCCGTTACTCCACTAACAACCAGATAACTACTATTCCTATCTAATAACAGTAGATAACTACTATCCCTACTGTGAACTAGCTAAAAACCCAACTCTACACTTTATTCGTGTTAGTTAACTGGTTGATTATCATGACTATTCCTCGTGTCGTTTACAAGAACAATGGGATGATAAAAGTCTAAGACCGCATACAATGTTATTTGTTCAATTTTATTACCCACTTCAGTATATTCTTACCCATCTGAAGTATATCCGGATTGAAATGGTGGCTTTGAACTGGCTGTAATGCAAGGTATAGCTGGTCGACTAGCTGATTTTACGTTCTGAACTCTTCCTTTTGATATTGCATATACTGAGCAGAAGTCTGGTGCAGATTTGCCCAAGCTAGTTGGCACATCTGGATTTCTAAATGCCCTGGTGGAAACAACAAAAAATGTATACATACGGATGAAAAAGATGAGGTCCAAGGCACTAAAACCTAGGCCACTTTGTTACAGAATAGTGTTTTATAGGGCGTAGAATGTGTTTTTAGACACGAGAGAGAGAGAGAGAGAGATGGAATGATATATATATAGCGAGAGAGAAACACCTTGTTAGAGCACTTCGGTTTGAAATACCAACAACAATAGAGCTGATGGAGTTTCTGATTATAAAGTCAACCAATGCAGTCGTAACATCAATGTCGTTGAAGACTACCTCTACCACTCGAATCTGTAAAACCTCATTCCCATCAGATCAGGCATAAGTGATCAAAACATTGTTCTAGCCTTTTACCAGCTCTTCTGTATTATATACACCTATCAGAGTTTGTGATTAATTTATTTCGAAAACTCAGCTACGCGCATCTTTATATTAAAGTGACCCTAATCCACTTCAATTTACCTTTCTAGTGATAACGTGATTAAATGGATCATACAGGCCTTCTCTGTAGCCTCTGGACTTGGTACTTTATTGTATTTTTGTCTTTCTTTTTGGGAAACTTGTTAGTTTAATAAGTGCCACCTTAGCAATTGATTGTAAAAACTAAAGTTGGGATGTGCGGGAAGAGTAGACAAGGATGTTAAATGCACAAGGTATAGGATGATGGATTACCCCTTTTCGAGCACAAAATCCACGATATGGAAGAAAGAAATGCTGCATTTCATATTCTGTTGGTGCACGACCTTCTTTAGGGACAGCATCCTCTGCATAGCATATGATAAAGACTTAATTGTGCATAATTGGAAATATGAATATATATATATATATATATATATATATATATATGGTCTAAACTTCACTCATGTTTAATTAGGAGTTCAAATGGACTCAAAGTGCATATAGGGAATGAACACCTGATCCATAAAGAGACATTAGCTCAGATGCATCATCTGCATGTCACATTATATTTAGAAAACTGATATTTCCACATGACATTTTGATATTTCTACAGAAAAATCGTCGCTATAGATTTTATAGCGATATCTGTGGAAATATCAATTTCCTATATTTAAACCTAAATTCTATTAAGCACTGGCACAGATAAATTTGACAAAAGGTAACAAAACTCCATACCGCACAATATAATAACAGGACTTTACCGAGACTCAGTGGTACTCTAGACCTCTTGCTAAGCAAGAGGTCATAGGTGCAATCCCCTCCCCCCCCCAAATTAACAAATAATAATAATAATAATAACAGGACTTTGATTGATGAAACCTATAAATCCCACCTTAAATTGAAATCCAATTCAAAATATATGGTAGATTCAAAATTATAATATATAAAAATCGGAGATATCCAACCCAATCAATGAATCCTGAATTCCAATATTGGAAAGGGAGGTGGGTAACGTACGGGGTTGTAAGACCTGGGTACGGACATGGACAAGGAAGACCCGAGAATTCTTTTTCAAAAGATTCTCAACGACCCATCGGACGGCGTGTGGGCTGTTTTTATCTTTATCAATGGCTACAGCCGTTGATATATTAGTGCCATCTCCGGAATTGCTAGCCATGGGGTGTTGCGTCTGTTGTACAGGACCGGAAACCTCCAATTTCACGGCGGCACAACCACTGGCTAACACCACTGGCTAACACCACCTCAACCCAAACAACACGAGAAAGATTTGTGTTTTTTTATTTTTTTGGGGGAAAAATGTAAACATGCAAGCGGTTAGGTGCCTTATTTAGTGCCTGCATATAAGCGGGGCTTTTACCTGATTACCTAAATTTGGCGGCAAAATGATATGCCATTTGTGTGGACCATTGTTGGTTCTGGTATCCTCTCTGTCTTGCATGTATATCTCGCGCGCTGACTGTTGTGTTGATTTCAGTTAATTTTATAATATTATCTATTGATTTGTCACAATCATTCGCATCATAATTATAAGAGGACGAATTTTTTTAGCAAAATAAAAATAAAAATTTAGCAATAACTTGTATTAATTTTTTAATCACATCAATAAGCGCTAATTATAATATCTTTTTTTATTTTTTGGGTATATTGCCGATTACAATATTCATAAATTTATATGAGTGATAATTTTTATTTTTATTTTTATTTTTATGGGGAGGCTCGCAAATTTGTGTCTATATAATTTAATTTGAATTGTCAAAATACAAAACAATATACATAAATTTCTCTAATTATAATTATTATAATGTCGTGTATAGTATGACACATGGGTGGAGGGGCCAACCTTAGAATCTGAAGCATGTTAATTGTAAGACCCCAAATTATTAATAAATAAAATTTAAATTTCCTCTATTTATTATTTTGAAATAGTAAGTGTTAAATTGATTAATGAGGTTAGTTATGGGTAAAATGCGCAAATATTTCAAATAAGCAGGTGGTTATAAAATATTCATTGTTGTCGGGGAATATTCGTTTGGTCGTAGAATATTCTTCCTGTCGGGGAATATTCGTACGACGGCGCAGTCTTTTGTGGGCCCCATAACGGAAAGCGATTAGATGAAGAAAACGACAAGTATATGTTGTTTATTAATAACGGCGTAGTTGTTACCGTTAATACTGTTGGAATATCCGGTGGTTAAAACTCAGTATTACGCGTTGTTACACAGTAGCACACTGATTGCACCAATTATTGATTCTTACGTAAGAAGGCACTACTCAATAATGGTTACAGTAATTACTGTTCAGTATTTTATTTTATTGATTTAATAATTGCTGCGTTGATATTTTATATTACTGTTGTTTCAATAATTGTCACTACACAGTATTTCCCATTATTAGATCAATAATTCATATTATTTGAATAATATTATTATATAACATTATTGGCAATGTCTAGAAAGTTCTGTCTAAGGAGAGGTTTGGTCATCTAATTGCGCGCCAGTAAGGAGAAATCCTTATTGGAAAGCCCCCTCTTTCCTGGGAACGGCCTGGTTGTCATAAATGTGATTCTGTAATATTATTTATGAATAATTAATTATTGATTCATATGATAAAGAAATATTTATTTTATGTGGATATAAATGATGGATATATTTATTTTTTATGTGGATAAAAATGAAAGAATTAAAGCTGAGGTATTTTATCAGTATTTTGTCAATGCGGAGGTATTAAAAATCATCCGTTTGTGGATTTCGGATATTTTTGGTTTAGAATTTGGAAAAACTTAAAGCTACAAAGTTGTAGAGAATTCGATTTCAGTCAGAATGGACATAAAATTCGTATTTTTCTGATAAACGGTCTATTTTCTATGAATTACTGAAGTTTCAGAAAATAAAATAATTTTTATTAAATTGCGGGACCCACTTTTTGGTTGGTGGATTAAACATGTGGGCTGCTGGGATGAATTTCAGAATTGGCATGCCTTGATAAGTCTTGGTCTTGGCATGCGTAAGGAAAATAAGAAAATATTAATTTATTATTTTAGTCTCCTTTGGCGTTCTAGCATTTTCCTATAAATAGAGGGCTAAGTTAGAATTGAAAATCATACCAGAAACAAAGTTTTCTCTCTTTCTCTCTCTATATTATCGAGCGTATTCTTGTGAGTATACTTTGAGTGTTGCTATACGGTGCGAGTTTCTGTCAGCACTATACCCGAAATTCAGTCAGAAGTACGATTATTTTGAGGTAAGGGATGTTATTTTATTCGAAAATGATATTATTTCTTCAATATCATTATGCCGAAATATTGGTTGGAAATTTTTATCAAATTTGGAACTTTTCACGTCGGGGTTACTATTCATGAGTTACTATTCACGAGTTACTATTCACCGAAAAATAAAATTTTCTTTTTTTCGTCCAAAATATCTGTTCTGGGTACTAGCTTTGATTGTATCCATGTTTTGATCATTCTTGAATTCTACTTCACTAAAAATAATTATAAGGTATTTTTGGACATGGATAAATCGAAATACGAATCCGTAATATTGTTATTTTGTTTCACTGGATTCGTTTTCTTTAAGATATTTTTCATCATCCTCAGTCCTAAATGATACTGAATATCTTTGGCCCGTAGTGCAAAGATGAATGATTAACTGATGAATATCTTTGGCCCGTAGTGCAAAGATGAACAGGTGTTGAGATGAACATGACCGACCAGTGATACAAGTGAATATCTTTGGCATGTAGTGCAAAGATGAATATTTGATTAAAGATGGTTATTGATTGTTGTTACAGGAATAAAATATTGATGATGGACTTTTAAATCTTAGAAGATAGTAGAACTCATTCTCTACTTGACTCTTCTAATGGTTTGCTGTTTCCGCTGCAGTTATTGATTTAAAACTTGTTGTTTATTGTATTCTATTAGATTTTTTTCTTGTTGAAGACTAACGATAATTTGTTCTGTATTATCTTAGTCATAATGTTCTTTACTGGGCTAGTTGAGCTCACCCTTTTCCTTTTTGTTCCATTTTTCTCAGGAGGCGAGAATGTAGCGAGTACTAGTCGGGGTATGGAATGATGGTTCTAGAAGTTATTTTAGTAGTACTCACCATTTTTGTGAAATAATGTTTCAATAATTGTAATGAGTACTTATTTGAGTGTGGATATTGTCTAAATGACAATATTTGTATTTAAACTCACAGTTCTTGTGTTGTAATAATAAAGATGTAGTTGTTTCTGTACCATGTATTTTGACGACTCAGAATGGGTGTTGTATACCTATTTTGGGGGCGTCAGATTAATATTAGTTAAATTTGAATTTTGTTATGAGATGGTATTAACTTATTTGTTTTTTTCATGTCTTTTTACATATAATAAATTAACAATATTACTATAAGATAAAATAATATTAAATAAGTTTGATAATTAATTAATTAATATTATACTCATTTGTCTTATTGACTTAATCATACATTGGTATCAAATTTTTTTGTAAATGAGAATAACTTAATTCATTTTCTTGTTTTGAGTGGCTACTCTCAGTTGTCTCCAAAAAAGATGACCAGAACCACAATATAAGGTTTTGAATATATAATATTATAATTTATAATTTATCTATAAAAATAGTTAATCAGTTGACTAAAAAATTCAAAGCCTGATTAGTAGTTTCATAATTATGAGAAAATATATATATATATATATATATATATATACATTTAAAGTTATTAGACTCACAACTCATAAGTTTACAATAGTTAGAATAGTATGTTGTGAAATATTATAATTGGGCAAAATAAATTTGAAAGAAGCAATGCAAGCGTCAATAAATTGAATAATTTTTTTTATTGATGTATTTTGACCCCTCTCTAAAAATATTCTGGTTCCCCCACTGGTATGACAACATACTCACTAAGTCCTCACTATAACTATTTGCATACTATTTTACAACTTAGTGATCACTTCACATGTAAGACCCCGAATTTTATGAAATAAAAATATTCAATTTTTCTTATAATTACTATTCAGTAAATGGTTAAATTGATAAATATTAAAGTTAAGGGTGATATATAAATTTTTTTTCAAAATACACAAGTGGTTATAAAATATTTATTGTTGTCGGGGAATATTCGTTTGGTCGTGGAATATTCTTTCTGTCGGGGAATATTCGTACGACGGCGCAGCCATTTGTAGGCCCATAACAGAATAACTGTCGGATGAAGAAAACGACAAATTTGAGTTTTTACAAATAACGGTGTAGTTGTTACCGTTAACACTGTTGGAATACCCGGTGGTTAAAATACAGTAATACACGTTATTGCACAGTAACACACGGTATTGCACAGTATTTTTGAAATTATTGATTCTTACGTAAGAAGGCACTACTCAATAATTGTTACAGTAATTACTGTTCAATATTTTATTTTATTGATTCAATAATTGCTACGTTGAAATTTTATATTATTGTTGTTCAATAATTGTCACTGCACAGTATTTCCCATTATCAGATCAATAATTCATATTATTTGAATAATATTATTAGATAACATTATTGGCAATGTCTAGAAAGTTCTGTCTAAGGAGAGGTTTGGTCACCTAATTGCGCGCTAGTAAGGAGAAATTCATATTGAAAAGCTCCCTCTTTCTTGGGAACGGCCTGGTTGTCATAAATGTGATTATGTAATATTATTTGTGAATAATTAATTATTGATTCATATGATAAGAAAATATTTATTTTATGTGGATATAAATGAGGAATATATTTTTGTGGTTAAAAATGAAGGAGTTAATGTTGAGGTGTTTTATCTGTATTTTTGTCGGAACGGAGGTATTGAAAATCAAATTTGGATTTTTGAGATATTTTGCGAGGGTTATAATTTTTAATCCGACCGTTGGATCGTGGTAATATTTGGATATATTTTACATATATAAGATGAGTATATGTCCACAAATTTTGAACCGTTAAAAATGAACGTATGATTTGTTATGAATTTTACGAGATGACTGGTTCAGAAATTGTTGAATTTTCGGAGTTAATCATTTTGGTGGAAAATTCTAGAATTGGTGAGCCCCACTCTTGGTTGGTAAAGAAATGTACTGAGATTTTTATTCAAATATGGTGGGTAAAAATAGTAGCAGGTAAAGCCATCAGGTTGCAAGTAAAGTCTGATTCGGCGTGCTAACATTTTTCTATAAATAGAGGGCTAAGTTAGAATTGAAAATCACACCAAAATTCATAAGTTTTCTCTTTTTTTCTCTCTAGATTATCGAGTGTATTTTGTGAGTATTTAGATACTTGGTGAGTTGCTATTCATCGGTGCAAGTTTCCTTCAGCGTTATATCCGATATCCAGTCAGAAGTGCTGCTCTTTTGAGATAAGGGATAGTAAGGGATTTTAAGGGTTATTATGTTTTTTAGTTCGTACTTCTTCCGACCTTCAGAAAATTCTGAAAAAATTTGAAATGATATTTTGATGAGTTTTATTGATTGTGTCCAAAAATGATAATTTTTGGATGTATAGATTAAGAGTTATGAATTTTATGAGAAAAGACTATTTTAAAAGTAACTGCTTATAACTCCTTGTGGTTAACTCCAAAATTGGTGAAAGTTTTATTGAGAGTACATGTATATGATAGAAGTATACTCTATAAATTTTGAAATTTTTGGATAAAAGTACAATTTTTGATAAATATCTAAATATTCGGCTGTTTTGGCCATATGAAAAATAGTAAATGAGTTTTAAAAATTCTGAAAAAAATATATGTTCAATATGGGACTATATTCTGCTAAATCCCAGAAAAGAAATATTTTTGGAACTGATTTGGTATTTTTCATGAAAATAGACTAGTTATGAGTAAATGAATTAAATATGTTATGTGAAGTAAGAAAATTGAAAAATAGGATTTTATGGCTTGAGAATCCTATATGAGGTATATGCAAATTTTTTATGAGGGTTTTGGTTATTGGTAATGAAATCTTATGAGTTTGGCATTTTAGGATGATTAAATGCATTATTTAGTAAAGTGTAAATAATTAAAATAAATTATTTATAAGCTTAAGAAATATTATTATTTCAATATCATTATACCGAAATATTGGTATGGATTTTATTGTGGAATTTCTACCTTTTTTATGTCGAGTTACTATTCACGAGTTACTATTCATGAGTTACTATTCACGACAAAATTATTTTCTTTTTCTGACCAAATTATAGTTGATTTATGAATATTACTCTTGAGATTAAATCTATATGTTGATTATATTGATTTTATTATCACATATAACATTTTTATAACCCTAATGATGATATTTCTCTTTGACTTGAGTGTAAAGATGGGTAGATTTTTGGTATGATCATGACTATTGTAAGACCCCAAATTTTATGAAATAAAAGTATTCAATTTTTCTATTCAGTAAATGGTTAAATTAATAAAAGTTAAAGTTATGGGTGAAATGTGAAAACTTTTCAAAATACGCAAGTGGTTATAAAATATTCATTATTATCGGGGAATATTCGTTTGGTCGTGGAATATTCTTTCGGTCGTGGAATATTCGTACGACGGCGCAGACATTTGTGGGCCCCATAACAGAATAATTGTCGGATGAAGATAACGATAAAAATTGAATTTTTATAATTAACGGCGTAGTTGTTACCGTTAACACTGTTGGAATACCCGGCGGTTAAAATACAGTAATACGCGTTATTGCACAGTAGCACACGGTATTGCACAGTATTTTTGAAATTATTGATTCTTACGTAAGAAGGCACTACTCAATAATTGTTACAGTAATTACTGTTCAATATTTTATTTTATTGATTCAATAATTGCTGCGTTGATATTTTATATTATTGTTGTTTCAATAATTGTTGTTGCACAGTATTTTCCATTGTCAGATCAATAATTCATATTATTTAAATAATATTATTAGATAGCATTATTGGCAATGTCTAAAGAGAGGTTTGGTCATCTAATTGCGCGCTAGTAAGGAGAAATCCTTATTGAAAAGCCCCCTCTTTCCTGAGAACGGTCTGGTTGTCATAAATGTGATTCTGTAATATTATTTGTGAATAATTAATTATTGATTCATATGATAAGAAAATATTTATTTTATGTGGATATAAATGAGGGATATATTTTTGTGGTTAAAAATGAAGAAGTTAATGTTGAGGTGTTTTATCAGTATTTTTGTCGGAATGGATGTATTAAAAATCAGGATTTTTGAGATATTTTACGTGGGTTATAATTTTTAATCCGACCGTTGGATCGTGGTAATTTTTGGATATGTTATACATATATAAGTTGAGTATATGTCCACAAATTTTGAACCGTTAAAAATGAACGTATGATTTATTATGAATTTTACGAGATGACTGATTCAGAAATTGTTGAATTTTTAGAGTTTATCATTTTGATAGAAAATTCTAGAATTGGTGGGCCCCACTCTTGGTTGGTGAAGAAATGTGCTGAGATTTTTATTCAAATATGGTGGGTGGGAATAGTAGCAGGTAAAGCCATTAGGTTGCAGGTTAAGTCTGCTTCGGCGTGCTAACATTTTCCTATAAATAGAGGGCTAAGTTAGAATTGAAAATCACACCAGAATTCATAAGTTTTCTCTCTTTCTCTCTCTAGATTATTGAGTGTATTTTGTGAGTATTTAGATACTTTGTGAGTTTCTATTCATCAGTGCATGTTTTCTTCATCTTATACCGATCAGAAGTACTGCTCTTTTGAGGTAAGAGATAGTAAGGGATATTAAGGAATGTTATATTCTTCATAATGATGTTATTCTTTCAATATCATTAGACTGAAATATTGGTATAGATTTTATTGTGGAATTTCTACCTTTTTGAGTCGGGGTTACTATTCACGTATACGGCACTATTCACGTATACGGCACTATTCATGTATGTGGTACTATTTACGTATATGACATTATTTACGTATACGATACTATAAACGAATACGGAGTACTATTCATGAGTTACTATTCACGAGTTACAATTCACGGGTACTATTCACGACAAAAATTGGTTTCTTTTTCTGACCAAATTATAATTGATTTATGATTGTTACTCTTGAAAATAAGTGCAGTTGTTGATCATATTATTTTCATTATCATATATAACATTTTTATAACTCTGATGTTGAATTTCTCTTTAACTTGAGTGTAAAGATGGATAAATTATTGGTATGATCGTGACTGAGGAATATCTTTGGCCTGCAGTGCAAAGATGAATTGTTAACTGGTATGATCATGACCATTGAATTTATAATTGAATATCTTTAGCTTAAGTGTAAAGATGAATTGATTAACATGGTTATAATTATTGTTTATATAAATTTTGAAATGATTATATATTTCTTTAAGATATGAATATATTTGGCCTGTAGTGCAAATATGAACTGTTGAGGAATATATTTGGTTTGTAGTGGAAAAATGAACTGTTGATGAATATATTTGGCCTGTAGTGCAAATATGAACTGTTGAGGAATATCTTTGGCCTGTAGTGCAAAGATGAATTGTTGATGAATATCTTTGGCTCGTAATGCAAAGATGAATTTATTAATATGATTATAAACATGAACTGTGATTTGGTATAACCATGATCTTTGATGTTTCAGGTGATGAAAATTATCTTTGTCCTGGATGAGAAAAGGAATTTAGAACAACAATTACGATTATGAGTTATACATGTGATTGTGGACAGGAATTGTTGATTGATGTTACAAGGATAAAATATTGTTGGTGGACTTTTAACATGGAGAAGATAATAGACTTTATAGTCTATTTGACTCTTCTAATAGATTGCTCGTTCCACTGCAACTATGGTTGAAATTTTTATCATCTACCATATGTTCTAAATCTCTGATTTAATTCTGTTGAAGGCTATTGATAACTTATTTATCTTTAGTAATGATATTCGTTACTGGGCTAGTTGTGCTCACCCTTCTGTTTCATAATTCCTTTCAGGTAATAAGAGTGTAGCTGGGTCGAGCGGGGGTAACAAGGGAATAGAACAGTGGTCATCATTTAGTAGTTATATTTGGTGAATCATCTAGGGTGAAGCGAACCCAATGTTGGAAGGGTGTTTTGCCACTATCATACAAGATGTCTAATGACATACAACCTCATGTCATCATAAGACAGGATTGTGCTCATCCACTTGCTGAGTATATTTACGAGCACTACCTATATAATCTTGGTGTTTGTTTGAAGTATAATTCACGATTAAAGACAGTGGAGATAATGATATGTCATGAGAAGACTCACCATTGGGAAGAATATGATAGTAATCTTCTCATTTTTCTTTGGGGTCTATTGGGTCAACCAAGGATAATTCTGTGGCCATATGATATCTATCATAATCTAGAAGCATGGTCTCCTATGTACGAAGGTTTCCTTGAGTACTTCCCAAAGATTCAAATTTCTAAAATAGTTTTTGACTATACCTTTATTTAAGGTGTCATTGTGAGGTGTTGTCCACGGTTGGGACATGAGTCACATTTAGTATATATTTGTAACTAAACTCACAGCATATGTGTTGTTGTATTTTATATGACAATTGTTGTAATAAAGTTGTAGTTATTTTCTGTACCATGTATTTGGCGACTCAGAATAGGTTGGATGGAATGGACCTGTTTTGGGGTTGTTACAACTATGGGTTCCCTTTGGCCAGTAGTGCAAAGTTGAATTGTTGACTGGTATGATCATGACCATTGAATTTATAATTGAATATCTTTAGCTTAAGTGTAACGGTGAATTGATCAACATGATTATAATTATTGTTTATATAAATTCTGAAATGATTATATATTTCTTTGAGATATTAATATATTTGGCCTGTAGTGCAAATATTAACTGTTGATGAATATATTTGGCCTGTAGTACAAATATGAACTGTTGTTGAATATCTTTGGCCTGTAGTGCAAAGATGAACTGGTGATGAATATCTTTGGCCCATAGTGCAAAGATGACATGTGGTTGAATATCTTTAGCCAGTAGTACAAAGATGAATTGTTGATGAATATCTTTGGCCCGTAGTGCAAAGATGACATGCTGTTGAATATCTTTGGCCGTAGTGCAAAGATGAAGTTATTAGTATGATTATGAACATGAAATGTGATTTGGTGTAACCATGATCTTTGATGTTTCAGGTAAAGATAGGTGATAAAAATTATCTTCGTCCTAGATGAGAAGAGGAATTTAGAACTACAATTATGATTATGAGTTATTCATATGATTGTGAACCAGAATTGTTAATTGATGTTACAGGGATAAAACATTGTTGGTGGATTTTTAACATGGAGAAGATAATAGATGTAAGACCCCGAATTTTATGAAATAAAAGTATTCAATTTTTCTTATAATTACTATTCAGTAAATGGTTAAATTGATAAAAGTTTAAAGTTATGAGTGAAATATGATTTTTTTTCAAAATAAGCAAGTGGTTATAAAATAATCATTGTTGTCGGGGAATATTCTTTCTGTCGGGAAATATTCGTACGACGGCGCAGCCATTTGTGGGTCCCATAACAGAATAACTGTCGGGTGAAGAAAACGACAAATTTGAGTTTTTACAAAAAACGGCGTAGTTGTTACCGTTAACACTGTTGGAATACCCGGTGGTTAAAATACAGTAATACGCGTTATTGCACAGTAGCACACGGTATTGCATAGTATTTTTGAAATTATTGATTCTTACGTAAGAAGGCACTACTCAATAATTGTTACAGTAATTACTGTTCAATATTTTATTTTATTGATTCAATAATTGCTACGTTGAAATTTTATATTATTGTTGTTTCAATAATTGTTGTTGCACAGTATTTTCTATTATCAGATCAATAATTCATATTATTTGAATAATATTATTAGATAACATTATTGGTAATGTCTAGAAAGTTCTGTCTAAGGAGAGGTTTGGTCACCTAATTGCGCGCTAGTAAGGAGAAATCCTTATTGGAAAGCCCCCTCTTTTCTGGGAATGGCCTGGTTGTCATAAATGTGATTCTGTAATATTATTTGTGAATAATTAATTATTGATTCATATGATAAGAAAATATTTATTTTATGTGGATATAAACGAGGGATATATTTTTGTGGTTAAAAATGAAGGAGTTAGTGTTGAGATTTTTATCCGTATTTTTGTCGGAATGGAGGTATTAAAAATCAGGGTTTTTGAGATATTTTGCGGGGGTTATAATTTTTAATCCGACCGTTGGATCGTAGAAATTTTTGGATATGTTATACATATATAAGTTGAGTATACGTCCACAAATTTTGAACCGTTAAAAATGAACGTATGATTTATTATGAATTTTACGAGATGACTGGTTCAGAAATTGTTGAATTTTCGGAGTTTATCATTTGGTGGAAAATTCTAGAATTGGTGGGCCCCACTTGTGGTTGGTAAAGAAATGTGCTGAATTATATTTCAAATGTGGTGGGTGGGAATAGTAGCAGGTAAAGCCATCAGGTTGCAGGTCAAACCTACCAAAATTTTTCTATAAATAGAGGGCTAAGTTAGAATTGAAAATCACACCAGAAACATAAGCTTTCTCTCTTTCTCTCTCTAGATTATTGAGTGTATTTTGTGAGTATTTAATACTCTGTGAGTTTCTATTCATCAGTGCAAGTTTCCTTCAGCCTTATACCGATCAGAAGTACTGCTCTTTTGAGGTAAGGGATAGTAAGGGATAGTAAGGGATTTTAAGGGTTGTTATGTTTTTCAGTTTCGTAATTTTTCTGAACTTCAAAAATTTTGAAAAAATTTGAAATGATATTTTGATGAGTTTTATTGATTGTGTCCAAAAATGGTAATTTTTGGATGTATAGATTGAGAGTTATGAATTTTATGAGAAAAAACTATTTTAAAAGTAACTGCTTATAATTTCTTGTGGTTAACTCCAAAATTGATGAAATTTTTATTGGGAGTACATGTATATGAAAGGAGTATACTCTGTGAATTTCAGAATTTTTAGATAAAAGTACAATTTTTGATAAATATCTAAATATTCGGCTAGTTTGGCCATATGAAAAATAGTAAATGACTTTTAAAAATTCTGAGAAAAATATATGTTCACTATGGGACTATATTATGCTAAATTCCAGAAAAGAAATATTTTTGGAACTGATTTGATATTTTTCATGAAAATAGTCTAGTTATGAGTAAATGAATTAAATATATTTTGTGAAGAAAGAAAATTGGAAAATAGGATTTTATGGCTTGAGAATCCTATATGAGGTATATGCAGATTTTTGATGAGGGTTTTCGTTATTGATGATGAAATTGTAAGAGTTGGCATTTTATGATGATTAAATGCATTAATTAGTAAAGTGTAAACAATTAAAATAAATTGTTTATAAATTTAAGTAATGTTATTCTTTCAATATCATTATACCGAAATATTGGTATGAATTTTATTGTGGAATTTCTATCTTTTGTGTCGGGGTTACTATTCATGAGTTACTATTCACGATTTACTATTCATGAGTTACGAATATTACTCTTGAGATTAAATCTATATGTTGATCATATTGTTTTTATTATCATATATAACATTTTTATAACCCTGATGTTGAAATTCTCTTTCGCTTGAGTGTAAAGATGGGTAAATTATTGGTATGATCATGACTATGGGTTCTCTTTGGCCAGTAGTGCAAAGTTGAATTATTGACTGGTATGATCATGACCATTGAATTTATAAGTGAATATCTTTAGCTTAAGTGCAAAGGTGAATTGATTAACATGGTTATAATTATTGTTTATATAAATTCTGAAATGATTATATATTTCTTTGAGATATTAATATATTTGGCCTGTAGTGCAAATATGAACTGTTGATGAATATATTTGGCCGTAGTGCAAATATGAACTGTTGAGGAATATCTTTGGCCTGTAGTGCAAAGATGAACTGCTGATGAATATCTTTGGCCCGTAGTGCAAAGATGACATGTTGTTGAATATCGTTGGCCAGTAGTGCAAAGATGGTTTGTTGATTAATATCTTTGGCCCGTAGTGCAAAGATGGATTTGTTATTATGATTATAAACAGGAACTGTGATTTGGTATAACCATGATCTTTGATGTTTCAGGTAAAGACAGGTGATGAAAATATTATTCGTCCTGGGTGCGAAGAAAAATTTAGAATCACAATTATGATTATGAGTTATTCATATGATTGTGGAAAGGAACTGTTGATTGATGTTACAGGGATAAAACATTGTTGATGGATTTTTAACATGGAGAAGATAATAGACTTTATAGTCTATTTGACTCTTCTAATGGATTGCTCGTTCCGCTGCAACTATGGTTGAAATTTTTATCATTTACCATATGTTCTAAATCTCTGATTTATTATTGATGAAGGCTATTGATAATTTAATTATCTTTAGTCATGATATTCTTTACTGAGCTAGTTGTGCTCACCCTTTTGCTTCACAATTCCTTTCAGGTAATAAGAGTGTAGCTGGGTCGAGCGGGGGTAACAAGGGAATAGAACGGTGGTCATCATTTAGTAGTTATATTTGGTGAAGAAAATAGGGTGAGGCGAACCCAACGTTGGAAGGGTGTTTTGTCACTATCATACAAGATGTCTAATGATATACAACCTCGTGTCATCATAAGACAGGGTTGTGCTCATCCACTTGCTGAGTATATCTATGGGCACTACCTATATAATCTTGGTGTTTGTTTGAAGTATAATTCTCAATTAGAGACAGTGGAGATAATGATAAGTCAAGAGAAGACTCACCATTGGGAAGAATATGATAGTAATCTTCTTGTTTTTCTTTGGGGTCTATTGGGTCAACCAAGGATAATTCTGTGGCCATATGATATCTATCATAACCTAGACGCGTGGCCTCCCATGTACGAAGGTTTCCTTGAACACTTCCCAAAGATTCTAATTTCTAGAACAGTTTTTGACTATACCTTTATGTAAGGTGTCATTGTGAGGTGATGTCCACGGTTGGAACATGAGTCACATTTGGTATATATTTGTATCCAAACTCACAGCATATGTGTTGTTGTATTTTGCACGACAATTGTTGTAATAAAGTTACAGTTATTTTCTGTACCATATATTTGGCGACTCAGAATAGGTTGGATGGAATGGACCTATTTTGGGGGCGTTACAATAGACTTTGTAGTCTATTTGACTCTTCTAATGGATTGCTCGTTCCGCTGTAATTATGGTTGAAATTTTTATCATCTACCATATGTTCTAAATCTCTGATTTAATTCTGTTGAAGGCTATTGATAACTTATTTATCTTTAGTCATGATATTCTTTACTGGGCTAGTTGTGCTCACCCTTCTGTTTCACAATTCCTTTCAGGTAATAAGAGTGTAGCTGGGTCGAGCGGGGGTAACAGGGGAATAGAACGGTGGTCATCATTTAGTAGTTATATTTGGTGAATCATCTAGGGTGAAGCGAACCCAACGTTAGAATGGTGTTTTGCCACTATCATACAAGATGTCTAATGACATACAACCTCGTGTCATCATAAGACAGGATTGTGCTCATCCACTTGCTGAGTATATTTACGAGTACTACCTATATAATCTTGGTGTTTGTTTGAAGTATAATTCACGATTAAAGACAGTGGAGATAATGATACGTCAAGAGAAGACTCACCATTGGGAAGAATATGATAGTAATCTTCTCGTTTTTCTTTGGGGTCTATTGGGTCAACCAAGGATAATTCTGTGGTCATATGATATCTATCATAACCTAGAAGCATGGTCTCCCATGTACGAAGGTTTCCTTGAGCACTTCCCAAAGATTCAAATTTCTAAAACAGTTTTTGATTGTACCTTTATGTAGGTATCACTGTGAGGTGTTGTCCACTGATGGGACATTTGTCACATTACGGTTGGGACACGAGTCACAGTTGGTATATATTTGTATCAAAACTTACAGCATATGTATTGTTGTATTTTGTACGAGAATTGTGATAATGAAGTTGTAGTTATTTTCTGTACCATGTATTTGGCGACTCAGAATGAATTGGGTGGAATGGACCTATTTTGGGGTTATCACATCACAACTATTAAATATAATTATCACTCCATTCACGTACTCTCTCCGTTAGCTCCAGCTAAATTCTCATTATTTAAAAATAAAAAGGTGAACTCAAATAACTCAATAAGGAATATCATGATTATAATAAATAATAAATAATAAAATTATCTTTAACATTCAACAGTGATAAAATCAGAGATATATAAAATACTAAATAACATATGTTTTTAACAAATAACTGCATCGAAATGAGAAATCCATTATGAGAGCCAGATAAACAATAATATCTACTATCTTCTCCAATTTAAAATTTATCAACAAGATCCCATCAACTATAACACCAATGATCATAATTATGTCAAACAACAATTATTCTTCACCTCATACCAAATAGAACTTTCACCATGTGTTTTTTGCACACAAGTTAAAAACACTCAACAATTATATTGTTTTTACATTCATGTCAAAGACATTTACAACAACATGAGTCCTGATGGTTAGTACAAACAACAAAAAATAAACAGAAATAGTAAGAATAATAAAACAATGAATGAATATTAGAGATCTTATTTATGTTTAAGGACTAATTTAATTTGTTCATACTCCAATAATATCTAAATTGTCAACACGATACCCATAATATTGGAATGAGTTCAAGTCCAAGGGTAGTGTCCATAATTCAAAGTTAGAAAGTTCAACGGTAAGGTTCACGGTACAATGAATATTTAACAGTCTAAAATGTTCACAATTCAAATAGAAAAATCAAGTCAAAATGTTCATAGTCAAAATGTAAAGTTCAAAATCCAAAATGTTTACTGTCCGAAAGTTCACAGTTCAAATACAACGATTATAATTCAACAATAAAGTTTAGGTCAAAAGATATTAGATGAAATACAAACTATTAAAGGAATTTCAACAAATTGTTATTTTATAAATTTGTTTAATGTTAAGGACTGTATAAACTAATAATAATTTCTTACCATAGTAGGGTTAAATTTAGGGGTTTGAAAAAAATATTATCCCTTACCTTCTTAGCACATGACTAGATTTTGCTTTCTATGTAGGAAATAAACATAAATGTATATTTATGATTTAATTAGTAATTGCCTTATATAAATTTTATGGTGTACACACTAACTCGTATCTTGTAAAATTGTCAAAAATATATTGATAACATTTGTAAAAATAAATTTGTGTTGTGTACAAAATGAAATGGAATAAACTTTCAAAATAATTTTTGAATGAATAAAATAACATTTTTAAACAATCTTCCAGATGAAACTTTTCATAATGAATCTTCTAAATAAATAGTTGCAAATATTGTGTAATGTGTGTATGTGTTTGTGTAATTATACTTTAAAAAAAATAATCACCTGAGCAATCCTTACATTCTTACTGATGTTACCAACACTCGAGTATTCTTAGCACACTTAAAGAAGCAATCGCACAAAAAAAGGGGGGGGGGAGAACAAGTAAGAAGATTATGTTAACTCCTTCAGGTAAAACCCTCATTTTATAGTCAAAACTTAACCAATATTTACCATAAATCAACTTTAGCACACTTTTTAAATTTAAAGATTATCCTTAATCTACCACACATTATTTTCTCACAATTTTCACATTTCAAGATTACCTTCAATCTGCCACACATAAATTTTGGCACAACTTTCACATTTCAAGATTACATTCAATCTAACACATATAATTTTGGCACAATTTTCATATTTCAATATTACATTTTCTTTACTATTCATTATTATTATTATGTTTGTCCATCGTATGTATTATTTACTTAATGTATTAATATCACAAATATACAGTGTTATTTAGGTAACGTATTAATGAGTCTGTCTAACTTTTCAGTACCCGCGACTTTTAAATACGTAATTTTCCATTATTACCCTTGTTACGATAACAATTATTGGTTCAATACTGTGAAATATTGTAGTGACACTGTACGTTACTATTCCTTTATTGTTAGGTATTTAAACAGTTAAATGTAATAGTTCCACCGACAACTTTTATTAAAGGTTATTTTGTTATTTTTTGTATCTTATAATCATTCTATTATGGGGTCCACTAATGATTGGTTGCTACGGCGCCGTCGTACGGTACTAAATATTTTTTGGTTTCTCCGTCGATATTTTTTTGTTTCATGTAATTTGCACATATCATCATTAACTTTAACTTTTTATCAATTTAACACTTTACTATTTTAGAAACACATATAAAACAAATAAGTTTTATTAACTAAAGGCTTAAATATAAATTACTACCTTAACCTATTACCCTTTTTTCAATTCAGTGATCCACTTTTTAATTTTTTTCAATTAAATGATTAAACTATTAATTTTTTTTATTCTCGTTCAATTGGATCCGTCACGTCAGGATTTGATGACGTAGAATCAAGAATAGGCCCAATTGCAGTTTATGTGTAATTAAAAAAATATTATTTTGATATCTTTTTACACATTCATTATACAAAATGGGGTAAATTTGTCAAACCACTCCCAAAATCATCAATAAAACAAATCAATGCCATCCAAACGACTGCGTCCACCTTTATCTTCTTCTTTCCATCACTGATGAAGTTACATACACAAATCCCTCCTTAACACACAAATCTCTCTTTCTTAACAATTCAAAAATTATTGTGAAATATTAATTCAATGAATTACTTTATTCGAATTTAAAAAATTCAGTATAACTGCAAACACAAGAAAGCACAATGGAAGAAAATAGAGATTTAAAACTTATCAAACTTGTGATTCCTCAAAATCCAACGCCCAAAACCCCATTTCCACCTTCCATTTCCTTTACAAATCTCAAAACAGACTGCCAATCTCATTTTTCCCTTTGGCAATGTATGTTAAGCAAAACCCCTCCATTTGCAATGATCACAGGTCCCAACAGCTTGCCCCATCGTTCCTCATTGCCAACTGAATATGCCTCGGAATTATTCTACTATTCTTGTTATCCCTTGCAACATTCCTAACTAGCTCCAAAAGCTATTACATATAACCAAAAAAATAATTTAGTCTAACAGATATAATCAAAACAGAGAGAGTAGAAAACTGTGTACCTCCACTGCAAAATATTCGAATACGGCGAAGAGGTGCATCAGTAACGTCCGGCCTTGAGGAATTTGGCAATTCGGCCGACGGGAAATTGGAGGTGAGATCTGGAGAGAAATAAATTAATCACTCTGTCTCAGGATAAAAGTGTTAGTAGACTTTTCACGCATATCGAATGAAATAACAAAATTGTCCATAATAATGTCATTAAATATGGGGAGAGAATTATAATAAGAAAAATATGAGATATTTAATGCTACGGGTATAATAAGAAAATATGTGTAAAATTTGGTTATTAAAAGAAAATAGATATTTAACATGGGACTATCCAAAATAATAATAAAAACTTTTATCATGGGACGGAGAAAGTACTATTTTATTCTTTTTATAGTACTTATCTTGCATCCAAATTACGTACTATAGTTTAGCAGAGTTAAAAACATGCAAGGTAATTAAACAGGTGAAAATATGACACGTATCAATTTTATAAACTAATTTAATTTCATTAAGTTGTCGATGATAATTAGGAGTGATCATTCTGTTATAACCGAACCGAAAAAGCTATTCGGTTATAACCGAAAACCGAAGTAATGATGATTTTACTATCCGAATTAATAACCGAAATTTGACAATAACCGAATTATCGAATTATAATTTCGGTAATTCGGGAAAAAACCGAATTACTGTCCAGCAAATGTTACCTGTTTAACTAACACTGTCCAGTGTCCAGCAGCAAAGTAAAAATTACAGCAGCAACAAGCCCAAATACTTTTACAGTATCACTTTTTAAAAATTACAGCAGCAACAACTAACAAGCCCAAAGACTTTCAGTATCACTTTTACAGTATCATGATTCATGCCATTACAGTAAGTCAGTAACCCAAAGTTCTTTAACAAGCTCCAGTCTGGCAGTCTCCCACAAGCAGCATTAGCATCAGCGATTCAGCATCAACAAGCTCCAATCTTGCAGTCTCCCAAGTCTCCCCAGTCCAGTCATACTCATATTAACACTTATCTCACGACTCACATTATCCCAATCCATGGAATTATATAATAAAGATCCCAAAAAAAACAAAATCAGATGAAACCAAAATAAGAAACATACCATGATACCACCAATTTCTTTGATCAGTCGTAAGAGAGTCGAAGGGGGAGAGGGCAGAGCCGCAGAGGTCACTGGGCCGGTCCGGCTGGAGACTCTCCAGCAGTGGCGAAGTCACATGGATTTTGTGGGGTCAATCGACCCCACTGAAAAAAAAAATTATTTTATAATATAAAGTAAATTTTAAAAATTTTAAATATTATATATAAATTGACCCCACTAAAATTTTATAATTATTTTATTATACGGGGTCAAATTAAAAATTTATAACTTTGTCAATCAAAATTTAACCACATATGACTCACATCCTCTCAGTATATGTATCTCTCTGTATAATATTTTAAACTAAATAATAATCTAATTTATATTATTTTAAAAAATAAATAATGAATTACTTATTTATGAACAGTTGTGATTAAAAAAATCTATTATGAGTCAATATAGTGTATATATACCATATATTATTACTCATTATATTTTCATTGTAATATAGTGTGTATATATATATATATATATATATATATATATATATATATATATACTCAAAAAGTATAAAGTATTAAAAAAATTGGCTCGGGGGCGCTACCCCCGAACCTCCGCCAAATTATTTGTAACTTAGTAATAATTTCAACCCCACTGATATAAAATTCTGGCTTTACCACTGCTCTCCAGAGGCGGAGAGAGGCGGAGGCTGGACGCTGGAGAGGGAGAAGTCGACTGTCGCCTGTCGAGACTCAAGAGGTAAGCGAAGCAACTGAAGTCGAAGCAAGAGGATCTCAGATCTGAAATGTGAAGCAAGAGTGGAGCGGGCTAAGTTAGGGCAAAATGAAAATGGGATGTGAAATGTCAAAGACTCAAATGTGAAATCAAATGGACTCGCCGAGTGAGATAATAATAATATTATAAAATTATTATTTTTTTAATAATTAAGGTTCGGTTATTCGGATATCCGAATAACCTGTTTTTTGATAACCGAAACCGTAACCGAATACTGAATAATAATTCGGATATAACCGAAATTGTAAAAAAAACAGAAAAATCGAAATAATTCGGTTAAAAAATTTCGATTCGATTCGATAATTCGATTTTATCCGTTTTTTGCTCACTCCTAGTGAGAGCACCCCCCATGCACTTAATTGTAAGTTGTAAGCCAATTTATTTATTTATATTTATAATTTTTATAGAAATTTATGGTTTAATATTCAAAATGTAGTTAGAGTTATACCTAACAAATTTTGTTGGAATAGTTTTCTTATCTCTATCCCTACTCTGCAGTGTCATTGGATCATTATACAAGATAAAAATTTAAGGGTCCTTTACAATAATATATAATATTTAGAAAGTAATTACACTATTAGTGCACTCATAAAATATTTACACAATTAATACACTTTCTATATTTATTTACAATATTAGTGCAATTAGGATTCCTTAATTTAGGGAATTAGTATGCAATTAGGATTCAATTCATAATAATAAGAAAACCTAAAATCAAGGAGAAATAACTACCATAATTAATAATTCAAATTCAAATATCTTGGATCTAACAACAAATTCAAATTCAAATTCAAAAATAATAATTAAAATTCAAATATTCAAAGTTTGGCGACGTCATCTTCCTCCTCCCCTTCGCCGGTCATCTTCCTCCTCCCCTTCGCCGTCGCTTCAACACCATGGACGCCGATCTCCTCATCTATTACGGCCACAGCTGCCATTATGACGAAGGTTGATTTAGTCCAAAAATTAAAAGGAGAAAAAAATAAATTTTAGTGCAGTTGGTATCCAAATATTTATACAAAGGTAACCATTTTAGTTTTTGTGGGTAACCAAGAGAAATTTCGGTGCAGTTGGTAACCAAAACTTTCAAACGTAACAATTTTAGTTTTTGTTGGTTACATTTGTATTAAGGTTTGGTTACCAACTGCACTATTAAAAAAAATTCTATAATAGATTTTTTATAATTAATTGGTTACCTTTGAATTAAGGTGTGGCTACCAACTGCATTATAAAAAAAAATCTACAATAATTTTTTTTTAATTAATTGATAACCATATAAAACTGAATTGGTTACATTTGTATAAAGTGTTAGCTACCAACTGCACTATTAAATAAAAAAAATCTATAATAGATTTTTTAAAAATAAATTAGAAACCTAATAACACTGAATTGGTTACCTTGGTATGAATGTTTGGCTACCAACTGTACTATAAAAAAATCGCAGTAACTGTACTATGAAAAATCGCAGGTGGAGGATGGCGTTAACAAGTTGGGACTGTCTAAGTTAATGGTGGAGGAGGGCGGAGGAGAATGGCGTTAATGGTGGAGGAGGCCAGGCGGAGGATGGGGACTGTCTAGGTTAATGGTGGATGATGGCGTTAATGGTGGAGGAGGGCGGAGGAGAAGGGCGTTATTGGTGGAGGAGGGCGTTAACAAGTTGGGACTGTTAATGGTGGAGGAGGAGAAGACTGACAAGGGCGAAGGAAGCGTGATTTTTATTAAGGAAAGAGAAGGTGTGCTATATAATTTACTTATTAATTACTTAATTTAATAAGTAAATCAATATTAATCCCCTACATTAAGGAATCCTAATTAGATACTAATTTCCTAAATTAAGGAATCCTAATTGTACTAATATTGTAAATAAATATAAAAGTGTATTAATTGTGTAAATGTTTTATGAGTGAACTATTGTTGTAATTATTTTTAAAAATGTAATAGAATATGTAATTGATCCAAAATTTAATTTTTTCACTATGTACTCAACATGTTCCTTATATTGATTTTGTTTTGACCGTTGTAACTATTTGACATAGACCTGGCAAAAGAGACCTAGGCCCGCGGACCGGGCTGGCTGGCTGGCCCGCCCGCCACGGGCCAGGCTTTGGGCTGCAATTGTTTAGCCCATGAAAGTGCGGGCCATTTTGGCCCGGCCCATGAAGGCCCGTGACTTATTTTTTTAAAAATTAAAATGTTGCTACTTGTAGGTTGTAAGGCTTGAACACAAGACTTATAAGTAAATAAATAAGAGTTCAAACTAACTGAGTTACAATAACTATTTATTTTTAATGCAATCTTCAATATATTTTAACTATAATTGAAAACTATAATTAAGATATGTAGTTAATGTAGGTAATTAATTAATAATACTATTAAAATTTTAATTGATTGAGATATGTAGTTAATGTAGGTAATTAATTAATCGTGTCTGTTTATATTATTGTTTATTATTAAATAATTTATTATTTTTAATATTTATTATTATTACTATTTTTGGTTTAGCAAGATTTTATAAAAAAAATTCAAATTAAAGGGAGAAGCCCGCGGGTCGGCCGAACCCGGGCCGCGGGCCTCACAATTTTAGTCAACCAAAATCCGGGCCATTTTGACCCGGTCCGCCCGTTTGCTAGTAGTAGTAAAAAAGTTATTTGACAATAATGTCAATATGTGTTTGATTGATGAGCTGTCCACTTAAATGATGATGTGAAATGTCATTTTGCATATATAGAGAACGATCTTTTGACTCCCTCACTCTAGGGAGTAAAATCTTATATAGAGATTAAAATATAGAGTTAAATAAGGATAAGAAAACTGTTGAATAATAATTTTGTTGATATATTCTTCAAAGTTGGGGATAGAGAGTTTATTAAGAAAACTGTTGTGAATTCTCTTATACCTATAAAAAATAATGCTATATAGACACAAATTATTCAATAAATATTTTATAAACTGCTGATATGATATACTCAAACTCAGCTTTTTATGTGGGGCCGAAGACTACATTTAAGTAATTTGTTGATCAATATGCTAAGGTAAAATATGTCACATCAACAATTTATAAAATATTTGTAGAATAATTTGTATATGTAACATTACTCATACCTATAAAAACCTCTTATTTACAGTGATTTTTTTTCCAATTCAATTTGGAATCAACAGTTTGTATACCAAAGTGCGGGAATGTAATGAGCTTTATTATCTTGCAAGTATTTCTAATGTACAAACAAAATAAGATTTCAAATACTACAAGTTATGACCAATATATTTTATAGATTAAGAGGGAGGAGGAAATTAGGTCTACTTGTGAGAGAAATGAACCAAAATGGAGAGAGAGAGAGAGAGTTGTGCGAAATATATGTCGTTTAATATATGTCGTTTTAAATAATTTTATTTTTTAATTATTTATTATTTTATATAATCTAGGAGAATTAATTATAATATTTTTAAAATTATCTATCATATAAAAATATTACGAATGAGAGAGAATGAGATAAGTATGATAATTATGAGAATTTAAAAGTATTATAGACAATTGATATTATATTTAATGTGGCACCCCTAAAATAGGTATACATCACCCATCTTGAGTCGCCAAATACATGGTACAAAATTCAAATACAACTTAATAATATAACTGTGGTGTAAAATATGACAAAACATAAACTGAGAGTTTTTATACGAATATTATTTTCTAGACAGTATTCAACTCAAATGGAGTCCTCAATACATTTATTATCACATTATTTTATAGAATAGTGAGGACTACTAATGTTATCATCTGAACCGTCACTCCGTTCCTCGACTAGTCCCGGCTACGTTCTCATTTTCTGAAGAGAACAATGAAAGTAAAAGGGTGAGCTCAACTAGCCCAATAAGAAATATTATGACTAAGATAATACAGAATAATTTATCGTTAGCTATCAGCCGAGTTAAACTGATAAAATATAACAAACATCAAGTTCAACTGCAGCGGAACAAGCAATCCATTAGAAGGGTTAAGTAGAGAATAAAATCTACTATCTTCTATGATTTAAAAGGTTTTTCATCACTTTTATAATTGAGACTCAGCTTAATAAATAATCTACATCATCCCTACACTACGGCCAAGGATATTCATTAGTATCACGATCACAAATTATCCATGCACTACGGGCCAAGGATATTCGTGTATTCATCAATGGTCATGATCATGCCAACAACTGTCCACCAATGCACTACGACCAATGAGGACTTTTACCACATCATTTGTAACATTACGGTCATGATTATACCGAATAATTCCTGGTCATAATCATACCAAGTCCATCTATGCACTACAGACAACAGATGACTTTCAACATAATATAAACATGAGGATAATGACAATGATATAAGAATTCAATAAAACAAGTTCAAAGATAAATTTTTAAAAATTTATAATTTAATTTATCCAGAAATTAATAACGTCCAAATTGTCAATATAATACTGCTTTGTAGAGTAAAATTCAAGAATAATATTGTACCAAAAATAATTTGGACCAAAAATGAATCAATTTTTATCATAAATAGTACCCCGGGTAAATAGTACACGAGTGAATAGTACCCCGTGAATAGTACTTCGGGAATAGTAACCCGTGAATAGTACTCCGGCATGAAAAAAATTAAAAAACTTATCAAGAATGCTCAGAATAATCTTTTCATGAAAAGATACTGGATGAAACGTAAATATCAAGGATATTCAACTAATTTCATGGAGTATAGAAGCCAAAATTTTAACAAAACGAGTATAGAATTCGAAATCTGAAACGAAATAATATTACTTACATATTACAGAGTATGGAAGAAAATATTATTTCAAGCGAAAATTGAACAAAAATAATATCTCTTACTTCAAAATAACAGTATTTCTGATCGAAAAATCGAATGTAAAGTCGAAGGAAACTTGCACTGAATAATAACTCTCAAAGTATCTAAATATTCACAAAAATACGCTCGACAATATAGAGAGGAAAAAAACTTGTTTCTGGTGTGCTTTTCAATTCTAACTTAAGCGCCTATTTATAGGAAAATGCTAGAACGTCATAGGAGACTAAAATAATAAAATATTATTTTTTTTTCAAGCACGCCACTCTTTTGCTGAATAATCAAGCCAGCCAATTCTGAAAAAATAGCAGCCCACATGTTTTCAAAAACAAAAGTGGGTCCCACCTAATTTTAATAAAAAATATTTTATTTTTCAAAACTTCAGTGATTTGTAATTAATAGTCTTTTATCATAAAAATACGAATTTTATGTCCATTCCACACGAAATCGAATTCTCTACAACTTTGTATCTTTAAGTTTTTCCAAATTCCAGACAGAAAATATCCGAAATCCACAAACGGATGATTTTCAATACCTCATAAAATTCATAACAAATCATACGTTAATTTTTAACGGTTCAAAATTTATGAACATATACTCAACTTATATATGCATAACATATCCAAAAATCACAACGATCCAACGGTCGGATTAAAATTATAACTCACGCAATAGAGCTTTAAAAACACTGATTTGATTTTAATACCTCCATTCCGACAAAAATACTGATAAAATACCTCAACATTAATTCCTTCATTTATAACCACATAAAATAAATATTTTCCTATCCATTATTTATGTTCACCTAAAATAAATATTTTTTTATCATATAAATCAATAATTAATTATTCACAAGTAATATTACAGAATCATAATAATGACAACCAGGCCGTTCCCAAAAAAGAGGGGACTTTTCAATAAAGATTTCTCCTTACTGGCGCGCAATTAAGTGACCAAACCTCTCCTTGACAGAACTTTCTAGACATTGTCAATAATGCTATCTAATAATATTATTCAAATAATATCAATTATTGATCTGATAATGGAAAATACTGTGCAGTAACAATTATTAAAACAACAATAATATAAAATATCATCGCAGCAATTATTGAACCAATAAAATAAAATATTGAACAGTAATTACTGTAACAATTATTGAGTAGTGCCTTCTTACGTAAGAATCAATAATTCAACAATACTGTGCAATACCGTGTGCTACTGTGCAACAACGCGTATTACTGTGTTTTAACCACCAGGTATTCCAATAGTGCTAACGGTAACGATTACGCCGTTATTTATAAAAATTTAAATTTGTCATTTTCTTCATCCGATAATTATTCTGTTATGGGACCCACAAATGACTGCGCCGTCGTACGAATATTCTCCGACAGAAAGAATATTTCACGACCAAACGAACATTCTCCGACAACATGAATATTTTATAACCACTTGCTTATTTTATAAAATTTATAAATATTACCTATAACTATAACATTATATCAAATTTACTCCTTAATATTCAAAAATGATATTTATAAAAAATTTATTTTTATTCATAAAAGTTGGGGTCTTACATTTAATGTTATATAATTATTTTTTTAATTTTTGTGTATAATTTTAAAACGACATATATTAAAGGACGGAGGGAGTAAGTGAGTATAGAGATTACCTTAAGAATGAAAAGGGTTTTAAGTAAAAATTAATAAAAAAAATAAATTAATTTTAATAAAATTATGTAATTTTATTAAATAAGTTTAAAATTTTTTTATGTGAGGTTAACCTTAGAATGAATATACATATTGTCTTGTTTTTTTCCATATAGGAGTACTATCTATTTCGATCATTTTTAGGTATGGGGTGGGCGTATGAATCCTTAGATGCAGGGACACGTGTTGTTATTGTTGCTTGTCTCATGAAAAGTCCACGACGACTTGTGTATCATGTAAACTCTACTGTATCCTAAACCATTTTTATGTCCATTGCATTGATTGAGGTTAAATAATTGAATTTATACGTGTCACCCATTGGAGTAAAGGCTGTTCCAAGGAGCTCTGTCTCTCCTCTCTCCTCTCTCCTCTCTCTTCTCTCCTCTCTCCTCCCTGCCTCCCTGCCTCCAAAGAAAAAATCTAGGAAAGAGGCAAAACAGAATAACTGACCAATATTTGGATTTTGGAGGCTTCAGCTCTTGGGTGTTTTCCATTGGTAAGCACCTTACCAGTTGTTTCTCTATTTGTTAGTGAATTTCAGTTGTTCTGGGAGGTTCTCCACCCCCCCCCCCCCTCCCCCCTCCCTCCCTCCCTCCCTCCCTCCCTCCCTTCCTTTTTTTTATTATAATATATTCCTTTGTTTACAGTTGTTGAATTTGTTCAGATTACAAGTTGTTGTATGTATTTGAGGAACCAAAAAAATTAAAAAGAACAAATATTTTTAAGAGGATGTGAATGGTTGCTTCAGATCCATGAAACCCAAGTTCTATATGTCAAAAAGACTGAACCTTTTGATGGTTTTCTTGTGATTCATGAGGGTTTAGTTTCCTTTTCCTAGGTTCTTTCTCATGAAATCCTTTTGCTTTCCTTCTTGGGTTTATGGATAAGGATAATTAATTTTGGCTTTTTATCACATACTCTTGGTTATTTAAGGGTTGGTATTGGAGATAGGATTTTGATATTCTAGGGTCGGTTCTTTTTCTACGAGTGGAAGAATTTGTTGATCTAGATATAATGGAAAAATCAACTCTATTCAACCTTAAAATTCTCATATATGGATGCTTAGATCCATTGTTTACGACTAGATGACCCATTCTTCACCACCAGATCTGATGACCCATTTTCCTTTTGCTTATCACTAGCTTATTCAGACCTTTGCTTGAGCTTGCTTTATGTGCTTAGTGTTTTTTGTATCCCAAATTTGTAGGTTTGAATGCCCAAATTTACATTTTGCTCATCTTTAGCTCATTCCAGTTGAAATCTGCCCTTGGTGTTACTTGGTGTTCGTCCTATCAATTGTTGTTTAAGTTGTTTGAAGTTTATCCCCAGTCAAGGAGTGGATATAGTGAAACCTGTTAGTCTTGTGTACTAAGTCAATTGCTAGCAGGAGTATGGTGGAATAAAAAGTTGTTGATTATGTAAGTTTGGTGGGATCTGGGGTAATCATTATTTTGTCAGTGCTATACGAAGTGGCGTTCATGGAAGATGTGTCTCCGGCTGTTGCAGTTACACTTAGCTTAAGTAATCCAATCTGTGATACTTCTGGGATCACAGGCAATGTGGAAATAACACGGGTGAAGATACTGACTGAAACAGCAAGCTTGTTATCTGATCCTTCATCGGTGCTGCATGCTAGGTCTGTTGCTAGTTGGGAGAGGAGTTGCAATGGTCTAAAGAGAACCTTTTCTGGATCTGGAGAAAGCAGAGGGAAATCTGATCTCTCAGGGACTGTACTAAGTGATAGCAATTGGGTTTCTACGGATGTCATGATTCAGCAAAGTGAGGAAGATGAAATTTTTACGGTTTCTGATGATCCCAATGGTGAGCAGTTGCTAGCTCTGAATACTAGTTCAGGGACAAGCCTGCCAATTGCTGTTGAAATCAAGGAAATAGACTATGGTCAAATTGTTGCTAAAGTTATTAGCTTTGACAAACAAAGTATGGAGGGGAAGCTGGCAGATGAATTATTAACAGTTTCGGCCTGTGCAAATGAAGCAAGCTCTAATGGGATTACTCTAAAGGCATCCCTAATTGCTGTTCAGTTGCCTACAGAGAAGATTACTGGAAATGGAGGGATCAAGGATGTGTTTGAAGTGGAGTATGTTCCCCTATGGGGATCTGTGTCTATTTGTGGAAAGAGGCCAGAGATGGAAGATGCTGTTGCCGCTGTGCCTCAATTTATGAAAGTTCCTACTAAAATGTTTGTTGGTGATCGTGTAATTGACGGGATAAGTCAAAAATTGGGTCACATGACAACTCATTTCTTTGGAGTGTATGATGGTCATGGAGGTTCTCAGGTATGTTTGATTCTGAGGTTCATCTTTGCTATATGGATGTTTTATTTCTTTCTTTGAGAGCAACGTGACACGATTTTCTGTATTTGAATGTACTTTTGATTGTCCAACTTCATCGCAAGCATTTGTCCCAAATTCATAAACTATTCTGAACTAGTTTCTAGAGTTGGATTTATTCTGAAGCCTCTAGAATAATATTATCTAACTGTTAATGTTTTATCATAATAAATCGTCTTTTAGTATCTCATTTGTAAGTCTGTTATCATAAGCACATTGCTTACCTTTTATTCATAATTTTTCTATATATCATGTGATAAATTAACCTTTAATATCATAGTCAGTGTCTCAAGTGTAGAAATGTTACCTTACACAGGTTGCAAATTACTGTCGTGACCGTGTCCATTTTGCTTTAGAGGAGAAGTTACAAGATATACAGGATGATGAGGCTGAAGTAAGAATGAGAAACACTAAACAGATGCAGTGGGAGGAAGTCTTCACCAGCTGCTTTCTAAAGATTGATGATGAAGTTGGAGGAAGAGTTAGCAGAAGCATTCCTGGAGGAAATTCCGATGCCTTTACCGGTACTTTAGAACCTGTTGCCCCTGAAACTGTGGGATCTACTGCTGTGGTTGCATTAATATGCTCATCCCATATTATTGTTGCAAACTGTGGTGATTCAAGAGCAGTCCTTTATCGTGGCAAAGAAGCATTGGCTTTGTCAAATGATCATAAAGTAAGGCGTGTTTGTAAAGTTCTACATTTTTAGTAAGAAATCAAGCTCTTTGTGGTAAATAAAGCTCTACATCTTTATTTTTTGTCTTTTTTCCACTTAAATTCAGCCAAACAGAGAAGATGAATATGCAAGGATTGAAGCATCCGGGGGGAAGGTCATACAGTGGAATGGACACCGTGTTTTTGGTGTACTTGCAATGTCAAGGTCCATTGGTAGGTTTACTTTTGCATGGTTTCAAAGTAGTGGCTTTGTGGGAATATCCTTTCTGGCAGCTATTTAAACCTCAGTTGATCAAACTGCATATTGCTCATTGATGTTGAATATTTGATCTTACCAAAAAATAATTCTTCTTTTTGGACACAAATAGCCTTCTTCTACAATGTCTGGATTACGTCCTTAAGCTGCACTGATTTCGAAATAAGTGATCTAAGACAAATAGCCTTCTTCTAGAACTTCTGAAAATAATTATGTTACAATAAAACTAATGAACATAATGAAAACAACTTCGGAAAAAGATTTTTCTAGACCTAAAACTTGAACACAAGTTCCAATGTGTGCCTACAAAGATTAATTTCTGAAACATGTTGCTCTATCGGTCAAGATCCTATCCTTTTCTAACAGCACCAAAAGGGTGCCAGTGACACCTTGCACTAATACATATATATTGTCTGAAAAACAATTCCAGAATTGCCTTGAGCAATGAAATCTATAGAAGTGATTGCAGTTTAGTGCTTCCGGACTAGAATCTACAAAGGTGATTGAAAAAATATTGGAAACATACTTCTAATGTTGGTTCCTATCAATTTGAGCAATCATATATCTACTATGTACTCATAGGCTGTTTTTTTTTACTTGCTCTGTTATGAATACATGGTACAGAAAAGGAGCTGTTACTTTTCTAGTCAGTTTGGAGTGCATTTATGAACAGGCCTTTCAATGTGATTCTATATTTCAGCTTGCTTGAGATATTATTTGATAAAGGGATGTTCCTCAGGTGATAGATATTTGAGACCGTGGATTATACCTGAACCGGAAGTCATGTTTGTACCACGGGCTAGAGAGGATGAATGCCTTATTTTAGCCAGTGATGGTTTGTGGGATGTCATGACAAATGAGGAAGTGTGTGAAGTGGCTAGAAGGCGTATCCTGCTTTGGCACAAAAAGAATGGACCTATTACTCATGTAGAGAGAGGTGAGGGAGTTGATGCTGCAGCTCAAGCAGCAGCAGAATACCTTTCAGTGCTTGCTCTCCAGAAGGGAAGCAAGGACAACATTTCCGTGATTGTGGTGGACTTGAAAGCTCAAAGGAAGTTTAAGAGCAAATCATGAATAAGAACTCCACCCATCATTCGCTTCCAATATAGGAGTATAATTCTACACAATATAAAGCTGCCCTTGTTATTAGATAGCTTGGTCCATTATTTTACAGATGGGCTTAATGCGTGTATCAGAATAGTTATTACTAGCTAGTGCCTGTTATTGAAAGCAATGTATTAATTTCTAAACTTTCTCGAGCCCCATACTGTTATGTATATTGGGTCTCATAGAGTGTTGGTATAATTTGTTGAATCTCAAGTTTCTCTCACTTTGAATACATTTTCCTTGTAAAGGCAAGCATCAACTGTAGGAGAATCACGAGTTTCCGTATAGATCGGAGTACTTGTGTTAATAAGCTGTTAAGATGATGAAACACATTTTGTATTCATGGCGGCTGAGTTCCTAGGAAAATAAGAAAATCCATTTCTTTTTCTTGATGTCTCTACCGGATTTGATATGGTGGTCCGTCAGGCACTCACGTTGAAAGGTCCTCAGAACTTTTACTTTAGTCAGTAGCAGGCGCTCATGTCGGAAGACCCTCAAAAACTCCTTAAAATCAATAGCAATTTATGCTCCGGTGCATGCAAGGCTTATACATGAAAATGAATACTTTTTGTCAATAATCCAAATTCCTGTTATCATATAGGAGGAAAGCAAGCAATCTGTACTTAACTGAGGCTTTTCATCTTTATATTCCGGACCATGATTCTACCACTGAAACTGAGATCCACTTGGAACTTCATTATGGAATAATAGCATGTATTATAAATACCAATAGTGATTTGAACTTGGGTATGTATTTATTGAGGTACAGACACAAATTCTGTTTTACATAAAAGAACATGGAAATTTGAAATAACTTACAAAATGATGTCTTAATTGTAATTAGTTGATCATGGGCTTAATTGTAATTAGTTGATCATGGGTATTTCTAATAGTTAATGTCGTTTAAAATTTTTGCACATAGATTAAGAAAGTCATTTAATACTATCATTTAATAATTAAAATCTGTGTGAAATTCCATCACTACCCCTTTATGGGAAGTTGAAAACTATTAATATTAAGAGTGAGATGAGAGAAGGTAAGGATGATATAGGAAAATAAATAATTTATTCTCCTAAAAAATTGTAAACGACAGATAATTTGAAACAAATTTTTTCTTCTCAAACGTCACTTATTTAGGAATAGAGAGAGTACTTACAATTAACACATCATTTTGTAAGTTAATTCGAATTTCCATGTTCTTTTCTGTAAAACAAAATTTGTATCAATACGTACTCAATATATACAGACCCAAGTATAAAAATAATTCAACAACAATCTACTCCTCTACTGAAATGTGACTTGCATTATAAATAAATGAAATTGTAACATGATATTCCAAAAAGGTAATAGTTGGGATTCCTTACAAGAAGCATGTCATCAAAATTGTCCATCTTTTCTTTAATCTTGAAACAATATTTAACCGATACTCGTCCATAATTCCCACCATTCTAAACTACTGTCTAACCAGTACAAAAAGAAAAAGTTCAAACCCATAAGTCTACCTTTGACGCTTCCTTCTTATCCTAATAACTGGGAATTGCAGTGGGACAGGAAGTGTTGCCAGCAGAACAGTTCCCTCACGAACAAACTTGCAACCCAATTGTTCATAATGTGTTCTCAGTTCTATGGCATTCATTCTCAGATCCTTAGCTATATCTGATGGGTCAGACCGATAACCATCAGCAAAAAGAGTTAGCACCAAGACATAGCTGATAAGAAGATTCCTTTTTTCATCTGAAAGCCTTTTTTTATCTGATTCCTCAAACATAGCTCGGAACTTCTGGGATAAGATGCTTGGAATTTTGTGATTCTTTGCGGATAAATGACCATCCATCGAATGCTTATCCTTGAACTTGATAAGATGTGCAATGTATGAAAATACACAAGCAAGCGTACCCATCTCATACTCATTCTGTAACATGAAAAGAGTGCAGCATATCACATACTAATCTCAGACGTCAATAAAAGAAACATGTAGTTTATAGAATAATTTACTTTTACTGAAAACTTGATACACATTGTAATATAGTGATATATTTCAGTGCTAGATGCCTTCGTTCTCTCTTTAGTAACCAAAGAGGGAAAAGATGAGGAAAACAATCTTAGGATGCAAATGACTCTTAAAAAGAAAGGTAAAATAGTAAAATCTGTTCATGTATTTCTTAGGTTCCAGTCTTATGTCGGTTATGTGATGATATTATCAAAATTAATAATGAAATTACAATCAGAATTATGTATCTTTACTATTTTGTTTTCGTGGAATAATTTTTCTTAAGAGTATGACAATTGTACTCCCGCTGTAATGAAATAAGAATACTACTTTTTGTTGACTTCTTTCTCTTTTCTAAAAATTAAGCTTTGTATACGACACTTCAACGTAAATATTTTAAGTAATTTTTATTCTGTATAACATTTGTTATTTAAAGTTTAATATTGAAAAAAAAAACTTTGAAAAATATATCCAAGTATGTTCTTTAAAGTTTAATTTTCTAAGTAATTTTTATTTTCTGTAATAACTTTTGGGCCAGGCAAACCTTAATATTTGCGAGAAAACAAATAATACTCTTGTTTAAGAACATAGGCAGTATAATCTGATATCATATTCTAAACCAGTTAGACAGGGAGAAAGTTGAATTAATTTTAAGTGCTTACCTTAATCTCTTCCAATTTATAAACTCTGTTACAAACAAAGCTCGGGTAAACATCGGGTGCCACTTCTGCTATCTCGAGTAAATCTTTAAGGTAATTCCACTCTCCTTCAAAAATAATCTTTTCAAGCGGATAAGCCTTCTGAGGTGTAGAAGCTGATATATCATGGGGTGGAATATTACGAGCATTAGTAGTTGCAGTAACTTCAAGAGCATCCTTGTTTATCTCAATGTCCTCTAATTTACTGTCTAGATCCTTCTGAGATCTAGGATCTTGTTTTTGGCGTAAAGACTCGAGTTTTTTAGTCTGCAATATAAGAAATAACCATATTATAATGAGATTTTCCGCAGAAAGATCAATGAAAAAAGTCAGTACGACAGATGATTTTACTTCTGGTAAGATGTTAATGCATTAAAGAACTCTCTTGATGTTCTCCTCTTCACTAAAGCCAGTGGCGTGTGCTTGAGAGGGTTACTGTTATTGTCTTTTACGTTTTATTTTATTTTTTTGTAGGTGGTGGGGCGGGGGGGGGGGGGGGAGGGGATTGGGGGGAACTGGGGAAGGGGGCTATTACCTTATTTATAGTCTTCTTTGTCGAATACAGGAATGTGAGATCTCTTAATTTTTCAGCTGTCTCTTCTGCATTGAGCTCTTCCTTTGAATTGTCTTGAGCTTCATTTTGAGTCACTTGACTCACATCTGAGCCACTAAGCTTAGGCTCCAACCTAAATATCTGTAATCAGTAGCAAGTCAGGTCAGTTGTCCGAAAACACATTTCAATTCTTAATATAGATAGTATACTGGAAAAAATGATAAAGCTAAATAAATAGAGCTTGGAGTTCTCATCATTAAACGAAGACTAAGGTGGTGTTTGATAAAACTGAGTGTTAAGATCTGAACACTTTAGACATCTGAATAATATAGAACATTTGTCCGAATTGTGTCTGAATGAAAAAATGTTATTTGATAATTATTTTTTTCAAAATGTGTGAATAACACTATTTTTCAATTTTAACCTTCTGAACAGTTTAAGCAAAATCTATTTGTCTGAATAGTATTTTAAATACATATTTATAAAATTTTGACCACAATATGATGAAATAAAATACATCATGTCCAATGAAAACATCATCATAGCATAATAATTCAACCATATAAATTAAATTAACTTCAAACACTTGTTAAGAATTGAAGTGCAATTTGTTCGCGTAGATTAATCATAAATTCTATGTCTTGATCACCCCATTGCGGTTCATCTTGTCCATTTTCTTCGTTTCCTTCAAACATAAAATTTGATCCTCAATATCCATATTACCTATATTAAACATAACAATTTTAAAATACTATAACAATTAATAAAAGAAAAAATTAATTGGAATGGTCAGAAAAGGTTAAACCATTAACATAGAACTACAGTTTCCTTGTGAGATAAACCCAAGAAAAGAAAGAAAAAAAAACAGTTCATTCATTCTAAAATAAAAGATCACTTATAAACAAGAGAAACTCTAGTATTAACATGTCAACATATAAGCACATCTATAAGAAAAGAAATTTGTCATTTAACCAAAAAGCAAAAACAATTTAGCAACCACAGTACATCCATAGTTAATACTACTAACATAAATAATGTTGCAAGTAAACTACAATTGACAGGCATTAACCTGCTTTGCTTGCTTACAGATTACTGAAGTGTGATTTATAATAAAATGCTTCTTGCTAGTGCATCTCAAGCTTTAATTTCTGAAATCTCAAGGTCATCAAGTTCCATAACTAATAGACAGATAGCCTCTTTATTTTGATATTGACTAGAAAGTCAAGCCCAGATAAGAATAGAAAACAATCAAACATTCTAATTTGCAGCATATTTCTCTTCAGCATGAACCAAGGTAATAATTGCTTACAGTAATAAAAATTTGTGCTGAGCAAAAACTGCAAACACAAATCAATTCAAACCAAATTTTTTCCAAAATAATATAGAACTACAATAAATTAAAATATTAAATACACAAAACAACCCTCCATAATCATTTAAATAAGAATATTAACAAAGAAAATATGATGAACGAAGTATATAAACCTTGATTAAAGTATTAGAACATTAGTTCAGATGAGAAAAAAGAAATAGATGAATCAAAACAATTTAAAAAAAAAGAGTTAATGAATGAGTGACCTGGTTATAGTAAATCCCTAATTTTCCAACTAATACACTCAAATTCCATCAAACTCTTAACTTTAATCTAAGTAAACTAAAGTACTTAAACAATTATATAAACAGGAGACCCAAAAAAATTCACAACAATTAACATACATATATGTACAGGGAGGAGATGATTACCGGAAAAAGTTGCAACTCGAGACAATCCAAACACAAGAGCAGTAGAACACAAAAATAACATAGTACTTCTTTCCAAAATAACTTATGCAACTATATTCAGTAGAAGACACCATTATTTAGACAATATGTCTTGCAAGTACTGCACGCTTTTATACTTCAAAAGAATGGAATCTTTGCCAAGACGTTAAGGCATGACAAGCATTTAGCTGTCCTATATATCAAATATAATCACTGCATCTTCCCCAAGTCTAATAACAACATATTTTGGGATGCCAACAAAAAATCACCAAAAGCAGTGAAGGAGATTTGAAAAAGGGGGTTTGAAATCACCAAAAATTCACAATAATCACCAATAGATGAAATCGCCAAGAATTCACAGTAATCAAACAAAAAAAGGGTTTGAAAAAGAAATACCAACAAAACAATAATGAACAAATAACAATCGATTTATAAAGATTAATAAGAACAAATCAAGTAACGACAAACAATAGATGAAAAAGGGAGGGAAGATTTACCGGCAAAGGCAAAAGAAGAAGAGCAGTAACGAAGGACAGCAAAGGAGAAGAACGCATCAACGCGAGAGATCAGTTTGGTATTGGGGATAAAAGAGAGAATTTGTAATATTGAAAAGGTTATTTTTGTCCAAAAAAATTATAAACTCGCTCAGACAGCCTCGACAGCCTCTGGATGGTTTAGAATTATTACTGTGTCTAACCGATTAAGAGGCAAAAAAATTACCAAACAACTTTTACCTCTGACCGAATAAGAGTCATATCCATTAAGAGCTATTCAGATGTAAACAAACACAACCTAGGAGGCATTCATTAAAAGATTGTAATTTTAGGTTCATTAGTCTTATCAGAAGATTACAGCCAAATTATTCTCCCTGACTGGAAAAATTTTTCTCTATGCTGTTATAGAAAATATAGAGTAGCACCACCCTTCTACCTGACTACCTCAACTACACCATATCAATAAACAAAAGAAAGGTAGATCCAGAACTTAAACATAACTTCATAAATATTTTAATCAACACCTTACGAGTGAATCCTGAAGTAAACAGTAAAAAAAAGGGAAAAAGTAGGATGGATGAAATATTTAAAAGTACAATTTGAGGTTTCTGGATTATCTCGCATCTTTGGGACTCTGAAAAAAAAAATTCCACTCCCAAATCCTAGTTCACAAATTAATTAATTAATTAAGCATGCCCAGAAAGTAACCTCATCCATTACAACCACACAATTCAAAATCACAAAACATTCCATGTTATTAGCTTCTCTTCATTTAATTATAAGAAATAATTCCCTTCAACTTTCTCAACATCAAACAAACAAGTATAGTCAAACTCACATAAAAGTTTTTACCTTATTAGCAGCAATAGGAACAATCTTCAGGGTTTGATTGGCTTTATCCAGAACTCCAAGAGCATAAGTACATAGCTGAGGAACAGCCCCTTCGCCTGAATAATTGGTCCCAACAAAATCGACTTGAGACCCATTTGGGCTCACAACCACCTGCAGTCGATTGTTCCGCTTCACGTTCCTGTAAACCCTAACACTGTGCTCCGGCGGGCCGGATGCTTCGGCTTCCATCGGCCCGTTCTTGAGTGGGTCGAAGCCGGTAGGGAAGTAACCGACGAGCGGCGATGTCTTGTCGGACTGCTCACGGAATGTCAGGATCTTGACATCTATTGTGTCTTTCTTCTTCTTCTTTACATTCTTTTGGGACTCGCTATACGCTTCGTTTTCTTCTTCTTCCTTCTGATCCTGGACTGGACTAGTAGTATTTTGTAGCTGCTCCTTCTTTCTCTTTCCCATCGAGTCTGCGAGTGATTAGCTATGTCGTTGAGAGTGATTAGCTATTTTATATGAGAAACCCTAGCTCGTCACCAGTGGTTCGGCACGACCCATATATTCAGGTCAGGGTATTACTCGGTCCGACGAAGAGACCCATCCTTCCATTTAAAATTGAAAAATGATATACATTACAAATATTTAACGAAATTAGATTTGTATTGTCAAAATAATTCGTAAATTTTAAGAATATGATTTGAGTATTTGGGAAAATATGATTATAGATATTATTTTTATTTGAAGAATTTATTTTATTACTATTTAATTCTATAGATACATTAAGATTATATTTGTTTGTAAAAAATACAATTGGGATATGACTATTGATATCAAGTGTCTTGTTTATTTTTAAATTTGAACTTGGAACTATTAGTTCATGAATTAGAAAATGACTTAATATATGAGATTATTTAATACATGTTCAACGAGGTATTATAATTCCTATTATTTGGGGCTAATAATTTTTAAACAAAATTAACCTCAATTTTTTTTTTAAAATGACCATGATATCCACACAAATTAATTTCCAAAATATCTACACCTGAACATTAAATAAATATTGCAATAATCTCATTAATTAAATCATCGACGTCACTATATGTGGAATATTTTTTTCATTCTCCAAATTGATGTAGAAATATATGTATAAACCTAATAGTTAGTTCTATTACTAAATCACCATAATACTATTACTTGATAGTTAGTTATATATATATATATACACTATCAACAGTCCTGTGCTTCCGGCACTATGAACGATGAGATTTATCCCAAACTTTGGACGGCTCAAATGATTTATTAGGATGAGCGAAAAATTCAAAATTATTTGTATTTTGTTAGATAGATATTACCTGATAGTATGTATATATATATATATATATATATATATATATATATATATATATTAATACGTACAGAGTTTTAATATTATTTAATATTTTAATTTGAAGTTTATTAGTAAATTAGAAAATATTAATATTAATATTTTAATTGAAAGTTTACTATTAAATATTAATATTATTTAATATTTTAAATTGAAGTTTACTAGTAAATTAGTAAATATTAATATTTTAATTTTAATTTGAATATTTAATATTTAATAGTAAACTTCAAATTTAAATATTAAATAATATTAATTATGAATATTATTAGTAAATATTAATATGATTTAATTTTTTAATTTGAAGTTTACTATTGATATTTACTAATAATATTCATAATTAATATTATTACTAATTTACTAATAATATTCATAATTAATATTATTACTAATTTACTAATAATATTCATAATAGGAAAAGAGAACTAAAAGGCCAAGGAAAAAGGGATGCGGCAAGGAAGGAAAAGGGGAAGGCATGCCGCTACAGCCTGTAGTGACAGGGTTGTTCAATAGTATCCATGACAATCGTTTGCCATCTCTCTCTTTCTCTCTCTCTATATATATATATATATATATATGTGTGTGTGTGTGTGTGTGTGTGTGTGTGTGATCAAAATATATGTTTTACTACATTTTTCATCCTTTTTTTGATGCGGGTTTTGTTTGAAGTAGGCTTGACAAAATATGGTTATGGGTTGGTTTTGGTTTTCAAAATATGGTTATGGTTCCATTTAAGAACCAAAATCATATTAATCATTTTTAATATGGGTTATGTGGGTTGGAACCATATGGTTATGGTTAAAAATCATATTAACCATTTATAAGATGTTTTGACTTTTAAACAGAACTTTTAAATGAACTTTTAATATGGGATGGGATGGGTGGGGTGGGGTGAGGAGTGGTGTATACATATTATTTTTTTAGGGTAGGGTAGGGTGGGGTGGGGGTGGGGGTGAGGTAAGGTGGGGGGGTAAGAGGTGTATACATAATCACATAATATTATTTTTTTGGATGGGAGTGGGGGTGGATGAGGGGTAAGGGATGTATACGTAATCACATAATATTTTTTTTTGGGGGGCTGGGGTGGGTGTGACGCCCCCAAAATAGGTATACAACACCCATTCTGAGTCGCCAAATACATGGTACAGAAAACAAACTACAACTTCAATCATACAATTGTCGTGCAAAATACGACGACACATACTGTGAGTTTGAATACAAATATAGTCTAATAGAGATTATACAAACTCAAAAGGAGTCCTTATTACAATTATTGATATACTATTTTACAAAATAGTGAGGACTACTAAAATATTTATCCTGAACCATCACTCTATACCCCGACTAGTTCCTGCTATGTTCTCACTTTCTGGGAAGAAAAATGGAACAAAAAAAAAAGGGTGAGCTCAACTAGCCCAGTAAAGAATATTATGACTAAGATAATATACAACAAATTATCATTAGTCTTCAACATGGAAAAATCTGATAGAATATAATAGACAACAAGTTTTAGATCAATAAATACAGCGAAAACATCAATCTATTAGAAGAGTCACGTAGAGAATGAGTTCTACTATCTTCTAAGATTTAAAAGTCCATCATCAATATTTTATCCCTGTAACAACAATCAATATTCATCTTTGCACTACAGGCCAAAGATATTCATTTATATCACCAGTCGGTCATGTTCATCTCAACACCTGTTCATCTTTGCACTACGGGCCAAAGATATTCATCAGTTAATCATTCATCTTTGCACTACAGGCCAAAGATATTCATTTATATCACCATTTAGGACTGAGGATGATGAAAAATCAAAACACGGATTAAATTTCAAGAATAAGGGTCACAACAGATAATTTGAAGGAAAGAAGAAAAAATATTTTTTTTCTTTTGTGAACAGTACCCGTGAACAGCAACCGTGAACAGTACCCGTGAACAGTAACCATGAACAGTACTCGTGAACAGTACTCAGTCATGAAAAATTTCAAATTTGATAAAAAGTTCAGACCAATATTCCTATAAAATGATATTAGATAAAACGAAATTTCTAATCATTTCAGGAATTATAGAAGCAATACTTACCATAGTAAGTTCAAATTTAGAGAATATGAAATGAAATAATATCCCCTCCATACTATGAAGTATGAAAGAAAATAATATTTCTTACGAATATTGAAATAAAATAATATCCTTTACCTTGGTAGAAATTGGATTTGACTGGAATATCAGATATTATTCTGAGAAAATCTTGCAAAAAAACTACGCTCAAAGTATTCTTATACTCAAGAAAAATACTCACAATAATACGCTCGATAATCTAGAGAGAGAAAGCTTATGTTTCTGGTGTGATTTTCAATTCTAACCTAAGCACCTATTTATAGGAGAATGGTTAGCACGCCTCATTTGACAAACTCCATCGGATGAAAATCTTATTACACCAAGTTTGAAAATTTTGGCTGATAGAGAATTTTAACATGCCAACTTTGACAAACGGTTGCATTATTAAAAAGTTTGCGTCTAAAATCAAAACAAACGTGTATGAAATAATTGCCAAGTTGCTAAAAAAGTAGCCAAGGATGATTAGTAATGATATAATCAATACCATTATAATAAGTCACCTGCAAACATACAAATTCATGTTCCACCAATCATAATATAATAAACATTCTTTTTCATTCTTAACACACCTAACAAGACTTAATGCAAGCTACTGAACAAAATTTCCTCATCCCATTATTTTATTAATAGCCAATAGTATAAGACCCCAAATTATTAATAAATAAAATTTAAATTCCTCTATTTATTATTTTGAAATAGTAAGGGTTGATTTGATTAATGTGGTTAGTTATGGGTAAAATGCGTAAATATTTCAAATAAGCAAGTGGTCCTAAAATATTCATTGTTGTCGGGGAATATTTGTTTAGTCGTGGAATATTCTTGCTGTCGGGGAATATTCGTACGACGGCGCAGTCTTTTGTGCGCCCCATAACGGAAAGCGATTGGATGAAGAAAACGACAAAAATAAGTTATTTATAAATAACGGCGTAGTTGTTACCGTTAATACTGTTGGAATACCCGGTGGTTAAAACACAGTAATAAGCGTTGTTGCATAGTAGCACACGGTATTGCATCAATTATTGATTCTTACGTAAGAAGACACTACTCAATAATTGTTACAGTAATTACTGTTCAATATTGTATTTTATTGATTCAATAATTGCTGCGTTGATATTTTATATTACTGTTGTTTTAATAATTGTCACTACACAGTATTTTCTATTATCGGAACAATAATTCATATTATCTGAATAATATTATTAGATAACATTGTTGGCAATGTCTAGAAAGTTCTGTCTAAGGAGAGGTTTGGTCATCTAATTGCGCACCAGTAAGGAGATATCCTTAGTGGAAAGCCCCCTCTTTCCTGGGAACGGCCTGGTTGCCAGTACTGTGGTTCTGTAATATTATTTGTGTATAATTAATTATTGATTTATATGATGAGAAAAATATTGATTTTATGTGGATATAGATGGAGAAAATTTTTAATGTGACAATTGTTGAAAATTAATATTTTATCTTTTTCTGATAAAATAATTCATTTAAATATATTATTTTAATAATATATTGATGGTGATATTTTTATAATGAATGTGTGATATATGAGTATATGAGGAGGAAGAGTATTTTTGTGGCATTAAATGATTAACACATGTTTTGTGTGTTGGTAGACACAATTCTTGACCGAAAATTTATTATTGGCTGTAAAATCATCCGTTTGTGGATTTCGGTCAATTTCTGTTTGAAATTTAGAAAAACTTTCTTCTGTAAAGTTGTAGAGAATTGAATTTCCTATAAAAACTTGCGGGATTCGAATTTTCTGATAAAATGGCTATTTATTATGAATTATTGAAGTTCTGAAGTTCCGAAATAATTGATTTTTGGAGTTTAAAATGTTTTTTTTTAAGAAAAACGGTTTTTTTTTGCAATTGAGTGGCTCACATGTGTTATACATGATCTGAAATCAGATTTCTTAGGTGGGCTTGACAATTTTATAAATATAATATTATTATATTTAATTTTCTGCTTTGGTGTTCTAAGCATTTTCCTATAAATAGGGTGCTTAGGTTAGAATTGAAAATCACACCAGAAACACAAGTTTCTCTCTATTTCTCTCTCTATATCGAGCGTATTCTTGTGAGTATTTGATACTTTGAGTGTTGCTATACGGTGCAAGTTTCCTTCAGCACTATATCTAGTATTCCAGTCAGAAGTACCGTCTTTCCGAGGTAAGGGATGTTATTTCTTCTTAAATGATATTATTTTCTTCAATATCATTATGCCGAAGTATTGATCTGAACTTTTTATCAAATTTAGAACTTTTCATGTCGGGGTTACTATTCATGAGTTACTATTCACCGAAAAATAAAATTTTTTTCTTTTCGTCCAAAATATCTATTTTGGGTACTAGCTTTGATTGTATCCATGTTTTGATCATTCTTAAATTTTACTCCACTATGATTATTTATGAGGTATTTTTGGACATGGAATAGTTGAAATACGAATCCTTAATATTTGTTCTTTTATTTCACTGGATTCGTTTCTTTAAAATATTTTTCATCATCCTCAGTCTTAAATGATGATATAACTGAATATCTTTGGCCTGTAGTGCAAAGATGAATGATTTCTGATGAATATCTTTGGCATGTAGTGCAAAGATGAATGATTTCTGATGAATATCTTTGGCCCGTAGTGCAAAGATGAACAGGTGTTGAGATGAACATGATCGACTGGTGATACAAATGAATATCTTTGGCCTGTAGTGCAAAGATGAATATTTGATTAAAGATGGTTATTGATTGTTGTTACAGGGATAAAATATTGATGATGGACTTTTAAATCTTAGAAGATAGTAGAACTCATTCTCTACTTGACTCTTCTAATGGTTTGCTGTTTCCGCTGCAGTTATTGATTTAAAACTTGTTGTCTATTGTATTCTATTAGATTTTTCCCTGTTGAAGACTAACGATAATTTGTTGTATATTATCTTAGTCATAATATTCTTTACTGGGCTAGTTGAGCTCACCCTTTCCTTGTTGTTCCATTTTCTTCTCAGGAGGCGAGAATGTAGCGAGTACTAGTCGGGGTGTGGAATGATGGTTCAAGACAGTTGTTTTAGTAGTCCTCACTATTTTGTAAAATAGTGTATCAATAAGTATAATGAGTTCTTAATTGAGTATGAATACTATCTAGATGACAATATTTGTATTTAAACTCACAGTATATGTGTTGTCGTATTTTGCACGACAATTGTAATAATAAAGTTGTAGTTATTTTCTGTACCATGTATTTGGCGACTCAGAATGGGTTGGGTGGAATGGACCTGTTTTGGGGGCGTCACAAATAGTTACTAAATTCCAAGTTCGGATAAAAATATTTGATTCCATAATACAATTGTTTCACACTTAGTCATCAAATGCATTTTTTTTTCGTTTATACCAAAATCATCTACATAAAATAAATAAATCCCTCATTTATATCCACATCAAATAAATATTTTCTTATCATATAAATTAATATTTAATTATTCACAAATAATATTACAGAATCACAATTATGATAACCAGTCCGTTCCCAGGAAAGAGGGGGCTTTCCAATAAGGATTTCTTCTTACTGGCGCGCAATTAGATTATCTAACCTCTCCTTGACAGAACTTTCTAGACATTGCCAATAATGTTATCTAATAATATTATTCAAATAATATGAATTATTGATCTGATAATTGAAAATACTGTGCAGTGACAATTATTGAAACAACAATAATATAAAATAACAACGCAACAATTATTGAATCAATAAAATAAAATATTGAACAGTAATTACTGTAACAATTATTGAGTAGTGCCTTCTTACGTACGAATCAATAATTCAACTATACTGTGCAATACCGTGTGCTACTGTGTAACTACGCGTATTACTGTATTTTAACCGCTGGGTAACTCAACAGTGTTAACGGTAACAATTTACACCGTTATTTATAAAACTCAATCTTTGTCGTTTTCTTCATTCGACAAATATTCTGTTATGGGGCCCACAAATGACTACGCTGTCGTACGGATATTCTCGACAAAAAGAATATTCCACGACCAAACGAATATTCTCCGACAACAATGATTATTTTATAACCACTTGCTTATTTTGTAAAATTTACACATTTCACTCATAACCAAAGTATTATATCAATTAACACCTTATTATTTACAATAATAAATAGAGGAAATTCGATTTTATTTATAATAAGTTGGGGTCTTACAACCTCCCCTCCTTATGAAATTTCGTCCTCGAAATTGACGAACGTACCTGGTGTTTCGAAAAGATAAGGATACATCGCTTTCATTTCTGATTCCAACTCCCAAGTCATTTCTTCAATAGCATGGTTTCTCCACAAAATCTTAACTTGTGGTATAACCTTCGTGCCTAGGACATGCTCTTTCATATCCAAGATCTTAACAGGTACCTCTTCGTACGTTAAATCTTCGGCTATCTCGTCTGGTTCTAACGCAATAATATGGTTCGGGTCTTTCACATATTTCTGAAGTATAGATATGTGAAAAAACATTATGAACACGAGACATGTTTGGAGGTATTGCGAGTCTATAGGCCAATTTCCTATTCGGTCAAGAATCTCAAATGGACCAACAAATCATGGATTGAGTTTTCCTCTCTTCTCAAATCTTGTAACTCCTTTCCATGGTGCAACACGTAACAATACATGATCCCCAATATTAAATTCCACGTCCTTTCTATGAAGATCGGCATAACTCTTTTATCGATCTTGTGAGGTTTGAATACGTTGTCGAATCATTTGGATCTTTTCTATAGTCATGCGTACTAATTCTGGTCCCAATAACGTTGCTTCTCCCACCTCGTCCCAGTATACTGGAGAGCGACATTTTCTTCCATACAACGCCTCGAATGGAGCCATGCCTATACTTGCTTGATAACTGTTGTTGTAGGAGAATTCTACCAATGGTAGGTACTTATCCCAACTCCCTTTGAAATCTAGAACACAGAGTCTTAATAGATCTTCAAGAGTTTGAATAGTCCTATCTGATTGTCCATCCGTTTGAGGATGGTATGCTGAACTGAATCGTAAATTCGTGCCTATAGCTTTCTACAAGCTAACCCAAAATCTTGAAGTGAATCTTGGGTCACGATCCGAAACTATGGATACCGACATGCCATGCAATCTCACAATCTCATTCACGTACAAACGAGCAAGACGTTCAAGGGAATAAGTCTCACGTATCGGCAAGAAATGGGCAGACTTAGTTAATCTATCAACAATAACCCAAATCGCATCTATGCCTTGAGAAACTTTAGGAAGACCTGTAACGAAATCCATAGTAATGTGTTCTCACTTCCATTCTGGAATCTCAAGTGGTTGTAATGGACCTTTTGGAACTTGATGCTCCGCCTTTACACGTTGACAAGTTAAGCACCTCGAGATAAACTCTGCGATCTCTCTCTTCATATTGTTCCACCAAAATGTATGTCGAATATCATGATACATTTTGGTACTCCCAGGATGGATTGCAAACGGGGTGTTGTGTGCCTCCATCATGATTCTATGCTTCAAGTCAGAATCGTTAAGAACACAAAATCTGAAGTTGAATCGAAGTATTCATTCTTCATCGATTCTTGCTTCCGGCATAGCACCTTCATGCACTTTCTTCCTCATACGCATCAGCTCCAGGACTGTAGCTTGAGCAGCTTTAACTTTATCGATTAAAGTCGGTTCTACTCGTATATTTGATATCATCATGTGGGTATTTGGAGCCTTCATCTCTATCCCCATCCTTTGCAAGTCATACAAAATGGGCCTTTGCATTGACAATATCGCACTCGTACTCGCATATGATCTTCTACTCAATGCGTCAGCTACTACGTTCACTTTTTCAGGATGATACTGAATAGTGTGATCGTAATCTTTCAATAGTTCAAGCCAACGTCGTTGCCGCATATTGAGTTCTTTTTGGGTGAAGAAATATTTGAGGCTTTTATGGTCCGTATAAATCTCCACTTTCTCCCTATACAAGTAGTGTCTCCAAATTTTCAATGCGAATACGACTGCTGCCAACTCCAGATCATGAGTAGGATAATTCCTCTCATATTCTTTGAGTTGTCGTGAGGCATAGGCTATGACTTTCCCATGTTGCATGAGAACACATCCTAACCCTTTGCCTGACGCATCACTGTAGATAACAAATCCATCCGTACCAGATGGTATTGCCAGAACAGATGCCGATATGAGTCTCCTTTTGAGTTCTTGGAAACTCTTCTCGCATTCCTCGCTCCATACGAATTTTGTATCTTTCCGAGTCAACTGAGTTAACGGAGTAGCGATTCGAGAAAATCCTTCCACGAATCTCCGATAATAACCAGTTAAGCCCAGAAAGCTGCGTACTTCGGTCACCGACTTCGGTTGCTCCCAACTTTGTATGGCTTCAATCTTCGCTGGGTCAACAGATACTCCATGTTTTGACACCATGTGCCCAAGGAATGCTACTTCCTCAAGCCAGAACTCGCATTTCTTCAACTTGGCATAAAGCTTGTTTTCACAAAGCCTTTCAAGTATCAGCTTCAAATGGTGCTCATGATCTTCACGGCTTTTGGAATAGATGAGGATGTCATCAATAAAGACAACAACGAACTGATCTAAATATTCCTTGAATACTCTGTTCATCATATCCATGAAAGCAGCTGGAGCATTCGTCAATCCGAACGACATGACTAAGAATTCATAATGCCCGTACCGAGTTCTGAAGGCAGTCTTTGGAATATCCTCAGTTTTAATCTTCAGCTGATGATATCCAGAACGAAGGTCTATCTTTGAAAAGAATTGTGCTCCTTGCAACTGGTCGAACAGGTCATCAATGCGAGGTAACAGATACCTATTCTTGATGGTGACATGGTTTAATTCTCAGTAGTCAATACAAAGTCGCATACTTCCGTCTTTATTCTTTACGAATAAAACAGGAGCACCCCAAGGAGATGTACTAGGACGAATGAAACCGATGTCTAATAACTCCTGCAGTTGGACTTTTAACTCCTGAAGTTCAATAGAAGCCATTCGATATGGGGTTTTAGAAATGGGTTTTGTACCCGGTTCAAAGTCAATAAAGAATTCAACATCACGTTCTGGGGGTAGACCGGGAAGTTCTTTTAGAAATACATCAGGAAATTCTCTAACAATAGAAATATTATTCAAATCTGACTTGTCTTTGTTCAAATCCATAACATGGGCTAAGAAAGCTTGGCATCCGTTTTTTAATAAACGAATAGCTTTGTGGCTTGATATGACAGTGACTGATTTTAGTGGTTTAGAAGTTTAAATTCGTATGACAGGTTGGCTAGGAATATGAAAACTAACAACATTACGAAAATAATCAATTTTAGCATGATGAGTGGTTAACCAATCAATTCCTAAAATCACATCAAAAGCAAGTATTTTTAAAGAGATAAGATCAACAGGTAATGTGATAGTGCCAACTTGGATCATGCAAGATTTATAAACTGTAGATGTAACGAAGGTTTCACCCAACGGAGTTTCAACAGATAAGTCAAAGTCCAATTTCTCCGGAGTCAAGTTTAAACGTTGAGCACAAGCAGGAGAGATAGAAGAATGGGTAGAACCGGTATCTAGTAAGGTATAAACTTCGCAAGAGTTTATGATAAGCTTACCCGTGATCACCTCGTTTGGGTTCCTCGCGTTTTGTACTGTCACGACAAACGCCCTTCCAGGAACCACCGACTTTGACTTGTCCTGGACAGCCTTAATTTGGAGTCACCATCCCCGTTGAACTTGGTTTCGCGACTAGACAATCTCTAGCTATATGACCTTCTTTTCCACAGTTATAACACACCTTGGATTGTTGTGGGCAGTTTGGGCTGATGTGTCCCTCTTTCCCGCATTTGTAACAAACGATCGGTGCTCGTTCTCCTCCCTTAGAAACAGTTGATGTTTGTGCTGACGTCTTCACGTTATCATTGTTGTACCTTCTCTTTTTGAAATCTCCTCCCGACTCGTTCCTTCTATTATCACGGCCACGATTACCACCAGAGTGGTTACAGCTTTTGTCCGAATGTTTTCCTCCCTGCTGGTTTTTATTGCTCCGATGACTACCGCAACCGGTATGACCCTAGTTGTGGTCCCTTGGTTGAACATACTCATTATCTCGCTCTAATAATTGAGCCCTGTTTACAACATCTGAATATAAAGAAAATTTTTGAGAGACAAGATATTGCCGAATCTCGGGCTTTAGACCTCTCAGAAACATCATCGTCATTCGTTCCTCATTCTCGACCAAATAAGGTGCAAACCTGGATAACTCTACAAACTTCGCCTCGTACTGGGACACCGTCATGTTGTTTTGTTCCAGTCTAATAAACTCCACTTCCTTCATATGACGAATACTTTCAGGAAAGTACTTGTCATTAAATAGTTTCTGAAACGTTTCCCAAGACATGCTGAGTGCGGTCGGCTGGGTACGCTTCACAGACTCCCACCAGTAGTCTGCCTCACCTCGGAACATAAAGGTGGCGAATGGAACCTTCTGTTCCTCTATGCATCCCAAGACATCGAATATCTTGGTAATTTGCTTAACCCACGTTTCCGCCATGATCGGATCCGGCTTTCCCTTAAATTCTGGTGGTCCCAACTCCTTGAATTGCTTGGCTGTGACAAGCCGCGCATTGCTAGCATTTTCACCCGTATTTTGTGCATGAGTCTCCCTCGTCTGGTTTTGCATGAACTGCAAAAAGCTCCTAAACATTCCATCGTTCATCGTTTGCTCGGTAGTGTTGTTTATAGGAGGAATATTGCCATCCTGTTACACGTTCTCCTGGTTTATGACTAAAGGTTGTTCCACAGACTCATATACTCCATTGTTAACGTTCTCAGCAGCCATTCTTAAATACTGCGATAAAACAAGGGTTAATTAAACAATTAACATATCACATAATATCCCTATATTATAACCGACCAATAAATAAGCTTAGGTATGACACACTAGCGAAGGATTTACTTGTGTCTCCCCTAGTACTATTCCCCGATCTCTGCTAGAGACCATATCCCTAAGCATTAGTCTTCAACATGGAAAAATCTGATAGAATATAATAGACAACAAGTTTTAGATCAACAAATGTAGCGGAAACAGCAATCCATTAGAAGAGTCACGTAGAGAATGAGTTCTACTATCTTCTAAAATTTAAAAGTCCATCATCAATATTTTATCCCTGTAATAACAATCAATATTCATCTTTGCACTATAGGCCAAAGATATTCATTTATATCACCAGTCGGTCATGTTCATCTCAACACGTATTCATCTTTGCACTACGGGCCAAAGATATTCATCAGTTAATCATTCATCTTTGCACTACAGGCCAAAGATATTCATTTATATCACCATTTAGGACTGAGGATGATGAAAAATCAAAACACGGATTAAGTTTCAAGAATAAGGGTCACAACATATAATTTGAAGGAAAGAAGAAAAAATATTTTTTTTTCTTTTGTGAACAGTACCCGTGAACAGTAACCGTGAACAGTACCCGTGAATAGTAATCGTGAACAGTAACCGTGAACAGTACTCGTGAACAGTACCCAGTCATGAAAAGTTCCAAATTTGATAAAAAGTTCATACCAATATTCCTATAAAATGATATTAGATGAAACGAAATTTCTAATCATTTCAGGAATTATAGAAGCAATACTTACCATAGTAAGTTCAAATTTAGAGAATATGAAATGAAATAATATCCCCTCCATACTATGAAGTATGAAAGAAAATAATATTTCTTACGAATATTGAAATAAAATAATATCCTTTACCTTGGTAGAAATTAGATTTGACTGGAATATTAGATATTATTCTGAGAAAATCTTGCAAAAAAACTACACTCAAAGTATTCTTATACTCAAGAAAAATACTCACAATAATACGCTCGATAATCTAGAGAGAGAAAGCTTATGTTTCTGGTGTGATTTTCAATTCTAACCTAAGCACCTATTTATAGGAGAATGGTTAGCACGCCTCATTTGACAAACTCCATCGGATGAAAATCTTATTACGCCAAGTTTGAAAATTTTGGCTGATAGAGAATTTTAACATGCCAACTTTGACAAACGGTTGCATTATTAAAAAGTTTGCGTCTAAAATCAAAACAAACGTGTATGAAATAATTGCCAAGTTGCTAAAAAAGTAGCCAAGGATGATTAGTAATGATATAATCAATACCATTATAATAAGTCACCTGCAAACATACAAATTCATGTTCCACCAATCATAATATAATAAACATTCTTTTTCATTCTTAACACACCTAACAAGACTTAATGCAAGCTACTGAACAAAATTTCCTCATCCCATTATTTTATTAATAGCCAATAGTTACTAAATTCCAAGTTCGGATAAAAATATTTGATTTCATAATACAATTGTTTCACACTTAGTCATCAAATGCATTTTTTTTTCGTTTATACCAAAATCATCTACATAAAATAAATAAATCCCTCATTTATATTCACATCAAATAAATATTTTCTTATCATATAAATCAATAATTAATTATTCACAAATAATATTACAGAATCACAATTATGATAACCAGGCCGTTCCCAAGAAAGAAGGGGCTTTCCAATAAGGATTTCTCCTTACTGGCGCGCAATTAGATTATCTACCCTCTCCTTGACAGAACTTTCTAGACATTGCCAATAATGTTATCTAATAATATTATTCAAATAATATAAATTATTGATCTGATAATGGGAAATACTGTGCAGTGATAATTATTGAAACAACAATAATATAAAATAACAACGCAGCAATTATTGAATCAATAAAATAAAATATTGAACACTAACCACTGTAACAATTATTGAGTAGTGCCTTCTTACGTACGAATCAATAATTCAACTATACTGTGCAATACCGTGTGCTACTGTGCAACTACGCGTATTACTGTATTTTAACCGCTGGGTAACTCAACAGTGTTAACGGTAACAATTTACGCCGTTAATTATAAAACTCAATCTTTGTCGTTTACTTCATCTAACAGATATTTCGTTATGGGGCCCACAAATGACTGCGCTGTCGTACGGATATTCTCGACAAAAAGATTATTCCACGACCAAACGAATATTCTCCGACAATAATTATTATTTTATAACCACTTGCTTATTTTGCAAAATTTGCACATTTCACTCATAAGCAAAGTATTATATCAATTAACACCTTATTATTCACAATAATTGTGACGCCCCCAAAATAGGTATACAACACCCATTCTGAGTCGCCAAAATACATGGTACAGAAACAACTACATCTTTATTATTACAACACAAGAACTGTGAGTTTAAATACAAATATTGTCATCTAGACAATATCCACACTCAAATAAGTCCTCATTACAATTATTGATACATTATTTCACAAAAATGGTGAGGACTACTAAAATAACTTCTAGAACCATCATTCCATACCCCGACTAGTACTCGCTACATTCTCGCCTCCTGAGAAAAATGGAACAAAAAGGAAAAGGGTGAGCTCAACTAGCCCAGTAAAGAACATTATGACTAAGATAATACAGAACAAATTATCGTTAGTCTTTAACCGGAAAAAATCTAATAGAATACAATAGACAACAAGTTTTAAATCAATAACTGCAGCGGAAACAGCAAACCATTAGAAGAGTCAAGTAGAGAATGAGTTCTACTATCTTCTAAGATTTAAAAGTCCATCATCAATATTTTATCCCTGTAACAACAATCAATAACCATCTTTAATCAAATATTCATCTTTGCACTACAGGCCAAAGATATTCATTTGTATCACCAGTCGGTCATGTTCATCTCAACAGCTGTTCATCTTTGCACTACGGGCCAAAGATATTCATCAGTTAATCATTCATCTTTGCACTACGGGCCAAAGATGTTCAGTAATATCATCATTTAGGACTGAGGATGATGAAAAATATCTTAAAGAAACGAATCCAGTGAAACAAAATAACAAATATTAAGGATTCGTATTTCGATTTATCCATGTCCAAAAATACCTTATAATTATTCATAGTGAAGTAGAATTCAAGAATGATCAAAACATGGATACAATCAAAGCTAGTACCCAGAATAGATATTTTGGACGAAAAGAAGAAAATTTTATTTTTCGGTGAATAGTAACTCGTGAATAGTAACTCATGAATAGTAACCCCGACGTGAAAAGTTCCAAATTTGATAAAAATTTCCAACAAATATTTTGGCATAATGATATTGAAGAAATAATATCATTTTTGAATAAAATAACATTCCTTACCTCGTAAAGACAATACTTCTGATCGGAATACCGGTATAAGCCTGAAAGACACTTGCTCTGATGAATAGAAACTCTCAAAGTATCTAAATACTCACAAAATACACTCAATAATCTAGAGAGAGAAAGAGAGAAAAATTGTTTCTGGTGTGATTTTCAATTCTAACTTAGCCCTCTATTTATAGGAAAATGCTAGCACGCCGAAGCAGACTTAACCTGCAACCTGATGGCTTTACCTGCTACTATTCCCACCCACCACATTTGAATAAAAATCTCAGCACATTTCTTCACCAACCAAGAGTGGGGCCCACCAATTCTAGAATTTTCAACCAAAATGATTAACTCCGAAAATTCAATAATTTCTGAACCAGTCATCTCGTAAAATTCATAATAAATCATACGTTCATTTTTAACGGTTCAAAATTTGTGGACATATACTCAACTTATATATGTATAACATATCCAAAAATTACCACGATCCAACGGTCGGATTAAAAATTATAACCCCCGCAAAATATCTCAAAAACCCTAATTTTTAATACCTCCATTCCGACAAAAATACTGATAAAAACCTCAACATTAACTCCTTCATTTTTAACCACAAAAATATATCCCTCATTTTTATCCACAAAAATAAATATTTGCTTATCATATGAATCAATAATTAATTATTCACAAATAATATTACAGAATCACATTTATGACAACCAGGCCGTTCCCAGGAAAGAGGGGGCTTTCCAATAAGGATTTCTCCTTACTGGCGCGCAATTAGATGACCAAACCTCTCCTTAGACAGAACTTTCTAGACATTGCCAATAATGTTATCTAATAATATTATTCAAATAATATGAATTATTGATCTGATAATGAGAAATACTGTGTAGTGATAATTATTGAAACAACAGTAATATAAAATATCAACGCAGTAATTATTGAATCAATAAAATAAAATACTGAACAGTAATTACTGTAACCATTATTGAGTAGTGCCTTCTTACGTAAGAATCAATAATTGGTGCAATACAGTGTGCTACTGTGTAACAACGCGTATTACTGTGTTTTAATCACCGGGTATTCCAACAGTATTAACGGTAACAACTACGCCGTTATTAATAAACAACATATACTTGTCGTTTTCTTCATCCAATCGCTTTTCGTTATGGGGCCCACAAAAGACTGCGCCGTCGTACGAATATTCCCCGACAGGAAGAATATTCCACGACCAAACGAATATTCCCTAACAACAATGGATATTTTATAACCACATGCTTATTTGAAATATTTGCGCATTTTACCCATAACTAACCTCATTAATCAATTTAACACTTACTATTTCAAAATAATAAATAGAAGGAATTTAAATTTCATTTATTAATAATTTGGGGTCTTACAGTTTGGATCTTTTCCGTAGTCATACGTACCAACTCAGGTCTCAACAACGTTGCTTCTCCCACCTCATCCCAACATATTGGAGAGTGACACTTTCGTCCATATAATGCTTCAAATGGAGCCACACCTATACTTTCCTGATAACTGTTGTTGTAGGAGAATTCCACCAATGGTAAATACTTATCCCAACTGCCTTTGAAGTCTAGGACACAGAGTCTTAATAGATCTTTAAGAGTTTGAATAGTCCTCTCTGATTGCCCGTCCGTTTGAGGATGGTAAGCTGAACTAAATCGTCAATCCGTGCCCATAGCTTTTTGTAAGCTTACCCAAAATCTTGAAGTGAATCTTGGGTCATGATCCGAAACTATGGATATTGGCATGCCATGCAACCTTACAATCTCATTCACGTACATACTAGCAAGACGTTCAAGGGAATAAGTCTCCCGTATCGGCAAGAAATGAGCAGACTTGGTTAATCTATCAACAATTACCCAAATAGCATTTATGCCTTGAGAAACCGTGGGAAGACCCGTAACAAAATCCATGGTAATGTGTTCCCACTTCTATTTTAGAATCTCAAGTGATTGCAATGGACCCTTTGGCACTTGATGTTCCGCCTTTACACGTTGACAAGTTAAACACCTCGAGATAAACTTTGCAATCTCTCTCTTCATATTGTTCCACCAAAATGTATGTTGAAGATCACGATACATTTTGGTACTTCCAGGATGGATTGCAATTGGTGTATTGTGTGCTTCCATCATGATCTTGTACTTCAAATCAGAATCGTTAGGAACACAAAATCTGGAGTGGACTCGAAGTATTCCTTCTTCATCAATTCTTGCTTCTGGAATAGCACCTTCTTGCACTTTCTTCTTCATAAGCATCAGCTTCGGGTCTGTGGCTTGAGCAACTTTAACTTTATCGATTAAAGTTGGTTCTATGCGTATACTTGACATCATCGCACTTATTCCTGCATATGATCTTCTACTCAACGCGTCAGCTACCACGTTTGCTTTTCCAAGATGGTATTGAATAGTGTGGTCGTAATCTTTCAACAGCTCGAGCCAACATCGTTGCCGCATGTTGAGTTCTTTTTGAGTGAAGAAATATTTGAGGCTTTTATGGTCTGAATATATCTCCACTTTCTCCCCATATAGATAATGCCTCCAGATCTTTAGCGCGAAAACGACTGCTGACAACTCTAGATCATGAGTAGGATAATTTCTCTCATATTCTTTAAGTTGTCGCGAGGCATAGGCTATAACTTTCCCACGTTGCATGAGAAAAAATCCTAGCCCTTTGCCTGAAGCATCGCTGTAGATAACAAATCCATCCGAACCAGATGGTATGGTCAAAACAGGTGCCGAAATGAGTCTCCTCTTAAGCTCTTGAAAACTCTTCTCGCATTCCTCGCTCCATACGAATTTGATATCTTTCCGAGTCAGCTGAGTTAACGGGGTAGCGATTCGAGAAAATCCTTCCACGAATCTCCGATAATAACCAGCTAAGCCCAGAAAGCTACGTACTTCGGTCACCGTCTTTGGTTGCTCCCAACTTTGTATTACTTCAATCTTCGCCGGGTCAACGGATACTCCATGTTTTGACACCACGTGCCCTAGGAATGCTACTTCCTCAAGCCAGAACTCGCATTTCTTCAACTTAGCATATAGCTTGCTGTCACAAAGCCTTTGCAGTACCAGCTTCAAATGGTGCTCATGATCTTCACGGCTTTTGAAATATATGAGGATGTCATCAATAAAGACAACAACGAATTGATCCAAATAATCCTTGAATACTCGGTTCATCATATCCATGAAAGCCGCAGGAGCATTAGTCAATCCAAAAGACATGACTAGGAATTCATAATGCCCGTACCGAGTTCTGAAGGCAGTCATCGGAATATCCTCAGTTTTAACCTTCAGCTGATGATATCCAGAACGAAGATCGATCTTTGAAAAGAATTGTGCTCCTTGTAACTGGTCAAATAGGTCATCAATACGAGGTAGCAGATACCTATTCTTGATAGTGACATGGTTTAATTCCCGGTAATCAATACAAAGTCGCATACTCCCGTTTTTCTTCTTTACAAATAAAACAGGAGCGCCCCAAGGAGATGTACTAGGACGACTGAAACCGATGTCTAACAACTCTTGTAGTTGGACCTTTAACTCCTGAAGTTCAATAGGAGCCATTCGATATGGGGTTTTAGAAAAGGGCTTTGTACCAGGTTCAAGATCAATAAAGAATTCAACTTCACGTTCCGGGGGTAGACCGGGAAGTTCTTCAGGAAATACGTCAGGAAAGTCAATAACAACAGGAATATTATTCAAATTTGACGTGTCTTTATTCAAATCCATAACATGGGCTAAGAAAGCTTGACATCTGTTTTTTAATAAACGAATGACTTTATGGCTTGATATAACAGTGATTGATTTTAATGGCTTAGTTGCTTGAATTCCTACAACAGGTTGGTTAGGAATATGAAAACTAACAACCTTACGAAAATAATCAATTTTGGCATGATGAGTAGTTAACCAATCAATCCCTAAAATCACATCAAAAGCAAGTATCTTTAAAGAGATAAGGTCAATAGGTAAGGTGATGGTGCCAACTTGGATCACACAAGATTTATAAACAGTGGATGTGATGAAAGTTTCTCCTAACGGAGTCTCCACAGATAAATCAAAATCTAACTTCTCCGGAGTCAAGTTTAAACGTTGAGCACAAGCAGGAGAAATAAATGAATGGGTAGCACCAGTATCTAGCAAGGTATAAACTTCGCATGAATTTATGATTAGCTTACCCGTGATCACCTCGTTTGGGTTCCTCGCATGTTGACTAGTCACGACAAACGCTCTTCCAGGAACCGTTGACTTTGACTTTTCTGGGGCAGCCTTTTGAGTCACCGTCCCCGCTGAACTTGGTTTTGCTATCGTATAATCTCGAGCGATATGTCCTTCCTTTCCACAATTATAGCATACCTTAAACTGTTGTGGGAAGTTTGGGCTGATATGTCCTTCTTTTCCGCACTTATAGCATATAACCGGTGGTCGTTCTCCTCTCTTGGAACCAGTTGCTGCTGGTGCTGATGTCTTCGTATTGTCATTGTTGAATCTCCTCTTTTTAAAATCTCCTCCCGACTCGCTTCTTCTATTTTCGTAGCCACGATTACCACCAGAGTGGTTGCCGTTCTTGTCTGTATTTTTCTTTCTCCGCTGGTTATCATTGTTCTGATGACTGCTGTCACCGATATGATCCTGGTTGTGGTCCCTCGGTTGACCGTACTCGTTATGTCGCTCTAATAATTGAGCCATGTTGACAACATCTGAATAGAGAGAAAATTTATGAGAAATGAAATATTGACGTATGTCGGGTTTCAAACCTCTCAGAAACATCCGCGTCATACGTTTCTCATTCTCCACCAAATGAGATGCAAACCTAGACAACTCTGCAAACTTCGCCTCGTACTGGGACACCGTCATGTTATTCTGCTCCAGTCTAATAAACTCTACCTCCTTCATATGACGAATACTTTCAGGGAAGTACTTGTCATTGAACAGTTTCTGAAATGTCTCCCAAGACATGGTGAGTGCGGCTGGATGGGTACGCTTCACAGACTCCCACCAGTAGTCTGCCTCGCCACGGAATATAAAGGTGGCGAATGGAACCTTCTGTTCCTCCGTGCATCCTAAGACATCGAATATCTTGGTAATTTGCTTGACCCATGTCTCCGCCTTAATCGGATCTGGCTTTCCCCAGAATTCTGGTGGTCCCAACTCTTTGAACTGCTTGGTTGTAACCAGCTGTGCGTTGCCATTGTTTCTTCCTATATTTTGAACAGGAATCTCCTTCGTCTGGTTTTGCATGAATCGCAAAAAGCTTCTAAACATCTCATCGTTCATCGTCTGCTCAGTGGTGTTGTTCACAGGAGGAACATTGCCAGCCTGTTGCACGTTCTCCTCGTTGGTGAGTATAGGCATCTCCATCGTCTCATTTACTCCACTGTTAACATTCTCAATCGACATTCTCAAATACTGCCATAAAACAAGGGTTAATTTAACAAATTAACATATCACATAATATCCCTATATTATGACCGACCAACAAATAAGCTTAGGTAGGACACACTAGCGAAAGATTTACTCGTCTCTCCCCTCCTAGTTCTATTCCCCGATCTCCGTCAAAGATCATATCCCTAAGCTCTGATACCAACTGTGACGCCCCCAAAATACATGGTACAGAAACAACTACATCTTTATTATTACAACACAAGAACTGTGAGTTTAAATATAAATATTGTCATCTAGACAATATCCACACTCAAATAAGTCCTCATTACAATTATTGATACATTATTTCACAAAAATGGTGAGGACTACTAAAATAACTTCTAGAACCATCATTCCATACCCTGACTAGTACTCGCTACATTCTCGCCTCCTGAGAAAAATGGAACAAAAAGGAAAAGGGTGAGCTCAACTAGCCCAGTAAAGAATATTATGACTAAGATAACACAGAACAAATTATCGTTAGTCTTCAACAGGGAAAAATCTAATAGAATACAATAGACAACATGTTTTAAATCAATATTCGAAGTGGAAAATAATAATTCATAGAAGAGTTACGTAGAGAATGAAATCTACTATTATCTATGAATTTAAAAGTCCATCATCAATATTTTATTCTTGTAACATCAATCAATAATCATCTTTGCACTACAAGCCAAAGATATTCATCAGTTGGTCATGTTCATCTCAACACCTGTTCATCTTTGCACTACGGGCCAAAGATATTCATCAGAAATCATTCATCTTTGCACTACAGGCTAAAGATATTCATTAATATCATTATTTAGGACTGAGGATGATGAAAAATATTTTAAAGAAAACGAATTCAGTGAAGCAAAAGAATAAATATTAGGAATTCGTATTACAGTTTATCTGTGACGCCCCCAAAATAGGTATACAACACCCATTCTGAGTCGCCAAATACATGGTACAGAAAGCAAACTACAACTTCAATAATACAAATGTCGTGCAAAATACGACAACACATACTGTGAGTTTAAATACAAATATTATCTTCTAGACAATATCCACACTCAAATAAATCCTCATTACAATTATTCAAACACTATTTTACAAAAATAGTGAGGACTGCTAAAACATCTTTCTAGAACCATCACTCCATACCCCGACTAGATCCTGCTATGTTCTCACCTCCTGAGAAGAAAAATGGAACAAAAAGGAAAAGGGTGAGCTCAACTAGCCCAGTAAAGAATATTATGACTAAGATAATATACAAACAAATTATCGTTAGTCTTCAACAGGGAAAAATCTGATAGAATATAATCGACAACAAGTTTTAGATCAACAACTGCAGCGAAAACAGCAAACCATTAGAAGAGTCAAGTAGAGAAAGAATTCTACTATCTTCTAAGATTTAAAAGTCCATCATCAATATTTTATCCCTGTAACATCAATTAATAATCATCTTTATCCAAATATTCATCTTTGCACTACAGGCCAAAGATATTCATTTGTATCATCTGTCAGTCATGTTCATCTCAACACCTGTTCATCTTTGCACTACAGGCCAAAGATATTCATCAAGTAATCATACATCTTTGCACTACAGGCCAAAGATATTCATCAAGTAATCATACATCTTTGCACTACAGGCCAAAGATATTCATTAATATCATCATTTAGGACTGAGGATGATGAAAAATATCTTAAAGAGAACGAATCCAATGAGACAGAAGGACAAATAGTAGGGATTCGTATAACAGTTTATCCAAGATCAATAATACTTCATAATAATCAATTGTGAAGCAGAATTCAAAAATAAAGATCAAAACATGGATACAATCAAAGATAGTAACCATAATAGACATCTTGGACAAAAAGGAAAAATTTTATTTTTCGGTGAATAGTGCCGTATTCGTGAATAGTGCCGTATACGTGAATAGTGCCGTATACGTGAATAGTAACCCCGACACAAAAAGTTCCAAATTTGATAAAAACTCATATCAATATTTCAGCATAATGATATTGAAGAAAATAATATCATTTAAGAAGAAAATAATATCCCTTACCTCAAGATATCAGTACTTCTGGTCGGAATACCGGTATAAGGCTGAAAGAAACTTGCTCTGATGAATAGAAACTCTCAAAGTATCTAAATACTCACAAAATACACTCAATAATCTAGAGAGAGAAAGAGAGAAAACTTGTTTCTGGTGTGATTTTCAATTCTAACTTAGCCCTCTATTTATAGGAAAATTTTAGTAGGTTTGACCTGCAACCTGATGGCTTTACCTGCTACTATTCCCACCCACCACATTTGAAATATAATTCAGCACATTTCTTCACCAACCACAAGTGGGGCCCACCAATTCTAGAATTTTCCATCAAAATGATAAACTCCGAAAATTCAACAATTTCTGAACCAGTCATCTCGTAAAATTCATAATAAATCATACGTTCATTTTTAACGGTTCAAAATTTGTGGACATATACTCAACTTATATATGTATAACATATCCAAAAATTACCACGATCCAACGGTCGGATTAAAAATTATAACACCCGCAATATTTCTCAAAAACCCTGATTTGATTTTTAATACCTCCATTCCGATAAAAATACTGATAAAACACCTCAACATTAACTCCTTCATTTTTAACCACAAAAATATATCCCTCATTTATATCCACATAAAATAAATATTTCCTTATCATATGAATCAATAATTAATTATTCACAAATAATATTACAGAATCACATTTATGACAACCAGGCCGTTCCCAGGAAAGAGGGGGCTTTCCAATAAGGATTTCTCCTTACTGGCGCGCAATTAGATGACCAAACCTCTCCTTAGACAGAACTTTCTAGACATTGCCAATAATGTTATCTAATAATATTATTCAAATAATATGAATTATTGATCTGATAATGGAAAATACTGTGCAGCAACAATTATTGAAACAACAATAATATAAAATATCAATGCAACAATTATTGAATCAATAAAATAAAATATTGAACAATAACTACTGTAACAATTATTGAGTAGTGCCTTCTTACGTAAGAATCAATAATTGGTGCAATACCGTGTGCTACTGTATTTTAACCACCGGGTATTCCAACAGTATTAACGGTAACAACTACGCCGTTATTTATAAATAACTTATACTTGTCGTTTTCTTCATCCAATCGCTTTCCGTTATGGGGCCCACACAAGGCTGCGCCGTCGTACGAATATTCCCCGACAGCAAGAATATTCCACGACCAAACGAATATTCCCCGACAAAATGAATATTTTATAACCACTTGCTTATTTTGCAAAATTTGCACATTTCACCCATAACCAAAGTATTATATCAAATTAACCCCTTATTATTCACAATAATATTTAGAGAAAATTTGATTTTATTCATTAATAAGTTGGGGTCTTACAACCTCCCCTCCTTATGAAATTTCGTCCTCGAAATTGACGTACGTACCTGATGTTTCAAAAAGGTGAGGATACCTCGCTTTCATTTCTGATTCCAACTCCCAGGTCATTTCTTCAATAGCATGGTTTCTCCACAAAACCTTAACTTGTGGTATAACCTTCGTGCGTAGGACATGCTCTTTCCTATCCAAGATCTTAACAGGTACCTCCTCGTACGTTAAATCTTCAGCTATCTCGTCTGGTTCTAACTCAATAATGTGGTTCGGGTCTTTAACATATTTACGAAGCATAGATATGTGAAAAACATTATGAACACGAGACATGCTTGGAGGTAATGCGAGTCTATATGCCACATTTCCTATTCGCTCAAGAATCTCAAATGGACCAACAAATCTTGGATTGAGCTTTCCTCTCTTCCCAAATCTTGTAACTCCCTTCCATGGTGCAACACGTAATAATACATGATCCCCAATATTAAATTCCACGTCCTTCCGATGAAGATCCGCATAACTCTTTTGTCGATCCTGTGCCGTTTGTATACGTTGTCGAATCGTTTGGATCTTCTCTGTAGTAATGCGTACCAACTCTGGTCCCAACAATGTTGCTTCACCCACCTCGTCCCAGCATACTGGAGAACGACATTTTCTTCCATACAACGCCTCGAATGGAGCCACACCTATGCTCGCCTGATAACTGTTGTTGTAGGAGAATTCCACCAATGGTAGGTACTTATCCCAACTCCCTTTGAGATCTAGGACACAAAGTCTTAATAGATCTTCAAGAGTTTGAATAGTCCTCTCTGATTGTCCGTCCGTTTGAGGATGGTATGCCGAACTGAATCGTAAATCCGTGCCCATAGCTTTCTGCAAGCTAACCCAAAATCGTGAAGTGAATCTTGGGTCACGATCCGAAACTATGGATACTGGCATGCCATGCAATCTCACAATCTCGTTCACGTACATACTAGCAAGACGTTCAAGGGAATAAGTCTCACGTATCGGCAAGAAATGAGCGGACTTGGTTAATCTATCAACAATAACCCAAATCGCATCTATGCCTTGAGAAACCTTGGGAAGACCCGTAACAAAATCCATAGTAATGTGTTCCCACTTCCATTTCGGGATCTCAAGTGGTTGCAATGGACCCTTTGGCACTTGATGCTCCGCCTTTACACGTTGACAAGTTAAACACCTCGAGATAAACTCCGCGATCTCTCTTTTCATATTGCTCCACCAAAATGTATGTCGAAGATCGTGATACATTTTGGTACTCCCAGGATGGATTGCAAACGGTGTGTTGTGTGCCTCCATCATTATTCTATGCTTCAAGTCAAAATCGTTAGGAACACAAAGTCTGGAGTTGACTCGAAGTATTCCTTCTTCATCGATTCTTGCTTCTGGAATAGCACCTTCTTGCACTTTCTTCTTCATACGCATCAGCTCCATGTCCGTAGCTTGAGCAGCTTTAACTTTATCGATTAAAGTCGGTTCTACTCGTATATTTGATATCATCATGTGGGTACTTGGAGCCTTCATCTCTATCTCCATCCTTTGCAAGTCATACAAAATGGGCCTTTGTGTTAACAATATTGCACTCGTACCCGCATATGATCTTCTACTCAATGCGTCAGCTACTACGTTTGCTTTTCCAGGATGATATTGGATGGTATGATCGTAATCTTTCAACAGCTCGAGCCAACGTCGCTGCCGCATGTTGAGTTCCTTTTGGGTGAAGAAATATTTGAGGCTTTTATGATCTGTATAGATCTCCACTTTCTCCCCATACAGGTAGTGTCTCCAGATCTTCAACGCAAAAACGACTGCTGCCAACTCCAAATCATGAGTAGGATAATTCCTCTCATATTCTTTGAGTTGTCGTGAGGCATAGGCTATGACTTTCCCATGTTGCATGAGAACACATCCTAACCCTTTGCCTGAAGCATCGCTGTAGATAACAAATCCATCCGAACCAGATGGTATTGTCAGAACAGGTGCCGAAATGAGTCTCCTCTTGAGTTCTTGGAAACTCTTCTCGCATTCCTCACTCCATATAAATTTTGTATCTTTCCGAGTCAGCTGAGTTAACGGAGTAGCGATTCGAGAAAATCCTTCCACAAATCTCCGATAATAACCAGCTAAGCCTAGAAAGCTACGTACTTCGGTTACCGACTTCGGTTGCTCCCAACTTTGTATGGCTTCAATCTTCGCCGGGTCGACAGATACTCCATGTTTTGACACCACGTGCCCAAGGAATGCTACTTCCTCAAGCCAGAACTCGCATTTCTTCAATTTGGCATATAGCTTATTTTCACGAAGCCTTTGCAGTACCAGCTTCAAATGGCGCTCATGATCTTCACGGCTTTTGGAATAGATGAGGATGTCATCAATAAAGACAACAACGAACTGATCCAAATATTCTTTGAATACACGGTTCATCATATCCATGAAGGCAGCAGGAGCATTAGTCAATCCAAAAGACATTACTAAGAATTCATAATGCCCGTACCGAGTTCTGAAGGCAGTCTTTGGAATATCCTCAGTTTTAATCTTCAGCTGATGATATCCAGAACGAAGGTCGATCTTTGAAAAGAATTGTGTTCCTTGTAACTGGTCGAACAGGTCATCAATGCGAGGTAGCGGATACCTATTCTTGATAGTGACATGATTCAATTCTCGATAGTCGATACAAAGTCGCATACTCCCGTCTTTCTTCTTTACGAATAAAACAGGAGCACCCTAAGGAGACGTACTAGGACGAATAAAACCGATGTCCAACAACTCCTGTAGTTGGACTTTTAACTCCTGAAGTTCAATAGGAGCCATTCGATATGGAGTTTTAGAAATGGGCTTTGTACCGGGTTCAAGGTCAATAAAGAATTCAACTTCACGTTCTGGGGGTAGACCAGGAAGTTCTTCAGGAAATACATCGGGAAATTCTCTAACAATAGAAATATTATTCAAATCTGACTTGTCTTTGTTCAAATCCATTACATGGGCTAAGAAAGCTTGACATCCGTTTTTCAATAAACGAATAGCTTTGTGGCTCGATATGACAGTGACTGATTTTAGTGGTTTAGTAGTTTGAATTCGTATGACAGGTTGGTTAGGAATATGAAAACTAACAACCTTACGAAAACAATCAATTTTAGCATGATGAGTGGTTAACCAATCAATTCCTAAAATCACATCAAAAGCAAGTATCTTTAAAGAGATAAGATCAACAGGTAATGTGATAGTACCAACTTGGATCATGCAAGATTTATAAACTGTAGATGTAACGAAGGTTTCACCCAACGGAGTTTCAACAGATAAGTTAAAGTCCAATTTCTCCGGAGTCAAGTTTAAACGTTGAGCACAAGCAGGAGAGATAAAAGAATGGGTAGAACCGGTATCTAGTAAAGTATAAACTTCGCAAGAATTCAAGATTAGCTTACCCGTGATCACCTCGTTCGGGTTTCTCGCGTTTTGGCCAGTAACGACAAACGCCCTTCCAGGAACCGCTGATTTCGACTTATCCGGGACAGCTTTTGGAGTCACCATCCCCGCTGAACTTGGTTTTGCTACAGAACACTCTCGAGCTATATGACCCTCCTTTCCACAGTTATAACATACCTTGGATTGTTGTGGGCAGTTTGGGCTGATATGTCCCTCTTTCCCACATTTGTAACATACGACCGGTGGTCGTTCTCCTCCCCTAGAAACAGTTGATGTTTGTGCTGACGTCTTCACATTATCATTGTTGTACCTTCTCTTCTTGAAATCTCCTCCCGACTCGCTCCTTCTATTATCACGACCACGATTACCACCAGAGTGGTTACCGCTTTTGTCCGAATATTTTCCTCCCTGCTGGTTTTCATTGCTTCGATGACTGCCGCCACCGGTATGACCCTGGTTGTGGTCCCTCGGTTGCACATACTCATTATCTCGCTCTAATAATTGAGCCCTATTTACAACATCTGAATATAAAGAAAATTTATGAGAGATAAGATATTGTCGAATCTCGGGTTTTAGACCTCTCAGAAACATCCTTGTCATTCGTTCCTCATTTTCGACCAAATGAGGTGCAAACCTGGATAACTCTGCAAACTTCGCCTCGTACTGGGACACCGTCATGTTGTTTTGTTCCAGTCTGATAAACTCTACCTCCTTCATATGACGAATACTTTCAGGAAAGTACTTGTCATTGAACAGTTTTTGAAATGTTTCCCAGGACATGTTGAGTGCGTCAGGCTGGGTACGCTTCACAGACTCCCACCAGTAGTCTGCCTCACCGCGGAACATAAAGGTGGCGAATGGAACCTTTTGTTCCTCCGTGCATCCCAAGACATCGAATATCTTGGTAATTTGCTTGACCCACGTTTCCGCCATGATCGGATCCGGCTTTCCCTTAAATTCTGGTGGTCCCAATTCTTTGAACTGCTTAGCTGTGACAAACCGCGCGTTATCATTTCCACCCGTATTCTGCACACGAGTCTCCCTCGTCTGATTTTGCATGAACTGCAAAAAGCTCCTAAACATTCCATCATTCATCGTTTGCTCGGTAACGTTGTTTACAGGAGGAATATTGCCTTCCTGTTGCACGTTCCCCTGGGTGGTGATCAAAGGTGTCTCCACGGTCTGATTTACTCCATTATTAACGTTCTCAGCTGCCATTCTTAAATACTGCCATAAAACAAGGGTTAATAGTCATGTCATATATTATCCCTATACTTTGACCGACCAAATAAACACCAAATAAACTTAGTCAAGTCATACTAGTGAAGAAATTTCCCGTCTCTCCCCTCCTAGTTCTTGTCTCACATCTCAGTCAGGGATCATATCCCTAAGCTCTGATACCAACTGTGACGCCCCCAAAATAGGTATACAACACCCATTCTGAGTCGCCAAATACATGGTACAGAAAGCAAACTACAACTTCAATAATACAAATGTCGTGCAAAATACGACAACACATACTGTGAGTTTAAATACAAATATTGTCTTCTAGACAATATCCACACTCAAATAAATCCTCATTACAATTATTCAAACACTATTTTACAAAAATAGTGAGGACTGCTAAAACATCTTTCTAGAACCATCACTCCATACCCCGACTAGATCCTGCTATGTTCTCACCTCCTGAGAAGAAAAATGGAACAAAAAGGAAAAGGGTGAGCTCAACTAGCCCAGTAAAGAATATTATGACTAAGATAATATACAAACAAATTATCGTTAGTCTTCAACAGGGAAAAATCTGATAGAATATAATCGACAACAAGTTTTAGATCAACAACTGCAGCGGAAACAGCAAACCATTAGAAGAGTCAAGTAGAGAAAGAATTCTACTATCTTCTAAGATTTAAAAGTCCATCATCAATATTTTATCCCTGTAACATCAATTAATAATCATCTTTATCCAAATATTCATCTTTGCACTACAGGCCAAAGATATTCATTTGTATCACATGTCAGTCATGTTCATCTCAACACCTGTTCATCTTTGCACTACAGGCCAAAGATATTCATCAAGTAATCATACATCTTTGCACTACAGGTCAAAGATATTCATTAATATCATCATTTAGGACTGAGGATGATGAAAAATATCTTAAAGAGAACGAATCCAATGAGACAGAAGGACAAATAGTAGGGATTCGTATAACAGTTTATCCAAGATCAATAATACTTCATAATAATCAATTGTGAAGCAGAATTCAAAAATAAAGATCAAAACATGGATACAATCAAAGATAGTAACCATAATAGACATCTTGGACAAAAAGGAAAAATTTTATTTTTCGGTGAATAGTGCCGTATTCGTGAATAGCGCCGTATACGTGAATAGTGCCGTATACATGAATAGTAACCCCGACACAAAAAGTTCCAAATTTGATAAAAACTCATATCAATATTTCAGCATAATGATATTGAAGAAAATAATATCATTAAGAAGAAAATAATATCCCTTACCTCAAAATATCAGTACTTCTGGTCGGAATACCGGTATAAGGCTGAAAGAAACTTGCTCTGATGAATAGAAACTCTCAAAGTATCTAAATACTCACAAAATACACTCAATAATCTAGAGAGAGAAAGAGAAAAAACTTGTTTCTGGTGTGATTTTCAATTCTAACTTAGCCCTCTATGTATAGGAAAATTTTAGTAGGTTTGACCTGCAACCTGATGGCTTTACCTGCTACTATTCCCACCCACCACATTTGAAATATAATTCAGCACATTTCTTCACCAACCACAAGTGGGGCCCACCAATTCTAGAATTTTCCATCAAAATGATAAACTCCGAAAATTCAACAATTTCTGAACCAGTCATCTCGTAAAATTCATAATAAATCATACGTTCATTTTTAACGGTTCAAAATTTGTGGACATATACTCAACTTATATATGTATAACATATCCAAAAATTACCACGATCCAACGGTCGGATTAAAAATTATAACACCCGCAATATTTCTCAAAAACCCTGATTTGATTTTTAATACCTCCATTCTGATAAAAATACTGATAAAACACCTCAACATTAACTCCTTCATTTTTAACCACAAAAATATATCCCTCATTTATATCCACATAAAATAAATATTTCCTTATCATATGAATCAATAATTAATTATTCACAAATAATATTACAGAATCACATTTATGACAACCAGGTCGTTCCCAGGAAAGAGGGGGCTTTCCAATAAGGATTTCTCCTTACTGGCGCGCAATTAGATGACCAAACCTCTCCTTAGACAGAACTTTCTAGACATTGCCAATAATGTTATATAATAATATTATTCAAATAATATGAATTATTGATCTGATAATGGAAAATACTGTGCAACAACAATTATTGAAACAACAATAATATAAAATATTAATGCAATAATTATTGAATCAATAAAATAAAATATTGAACAATAACTACTGTAACACTTATTGAGTAGTGCCTTCTTACGTAAGAATTAATAATTGGTGCAATACCGCGTGCTACTGTATTTTAATCACCGGGTATTCCAACAGTATTAACGGTAACAACTACGCCGTTATTTATAAATAACTTATACTTGTCATTTTCTTCATCCAATCGCTTTCCGTTATGGGGCCCACACAAGGCTGCGCCGTCGTACGAATATTCCCCGACAGCAAGAATATTCCACGACCAAACGAATATTCCCCGACAAAATGAATATTTTATAACCACTTGCTTATTTTGTAAAATTTTCACATTTCACCCATAACCAAAGTATTATATCAAATTAGCCCCTTATTATTCACAATAATATTTAGAGAAAATTTGATTTTATTCATTAATAAGTTGGGGTCTTACAATTTATGACCACTTGCTTATTTGAAATATTTACGTATTTTACCCATAACTAACCTCATTAATCAATTTAACCCTTACTATTTCAAAATAATAAATAGAGGAAATTTAAATTTCATTTATTAATAGTTTGGGGTCTTACAATAATAAATAGAAAAAATTCGATTTTATTTATAATAAGTTGGGGTCTTACAGTGGGGGTGGCGTGGGTGGGGTGGGTAGAGGTGGTGTGGAGGGTAGGGTAGGTGGGTGGTGGGGTGGGTAGGTGGATGGTGGGGTGGGTAAGTAGGTAGAGATAAGGTGTGGGTGTGGGGGTGGGGTGGGGTGGGGTGGAATGGGGTGGGGTGGGTGAGTGGGTAAGTGGGTGGGGTGAGTGGGAGTGTTGGGTGGTGGGTGGGGTAAGTGGTGTACATATAATCGCTTAATATTATTTTTTATTGGGATGGAGTGTTGGGTGGATGGGTGGGTAGGTAGGGTGAGAGTGGTGGTGGGTGGGTGGGTAGGTAGGTAAGTGGCGTGGGGTTAGTGGGGTGGGAGTAGGGGTGGGTAGGTGGGTGGGGTGGGGTGGGTGTGTAGGTGGGGGTAAGTGGGTGAGTGGGGTGGGGTGGGGTGGAGTGGTGTGGGGGTGCGTGGAGGGGTGGGTGGGTGGGGGTTAAGGGGTGTATACATAATCACATAATATTATTTTTTTTGACTGTAGGTGTAGGTGGGAGTTGGGATGGGGGTGGGGGTGGGTGGAGTGGCGTTGGAGGGGGAGGGGTAGGGGTAAGGAGTGTATACATAATCACATAATATTATTTTTTTTGAGTTTGGGTGTGGGGGTGGGGCTGGATGTGGGTGTGGGTGTGGGTGGGGGTGGGGGTTGGTGGGGGGTGGGTTGGGCTGGGTTGGGTTGGTTGGGTTGGGTGAGGTGAGTGAGTGGGTAGTTGAGCTTCTGGAATATGTAAATATGGGTTGAAAGAATTTTTGATTTGGATTTGGAATAAAATATGGGTCGAAAAATGGTTAACCGAGTTGGAACTATATTTCTTTTTTAAAATATGGTTCCAAACTTTAACCAACTCAAATAAAAAAAAAATAGTTAACCAACCCATTTGGTTCCAGTTAATATGGGTTGACACGACAGTTAACCAATATATTGCCAGGTCTAATTTAAAGATTGATTATGTATGATCAACTTTCTTGAAGCATTTGGATATGTTGTCTCTGTTTTAGAATTGTTGAATCAATTGTCAAGATGTTGCCAACGCCTAACACTATTAACTGGTACAACCGATTAAGTCCGATACATACTTGATATACAAAATGACTTCTCGAACTCCGTACTGAATAAACGTTATATACCAAAAATATATACTGATACCAAATCGGTTTCATTTTGTATCGAACTAGTTGGTTCGAACAGGTTCATTTAGCCAAAAAAAAAAAAAAAAAAAAAAAAACCCGGATTGAATGTGCACCCCTAAGGCTCACTCATCCCCTAACTAATTAATTCAGAAAGGTGTGAATCATTGGTGGTCAATTTCTTATTAATATTTTACGTTTGGATAAAACACAAATGGAAAAATCAAAGATACCAGCTCAATCAATTTGTGTTTTGACAAGTTAGCAAATAAAGGCATTCAAATATCTTTAATTAAAAACTAACACAATGAAATTATGTACTCCATATATATAAAAAAGAAGTTGGTTTCACAAATTTTGATTCCATATTCACGTGAGAAATCAATTCCCCGTTATATATTCCAATATATTACACACATTTTTGTCTTTTGGAAACTACTATTATACTTATTCTATTATAAATTATTTGATTATTATTAATTTTTGAAAATCAATTTGAGATATTTTTAAACTCAAAATTAAGATAACTAATTAAAAATTATGAAATAATAAAATTTACAATAAGTAATACTCTACTTTTTAAATACTCCATCCTTTCCGTAATGTTAGTCGTTTAAGTTGAAAAAATAATTTCCGCAATATAAGACGTTATGGAGAAATTATCTACCACTTTCCTATTTTATCCTAAAATCTCATTAATGATATCACCCTAATTGTAACACCCCAAACCTGGTTTATCATCAAACCCGAGTTCAGTGCGTCACGAGCACTTCTCATTCCATATATACATCCCTATATTATTAAGATATAATTAAAAACTCCAAAATATAACAATATATTACTTCAAATCCTAAATTCTATTACCTTAAAATCTTCATTACAATACAAATAATGATAATTACATTATTCTTTAATTGCAAGTGTGACTTTTACCTGCCACAACAAATACAAATAAAGTTTGCATCTACATTACAAAACTCGGCTTGATCTTCTCTTTATTCTTCACTGGATCCTTTAGTTCGTTCTGTCGTCGCTGAAAATGTTTTTATTTTAAAAGCAAATGTGAGCATTCGATTGCTCAGCAAGTTCTAGTAGTTGAATAACAATTATAACAAGAATAAAATATTCTTTTCTTATAAAACTTCAATAACTGAACAAGAGTTATGAAGCAACATGAATAAGTTCTAATTCCATTCATTTTAAAACATTAATAATATTTATCTTCACATAACATCATTTCTTATAACATTTCTAGGACTTAACTCATCCTATAAAACTACATATGTGAAAAGTAAACTTAGCAAACGGGCCGAGTTGGCCCAAACAGGTCGGGCCAACAAGAAAAATATTAAAAACGTTTATTTTTTCATAAATGAGTAAAGTTTCATAAAATATAGATTCAACCAAAAAAATAAGAAAATAAAACTTATTTTAAAAAAAGTATATCTTTTCATTTTTATATTCAGAAAAAAAAGTTTATGTATTTACCATTATTATATGTATTCTTAATATTAGAACTTTTAAAAATAAAAACTAAATATAACAATTAAAATAGAAAAAGCAGGAAAAGATAAAGAAAAAAAGTGATTCAATTTTCTTTAAAAAGAGAAATTTAAAAGTTTTAAAAGTAATTATTATTTTTAGGAATTTTTTTTTTAAAAAATGAGTAAAGTTTTATAAAATATAGATTCAAAAAATAAAAATTTTATTTTCAGGAAAAAAATTATTTTTTAAAAAAATGAGTAAAGTTTCATAAAATATAGATTCAAATTTTTTTTAGAAAAACCTTTATTTTCATAAAACAAAAAATAGAAAATTTATTTTTTAAAAGATGTGTAAATTTTCATAACAATAATTAAGAATTAAAAATTTTAAACTTTAATTTTTTTGAATCTATATTTTATGAAACTTTACTTATTTTTGAAAAAATAGAATTTTCTAATTTTTTTTTGAAAATAACAATTATTTTTGAAACGTTTTAAAAATAATATTTTATTTTAAAATATTAAAAATAATTATTATTTTAAAAACAATATTTTATTTCAAATTTAAAAATAAATATTTTAGATAACGGATCTAAAACATACCACTTAAATAGCATACCTTTATTAAAATTACGTCGTTTTGAAGATTTTTTAAAAAAATAAGTGGGGTCACGAGTGACATTTTGGTAAATAAAAGAAAAATAATTTGGACCACTCTTTATTAATATTATCTCGTTTTTTAAAAAAATCTTCAAAATGACGTAATTTTAATAAAGGTATGTTATTTAAGATAGAGATATGTTTTAGATCCGTTCTATATATATATGTGTGTGTGTGTGTATATATATATATATATATATATATATATATATATATATATATATATATACGGTCCGAATCTTAAGCTCACCCCTTATTTAACATACCTTGCTCACTCCCCTTTAGCTACGGACTGGGTAATGATTCGGTATGTCGCTATATGTTGTCCGTCGCTGAAAGCTAAGACGACTAGGGGTGAGCATGGTGCGGTTTGGTGCGGTTTGAAGTCCAAATCGCACCCGAAACCGCTTAGGTGCGGTTTGAAAAATTTCAAACCGCACCCGAAATCGCTTGTGATTGGTGCTGTTCGGTTTTAAAGTGTGCGGTTCGGTTTTAATTGGTGCGGTTTCGGTTCCAAAACTAATTGAAACAAAAAAAAAATTTAAGCTTTCAATAAAGTTTAACATAAAACTTACATCGAGCAATTAACTTAGTGACAAAGTCGACAATGAGAATTATATCAAGCATGCTTTAAAACTAAAATATGCGCTATATAAAACAACGGAAGCTATTCGATAATAAGCAAGAATGTTTATCTAGTTCCCCAAAAATTAAAAGTATATACTGAAGATAGAATAAAATATATTGCAGGGAGGATTAAAAATAATCTATTAGACTATTACAATTATAGCATTGACATTAACCAATGTATCAAGTGCTCGAGCCCCTCAACTATAAGCCCCTCCAATAACGCATCAAACAAATTCAAAATTTCAAAACCCAATTGCTTAATTTTTGACTTTATAACCTTTAACATCTTCTTTCAATTAATGAAAAAATGACAATGCAAGACTGGGGTTTTCTCTGAGCGTGTTCAAGTGAAAAGTAAATTTAGAATTTACTAGAGATAATACATACATACACACACATGGTGCGGTTTCGATTTTATGCGGTTTGGTTTTAGCTAGTAACCAAACCGGAACCGAAAATTTGGTTAATCAACCCACCTAAAATCGCCACATACGCCGGAACCGTTGGTGTGGTTTTAATTGGTGCGGTTCGTGCGGTTTTTGGTGCGGTTTCGGTTCCAATTTGGTTACTTGCTCAGCCCTAAAGACAACGGTTCTATACATAGCGACGGATCGAATCGTCATCCGGTCCGTCGTTAAAGTACGGTGAGCAAGGTATGTATATATATATATATAGAGAGAGAGAGAGCAAGGATCAAGAGCATTCCTCTTAAATAACACTCTTTTATTAAAATTACGTCGTTTTGGAGTGGCCGCGGGTGCCATTTTTGTAAATAAAAGGAAAACAAGTGGGACCACTCTCTTTTAAGTCACTCCAAAACGACGTAATTTTAATAAAAGAGTGTTATTTAAGGAGGAGTGTTATTTAAGAGGAATACTCTGGATCCTTGCTCTCTCTATATATATTTTTTTTTGCTCCAACCGCTACAACATGGGGCCAAAAAAGAAATTGCTCCTAGTAACCGATTGTTGTGGATGCAACCCCATATATGTATGTATCAAAACAAGTGGAGGAGTAGAATTTAAATGCTGAGAAAATTAAATGATGAAGTAAAAACCTTGAGTACCCTTGCAATGGTGACATCTAAAACAAGCCTTGTGATAGACTTTGTTATCAACAGTGAGTTCATCCATCAAATACACTGCTTTCTCACACGCCTTGCTCTTTTGTATTGTTCCTATAAACATTGTCATCGTTCCTCACACTTACTGTTCTTTAGAATCACTTTTTTTAAACTTAATTTCTATAATGACTCAAAAAAAAATACAAAATTTTCTTATGAAATTAAGACGATGGATGGGAATTAATAAGAAAGATTGTTTTTACTGTTTGTCGAAAGGGTGTTTGAGTTTATGGAGTGTACAACTGGTATGGGGGAGGAGGTGTGTGACTTAATAGTATTAGGCGTTGGCATGCAAAGCGAGTTATGTGGCATATTCACATTTTGCACTCCATGCAAACCTTCGTCTCTATCATCAACAAGGAGAATGGTAACGAGTACAATGTGGAATAAAAATTGGTATTAGACCGGCTATCCGGTACGGTATCGTCACTCAATTTTAAATAAATTCGATAACTAATCCGGCCCGATTCGATCCGATATGGGTCGATTAATTACCGATGAACATGCCTAGTGAGCCTCATAAGAATTAAGCATTGCCTATGTGAAAAAGAGAGTTAAAAAAAGACTTGAAGAAACTAAAATATAAAAAAAATTACATTACACACCTCTATACGTTCTCTTTTTCATCTGCTTTCTTCCTTATTCCACAAATTATCCATCATTTATTCTGCTTAATATCATCCAAAAAAGCCTTATTCAGTTGGATTCCTTTTTCTTCCTTTTTTTTCTTCTTACAAAAATCATCAAACACTGCTCAATATCATCTAAAAAGGCGTAATTTGTGATTGAAATAAAAAGTTTTACTCTTTTTCTTCTCATCTCTTTCCATATATGTAGGAACAATATACATATATATTGATAGGAGTTTGAATTTGAAATTAGGTGTGTAGTACAAACCCTTATTTCCACGAAAATGGAAGAATCAAATGGTTAATGCAAAATTTGGGGGTTGGAGAAAATTTTAGGGTTCTCAATTTCGAACGGGATTTGCAGCAATTGCGAAGATGAATTTGATGAAGTCAAAGTACAGTTAGTTTGTAAAATTAAATAAATAAATTACCCAGCAAAAATCTTAAATTTTTTCGACAAATCAAGTTTCAATCGCTTTCAATTTCGGTATGAATTCAAAACCCTAACCTATGCTTCACCCGCTATAACTGGTGGTTTATATACAATTGAAATTACCCATTAAAAACCCCAAATTTTTCACAACTAATTGATCCCAATTCTTTGTAAATTTTCTAAGCCCTAATTTCTTCAATTTTTACATGATGGAATCGGGCATCTCCCTTTGGGGGACCCTCTACTCTAATCTCTCATATACTCCGGTGATGCCACCCGTTGGCGCCATTAAGACCGTAACGTCCATTATCAAAGTCCAGAGAGTGCGACCCGCATTTACTTCTTTCTTCGGGAGAGCCTTTTGATCGATGAGATTTGGATCAACTTTGTGGTGTAGACTCCCAACACATGTGCCCACCCGGGAAAACCTCTCCCACTCATTCTTCTTGTTAAAGGCATAGTATCTCCAAAGCATCATTCGCCTAATGGATCTTACGCATCCGTATCAGCTTCCGTTTGTCTTGCCCATCTTCTTCCCAATTCCGCTCCTGAAGAGTGTGTGTGTTCAGACTGATTATATGTCGCTTATTCAAATATTTCGCCACATGGCACGGGATCTACCGAATTTTTTGAACCCACAAAATTATGCTCCAATCTATTATCTATTATCTATATATACTAAAACACAGTACATGACACATTATTTTGATATATGTCATTCTACAAATTAAACACCTGTCAATCCTAATTATTGCTTCTATTTATCTTATACAGATACGTATGACACACTAAAAAAAACTAAATTCATTTCTCAAATCCCCTAAATTTGGGATAAATATATTCAAAATTAAAAAATAACAACTAATTTAATTTCATATTCTTTCATATTCATTCAAATTATTTCAAACTCAACCCAAAGGATAAACATCCTGTAGATTGATATCTCCAACGTCCTATAGATTGCTATCCCCAAATATGGCATCTACTCTCTCTCTCTCCACGCATCGATTCATGCGATAAATTCTGTAGGGATGGCGAAGAAGATCAAAGGATGAACATTCAGCATTCAAGAACAAATTCTCAGACCAATCCTAATAGAGGAAAGGAAACTGATTCTTACTGTGACCTTCGATCAGATTTCTGGCGGAAGATACCACTGAGGAAAGTAAGAACACGGTTTTTGACGAACTGTCGAAGTGCTCCCAAATCTCCATCTCGCAATCAATATCAACAAATCATGGCAAGCCAAATTATCAAAAAGAAAAAGGTTAGTTCGTACAATCCCCATTTCCCCTCAATTTTCGATGCTCTAAATAAATAAATAAACAAATAAAGTAATTGGATTCCATTTTTCATTTTGCTGATTTCATGGTTTCTTTGGTTTTGTTTTGTTTTAGTGAAGTGAGAAACGACTGGAACCGGTAGAGAAGAAATTCGGAATGAGATGGTATGAACATTGATTTTTAAATTAATATATACTATAATATTACATTGTTGGTGCATTGTTGGTCTACGTTCATCTTCTGATCTCAGATTGTGTGAATTTTTTAATTTCTTTTCTTGGTTGTCTTAGAAATCAATCTGGATAGTTATAAAAAAATTGTGGATAACTGTGGCTAATTGAGGACAGTTTTTATTTGTTTTCGCTAGAGCTCTGGTTGATTTTCGGTCCCCCAAATGAAAGAAATCTCTGTTTTTAATTTTAAGTGATATATAACCTTTTAATTTATGAGCCAGCGGATAAAGGAATCTTCAGTTCCTGCATCACAGAAAATTTACTGTCCATTTCCTAGGTGCTCAACTCTAATGTACAAAGCTGAGGTTTATGGATATGCTTCAGCTGGTGGTGTAGAACAAGCTGGAGCCATAAAATGCACTAAATGTCGTGCTCTTTTCTGTGTCAACTGCAAGGTCCCTTGGCATAGTAACATGACCTGCTATGACTTCAAAAGGTTAAATCCTTGTCCATTACCAGAAGAGGCAAAGCTTAAGTCTTTTGCATCAAGAAATCTATGACGTCAATGTCTAAAATGCAATCATATGGTTGAACTTGCAGAAGGCTGCTACCACATTTCTTGCAGGTATATCTTTCCCTTCTTTCCAAGTTGCCTTCTTAGCTATGTCAACTTTTATTTGGTGTAGATATATTAATCGAAGAACAATGTCCAACAAAGTGTTTGATTTTATCCTTTTCTATTTCACCTACAACTTTTATCACGGTATTTTCAAGTAAAGCACTTCTGGGTAACCAGCTTAAATCACCATTCAAATAGTCATCACTTATAATTAACAATAGATTTATGTTTTTCTCTTTCTTTCTTTTCGCAAGAGATAACAATGGTCGCCAATCTGTTAAAATTAATCTAATGGAATCGAAATTGTGTCCATTCAGTAAAATAAGGAAGAAAGTGTGTCCATTCAGTAAAATAATGTACTGGCATGATGTATTAGGCAGACTTTGAAATGAAAGGTTTGTGTTAGGAGTGGTGTGTTGTGCGACGAGAGTTCCTACTTGTATAGGTAGGCATCATCATTGGCTTTATTTTCTTCTTCATTGCATGACATAATCTACAAGTTATTTTCAATATTATAAATGGGTATCATTATTACAGATGGCATCTTAGAAAAATAATCATGCTTCTCACCGAGTAGTCACATGTCATTATCATCATACAAAACATATAGTGCTAAAAACATAATAGTCATAGATTTGCTGATCCCGCACACAATGAAGACTATTTAGACTAATAACTTCTAGGTAACAAAGACAAGGTGATTAATATCTTACATGTGTCTACAAGGATATGAGTAACTATGTTATCTTTTCACATACCCATCTTTCAGTGCTCATTTATTTAGCTTTTGGTATTCAACCTCATGTAGGTACGGTGATGGTGTCGAGGAGGCTTTTTATATTACTGACAGTGTCGTGACTGTTTCATTTTATAAATTTGGAGATTATTTCATTTCAACTGATTTAACAATTATAAGTAAATATTTCAGCAGTTACTAATGTGAGTAATAGCAAGCAATGAGAGATCCAAGAATATTTCCAGTTTGCTTGTGAATTGCAATAGTAAGGGGAAATAGTTGTTTTATGTTGATTAGCAACTTCATAACCACCAATTGATTGCAGGACAGAAAGTATTTCTACCAAGGCCTAGCGCAGTAAACAGTCTTATTTTCCTTTTAAATTGTCTTTTGGTATTCATGAATTATATTTTGGTTTTTGACACTCATTCATGGATTGTAATATGCTAGGTATCTTTTTTATCCATCTTATTTTTAACTTTTTGACAATACAATAAAGCAATAGTCACATACTTAGAGTGTAATGCAAAAATCTGTAAACTCTCACCATTACCCCTTATAATGTATATTCATTTATTTTTCTGTGTAAAATTTGATCATCGCACAATAATATACTATTTTCTTATTATATTTTAATTTATTAATTGTACGCACACATTTATTATGATTAGCAACAATAAGAATGAGTATAGCTTTAAAACTTTTCTTTAGTTTTTCTTTATCTAATTTTCTGTTTGCTATCTTATGTTTTCCAGCTATCCACTCAACGACGCTGCGGAAACAGTTAATGAAATTGGATCTTCTATCAGTAGAGTTATGGGAGGAACAAGTGGGATCATGTATATACATTCTCCATCTTTTAAACTTAATTACTTGATTTTTCTTAATTCATTTATTTATCTATGTAATAATCTTTGAAACAGATATGATATATTCTGCAAGGCTGCATATGCTCAGCTGAAGGCGAACAGTCATTCTGCCACAAAACCATTGTGCTGTGAGATAATAACTCTGCATTTAAATTCTAACGTTGGCACCTATATTCTTGGCTTTCTATTGTTTACTTATGACACTTCTGATTTAGGGGCTGATGCGCTTAAAGCTGCCATTGCTGCAGTCAATAAATATGGCGGTGTCACACATTGTTAGACGCACTAATTCCAGCAGCATCCGTTCTAAAAGATGTTATTTTTTATTATCTCTGTGTATGCCATTCATTTCTAATTTGACATTAAATTTATTGACTGATATATTGGTCTTCATAATCAGAGAGGTTGATTGCTGGTGATGATCCTGTCAGTGCCTTTGTTCTCTCATCTGAAGCAGCAGTGTCTGGAGCTGAGGCCACAAAATACATGCAGGCTCAGGTGTTTTACTTCATTGCTTCTCCTTTTAGCTCAGAATTTCATATATTTCCCTCCATCCCTTCTTTGTTATAAACCTTTTCAAGAATATGAAAGACAACAGCTACATTGGCTGCAGTTATTTTGATTAGAGCTTAACAATAGGATTAAATGCTAATGTTGCTAATATATTTTAAGGGACAAGGCATGATGATTTCAAATACTGCGGATGAAATGATTTTGATTCTAAGACCAATATTGATGGAAATATATTTCCTTGGATAAAGAGCGCAAAAGCCGCCTCCAAAAATAGTTAGAAATACTTTGAAAGTGCGAAGTGCTTTTTTTTTATTGTCTAAATTGAAAATTGGTCATTTTCATCCAATTAGGTGGACGACCTTCTAAACTCGATATCACTATCTTTTCATTTTAGTAAATATATAACTAGAAAAATAATTATCAACTAATATAAATTTTATTTGTTATATATACCCACGGTGGGTGTGTTCGGCTAGCTTATTTAGAGTTGTGTTGCTTTTAGAGCGGTAAAAATATACTTTATCCCACTGAAGTTGGTACATTTTGTGCAACAGGTCATTGAACTAAAAAAAATTGCAATTAAGAAACTGAATTATTAAAAACACTGTAATTATCCTATTTTGTCAAATTAATCAAACGTCCGTCAAATTGGCTACAACAATTTCCTGCTTGGCTTTTCTTAAAAAAAATAAAAATGAGTCACTAATTTCCTTGGGCCTTCTTAGGGATTTTCTCATATTTCTTTTTTGTTTCTCTTTTTCCCCTTCTTTTTGTTCTTTTAACGCAGATGGGCTGGAAAACTTCCTTCATCCTCTCTCCGGTTAGGATGAAAACTCCCTTCCTCTCTCTCATCAGCAAAAATATACTTTACCTCATCCAATTTTGAGCATCTGGCATCTGCTGTGTGAATTTTTTTATGGAAAGTCAGCGATGCTATGAGTGAGAAACGTGGAACATGGAGTTTGTGCCATATCACTTTACATTTGTCTAATAGAGTTCCAAATATGAGAGACCTTAAGAACAAGATAATGAGTGTTGTCCTACAAGTCTGCCATGAGCTTGAATATTAAAAGGCCTCAAGTAGTCAAAATGATTTATAAAATGAGCAATAACAAAGTGTCTAGAAGCAGGTAAAGACCAATCATTGTTAACAATAATGTCTTTCACAGTAGCATTATATCCCAAGCCAGAATTAATAATGAGAGGGTCATGAGAGTGTAGGTTTTAGCTTGATTCAAGCTTTCCTCACACATTTTGCAGTAAAACTTTTGTAGTAAGCATGATTGTTTACTTCACAGAACAAGAATATATGCCTTCCCTTTTATTAATTGATTATAGAATGTTGCTACCTACTAGCACCAGGATTTGAAATATGTGAATCATTATGTCAAATTTTTTCCTTCTTCTCTCTACATCACTGATATATTTTGCTTGATCTCTCTTGGTAATCTTTTAAGTTCATGTCGGTAATTAAGTTATTTATATATTTGTAACTTTTGAGTCGAGTGTCATTCTGAATGGTGCTTTGGCAGATTTCGAGAGGTTTGGTGATCCTTCTTCCCAGTAGGTTTGCTTTAAAGCTTATGTACCTGAGGGAATTATGCTGAGATAACTATAATTTGACACAGTGTTAAGTGATGTATATTGGTCTTCAACAGAGACATGAATAGACCACCATCTATGATTTTGTTTTCAAACATGTTCAAAGTGAGAGTAGATAAAATTAAAACATGTTCGTTTTTTTTATTTTTTCTGAAATATATACAAAAAATTGTATTTTAAAGATATTTTTTAAACCTTTGCATACCATTTTCTTTTCTTTTTGTTATAGATTGTAAAAAGTTAAGTTGATGCAACCCTTTCTTTGCAGTAAACAAAATACAAAGGGAAAATAAATCAGTTGGCTACACTTTGGTCAAGAAAAATTAGAAAAAAAAATAGAAAAAGGGAATAGTAGAAAAAATAATTTGTCCACAAGTTGAGGTCGCTTAATTTACCACTAGCTTAAAAGCAATAGTCATATACTTAGAGTGTAATGCACAAATCGGTAAACTCCCACCATTACCTCTTATAATGTATATTTATTTATTTTTTTTGTGTAAAATTTTATCATCGCACAATAATATACTATTTTCTTATTATATTTTAATTTATTAATTGTACGCACACATTTATTATTAAAAATTTAAATAATCCCGCCGCAACGCGCGGGTTTGTATCTAGTAATATACTAAATCACAGTTCATGACACATTATTTTGACATTTGTCCTTCTAAAAACTCAACACTTATCCATCCTAATTAATGCTCCTAAATATCCTTTACCAAAATACCCTTCACAACAGTGCCCCTCTTAAATAACAACTGTAATCATATCTTCAACTTTGGCGTTCAACGAATTCGTTCAAATAACAATTGAAATCCTATCCTATCTTCAACTTTGGCGTTCAAATTCGTTCAAATAACAACTGGAATCCTATCTTCAACTTTGGCGTTCAAATTCCTTTCTCTGTACTTCTTTATCCATTGCTTGAGTTTCAGCAATTTTTTCTTCCAATCCAGATTTATCAACATATACAATTCCTATTTAAACAAGCTTTTGCAAAAAGTAGCGATTTGTAACCACGGCGAGCGAAACAAGAGACAATTCATTCCGTGTTGGTTCAAGATGAACATCATGAATCGGACCCTATAAAGAAGCAAACCACGGCGAGCAAACCTCTCTCTTTAAACTCTCTCGTGGGTCTTGGGTTTTTCTTGAAGAACTCTGTGGTGGAATTTTGGTATTGATTAAAAAGATTGGGTCTTTCTTGAAGGGCTCTCTTGGGTTTTTCTTGAAGAATTCTGTGGTGGAATTTGTGTATTGATTTGATCACAAAGATTGGTTCTTTCTTGAAGGATTCTCTTGGATTTTTTTTCTCTTAAGGTATTAATTTGATCACAAAGATTGGTTTTTTCTTGAAGATTTCTTGATTTGGTTGCTGATTCCGGGTTCTGTTCACAAATTTGGTGAAGAGAAATGGCAGTAAGTTTTACCACCCAACTTTAACTCAAAATTAAATGATGGTTGTGTTATATTTGTGCTGGTAATTTGTTGAATTTTGTGTACAATCTTGCTTGTCCTGTGTTTTTTTCATCTGGTTCTTGGGAAAATAATGGTTGTTTGTAGAGTATGCTGAAGCTGAATAATTATGCTCTAATATCTTAATTAAACGGTTTGAGCCATGGAAACTTGGCAGGCCAGAAGATCATTTCTTAGAGTACCTTGTAACAACCCCAGTTTGTAATACCAAAGTTTTTGTCTACAAAATGCAATCGGAATCTCTTTTGAGAGAATTTAAAGCTTAAATATGAAAACAAGAAGCAAAAGAAACAGCGATACAATTATCAAAGTTTTTGTCTACAAAATGCAATCGGAATCTCTTTAGAAAAGATGGCTGATTCAGAATTTCACCTCCACCACCACCTCGGTGGTTTTTGGTAGATTAGAGAATAAATAGTCATAATTTCACTTTTCAATGTCACCACAATGTGATATCTTGTGGAATCAATATCATCGTATTCTTAGAAAATTGGTGTGAACTCCTATAAATTGCTACAGCTTTAGAAAGTTTAAGTTTTCATGGCTACACCATTCGAACTGTGCTAATATTGACATATAATCTATATACTTTACTTTCTACACCAACCTACCAAATATGGGATGCTACTCCTGCTAGATTAGCAGATCTGCTGTGGCAAACACTTCCCATACCAAGATAATTATTAAGCCTGTGTTCCTGTACTTCAAAATTTAGAGATACAATTTGCCCTTTTAAATTAATTTGTGACATTCTAAATTCAAATTTCATGCGAGTTTATTTTCAAGTTTTGAATAACTAAGAGTAATTAGTAGCACTTTTTAATTAGTTTGTGATAATTATAATTGTTTATATTAATTAAAATCAAATAAATAAGCATGACTTTGAATTTTAGAATTTTGCAAATTAACTTGCAAAGTAAAAAATATATATCAAATTTTGGAACAAAAGTACAAATTCCAAAAGTTCTCAAGGATACAGTGAACAATAGGGGCGCACAACTTCAGGAGATCTCATATATGAAAATTCGTTTAAGAGAGAAGCATACATAATAACTTGGCTTTTTAACATTTACCAAACCATAGCTAAAAAAGATCTCCAGTAAGTGAATATTGAAGTGCTGCAACATGTTATGATTTATGGACTTTTGCCTTTTGCAACACCTCCTTTAAAACGACAGCAATTCTATGTGACATATGGCGCTCTAAGAACATTTCTTTAACTCTTTCATAACCCTTTCTTCCCATTGTGAGTCTCCTCTCGACATGAGTTGCAAGTTTGACAATATTTTTTTGCAAGAGGAGTTATCCCTTCTTTCCCAGCAGGATGCAGCAAACCTGTTGATCCATTTATTACGATCTCTATAGTGCCTCCTGCTGCTGTGCATGTTAGCTGGTTTTTCCCAAATCCTGTGCATGTTAGCTGGTTTTTCCAAACCGTTAGATGGTGACATTCCTTGGAACGGGTTCTCTCTGTCCCTTAAATTCACTTAGAAATCTATGCATTTTCTTTTCTAATTCGGCTTCTTTTTTGCTGTCTGTATATCTATAAATATTTTCATATTTACTTTTATACATTCTGTTGCTATTTGATAATTAATTATTGCTTTTTGAATATAAATTATGGAATCTGAATATGTATCATATGTGATTACTTCATCTTCTTTCCTCTGTCAGGTTACGTAAAAAATTGCTCGCTTTTAACAAATCTGGAGGAGGAAAGGTAAAAAAGATTCAAATCACGATGAAGCAATAAGCGAGTTGTGTCATCTCTACGATGTTGTTCGTGTTGATGTTGTGAAAACAACTAATGAGGTGAAATAGCAGGAGTAAGTACATGTAATGATATAATATAAATTATTACTTTTACTTGAAACTTCTTACTGATAATAATCTAAATTTTACTATTTTTTTGCAGAGACTCAGAATTGGAGGATCACAGTATTATGTTATCTTTTTTACCTCTATTAAGAGAGTTCATTCCAAGTGTTGCTTCAGAAATAGAATCTGAAATTGACGATTGCATGTCCAAAGGAGGTCTATCCCTGTATAATATTTCATTTCATTTTTTTTCTTTTTCTGTTTTGTGTCTGCGATCATCAAATATCTGTTTTCTTTTTTTAGGTTGTAATTGTCTACAATCCTTTAGGATGGAAGAGAGAGGAAGTAGTTCGAATTCCTGTAAGTGTTACCACTTTTCCCTATCCATAATCTTTTTCAATCTTTAAATGTTGTTCCTTCTGTAAAACACTAATCAATACAACAGAACCTTGACATCTATACTTTGTAGCTTGCATTTCCACCTTCTGTATGAAGGGATTATTTTTCTTTGTTCTTTTTGGGCTTCTGGGAGATTTCTATTTCAGAGTTGCAAAAAAAAATTGTAGGGCTGTCGTCTGTTAGGACTTTGTTTTCCTTGTATCTACTTCTTGTAATGAAATCTTTTTCTTTTATCTTAAAAAAATAAAGAGCAAGAGGGGGAAGTATATGATAGATGATCGTTGAAGTTGGAGCAACACTTTTGTGTAGCTTCAAATTTATGGACTTTGAGGTAACCAGAGCTTTGAATGCCTCACTGGACATGCCATATGGTTGAAGTATAAATTTAGGTTCAAACTTTGTATCACCATTACCATTGCTCCAGTCCAGTGAATTTCTATATTAATTACTGTAGCTCCATCAGTTTTATCAAGGATATTCCTGAATCCACCATTTCATTAACCACTAGCAACTAATAATTTCATATGGTCTAGGCAATTGCCAGCATTCCTTGTGCTATAGATCTAACAACTGTTTAATTGGTACCTTTGCGACTATTAATTCATTACCGAAGTCCGTAGGCCAGTTTTCTGCTATACTTTTTATCATGTGATGAACATTTAGGCTCATATTGTTTTTGCTCATCCTGAGAATAATGAATGCACTGTTAATACTTTTACAAAATTAGATACTTAATTCATCTATTTGCCCTTAATATTAGATCACTTTTGCAGTATTCAGAAGTCACTGTTGCAAGAATGTATACATAAACTTGATTATATTCTTTGTAAACATATATATATTTCATATTGGTTTTACATTATTATGTCAGGGTAGTGCAGCAGAGTGAAGTCTGAGCAAGGAGGACGATGCCTTCATATGTGTGGAAGCTCTTGATACTGTCCCAAAAAAAGGATTGATATTTGAGGTTGATTAAGATATTTACTTGCATAAATTAAATTTCATTAACAAAATTGATTGATTGCAGTACCTCATAGTGTCTTCATTGTCTAATGTGTGTGCACGTGTTTTTGAATGCGGCCTGTCCATTTTTCTCTGTCTGTATGCATATACGTTTTTAGTTCTCCATTTAGTATATTATCATTATTTTGTAATTTTCATATTTTTTGGTGTTCCAATATCATCCCTGTTATGGCGTCTATAATATTTAGGACTGGACACTAATTTGAAAAGAAATCTCTTTATTATCATCATTGTTAAATTAAAAGAGAAAATTTGGTGTGTTTGTGTCTTTGACTTTGCCCTCCATTGTGTTATGTATGGGGGTGTTATAATGTCCATGAATTTGGAGGAATTATTTTCATTTCTCAACATTTGAATAAAAATCCTTCTTAATTTTCTGGGACACTATTCAACATATTACAAGCTTTGGCCATTATCATTGCAGTTGCTTTAGGATCAGCTACTTACTATTTATGTATTTTTCAGGAAACAAATGAGAAAGTTATGTTGGTATATGTCAAGTTAACTAACCTCCACATTGGTCAAATATTGGTGCATGTAAATTTTCATATGATATAGTCTCTTATTTTGTAAATCAACTCAAATGATAGCTGATTTTGATTTGACGGGCCAATTGGTGTGGCCTGGTGCGATAATCTTGAACGATTACCTTTCAAAGAATGTTGAGATGCTCCGAGGATGTTCTATCATTGAGTAAGGCTCTGGTGTTGGTAAGTGATAATCTGAGGATACTTTCATTGCTTTTCTGTACTTTAAAGTTTCACATATATTAAAGATCCAAGGCAAATTCTGAGTGATTAAAGTTTCACATATATCTTGTCTGAGTATTAATTTAGCTATAGATTATTCAAACCATCTAAGAGCAGTACTATCTATGAAATTCTTGCCTTTCAAGTTTTAAGCACTATTAGTGGCTGATGTACATAAGATTCAGACATTACTTCAATGATCAGGATTGACATTGTTGAACAAAACTGCACTAAAACTTGTTTTGTCTTTCAGTGGGCTGTATAAAGTTTGTCTCATGTCCCATCATGGCATAAGAAACAAATTTGGCTTGCGGTACGATCACCTCAACATTGTCTCTTGATCCTTTACAGACAAGGTCGCCTCTGTAAGTGTATTATTTATTTATCTTGAAGTTTTACCTCACCAAACCATATCAGAGTTCATAATGTAATCTGACGAGTGGATCCCAGACAAGATCTATTGATTAATCTTTCTTTCAACATTTGTAAAATACTTGCATTCTTTGCCTGAAAGGGAGTTTCGTGCTCCTTTATCTCCTCGAAGGTCCTTAGTGCATCTGCACAGTGCACTACTCTATGTGCTAGAGTTCTCAAAGTTGATTGTTAATACATAAGGCTGAATTTTGGTAAATATCATTGTCCGTTGAGAGTGTAGAGTTAGTTTTGTAATATCTTCATTGATCTGAAGGTGAACTCAGTTTCTGAACCTTCTTTAACTTCGTGGTTTAACAGTGATTTGACTTTGAATTTTAAAAAGCTATTTCAAGGAGTAGATTTCTAAGTAAGAACTTCAAAGCTTTTGCGCTTAAACAAAAGTGTATTCGGAATATACAATGCTTATTCACCGTTTGATAATGTCAAACTTTCCGGTTAAAGGTTATAAGCTTAAGGCTGTAATATCAATGGTCTACTAGGACTTGGGTTCTACTTTTGTAAGACCCCAACTTATTATAAATAAAATTGAATTTTTCTATTTATTATCTTGGAATAGTAAGGTAATAATTTGATATAATACTTTGGTTATGGGTGAAATGTGCAAATTTTACAAAATAAGCAAGTGGTTATAAAATAATTATTGTTGTCGGGGAATATTCGTTTGGTCGTGGAATATTCTTCTTGTCGGGAATATCCGTACGACGACGCAGTCAATTGTGGAGCCCATAACAGAATAACTGTCGGATGAAGAAAACGACAAGTTTGAGTTTTTATAAATAACGGCGTAGTTGTTACCGTTAACACTGTTGGAATACTCGGTGGTTAAAATACAGTAATACGCATAGTTGTACAGTAGCACACGGTATTGCACAGTATAGTTGAATTATTGATTCGTATGTAAGAATGCACTACTCAATAATTGTTACAGTAGTTACTGTTCAATATTTTATTTTATTGATTCAATAATTGCTGCGTTGATATTTTATATTATTGTTGTTTCAATAATTGTTGCTGCACAGTATTTTTCATTATCAGATCAATAATTCATATTATTTGAATAATATTATTAGATAGCATTATTGGCAATGTCTAGAAAGTTCTGTCTAAGGAGAGGTTTGGTTATCTAATTGCGCGCCAGTAGGGAGAAATCCTTATTGGAAAGCCCACTCTTTCCTGAGAACGGTCTGATTGTCATAATTGTGATTTTGTAATATTATTTGTGAATAATTAATTATTGATTTATATGATAAGGAAATATTTATTTTATGTGGATATAAATGATGGATATATTTATTTTTATGTGGATAAAAATGAAAGAATTAATGCTAAGGTATTTTATCAGTATTTTGTCGGTGCAGAGGTATTAAAAATCATCTGTTTGTGAATTTCGGATATTTTATGTTTGGAATTTGAAAAAACTTAAACTTTCAAAGTTGTAGAGAATTAAATTTTCTATGAAAACACGCGAGTTTCGAATTTTTCTGATAAGCGGGCTATTTTCTATGAATTGTTGAAGTTTCGAAAAATAAAATGATTTTTAAATTTATGGGTGGGACCCACTTTTGGTTTTTCAAACACATGGGCTGCTGGAAATTTTTTCAAGGTGGTGGCTGGTCATGGTCTATATAGCATGCGTAGGAAATTTTGATTAATAATAATATTATTTTATTATTTAATCTCCTATGGCGTTCTAGCATTTTCCTATAAATAGAGGACTAAGTTAGAATTGAAAATCACACCAGAAACAAGTTTTCTATCTTTCTCTCTCTATATTATCGAGCGTATTCTTGTGAGTATACTTTGAGTGTTACTATACGGTGCAAGTTTCTGTCAGCACTATACCCGAAATTCAGTCAGAAGTACGGTTATTTTGAGGTAAGGGATATTATTTTCTTCTTAAATGATATTATTTTCTTCAATATCATTATGCTGAAATATTGATACGAGTTTTTTATCAAATTTAAAAATTTTTGTGTCGGGGTTACTATTCACGTATACGGCATTATTCACGAATACGGCACTATTAACGAATACGGTACTATTTACCGAAAAATAAAATTTTTTCTTTTTATCTAAAATGTCTATTATGGTTACTATATTTGATTGTATCCATGTTTTGATCTTTATTTTTGAATTCTGCTTCACAATTGATTATTATGAAGTATTATTGATCTTGGATAAACTGTTATACGAATCCCTACTATTTGTCCTTCTGTCTCACCGGATTCGTTTTCTTTAAGATATTTTTCATCATCATCAGTCCTAAATGATGATATTACTGAATATCTTTGGCCTGTAGTGCAAAGATGAATGATTAACTAATGAATATCTTTGGCCCGTAGTGTAAAGATGAATAGGTGTTAAGATGAACATGACCGGCTGGTGATACAAATGAATATCTTTGGCCTGTAGTGTAAAGATGAATATTTGATTAAAGATGATTATTGATTATTGTTACAGGGATAAAATATTGATGATGAACTTTTAAATCTTAGAAGATAGTAGAACTCATTCTCTACTTGATTCTTCTAATGGTTTGCTGTTTCCGCTGCAGTTGTTGATCTAAAATTTATTGTCTATTATATTTTATCAGATTTTTTCCTGTTGAATACTAATGATAATTTGTTGTATATTATCTTAGTCATAATATTTTTTACTGGGCTAGTTGAGTTCACTCTTTTTCTTTTTGTTCCATTTTTTTTCTCAGGAGGTGAGAACATAGCAGGATCGAGTCGGGGTATAGAGTAATGGTTCTAGAAAGATGTTTTAGCAGTCCTCACTATTTCTGTAAAATAGTGTTTGAATAATTGTAATGAGGACTTATTTGAGTGTGGATATTGTCTAGAAGACAATATTTGTATTTAAACTCACAGTATGTATTGTCGTATTTCACACGACATTTGTATTATTGAAGTTGTAGTTTACTTTATGTACCATGTATTTAGCGACTCAGAATGAATATTGTATACCTATTTGGGGGCGTCTCACTTGCCCATTCACCATATTTTGTCTTGATCCTTTTTTTCCATCATATATATATATATATATATATATATATATATATATATATATATATATATATATGTATGTATTAATACTGTTCATTTAGATTGATTTTTATTGATCATTTATTTTTTTGTGTAAAATTTAATTATCGCACAACAATTTATCATTTTTTTATTATATTTTAATTTATTAATTATACGCACACATTTATTATTAAAATTTTGAATAATCCCGCCGTAACGCGCGAGTATGTATCTAGTATTTTGTCTATTTTAGTCGTTATAAATGTAAGTTCGGTTATAGAAATAATGACTTCCTTCCTCCCGTTCCACGTTTAATACAATTAATAGGCCACGTCAATATTTACATGACTTTAGCCCATTTATTTCTTAATTCACGTCTAAATATTTCAACTTACATTTGACGTTCATCTAATTAATTTGACAGAGTAATTTAATCAATAATTTTTAAAAAATTCAATCGATCAAGTTACAGTGGGATAATATCCCTTATTGTTTTAATATGTGTATGAATATTTGGGCGGTGGTTGATTACACGAGGAAGTTTCGTTGGAAAACAATATGCGTTTATGAGGAATTTCCCATATTCCCTCCCATGTACTACGTATCTTCTTCTCTCTCCTTATATACATCATCATCATATTACGTACGATATCTTTTTCTTAATCGATAGACGTGACTCAATAACACAAACACAAATAGAATAATAATCGTAGCTAATGTTTCAGATTTACAAAAATACAATACGCAGCCTTGATTCGGGCTGTCATTCTTGAAAAAATAAGCAAACCATGTTACTTTCCTTATGCGAGTAGAGTACGCTCCATAGTAGTAGTACACTCTATTTATGGATCAACAGTAGGGATCAAGTTAATTTTATAATAAATTAATCAATATATTAATAACACGCGGATATTATTTTTTATTTACACGTTAATAGTATTGTATTGATCAATTACTTTTCGCCGAATATGCCAAGCAGATAATGGGCTCACATTTTTATTTTCATTATTACTTTATCACCATCATCATTCCACGTCCGCCCCCAAACTCGTATTATAAATGAATACAGCACAACCCTTTAGCTTTTTATAACCAAAGCAAACTGAAAAGCAAAAAGGTGTCATAGAAAGCATACGTCTCTCTCTCTCTCTCTTCCCCTAAAGTAAAAGTCTTTAGAAGCTCAAGTTATGGGGGAAGAAGGGGAAAATCTGGCACCATTTTGGCTACAAAGCACCACCAATCTCCGCCCTGTTGACAGCTATCGCCACCGCTTATCTTCTCTCTTCTTCAACCTCGGCGTCTTGCTTATACTCCTACTGGTAACCGCAGTTTTCATGGTCGTCTTTGTAATTCCTACACTTCTGTCTTTTAGTGCTCAAATCTTTAGGCCAAACACGGTTAAAAAAAGCTGGGATTCATTAAATCTAGTTCTAGTTCTATTTGCTCTGCTATTTGGATTTCTTAGTAGAAACAGAAACGATAATAATGATTCAAGTTTAGATCATCAATATCATCGTCAAACTAGTTCCCATCCTACAAATGTTGTCCAAAATTCAAACCCATCAACCCCGAATAAATGGTATGATTATCCAGATCGGACGGTTTTTAATAATCCTACTAGATCAATGGGTGGACTAATGAGAAGGAATAGTACCTCATACCCTGAACTTCATCTACGTGAACTTTCATCACCATGGGTCACCGGAGATGATCAGTGGCGATTTTATGACGATACCCACGTCAACAGCTATCGGACTGTAGATTCCGATCACCGTGTTTATTATCGTCGCCGGAGCTGGAAACAAGCTGATAATCAAGATATTGAAACTAAAAATATTCACGTTGATACATTTGTTTCTATAGTACCAGAAGAAGAATCTCCATATGTTTCGCCGCCTCCTTATTCTCCGCCGCCGCCTCCGCCTCCGCCTCCGCCTCCACCACAGAGGCGAGCAGCTAAAGAGAAGGAAAAAAGAATATATCAGAGTATTGCACATGAGGAGAAAACACGCCAAAGTACTGTGAGGAATGATTTAGAACCGGCGGAGTATTTGACACCACCACCAGCAGCGCCACCATTTCCGATGCGTCACTGGGAGCAGAAGAGCGGCAGAAGTGATCACAAGAAAAGAGATGGAGGAAATGCAAGTAAAGATAATTTCCTGACATCATTTTATCATAAAAAGAAGAAGAAAAGGCAAAGACAAAGGAGTGTCGAAAATTTAGATGCTTTCCTTCATCATTCTCAACCTCCTCTTATTCATTCACAGCCGCCTCCGCCTCCGCCTCCGCCTTCAGTCTTCCATAATTTGTTTTCATCCAGAAAAGGCAAGAGGAGGAGAATTCCGTCGGACCCACATCCGGCGCCGCCGCCTCCGCCACCTCCTCCGCCTCCACCATTCAAGGCGGTGCGTGTGTTGAAATCCAGAACCCAAACTCAACCAGCTACCACCTATCAACCCCCATTACCGGTAAAGATCAGCAGTTTCAAAAGCGTTGATGAAAATTCAAGCAGCGGCGGATCCTCGCCGTTGGTTCCTATACCGCCTCCGCCGCCACCACCACCACCGTTCAAAATGCCAGACTGGAAGTTTGTAGTACAAGGTGATTATGTTAGCATACAGAGCAACCCTAGCTCCCGCTCTGGATCTCCAGATCTTGACGACGTTGAGACTTGTACACCTGGCGGCGATGCGACGTCGTCTACATCTTCTTTGTTCTGTCCAAGCCCAGATGTGGACACTAAAGCTGATAACTTTATTGCAAGGTTCAGAGCTGAATTGAAGCTTCAGAAGATCGATTCTTTCAATCAAAAGCAAGGGCCCAGAATGTCTAATCTAGGTCCAGGTCTTGGTCTTGGCCCAACTCAGATTTGAATTTGCTACTTGCAATATATTATTTCTTTTACCCCACCCCATCCATATTTTTGGAGTTCAATTGAGTTGTTCTAACCCAAAATATATCCATAGATTATAATAATAATTGTAATGTTGTTTGGGACTCTGATTGATTTTATTTTTATGGACTCCACAAGTTGAGATTTTGTTTGCAAGAATTCTGTGGGTTGGTTATGAATTATTACTACAACTTGCTTGATTTTTGTATACAGAATAGTAGGAGTAGTATAATATTTTGACTTGACTTTGGATTCTATTTTCTAGCTGTCTTGAGATATAAAAAGGAGATGGATTAGGTATTGTTTGGCATGTGACAGTTGTTTTCTAGCTTGTGTGATGTATTATGAGTAATCGATAGTCTTTCTTTTCACTTGGTTCATATACTATCCGATAAATAATAAATTTGAGCAACTCAATATGCGGGGGCTGAAGCGATCAGCCACTGCTGCATGGTAGCAGATTCCTCTTGCTTTTATATTTTCAACAAATCTTGCTTTGATTCGGATTTACTCGATGCTTTGTTTCAAAAGTTCATAGCAAAGGAAGGATTTGTGCTTTTTCATGGCTGCACAACTTAAGGAAGAAGAGAAGATATATTTGGACTAATAAGACAATTCAACTAGTGATCTCTCAAGAAGCGAATGACCTAACAATATAAATATATATATATACGGTCCGGATCTTAACCTCACCCCTTATTCAACTCACCCAAGCTCACCCCTTTTAGCGACGGTTCGGTTATACATCCGTCGTTTATACTTTTAGCGACGCTATAAGTTGTCCGTCACTAAAAGTATAGATGACGGTTGTATGACCGAACCATCGCCGGATCCGTCGCTAAAGGAGGGGTAAGCTCGGATGAGTTGGATAAGGCCAGCTTAAGATCCGGACTATATATATATATATATATACCTAAAGGCTAAAGGCACGACGTAACGAAAAATTAGATTAAAATTCAAAAAATACTATATTACATAAAGACTCTTTGTAATTTAAAATAAATTACAATCAGACATAACAATTATCATAATTTACCACACTACCACAATAATTATATTATTATAATTATTATTATTTTGAATTAAAATTAGAATAAATCTGAACCCTACTTATACTTTTCCGCCCAAATCAATTAGAATGAATCTGAATCTTTATTATATAGATTACTATTACTATTATTATAATAATATAATAATAATAATTATTATTATTATTATAATTATTGTAGTAATAATAATAATAATAATAATAATAATAATTATTATTATTATTATTATTATTATTACTATTATAATTATAATTATTGTTGTTATTATTATTATTATTTGTTTGTACATGTGTCTGAAGAAGAGAGGAGAGAGAAAGATTTTGTGTGTGAACATGAGAGAGAGTAGGGTGTAGGGGTGAATTTGATTTGCGCGGGAAGAAATATGAGCCTTTAGATTAAGAAGAATTAAGTTAGAATGAATCTGAACCGTCCTTGTGCTTTGTCAAATTAAAGATTCAAAATGAGTTCTGTTTTATTATATATATATATATATATATATATATATATATATATTTTCTTTTCTTTTTTGAATATTATAGCTCCTATAGTATAATAGATGCATGTAGCAATAATATACTGCTAGTTAGGAGTATTTACTTACTGGTGCGATTATTTATGTGTCTAATGAAATGATGGAGTATCATTTCTTTATGATTGGATGGATTCCAGTTTATGATCCAAGAATCAATGACCTTTTATGAGGCATGGAATTCAACAAACAGCCCACCCACCTAACTGGTTTTAGCAGCATTGAAAAGACGCATTGTATGAGAGCAGATCCTCTGCCTCTATTTTTTCTGTCCTCCTGGTGTCCCCTACTTAAATATTGACACTTAACCTTTTATTTAATTTTAGAATTAATTGACATTAAGTAAGAGACTAGATGTCAAATATTTAAGTGGGGGACAGAAGATCTGCTCTCGTATTGTATATGAATATTCAATAACCAAGGACAAACTATTGCCATCAGATCAACTTTTATTAATAGCAAGTCTTCCTAGAATCTTACCTTGTTTATGGATAATTAATAGTAGTAATTTAGGATTAAAACATATGCTTCATTCGTACTACTACACATTTGTTTATCTTCCTCTACCGAAAACCTTTCTTAGACTTCTATTTCAGATTAATTTCGAAATTGTTCGTCAATTTGGAGATAGCAGGGTGTTGATTTTACTTGCATACTGCCATGCTTGATCCATTGATTTCTAACCTAAATTTGTTTCTACATTGCCACTCATGATCTTCAATTAATTCGTATCCCAGAAACAACATACCTTTAACCATATCCATGCTGTTTCGCGCGGCCTTCCAAGCAACCCTGCAACTACATATATTGCATCTTGTTCACAAACCTGAGATGGAATATATATATATAATCTCAGAACGGAATTAGTGGTGAATGAAGTCACATATACAATTGGCAATGTTTCATACCTCAACAGAAAACATGAAATCCAGAACCTCTACAACTATGCCGGGGTCTGACCTAAAGAAGGTGAATACATATACTCGTATGAATCAACAAACACTCGGAAGAAAAATGAAGTGGATAAACCCTACTATTTATGCTATTGGAAACCACTACAATTTAAGATAAATCATATATTCAAAGCTTACGCAATATACTGGTCTTTTCTTGCACGGCATCAGTTTCCTTATATACCTTTAGTAGGGATTCAAATCCATTTCTGTTGATAGTACGGGTAGCCTGCAAAACATCTATAAGTTCTGGTTATATATATATAAAAGGCCCACAGAATTAAACATAGTGATCAACAAACAAAGCTTCATGTTTTACTCTTTTAATATCAACTGAAAGAAGTGAAGTGTCTCTATCATTCAAGTATGATTGAAAGCTCTTGATTGACTCTTGGTGAGTTTCAGTATGGCCAAAAGTAGCCAAGGCAATTAGAACCTCTTCCCTCAACAGTGAACTTAAATGGTTTTCTCCAGCTACAGGTTCCAAGCCTAATTTTCTGCACATTATTACAAGAGAAGACTAAAAGTTCATGTCACGATGAGAAATTTATTTACAGGTTCATTCATTTTCACCTTCGATGAATCCCTTTAATGATGTATTAGAAATAAAGAACATAAATTCGATGAAAACATATTATCAACATCGCATCAAATCTAAGAGTTTCGACTGATGTCTTAACGGATGGAACAAAGTATTCTTTTTCTTTAACATTTGATAATAAAGAAAGTAGAACTCAGATCTTCAAGTGCAGGATCCCATGTACTTGGAGAAATTCAAAATTTCCAATGCATTCAAATAAGGTATCGCTAAGCTCGACTTAGAGCAAGATATTTAAACTAACTGCCCAAACAGGCCAAACCAGATAAGTCACAAACTGGTAAAAGATTGCCTATGAACAAATCAAAATACAAAAATTTGCAACAAATGCAGTCAAGGTCCTAGCTTTCCAGAAGAAGCAACTGGCAAAGCAAAGCTTATAATAAACCAAGCACAAGCAAGAGGATAAAAAAGTTTCCTATTACCGTGCAAGTCATAAGTTGGAATGAACAACACTAATAACAATTGGGAAACTTAGTAGTAGACATTCTTACTCAGCAGAAAAGAGGATCAGTTTTGTAAAGAACTGTTTCAAGTCATCCACTGAATCAGGGACAGCTTCACTGGAGATCTTTGCTATTATAGCATAACATATCTGACACACAGTAACATAAGGTCATGTTGCCATTATTTGATCACGTGAATCATTACAAGTTACAGAAGTTATACATTAACGAGTCTTGATAATATTATATACTCAATACACATTCATCAAGGAAAGCAAAGATGATAATGACACTTCACAAGCCTCACAAAGGGCATATGTATCGTCCAAAATACCTGGCATTGCGAAACAAGATGTAGCTAGGTGGTAATTGTTGTAGTAGTGAAAACATCATTTTGCAAAGATAATGGCTTCTGATCAGGATTCAAAAAACACTGAAGTATTCACTAATTTTACCAATTAGTGTGATTGATGGTAGCCAAACATCAAGGAACTGCGCTGTGACCCAATTAATGGACTAGGTCCAAAAGAGTGAGATTAGACCATGGTTATCAGTTACAAAAAGAGTGCTAGAACCCAAAAAACACATTCTAACTAGTACATACCAAGGTTGTCTGCTGCTGACAAGCAATTTTCCTTTATTGCTTTCCTCAGTTGAGCTGCCAGTTTATAGTCATACTTTACCCTATAAATTCCAGTCTGCCCGATATTTACTTTGACTGAAGAATTTTTATAAAAAAAAAATTCATTCTTCCCACGTGAACTTGAACTGCCATCATAAAACTGACCCAATTCGGATTCATCCAATCTTCTAATCTTTGTTTCTGAAAGAGATTTTTTGCGATTATTGGATGAACCAATTGACAAGGTGATTGGAACAATCCATTGCCCGTCATCATGCAAGCCAGAGGATAGAAATTGTGACTGAAAAAAAAATTAAAGTTATTGTTTTGTGTAATCCCACATTACTTCCATTTATATCTTTAATAAAAAATAAAACCTGCTCAAACTACAAAGTACGATCTTTGGATTTAACAGAAATAAACAGATATCCCTTTCGCTTTGTCCATGTCTCCATGATTTTGTTCACATCAATTCCAGATTCTTCAGAAAGCACGCTCCACAAATCTTCTGTTTTTGCATTTTTGCTAGCATATCTCTTTATATATGAACCTAAAGATTTCTGTTTTAAAGCAAAGAAATCATAGTCAGACATGATAGTGATTTGGTAATCATACTAAACATCGAAGAAGTATATGACTAAGCGAAGCAAAGATAACATTAACTTCATGACAAGTTCAGCAATGTTCATTACTCTCATACACATCTAACAACTTATTTTTGTGTTCTTAGTTTTTCCTCTCCCTCTTCTGAAAAGTTTACTACTCTTGTCCATCTAAGCTAGTGCTACTTAAAGAAGCTGAATGTGATCAGTGAAGACTTACTGTTGCATGATATCTTGGAAAATGGGAAGACATAAGTGAGAGAGAGAGAGAGAACATTATAAATAACACAACTAGTAACACATGCTGGCAGCAAATCTCCTTTTACATGCCTGCTGAGCAACAGGATCATGAAAATTCAAGATACTTATTTAATCTATCATTTCTTAAACTAGAAATATAAGGTTCTCGGTGCAATAGCCATGCAAACAGTTTTTCCCCCCTTGAAAACACGTGTATGTAATGTGATTTTGTAATGCGAGTATGGTTTTAATGATAATACATATGCACTATTCTATTTTGAAAATGTTATTTTTCAAACTTTCCAACCTTGAAAATGTCATCACCAAGATAGTCATGTAACATCCAAATAACAGAGGACCCTTTTTTATTGCTTATAGCATCAAAAGTCTCATCAACTGAACGAGCAGTGTGTACCTCCACCTGAAAGGACATACTCATCATCATGCTGATTTTTCTGCATTATGAATTGTATACAGTACTAAACAACATCAAGAAATTGAGCCTTTTAGTCTTGAATGACAATATTTTTCACCTCAATTGGATGCGAGTTTTCCAGTGCGTCCACACGTAGGCCGCCGCCAGTAGTAACGTCAAGAAATTGAATCCAAATTTTCCACTTAGGAAATAAGATGTCAGTGGCCAAATAACTTACCTGGAAAAATCAAATTTCATGACAACACAACATTATATCCCGTAGAAGGCTCAAAGCAGAGGATATATAATCGGAAAAAAGAATTAACGATGTGGCAAAACCCTCATTAAGCCATAAATGAGTCCACCATTCCATTGTTACTAAGTTGCCAAACCATTGATGGGCAACTTCATGTGTAACAACAATTGCAAGCTGACACAATAGAGGATGCAAGCAAATGATTGTCAAGGTTCCAAATCACAAAGTTTTGAATTTTTTGCTTCTTTATCTATGTTTTGGTACCTATGATCATATTAGGAGGACAGGAAAAAGTGAAGTACCATGTTGGTGAAACGTTCCTACACATCAGAGCTATAAACTTTTAGAGTTTTTCTTTTTAATCTTGGTGTCATAAAATTAAAAAAAGACGAGAACTAAAAAAAACAAAAAACAAAAAACAAACAAACACACATTTAGATTTCAACCTACCCTTTGTGTGTTAGCTGGCAGCAGAATGTAAACCATCGTGCAGTACCTCGGTCTCGCGATATGTGATCAAGCCATAATTTTCCATGGCCCCACCAGAAAAATCAGGAACGGCAACCATATTCAGCTTAGGAAGTGTATAAGGCATTGAGAAGTAGCTAGGCATTCCAGCATAGAGTCAATCTAATGTCCAGACAGTGTACCGAAACAACAGTTTTCATTACAAAGCATAAGCATATCTATATCTTTCTTTGATCTTCTGAAACCTCCATAAAACATGGACTCACTACCTGCTGAAATAAGAGTCAAGTACCAACTCGTTGACAGGTTTAGTGGTTCTATTACTTGCAAACCTTCATTACAGCAGAGTGAAAGAGACAACAAGATTCCTGGATCATTTATTTGCATAATTTAGGTTTTCTTTCTCTCCTTTTCATTTTAGTTGGAGAGATTCAAGCTTTCATGTATAAATTATATCCGTGTAGGTGAAGGGACTTAAATGATTCACACTGATAACCACAGATTGTGAAAGGCACTCTCATCTCTTTTTGAACATTAACATTGCTCTTTTACACAGCAGAAGTTGTTTCTTTGTCAGTATTACGGATAAGGTCATATACCTCAAGGTCAGATTCACCACAGAAAAGAAAGCGAAAGAATCACTTGCTTCCTAAATATATCAAGTGCCTTAACAGCAATACTTGGAGCAAATTTTCCCTTGTCACTTTTTCCAACAGGACAGTATGCACAAACAACAATCCCTGCATGACCGATTATCAGAATCCAGGAAGAGAGGACAAAAGTAAAAATAAAATAAAATTGGAGTAATCAGCCTTTAACTTGTATGCATACCATCAGATGTTTTATCTTCAACGCGATCAAACAAACCCATTACAACAGCCACCAAATAAGTTGACATGATAGATGAGACCTCAAAATGAACAGCCTTTAGGTGCCTATTATGATTTTCCTGACAAACTGGCATGTTAGACAACACTGTCAATTCAGATGGTATATCATCTACCGTAATCTTGAAGTTAGCCTGCAAGGATAAGTATAATATTAAAAGAAGTTTAATACTAAAGTTAGTTAAATGCACAGTAATCATCACCTCCAAACAACTAATAGGAACAAATGAAACAAATCAAGTTTGCACTTTCTCCTCTTGTACATATTCCTTGTAATGGGTCATTCATTTTCAATAGGTTCCGTAAACTGTCTTGATTCCAGTGAAGCTGAAAAAAGTTTTTCTGCACAGTAGTTTCTAAAACTGAGCCCTCTGAAAAAAGACCAAGTTTCATGACTCGGTCTGGTTTGGACAAATTAATCACAATACCAAAACATGGTAGTCATATGACATCTGCTTTCCTCAAGGCTTTGAGATCATGTAGAAGCTATTTAAAGCAGTGTTAAGAATTTGTAATATTAGCCATGGTTGAGAGCTTGAACACTATTCTTCACGAACTAGCCTTTCAATTAAAGGTATGAGGCTCAACACATCGACAGTTTGTGTAAACAAATCCTTTATCTATCGCTATTCATGACTTGTTTGCAAATTGTTGATCCATAAGGAATGATTCAGGCATAAGATATCTTGAACAAATATGAGACAGCATATGCTCTCCATTCTCCAACGAATGTATTAAACAATTACTTATCAGTCAGTATATGTTTTCATTCTTTCACATTGAAAAAGTAATGACAACCAAGTTTGTCTTAATTCTTGCATAACTTTCAACGCTATTCCAGATGGCATTTCACAAGAAACGTTATTTATACTAAATCAAAGAAAAGAAAACCATCCGACCAATACAGGAATAAGAAGTTACTAACTTTTGGTGAAAATTAAGAAATTAAAGTTCACCCCCCAAAAAAATCAAGAATCATAGCAACTGCTTGCATATGCCTCCTTGAGAGAAATTTAGCAACAAAAAAAATGCTACCTTGAAAGCAGATTCATCCCAACAGGGGAAACATTTGCGTGCATCCACAGCTTCAAATTGTGTCACTGCCATTTTTCTTCACTCCATCCACATAGGTCCTGTATGATGATAGTCAATAGAGGTGTCCCCAAAAAAATCCATTTGATTCCTGTAAAAGTTGGCTTCAAATTTTCTTGGCTCATAAACATTGAAAACAAATTCCTTTTACGTCAATCTACCCACTACAACTAGTAATCACCTCAGGTCCTCAGTCAGATAAGAATTTTGATAAGTTCCCTTTTGTTATCTTTTTATAAACAGATTTGTCATCAACCAAATTAAACAGGTGAAAAGAAAGAAAGAAAGAAAACAGATACCCTCTGTAGAAACCCTTCATGTGTTCATTTAAAATTCCAGAAAAGTTAATCGTCAAAACTCCATCCCCCAAAGGAAGAGGCTACTCAAAGACCAACACAAGTATCTCATCGTCACCGTCCACCACCACATCACAAAGAAAATATTTCTGCTTTAAAATCACAAAAACACCATTTGAAACAATGGATGAAGTGTACATTATTACTCTAGTTGTTATGATATTGATTATAAAAGCATATATAAATAAGTAGGAATGAGTGAGAGTAGTAGTAGAGTTGAATACTAATTGGTTTCGAGAATTAGTGAATGAAACTTGATTGGATGAGCAGGTCAAGTGCGTTCAAGACGAGGTAGTGGGTGACATCAAGTAGGGAGAGGTGGATTAATACATTGCCAGAGAAGTTGGAGGCTGAAAGATTGAGTTTTAGAGTAAGATCATAATGTTTTGGGACTGCAAATTTTGGAAGCCTGGTTTGCCCTTTGAACTCATGCCTCCTTTGTTCTTCTTTATCAACATCAGCCATAGCCATGTTTAAGTTTAAAACTCTCTCTCTCTCTCTCTCTCACACACACACACATACACACGCTGATCACTTTCTTGCCGTGGTTATATGAGTGAAGTCAAGTCAACTATACTAAAGAAGGTGATCCATGGAGGAGCTTGGAGATATTTTCTTTGCAACTAATTTTAGTTGCATTAATAATGTTTCAGTGGTTTCTTCTTTAGCCGCCTTTCTTCAATATTAAGACATATATACGTATAACTGTTATATTGGACATTAGCAAATCCAATGTTAGTTGTCTTAATTTAATATACTCCCCCTCTGTTTAAAAAAGATCAATCGTAAAATAAAATCTAAATTTTTTTATGGTAGTATAAAATGACATAATATTCTCAATTTTATTGTCATGATTTCAAAATTCTGTTATTATTACTAAACTTACAAACTATTATTTTCAAGGATAAACATGCAACAAAAATACATATTCTGTTTACAAATGAGAGTTTTTCCGTGTGAAATGGAGGGAATAGTATGTATGCATTTAAATTACAACAGACATATTTTGCATTTAAGATGGAAATATTTTTCTTCTTAAATGAAAAACATAAATATGACATATATAGGGATCAGTTTGTTTATGTGGGAATCACCTTGTATTCTCCTGTATTTTCTCGATTGCCAATTAGACCAAGAGGATGCCATCATCTCCAAAGACCATCAGAATAAGACCATGCCGACACTCGTCAGGCACTGGAAAATAGAGGACCCCGTATAAATATATACACTTCACAAGAACGAGCTTTTGAGCAGGTACAATTCCCCGACCATTAAAGCTGAAAGATCTAATTTCTTCCTTCGAATAGTTGTGTTGATTGAGAATCTGACAACAACTCAGTTATGCCAGATGCTTTGCAGGCTGCAGCAAACTTTTGCCACCATAATACAAATTCTAACAACTAAGTTCATATTGGCTACTGTATAAAAAATATCTGAATGTATTTTTAGAAGACCCTGAACTTTTTTCAGAAAGACAATTGAGATTATTACCAGTACAAGACACAATTGTGTACACATCAAACACCAAGTAATGTGGAGGATGAGAGCACCATTCGGCATATGACAAAATAGTCGATACAAATGCGAGAACATGAAGGTTCTGGAGATACTTTTAATTCCTCTAGAGCTTTCAAATGAATCGCTTGTGACCCTGTCATGAAGGTTTCAAAATCTTAAAAAGGAATTATTATTTTTTTGGCGTGGATGACGTACAAGTTAATTCTTCATTTCTTGCTTCACTAGCAAATACTCGGTATATAGGTTAGCAAGCAATAAAAAATGAGGAACACTATTTCTACATGTGTTTATGATATTTCCATATAGTTCTTTCTCACATGAAAATGAAAGTGTGACCCACTGTATGCTAATGTTAGACCATGTAAAAATATCAAAAATACATGTATCAGTTCCCTAAAAAATAAATACATTATAGGAAAAATTTACTAAGGAATCCATTCCTCTCAATCTATTTTGTTATGTCTTAGTGACTCAACAAAGTAAGGTGGACAGTAGCACATACCAACATCGAAAGCTAACTAAGAATTAGAAAGTAAATTACCCATTCAAAAATGCTATCTTTTGCAACAAAAATGTCATTGAATTCAAATTATTCTCTTAAAATGGCAACATGCCTTACATAAGGTCTTTGCTGATCTATCAAAGAACTCCTAATCTGCAAAAGAGTAACGCAACAACAAAGCCATGACAACACTTAGCTTGGAATCCTCGCTTAACCATAACAATAACTAGTAAACTGAAACAAGGATAACATAGAGTACATGGCCAAAACTTACAATGCTCATAATAAATCTAAAAGTTTGAGTCTTTGCTTAGCAAATACTTCTTCAAAACATCCATAACCGATCCGAAATCTGCTTTCACATGCACAGGCGGATTAGCATATCTGCAAGCCATATCTGGTATCTCTTTCGAGTGATAATCAATCTTTGATTGCGTGAACTTCAACCCATGAGCAGTGCTCACCACCACAGTCCTATCAGTGGGACTAATCACCCCACTATTCCTGAGCTTAATCAATGCACTTAATGCAACTCCAGTATGGGGGCATATAAACATCCCAGTTGAGTCTGCTTGAGCCATGGCATCCATTAACTCTTCCTCAGTAGCTTCCTCAACAATCCCATTTGAATTAGTGAGAGCAAAAACAGCTCTATCGATAGAAACCGGATCACCAATCTGAATAGCGGATGCAAAAGTTGTATTAGCTTTAACTGCTTTAAAGTCCTTCCAGCCAGACTTAAAATGGAGGTATAGCGGATTAGCATTGGCAGCTTGAGCACAAACCAGTCGCGGAATCCGATCAACTAACCCTAATTCTTTACACATTTGAAACCCTTTATAAAAGGCATATATATTGCCCAAATTCCCCCCCGGAACAATCACCCAATCCGGCACTTCCCAATCAAACTGCTGCAAAATCTCAATAGCAGCAGTTTTTTGCCCTTCTAACCTCAAACTATTCAATGAATTTGCCAAATATATTGGTAGTTCAGCAGTTACTTCACGAATCAACTGCATACACCCATCGAAATCTGTATCAAGACTCAAAACAAAAGCCCCATTTGCAATAGGCTGAACCAACTGTGCTATAGAAATTCTATTAGCAGGTAAAAACACAATAGACGGAATCCCAGCAGCAGCACAATAAGCAGATAGTGCCGCTGATGTGTCGCCAGTGGAGGCGCAGCCAACGCCGATGACTGGGCGGTTCATTTTGCGTAACCGGTTAACTTGACTAACCAAAACAGTCATACCCAAATCTTTAAAACTACCCGTGTGACTGATCCCACAATGTTTAACCCACAGATCATTCATGCCCAGAAACTGTTTGCCGTAACGCTCAGCCCAGAAAAGGTTAGAATTACCTTCAAATGCACTAACGATATCGTCGCTGTCAATTTCCGGCAAGACCCATTCTTTCTTGGACCAGACGCCGGATCCATACGGCCATGTGGTCTTTCCCACACGAGAATCGAAGAGGGATTTCCAGTACTTCCCGTCGTATTTTTTCAGGGCGGTGAGGTCGTGTTGAACGTCAAGGAGGTCGCCTGAACGGCTGCGATAGACGATTTCGTCCAGGGAGTAGGATTCGGTGGAGAATGGATCGGCGTTGAAAGGAACGTATTTGGCGGAGAAACCATGGTCAGAGTTGGTAGAGCTGTGGCGGCGGGCCTCTTGGCGGATAGTTTCGTCGGCGGGTCGGCGGTGTTTTTGTGGGGGTGAGTCAGGAGAGGCGGTGGAGGCTTTAATTGGAAGGAAGTGAGTGGTGGTTCTGGAGTTGTAAGAGGTGGGATTGAATTGGGGCTGGACAGAAATTGCGGGACATCGGAATACGGTAGAAGCCGCCATTAAAGAGACAGAGAGATAGAGAGGTCGGAGGAGGGAGGCGGCCCAGGCGGGTAGGAGTGAATGCGTTTAATTTTGCTGGGTGCTATATCGGTCAGCCAAATCCTAACCCTAACAAAAAACTGAATAGGATATATTTTCTCATTTTTGCCCAATAAATAACAAACATTCTTGAAATTGCAAAATAATTCACATCCTGTCTCCCTAAAGTCATCTTTTTTAAAAAAAAACTAAAATTTAAAATCAATGTGGTTATAATTAATTAATATATTATAAATATTATAAATTATTTAAAAAATGTTTTAATTCCAAATTTTTTTATTTATTAGTTAAATGAATTAACATCAAATTTAGATCAAGAATTTTCACAAATTAATTTACAAAATTTGAAATACAACTTTCTTATAAATTAAATAAGTAATATATTTAAATTATTAAACAACAAATCCACCATCCGATTATATCCCATCCGCACAGTTATTGTGCGGATACAATTCACCATCCATGTAACAGTTATGAAGATAAAAATTATTATATCTTTTTTATTATATAAATGAATGATAGAATTTATATTGAATGGATGAGACTCTCATCTAATTTTGACTATAATTTTTTTTATATATATAGCTTATCTTAAATATTGATTTTAGATTTATTAAATATTTTTCTAAACATATTATTGTGTATTTTATTAAATATATAAAATTGTGGTGAATAAATTACGTTATAATTCAAAAAAAATAAGTGCTTGGTGTGTATTGTTTTATTTAAAAAATTTAATTGGTTGTACTAAATTTTTTTAATTTGAAGTGTTTAAAAAATATATATCATGCACACACCAGATTGAAGCTTAAAAGTTGGTATTGTAACACGTGACGTGACGTGTCGAGTCCAAATTGGGCTCTCGGACAAACCATATTGAGTCCAGCACTTTAGCCAATAACCGACACGTGTAAAGATAATTATCCTTTTCCTGTTTCACCTAAAAGTTTCCGCACTCCCGTCCTCCCCTCTCTCTCTCCCACCCCAACTGCTTATACCGATTCTCTCTCCTCCCCAATTTATCTTTCTCCATTGATTAAGTCACTTAAAAGCTGTTGTAAATTGCTCCGGTCGATCTGCTCTCTCCGGCGAACGCTATCAATCGCCGCGCTCGATATTCATCGGTCCACGGGCCACGGCGAGATGATTCACTCGCAAGCAGCTTCTCTGGTAAGAACAGTCGAGAAATGCTAGATCCCTTTGCTGTGATTCACGTTCGATCCAAAATATGGCTTCGCAAGAAAAAAAAATCTCCCTAAATCTTTAACCTAACAAATCCTTAAATCTTTAACATCAGTCAGTTTTTGTTTTTGTAAGAATCTTGTTATATAAACTAACGACGGTTTCAAATTTGTACAGTCAAGTAGTTAGGGGTTTAGGCTTTTCGTTTCTGTATATATACAGTTTGAGAGATGCATATTGTATACAAATTACTTACATGAAGGTGCAAAGTGATTATAGACGAAGAGGATTTGTTCTGTATTGAGTTCTTGAAAGTGGCGAAAATGAGTTTAAGTGCGGCCGAGGAAGATTCGGCTCAAGATATCACTTTACCGGCGGATATTGATTGGAAAATGCTTGATAAGTCCAAGTTTTTCTTCCTCGGTGCAGCGTTGTTTTCTGGTGTGTCCGTCGCTCTTTACCCTGTTGTGGTGTTGAAAACTAGGCAACAAGTTTCTTTGTCTCAGGTTTCTTGCATTAAGACTGCGTTTTCCATTCTTCGGCATGAGGGTTTGTGTGGTCTTTACAGAGGATTTGGGACTTCTTTGATGGGCACAATCCCAGCTCGGGCTCTTTACATGACTGCTCTTGAGGTTACCAAGAGTAATGTTGTGACCGCTACAATTAGGCTTGGGTTTCCGGAGGTGACTGCTGCTGCTATTGCCAATGCTTCAGCTGGTTTAAGTGCTGCAATGGCTGCACAGCTTGTTTGGACACCAGTAGATGTTGTAAGTCAAAGGTTAATGGTACAAGGTCATGATAATCCCAAATTCCCCAATGCATCGTCGTGTAAATATCTTAATGGGATAGATGCATTTCGGAAAATTCTCGGTACAGATGGACTTAGAGGTCTTTATAGAGGATTTGGGATGTCTATATTGACCTATGCACCATCGAATGCGGTTTGGTGGGCATCCTATTCTGTCACACAACGGCTCGTTTGGGGAGGGTTAGGTTGTTATGTCTGTAGGAAAGAAAGTGAGAACAGTGAGAATGGTGTAAACGCTCTGAGACCGGATTCGAAAACAGTGATGGCAGTTCAAGGTGTTAGTGCAGCCATGGCTGGTGGTGTTTCAGCTATAATTACAATGCCACTTGATACAATTAAGACCAGATTGCAGGTTTTGGATGGTGATGAGAATGGGCGTAGAGGGCCAACTATTGGACAAACAGCGAGAAAATTGGTGAAGGAGGGTGGATGGATGGCTTGCTACAGAGGATTGGGACCTCGTGCAGCTTCCATGTCCATGTCTGCTACGACAATGATAACTACATATGAGTTTCTGAAACGGCTTTCTACAAAGAATCAAGAGGGTTTGACATCATGAATACAGAAAAGTTGGGACGAAATAAGGTCTTTACTCTTTAGTACAAATTTAGTTTCCTTAACTTGTCAATTGTTGTATTCTCTGTTTTCACTCTTTCCGGCCAGTTTGTAAAGAATCATGATCATTGAAACAGTGATGGCAAGTTTTTTGTTCAAATTATCATTTTATTTCCACCTTATTCATACATTATCTTGTGTTGAAGTGTGCTATCCACAACCTTTGATGCACTATCATTTAATGGTCATGGTGTTTCCGAGGGCCATTTTATTTTCTATTTAACAATAAGGATTTCCTGATTTCTGGTCTTGTGAAAAGGACAGAATCAAGATCTACTTTATTTTATTTTTTGGTTCTAGATCTAGTTTTGGAAAACGGGTAACCTAAATATAACCTATTTATAAAAGCTTAGTGGAGGCTACTGGTTTATTGGGTTAATCCCTAGGATCCATTCGAGCAATGGACCAATGGTCCTGTTCTCTTCCTGATAGCCATGTTGTGGTGATTGGAGAAAAGCTTTGGATTAAGTATACACTAGTTGGTGCTAATACATATTTCATGCAATGCACTTCTTTTTAATTGGTAAAGCTTCCTACCAATTTGGATGGATGGATCCGAGTGGATTCAGATGTCTTTTATCCAATATTAAACATACCAGCGGTTTGCATATTAGACTCGCGTGTTCTCTGTATACCTCCTTATACTAGGAAACACCATCAATTGTAGATAAGTAGTATAACTTCTACCCAAGTGTAAGATACTAATACAAAAACCAAGACAGAAATTCCATAAGTTGACATAAAATGTCAAAAGAAACCAATGGAATAAAATGAAAAGTATTTTCACATTTTCTAAAATCCCTGACATTGACTCTTTATCAAAGGGGCAAAGCAGCACCAGACAGACAGGCATTCAAAAACAAGAATATTTAAATGAAACTTGCAAATAATTTATAGCCCCTATATCAGAAGGCAAATCACATAACTGCACTTAATCATCAAGCAAGACATAACCTCATCTGTCTGTCCTGAACGGCGTAGAACAGTTAAAAATTTCAACATCATGTTATTGACAAGTTATGTAAACATGGAATTGAACACCAATGAATAATGGAACGAACTGAGCCAAGGATGACTTCCCTTTTAACAAAATATCAACTGCTGATCATCATATAGCAACTCTCAACGTATAACTGCGAGAAAGTGCTGGTTCCCACCAGGCAGACCCTCCCCACCACTTTGTGTGGACCTGCCAACTTAAGAAAGGTAAACAGAAAACCTTAATTCTTGCTGCTGGAGGATGCTGTCATCGTTGGAGAGAGTAGTGATGTCAGAGCAGGAGTTTGTGGACAGAGCTTCTTTATTGTTTTCTCGTGGATGATAAATTTCAGATTCCAACATTTTTGTGGTCATATGGTGCTGAGATGATCTTGGGACATCTTGTTCATTGTGCGCGGCATTTGGAGTGAACTCTTCAAGTTTCTTCATGTTGAGAAAGCGCCCCCCTGATCCTCTAGCCCTCTTCAATGCGTGAAGATGCCTGGACTCATGGAGATATGGCTGCATAAGTTCAACAGCAAGATTAATAAGGGAATACTGTGATCACTGTTGAGACAAAAGGAAGGTGAGGCTGCACCTGTAGACTTACCTTTCGATTTTTTGAGAGTTTGTTCTGAGCCTCAAGCTTGGCACGGTACTGTCTCTGCCTTAGAATCGCACGGTACTGTTTTGCATTGACATATATGGGTTCGTCTTGAGCAAGATCAAGAGGTAGCGGCACTCGAGTAGAAGCCGTACCCATCATAGGGGTATGATGAATCTGGTGAGATGTTAATTCTGTGTCATATAAATGGGAAGTATTGCAAATTCATTTCTGGCAGTATATAAACTTAAGTGTTGAGGTTAATATAGCCTGCAGGATCAATTTATAAATTGATTTACAGACCAAGGTACAAGAATTTATACAAAAAATGATGGATTTTGGATTCCACAGGATAAACCTGATGTTCCAACCAGTATAAAATCTATTACACACTTAAAAAGTCTTTTTCCACTTCCAGAAATAATGTCAATAAGAATAACCTCATATTGCTATAATCAACTTGCATCTATGCGTTGAAAGTCTAGACCTTTTTCAAAAAGCACGGAGGATATTATTGAATAGAATACTACTGGTATAATAGAATCATTCAGCTAAGAAAAGCACAGAAGAATAAGAGTAAAGGAGATGCAAAAGGAAAACTCTGAATAATGGCACCAAATATACATACATTTTATATATAAGGGAAGCTGAAGGGAGGAGAGGGAGACCGCATGCAAGGAGATTAGTATATATATCATAGTAAGCACATATAATTACATTGATGCACTTTTTGTTTTACATAACTGCCTTCTAGAGCTGCAGGAAATAACGGACCGGTGGATCTAACTACACTAACTTCTTATATTTTATTTCATAACAAGTACTTATAACTACATTAACCTCTTATATTTTATTTCATATTAGAAGATAGTAAAGAAGCAGAAAGAATACATCCTAACAATAAAAATAAAGAGAGAATTAAACCACATAAACTCACCATTGAATGTGGCCCATAAGTAGCAGGTGAACCACGGTAATTTGGATCAGGATACACAAGTGGAACACAAGCCTGAAAAAGAACAATAAAGAGAATAATTACTCGCAAAATATTTATTTCATATAGACCCTAAAACTTAAAGTCAAAATAAATGGTGAATTCAGCTTACATATTCCTGGCCATAATCAACTTGAGGAGGAAAAACATAGTCCTGAGTTCTCATTGACAAAGTTGACTTACTGTGAACCTCTTCACGCTTTACTTGACTTCCATTATAACCTGAATATGAGGGAAAACAGAATAATGCAAATTCTGATGAACTTATCAATATGTAGAGTTATAAAAAGTAACGTAGGGACGACAAGATTTGAGGCAAAAGTTCAAATAGTTTGTCAATAGTCCATACATAGAAAATTGGCTTCACCATGTTTACACCAGCATTGGAAATGGAATGAGTGGTGAACATTATCCATGTTACATGGCATAAAAACTCATCCAACTATCAAGAAAGGTTACTTATATCTTAAAGCCGGACAGATTTAGAAGATAACATATACACTTTGGTCAACAACAATGTTCAACTATACAAAACAAAAAGATCTGATGACTGGTGACACAGAATTTTATTACCAACAATCAACATAAAGCAGACATAAATACAAGTAAAATTATCAGGATACCAAACTGATGAGCCATACAATCAACAAGGGGATAGAAAGATAAAACCCCAAGTATAACTCAGAAGTCAGAGCAAGCTTAACAGAATAATCAAAACTAGAAGCTATCTGCATTCTGCTGATTGAGAAGGATAATAATCCAAAATAAGATAATAGGAAAAGTTACATGGTTCTGACAAATTTGGAGAAATGAAGGGATAAGCCATGGCATGATTGCATGTGCCAAGCATCAATAAGGGTTTCCAGTTCTGAAAGTCTTGCAACCTCAACTGATTGCAAACTAACGTCCAGAGAAACATCCATAGTCATTTCCAGCTATTCTAATCACACTGCAACTTATTTAGCATCAATTATACATCATATCCTGAAAGTTCAATATAATTGCCCTCTACAGAACCTCGCAGTTCTGCTTTCGCTTGCCACAATCTTTTCTTTAACTGAATCTCAAGGCCAGGTGTCGCATTTTAGAGGATTTTTAGGGAAAAGAGTTTAACTATATGTTGATAGATGTTTGTTTGCTAACAAAAGTTTAGGAATAGTAGTATTAATACCAACCCAAATATCAAGCCTAGCTGGTATACTCCCACTACAGATTGTAGAATTCATCACGTCTTTCTCCAAAATTCAGTCACAAATTGTGGAACCAAAAGGACAACACATTCACAGGCCAACTAGTCTCCCAGCTCCAAATTGTGAAAATTGTGAATTCCTCAAAGATAAAGGCTCATCGCCAAATTCTAACTCTGAATACTACTACTACTAATAATAATAATAGTAGTAGTAGTAGTAGTAAATAATAATAATCAGGGTCGGCCCTGAGTTTTTAAGGGCCTAAAGCGACAACAAAAAAATGGGCCTTTTGCGAATTGCTATTAAGATAGACATAAAAAAATTAAGAACTTTTCTTGAACAAAAGAGCATCAATACGAAAGAATACAAGTCTACCATTGAGATTTGGGCATATTTCATTGAGTAAATTTTTTGTTGGCCTTTAAATTTAAGGGTCTTTTACAATAATATACAACATTTAATAAGTAATTAAACTATTAGTGCATCACCAAAATAATTACAAAAATAATAATCTTCTCATATCTATTTACAATATTAATGTCCTTACTTTAGGGAAACACTCATCCGCTCATTCTCTTTCTCTCCCTTACCGCCTCCTCTCTCCTCCCCTTCGTCCTCCTCCTTTGTCGTCGCCATCGCCGTCGTCGTCGCCGCCTCAACACCTTGAAGATGTAGATCTTGTAAGTCGTCTTCTTCTTCTTTTTCCTTCTTCTTCTTCGTCCTCCTCCTTTGGCGGCGGTCCTATTCCTTCGCCGCCGCCGCCGCCACAACACCTTGAAGTTGTAGATCTATAGATCTTGAAGATGTAGCCGCCATGGACGTCGATCTCCTCATTTTAGCTACTAGTTTATTGCTTCAACACCTCCGCTTCTTCTTCTTCTTTTTCGTCCTCCTCCTTCGCGTCGCCGCCATGAACGCCGATCTCCTCATTCATTACCGCCACAACAGTCCAGAAATTAAAAGGAGAAGAAGATAAATTTTAGTGCAGTTGGTAGCCAAACATTTATACAAAGGTAACCATTTTAGTTTTTGTGGGTAACCAAGAGAATTTTCAGTGCTATTGGTAACCATTTTTATTTTTGTTGATTACATTTGTATTAAGGTTTGGCTACCAACTGCACTATAAAAAAAAAATTTATATTAAATTTTTAATAATTAAATGGTAACCCAATAAAACTGAATTGGTTACCTTTGTATTAAGGTAAGGTTTGGCTACCAACTGCATTATAAAAAAAAATCTACAATATTTTTTTTAATTAATTGGTAACCCAATAAAACTGAATTGGTTACATTTGTATAAAGTGTTGGCTACCAATTTCACAATTAAATAAAAAAATCTATAGTAGATTTTTTAAAAATAAATTAGTAACCTAATAACATTGTATTAGTTACTTTGGTTTGAATGTTTGGCTATCAATTGTACTATAAAAAAATCATAATGTCCATATTGTACTACCAATCCTTCTTTTCAGATTCAAGCAAACTTTGTATATACTGTAAATTAAAGCAAAAGAAATAAGGTCCATAAATTTCATTCAAACTTCAGATCTCAAATTCAAACCACCTATCTCATTCAAACTTCAGATCTCAAAATCAAATTCTTCACGTAAAAAGAAATCAACTCAATTACCAGACAATATATGAAAAAATCAAAATCAAAATGTGAGCATTAATTTATCATTATTAATCTCGGCGAATTTCTTGTTAGCCTCCTCATTTCCTTGGTTCTTATCAGGATGACACTTCAATGCAAGCTTCACGTAGGCTGTCGGGGGATAGAAGGGAGGAGAGAGAAAGTGTTAAATTAAAACACTCAACTAAATTAAAGGGAAGAGCATACACTAATTTTGTAAATAAAACTTAAAATACATTAATTGTGTAAATATTTTATAAGTGCACTATTGTTATAATAATTTTTAAAAATGTAATAGAAAATGTAATTGTTCCTAAATTTAAACTGACGTGAGTTGGGCTCTTTTGTTTTGGGTATATATATACATTACACAAATATCTCTTGGGGACTCTAAAAATTTGTAAATTTTAGTGGGCCTAAAGCCCAGGCACCTTGGGCTTTAGCCCAGGGCCGATGCTGATAATAATAATAATAATAATAATAATAATAATAATAATAATAATAATAATAATAATAATAAAGTACCACATATTGTCAGCAGAAATATTTGGAAAGTCATCTTCATAGCTGATAGCTTTAATCAACTTCAAGTAATACAGATAAATTTAGCTTCTAAAACAAAGAATAGAAAAGGAACATAGCCTATGTTTGTTTGCAAGAATTATACTTGGGATAGGAATATTAATCCCAGTGTTTTAATAATCTTGAGATTATAATTATAATACCGGGATTATAATAGTCTTGGAATTAAAATATCATGGATTATAATCCTTGTAAACAAACATAACCATAGAGAATTGAAGTTCTTGACCAGATATCATGGAGAGTAAACTTTGCCCATTTGGGTTGCTTTCTCCACCACTAACCACTTCAGGGTATGACTGACCAGTTGACTGAGTTGAGGATGAGTCCTGGTCTTGAAAATGGAAGCCCAATTGGTTGGCACTCTGACAATATGGGAGTGGAGTTGCCATCTTCAAGCTTAAACTTTTATATAGACATGATTGTTGAGATTGGGATTCGGTAGAAGTCCACCACGGTGAGCAGCCAATAATACATGGGGCCATTGAATGGGCAGTACTCATATCAGAATCTTTCTTCAGAAAACTGTTCATTCTTTTGAACTATGAACGACCTCAGAAAATGTCCGAGTCTTCAAATCGTCTTGATCTTTAAACAATGCATAAAAAGGAGAACTTCACTTCAGTTTAGCTTAACGGCTAACAAAGTGTTTGCTGCAACAGCATGGTAGACATTGAATATAAGTAACAAACATAGCACCAATCAGAGGTAAGGCATCATGGTTGAGAGAAGGAGCTGGCTCTAAACAGGAATGAAATGAATTTTCAACATTAGAACGTGTTTTCTATGACTGAAAATGAAGAAGCCGATGAAAACAACAAAGTTTTTATAAGAACGTAAGCAACAAGCTTCATCCATTATATATTCATTGAGACATAACACTTGGTAGGCTACACAATAAAAAGAACAAAGCTCACAGATAGAATAGAATATACTCATAGTCTAATAACATGTGTGCTGGATGTTTCACAATTAAGTAAGTAATCAGTCCCTCAACAACTCAATGTGAGCTGAGCCCAACACATTGATTGACTTCCGGCATTCTTAAACTTCCAATACATAATAAACATGTAAGCAACTATTTTTTGGGAGGAAAATCATTTTTCAGTATCCGGACAACAAATGGTAGAGACTTAATATGCTCAAAGAGTCATAAATTTTGATGAAGAACCCAAAAAACAAATGCATGCTTTTCATTTAATTTTGGTTGCTAAAAACAAATCAGAATTTTAATTAAAACAAGAAAAGAAAAAGAAAAAGTATTAATCAGTAATGCCATAGTGGAAACAAAAACCGTTAAACATACATACAGGCCTAAAAATAATTTAAAGACCAAAATCTAGAACAACAAAAAACGAGATATTTCTCCTGAGAAATGGGATAATCAGAAGCAGAGTGAAGACAGAAAGAGAAGGAAGAAATAGGACCTTTGGGAATTAGTAATTGGTAGTGTAATAACTAATAAGACTGGAGGGATGTTGGGATAGACTTGGGCATGTCTCCTTTCCTTTATACAAAACCCAATTTCCCCACAGATGGCTCTCTCCTCTGCCTCTGGGCTTTATCTTCTAGTGTTTGCTGCCAATTAAAGTCTCTACTTCTTTAACACCTAAAGGCTAAAACAATGGCTCCTTACTTCCAATCCTCCTTCCTCCTCCTCCACCATCACCACCTTCATTTTTTATATTTTCGGGATTCTTGTACCAACGGAGTAGGCGTAATATTTTAAGAATACTTGTATTGTTATTGTCGTTTAGTGTGATGTTTTTTTATGAACTAACTACTAATGACTAATCAATTCTTGTTCCACAAGTCTACAAACAATAATAAATTCTGAAATTGGGTTTGGGACTCCTGAAATTATAAATAATACTCCTTTTTCTTCTCTACCACAAAAAGAATTTAATCATGATAATTTATGAAGTTTCTAAAATAAAATTGAAATGTGACTTGATTGAAATTTCAAAATAACATGTTTCTTATATTTTAAATACTAGTTTTCAATATATTAAAATTAATTTAGAAATGTTAAAACTTCGCAATATTTTATCATTTATTTTTGAAAACTTATAATAATTAAAAATAAATAAGACTATCTTTACAGGGGTGACTTATAGTAACATTTGCATGTGATTTTTTTTTTTTAATTTATAAATCGACTTGTAAGTAGTTTTTGAGAAGTAACAATTTAGTACTATAAATTATTTTAAAATAAGCAAGTTTGACAAAATATAAAGACTCTTTTGTCTTTATTTTTACAACTTATTTTAACTTATAAATCATTTTAGCTAAACACTTTCACAACTTATTTTAACATAATTTTTGACTTATAAATCAAAATACATTTCTTGGTTAAAGCAGAAAAGGAAGGACCACCACCAAGCACAAACAATTAAATAGTAGCACTACTAGTAGTTTTAACAATGTTAGGATAAAGCAAATTATTGATAAAGAAAGCCATGTATTCCCCCCCCCCCCCCCCAAAAGGTTGGAGAACAGATGGATGAGCATGAAATGTTTAATTATTTGAAAAGCAAGTTGGGTATTAGTCTATTAAGATGAGAAAATGTTAAATAAGTTTGGATGTTGTTTGTTCTTATCATCATCATCATCTGGAATCATTAGGTTCCATAACCTCGTACATAAGAAGCTAACCAATGCGTCAAAGACGGCCTCAATCTCAACTCCTACTGGAAAACAATTAAAATCAAGTCAGTATTGTTAACTCCTTTAAGCCAATGCAACTTCTTCAACTCAAAACTCTTATTATGGGCTAAAAAGATCTTTTTCTAATATAAAAAATAAAATAATTTAGTATTAGATGGTCTAAACACCAAGATTCCATCAACACCTGCAAATACCATGCGGGACGACTCTCCTAGTTTCAACCCTCAACCACATTGCCTAATAAGGCACAAATTCGGCAAACAAAACAAGTAAAATTTTAGTATGCACTTTGAGCTCCTCCCAAATACTTTTTATCTTTAATAAAAACACCCAACACCAAAGGGTAATAATACATATTTTAATAACATTGAAAAGAGGCCCAGGGATGACTGAAGTCATAAAGGTTATAAATTTATAATCCAAAATGATATTCTGCTTCCCCTATCACAAATGGTGCTAGAGAAACATTGGATCTTGTCAGCAGTAGCAGCAGCCGCCTGCACTGCAGGACCTTTTACAGGGAAATAAATATTTTCCAACAATTCCACTCTCAAAAAGTCCTTTTCCAGCACAGCTAGTAGGGGGATGCATCTACCAAAAAAAAGCCTAAAACTCTCTTCCTTTATACTGCATTTCCTGTCCAAACAAAGTACCAAAACCATGAGTTGCTCAACATTGATAAATACAAAAAGAAAAAAAAACGAGGGATTGTTCTTATTAATTTCGATAACATCTACAGCACCAATCGGTAATGTTATAAAGATGTATTTGTCCACCTAAAATGCTGCCCTTTTCACCACTCATAACTGATGTGATCATTTCAAGCACATATTCAATCTGTAATTTCAACATGACCCAAAAAGTAGATGAAGCATAATATTGAGTTAATTATAACATTGCTTGCTAGGCCTTGCCCACACCATTCATTCATAATTTAAAGCTATATATTCGCATGGCCCAATTGCAGAACAAAACAACACATAATTTGTATTCATCTGGCTGCTGGCAGAATGGCTAGTTATGTTTTTCGAAAAATGACTAGTCGATGAAAAAACATAACTCAATTTCTGGAAAAGAAAGCTTAAACGCACATTGGTCCATAAAACAATTTCTATTGAACACGTACCAAAAACCAGATATGTTTTTCAAAATAATTCCCTTGAAAGAAATGGATCTTAAGCGACTAGGCCAGTAAAAACAGAGGCACAAAACAACAATCTTACAGGAGGATATGTTGGCATGTACAGGACCTGGCGAGGCTGACCAAGAAGCATCTGCTGCCCGTACTGCAACAAATAGTGAATAATTGTTGCCAAAGCTCTGGAATACATTGACAACCATGAACAAAGGACAAAATTTGAAATACCTGAGGTCCATTAGATTGAAAATATGCCTGTGGTGATTGCATTGATGCAGCCTGTGGATTGAACATAACAGGTGGGTGCCCAGTAAATGATGGTCCAATCTGCCAGCAAATGACATAATAAGACACCAACAGCACACCAATAGAAATGAATGTGAAATGAGACACGTGTATAAATCTCATAAGATTGCATACTGACACCCTCTCATGAGTCACGTCAAACCATCTACTGCAATCTAAGGACCTGTAAGTATTTAATTGGAGTGGCAATTTAATCAACATCAAAGATGAGTAACATCTGCCCTGTTCTGAAGACATAATCCACACATAAAAATTTCCAGGTGAAATAGGAACAAAGACATTGCTTTACGACTGGAATCTCTCCAAAAGAATATTAAAGCTTTAGTAAGCAAGTCCCAGTCAAGCAGACATAATACACAAATTTAGATGCAGATTAAAGTCTAACATGTTGCCATCTTAAAAACTGGCATTCCTACATATTATAAAGGAACAAATGTGCCGGCAGAGAATGTCACGTTTCTTGTTGCATGAAAGTGGCATTCATCATTGCTCATTGCAAACACATTTCCCAGTGCCTGGTCAATTAGTGATTTCCACATGGCCATTTATGAAGAGTGAATGTCTACTTCTCAAAAGCCCATTCAAAACTTTGGCCAACCATTGGATTGCTTAAAACTGTGGGACAGTCTAATGGAAATTGAAAGCTACTAAAAAACCACTTACCCCAATGCCTATAGGCATCCCATGTATTTGCGAAACAGTGGTCACATTAGCTGGGTAGTAGAAAGAACTATCAGACACTGGAGATGCAGGCCTCAATGGTGTCTGGGTTGGCACAAAACTCTTTGCATTTGGATTCAGTTTAAATTCCTGATAAAACATTTAAGAGAAAACACAATGGAAGGCAAAAATTATTAATCATGAATAAGTCGCTAAGGAATCAATCCCTTATCAAGAAAGAAACAAAAAATAGCCTAATATGAAATCTACCTTAGCATGGGGATTAAGTGTTGATCTTTCTGAAAGTGAACCCACTGATGAGCTTGGTGATAACCCAGGAACACTTGATACTGAAACAGCATTTCCACAATCTGACGTGGATGATGCTGAGCTAGCAGGCCTCGTACGTGCTATCACAGATTGTGTTGTCCCATGTGGTTTGACAGATGGAGCATTCTCTGACAAATCAGTAGGACAATTCTTCTCTTGAACCTTAGAAGAAGGTGGAGCATATGCAGTCGCATTTGGGGAGAGTCCCCCTTTATCAGAACTTTCTTTCTTTGGCCTCAATGATGACTGTGAATCTGCATAAACCAAGCAATAGCCCAAGAGTCAAAAATAAGTAAAAACTTGCAGTGCAGCAGAAAGATATGCATAAATATTTTAAAGCCAAAAGAAAGATGAAACTCAAAAAATATAAATGATTAATTTAATCAAGGTTCAGTTATCAATAAAGCCTACTTAAAAGCTTGCTGAAATCAAATACTCCCTCCATCCCAAATTATTTTTATTCCTTTCCTTTCTGTTTGTCCCAGAATCATGTCCCCCAACACCGTGTTTGTGAGCTTGGAGAGGGAAAAAAGAAAATAATTTAAAAGAGAGGGAGGAAAGAAATTTACTTTTTTTCCCTTGTGTTTGTGAGTTTTGAAAGGACATTTTAACTTAAAAGAGTATATTACTATTTTACCCTTGTGAGATAACATTTCAGAATCATTATAAGGATATTTATGGTATTTCAATATCTTATCTAAGTCTTTAATAAATTTCCTCCCAAATCTTCCAAGTTTGGGAGGAGATGTGTTTAAAATTTCTCTCTACTTTTGTTCTCTCCTCAAAAAACTCACAAACAAGGAACTTTGAATCTCCTCTGAATTTTGCTCCTTTCTTTTCTCTCTTTTTTTGAAACTCACAAACAATAGTGCAAGTGTAGAAATAAGTGAATAATACCCAGTTGCCGTTTATTTTGAGCATTACCAGGAGAGGGGCATATCAAGGAAATGTACTTTTAGAACTTTACAAAACTTTTACATCAATTTCTCAAAGGGAACAAGTAATTTGGAATGAGGGAGTAGACTGTAACTAAAACTACATATTCCGGTGCCAGTGCAGCAAGAGAGGTACAACAACAAAAGCAACAGTAGCTTAACTTGTTATTAGCTAAGCATCATCATGACACTTCTGTATTTCATTTAGTAAAGCAACATGAAAGATCAGAAACATTACTTGAATTACAGTTTTACACTTTAAGCTCACACCAAACTCATTCCAAGTTGATTGAGCTACAGGAATATATAGACAAAGTAAACATGGAATATATAGATAAAGTAAACGCGGAATATATAGACAAAGTAAATGTGGAATATAGTAAATTTACAATAAATTATGAAAGCATATTCCATATACGAAAGTAATATTTTCATTTTTACTTTTGGTGTGAATCCTCATAACCTATGTAAGCTCTTTAAAGATGATGCATTTGTTAGCGAAAGACGTAGACTTATATATTAGTGAACCCCTCACCGCAATTTTGGATGCTGTTCAGCTGCAAAATGCAACAACCTATTCCTATTCCTGCCTATTGATTGAAGAAAGAGAATACAAAAACTGGCAGGTAGACACTATGAAGAGGATGGAAACAAGAAAATAATTGCTACCGTTATTAAACATATTATATTATTAATTATAGATAAAGTCTTGGTAATTATTTAGTTATCTTTTAATTATACTAGTAGATCATTGTAGTATAGCAATAGATAATCATTAGAGATATTGTTTCCTTTTTTAAATTAGCATACTTGGTTTCCTATTTTAGGGATTTATTTGATCTATATAAAAATATGTAATCTAAATCTTTGAAGATATTGAATTGATTATACTGATTTCAAGGCTTGTGTCTTTGTGGATTTTTAGCCTTATTACCCTTCTTTGTACCCCTTTGTTCCTTTCTTTCAAACTTGTCATACATCAGACTTACCTTATTAGTTATTCTTATTCAACTTCAATCAAATCCAAGGAAATTAATATTCACAATTACCAAAGAAAATAACACAGCCAAATTTTGCGTGCAGAAACTAGAAAGATGCATAACTACAACTCTGAGCTTTTAAGTGCAGAGTGATAAATTAATAAAAGAATATCAATCTTCAGAGCAAGTACAGAGGTTTAAGTAATTAAATATACAAAACCACAGAAAATAACCACATTGTTCTTGTTTTTTCGTGATGAGTACAAAATATAATGACCTCCTAAGAAAGACCAAGTTGGCATTTCAACAAAAAAAGATTAACAGAAGAAAGATGCAAATATACAAGATTATTTTTTAAAAGATATTTTATTAGAAAGATAATTACATTAAACTATTAAAGGAGGACAAGGAGTCCCACCAAATGACATAAAAGAAAGAAGCATGTAAACTCTTAACAAACAACCAAGAGAAGCGAGAAGTAAACATAGAAGAGCCACACAATACACTAATCACCTACTAAATAAGCAAATTCATAAATTTAAAATTAATAAATAAATAAATTTATTCATACAGCAGTATTGATCTATTTTAGAAACACTAAACTATATACAAATATCAAATGCCAACCGGTCTAATGAATATTTAATCCACTGATCATCTGTACCGAAGAACCATAAAAGTAGACTAAAAACAAAAGGGATTAGAAGGGGATGTCCTGATTAGTCATAGATCAGCAAGGGATCTCCCATGACATACAACTTAACCTGTTGGTTGAGAAATTAAAAACAGCCAATATGCCTGTAATCCAGGTTGGTTAGGATGTCAACAAAAATAAAGACATCCAATTGAAATAGTCCAGATATAACTTTATTTGCAATTCAAATGCTGAACTACAAGGGAAAGTAATGAGGAACGGGCTAAAACTGAGATGTGGTTCGTGTTACGATACCATAACAAAGGATTCTAAGCCTTAAATTCAGATTTAGTCATTCAATTTTTATATAGTAAAAAATAAAATTTCATGTAATATGGCATCCAAATTAAGTGATTACCATTCAAGCCCCGTTAATAGATATACATAAAGAGAGATTATAGACAGACGAGAGAAGAAATTAAAGATTAAAAATTTCTTGTAATATGACATCCGAATTAAGTGATTACCATTCAAGCCCCATTAATAGATATTCATAAAGAGAGATTATAGAGAGACGAGATAAGAAATTAAAGATTACATAGAGAAAAGGAGACTTGCCCATGATGATGTGCGAGAAACGCAGGAGTATGTGCAGTATTTGCTAGAGCAATGAGAGGGAGGTGCACTGACGATTAGTAATAGTGTTAGGGTTATAAAGGGTTTTAACCCATTGGATTCTTCGGATGACCCATTACAACCCACGGAATTTCAGTTACCCGACTGACCTTGTACATTTAATACCACCCTAAAAATTAATGAGCTATTCAACCTGCTAAATTGTGGGCGGTCTCTGGGGAAAGTTTAAGTTCATAGGTTGCAACTACGAGCTCTAATTGTGATTAAATGCACTCATATTTCAGCAATACAAATCTCCTATTTTCTTTCTCTCATTCTATTCTTTTTAGGTAACAAAAATATTATTGTTTTTTTTGTTTGCTAATTAAAAGGTCATTATTGTTGTAGCCGTGGTGCTAGATTCAAGATCTTCAAACTAAACATGTCCTCAAATACATTATGTTACCAGGGTTTGGGGCTTTTATTCTCTTATATCTTGAGCCAGGTAACCATCAATCAGATAATTAAACAATCAACTAATAGCTTTACAAAGATCATCATTTATCTAAATTCATATAATCTAAACAAAAATTAAAGCAGCTAAAAAGTGAATGACTATACCAACAATAGTGCGCTAGTGAACAGTAACTTAAATTTAACCAGGAAACATGTATCATGATGAAGCACTTGACTAACCCTCAGTTTTTGAAGCTTGAGTCTCCTCAGCTAACTGCACCATATACAAATAAAAATCATGATTATTGGCAGTGAAAATAAAAGGCAGGATAAAGGCTTAACTTACAGTTTTCTTTTCAGAGTCTTCCTTGGTGTAATTTCTTCCAACAAGTATTTCATTGAACTGATTCTCTTGAACCCTGAAATAAGAAATGCTCAATTAGAGGAGCAAGAACCTCTTATAATGATAACGAACAAACTATTAATATATAATGAGCAAGAATAAAGATAACAGGAACCTGCTTCCACCATCGAAAGATAAAAGACTTTTAGGAAGACGGTCGGATGACAATTGTCTACCATGATCATGAGAAACAGAACGGTATAGTTCCCTGCCAGTAATTGACTGAGGAGATTGTACATCATCCTGAATACCACACAACACAGAAACAATATTTGTCTAAATCAAACACTGATTAGTAATTTTGTTAGAAGAAACATAAATGGATACAAACAAATTGAAGTAATTAACTCAATTATAGCCACAAACTAAACAGAAATGTTATGAATCCAATGGAAAGCTTCTAACAGACTATGCATCTTTATGTATTTCTTCGAAAGATCTTCCATGAATCTAGGCTCCAACTTTCTGCATTTATCATTGTAATCCCTCAAGGCCATAAAATCCTTCAATAAATACCTCCTCAAAATGGATTTTCAATAGTGTAATAGATATTATTATAAAATCAGATAAAGGCTAGAAGCAAGAGGTTTTAACTTCAAGACTGGCATACCAAAGATGAAAGATCAAAGGGAACTTTCATTTAGTTGGTTTGATAGAGGAACACCCATTTAGTTGGCTCCTACAAAGAATGATATAGAATAGTTGATAAATACCACAGACGAAGAGCTTGAGGGAACTTGAGCTCCATCATTATTTGTCCCGCTTATGAAGCCAGTAAACAACTTGCTAATGACAGAATCAGAGACATCACCAAAGGTTTCAATATTCCGTGAATCCAAAAGGTTCTCTTTTCCATCATATCCACTATCATTAACCCCCCTAAAGACTGATGAGAATCTGGTTTCCTCATCCATTTCAAAGTCTCCATTAAGTTGAATACCTCTTTCCTGTTAAATATTAAAAAGAAAATGATATACAATCAATTTATAATTGAAATATTATTTTAAAAATGAAAAAGAAAATACAATATCGATTATTGAAATTGAGCTAAAGCCTGACCTCCGCTAAATGAAGATCTTGGGTATCCTCACCCTCAATTTCTCTTGCTATTCTTAAGGCCTCCCTTTCCAGCTCTCTCATTTGAGGTCCTCTATCAAGTTTGGTTGTATACAGATCCTCATTAAATGTGCTTTTTACTCCAAACAATGTTTCATTTGCTTCAAATTGATCCCAGCCCCTATATAATACAAAGTCACGTTGGTGAAAAGGATACATGATCAGACTGCCAAGAAACTGCATTCACAACTAAATAGTTACTAAAAAAATGTTAGTTACAAATACTATGTTAAGGAACTGACATCTGGGGGTAATGGAATGTGCTTAAGTTGCATCAACTTGACTCCCAATTTTGAGAACATACCTAAACATTAAATGTTACTCATTTAATATATTCCAGGCTACAATCACATTCCAAGCAACACAGTTCACAAATGAATACTTAAACTCATTTAGAGCAATCATCAAACAAAAACAACATATAGTGTATAATTGTGGGTACATATGCACATGGAAATGTTGGATATTATCTCTACTCTCTGAAAGAAAGATCACAGCGCTAATGTTCATACCACAAATAAAACATATAACCATAGTTGTCAACATAGCTGTCACGGCGCCACGGCGAGACACGGTGGTAGTTAACAGGACGCCTAGGATAAGACGCCAGTCATGGCGTACATATGGTGACAAGTCGTTAACAATTTATACATTTATTTATTTTACTTCAAAAGTATATTGCACAATAAAATTTTATATACATTAAAATTCAAAAATCATAACTAACACCATGAAATACAATTAAAAACACAATTATATGAATACTTCATAATCAAAATTCAAAAATAAAACAATCGACATTGAAAACTAGTAGAGCAAGTCAACAAACACTACGTAGAAGATAAAAAATCAACCAAGTCAATACCCATCACGCACTACAAGTCTAATAAGTAATAAACTTACACCACATAGCAAATCTATAGGTTATGATGAGTCATGGGGTCAACTACCAAGGCGTGAGCCTTGACAGCTTGGCATCCAAGGCGTAGCTTGTCCTTCTCTAGCGCTGAACGTCTAGTCGTCGCCTAGGCAACGTCATGACGACTCCATGACAACTATGGTCGTCAAATCGAGAATCATATCGTAAATCGAAAACCCCCGTATCGTGAATCAAAAACCCCGTATCGTGTTTCATGGATCGTAGCGTAAGATATGAACAAATAAATAAATAATAATTATATTTATTTATATTGAGAACACAATTTATGACTTAAATTTCATAACAATTAAGCATATAGTCCAACAAAAAGCCAAGTCCTCAATGTTTTAAGTTGTCAAGAAGCAAAGACATAGAAAATTAGTAACTAAAGTTTATCAAATATGATTTGATATATAAAGCTGAAAATTACAAAACATATTTTAATTAAAAACATATTAAGTATTTAAGTGAATAAATTGATTAATTAATTAATTTTAAATTACAAACAAATTGGAATATAAAATTTGTGTATAATATAATAATATAAAAAGGAAAAATGTCAATAAGTACTTTATGCGAGTGGAGAGTTTGGAAACGTGGATAAGCTTTAATGTTAATATAATATAATAGTATTATACATACTATAATACTTACCTGCTGTTTAATGTTAATATACTATAATAGTATTATACATACTATAATACTTACCCGTTTAATGTTAATATAATATAATAGTATTATACATACTATAATACTTGGCCATTGTCCTGAGATAAGGAAAGGAAAATAAAACACGTCAATTGATTTAGGGGAGAAAACATCGGTGACGATGGAGAGAAAATTAAAGTCAACGATGACGGAGATAATCAAACTAATCAACAGATTAAGACAATGGAGATAATCAAATCGAACCAATCAAGCGACGGAAAACTGGTAAATTTTCAGATTTGTCTTTTTCTCTTTCTTTTTTTTTCACGTCTGTTTTCTTCCTAAATCGTTAGCGTATTGATGATGTATCGCACGATACATGCGATTCCCCTTCGATACCTACGATTCTAGTACAATTTTTGATACCCATACGATTATGTATCGATTGCTACCTGTATCATATCAATTGCTACCCACGCGATTATGTATCGACAACTATGCATATAACATTTTCAACCACATGGATCTCTAAAGATTTTGCTTAGATACAAATGATAATATACCAGATATTCCAGCACCATGCTAATAGAAGGCACTTTTACAAGAAACACCAAGGTAAAAATAACATAATTGTACTCCAAACAAAAATAGTAAGAAAGATTGTTGTATCATATTGATAACCTTCCCGAAACAGCTCCAAATAAGATCAGCATTAGCATGGTTCAGCTATTATTAATTAAGTTCACAATAAGGTAAAGCACAAGACCCCATGAGCATTATCACACATATTAAGTAGAGATCACTAGAATATCCCAAGAAAGAATAAGAAAATAGATGAACGGAAGAATAATTAACAACCTATTCCAAGGGCCATCAAATATGTTGTCCAATTCAGGACAATCTGGATCATCTTCATCAGGGACCCAACGTCCCAATTCTCTCTCCACCTCAACATAACGAGATTGTGATATGGAGGAGTCCGTCATTATATCCTGCTGCTTTTCACGCTGGAGCTCATTTGCTATCCCATCTCTAGTTACAGACACACCCTGGTCCAAGAGAACAACAGAAAGATTCATGACAAATTGACGCAACTGCTTCATCCAATAAGCACATCACAAATTTAATACAAGAACAATACTACGACGAGGGTTTACATGACAAACAAGTGTGTCAAATACTTGAAGTTACTTTAACCTATACCCAGTAAGCTCCACAATTGATATAATGTCAAGCACAAAAAAACAAGAACCTTTGCAATGATTTGCACAAGTTCTCTAGCTGGTATAATCAGAGTCTTTGAAGGAGGCTTGTTAACGGAATCTGAAATATTCTTCTGTCCTCGGGAAGAGCCAGCCTTCGTTAAGCGAGCCATTTTCAAGATAATTCCTACAAATGACAACAAGGTAAATCTTAAGAAAGAATATTTCCAAGTGCATAGCAGCATGTCACTTTTTGACATAGAATCCAGAATCCAGAATCCAGCAGCAACAACCAATATGAAATGAGCATTACTTATTAGGAGGATTCATAGTTTCAGGACATACCAAAATCTTTGTCAGCATTAGTAGCATGGAAGATTCCAGAGAATACAGATCCATCTATCACCTGGATTTCCACATGATGTCCAATAAGACATGTTGTCAAATAAACTAGTCGCTCGCGTGAGGGACTTTCAATTCCTCCCTCTTTGTTGCCACTCAGTACACCTGATCTGACAAACAGTTAAAATGACAATGATGACACAAACATAAATAATTAGGTCACTGATTCTCACCTGCAGTTGTCAATCTGCTGGAGTTAGTCTTTCCAGTCACCAACTTATTATCAACCCTAGTTCCACTTTCTTTTTCAAATTTTCGACGACCAAATCCATTAGCAGATCTGGGCTGTACAACTTGTTGCAGATTCATTCTTAAAATCAACCTCTACTCAACTGATGAAAAAGAAAAGCTGCTGTAAAGAGGAATCATCAGATAATTAGCTAACCTTTCAGAGAATAAAACAACAGACAATCGGCAAGGTAATTGAATCTAATTTTTCCTCTTCACTCATCACATGTTGCCAACACCCAACCCAACCCAACCCTAGAAACCAACAAAACTAACATATAAGTTTCATGCAATTGACAGGAAAAAGATTTAAATAAAGAGAAAACGGACCAATTGAAAGACAATAGTGCTATCCATACTTCATCAAAGAAAGAGAAGAGTGTTATCTATGTAAATATTGCAACATAACAACATGGTGGTTACCCTCCTAACCAAAAAGTTCATATTCTGGAGGGGACTTTTTAGTCAGCACTCTCTCCAAGAGCAAGTCACATTGGTATTAAATGCTAGAGGGGCATCTAGTTATTCTGGCTATATCAGGATTGCAGTTTATCAGGTAAAAGCGGTTATCCTCCTCCCCATCCCTAATGGAATCGTATTAGAAAATTCCAATAGGACTTGGGATAGGTCATAGTATTTACAGTAGTTACGGCTATAAAGTTCAAGACAAGTTTGAAGGAAGGAATAATGGAGAAATAAGAAGAACAATAAAGCCACAAAAGCGCAAAGTTTTGAATAATAATTCAATTTTATATTCCACTGTTGGAGATTACATCACTTATATTTAACATATAAAACCCCAATAGTAACCTAATTTAATAAGAAACAAACTCCTATTAATATCTACTAAAATTACAAGATATCAAATTATTATCTGGCAAAAATAAACTATTACAATTGATTTATCTTTAAATAATAATATAATATAATCAATTAATAATTTCCTAATTTTCTTGTTCTTAATCGCATCACCAATGATGGTATTTAGGAACTACAGTAGGTATCCTATATGGTTTAAGAGAGGTAGTGTAAGTCACCCCTAGGGCACCACGTTACAATATAAATTTTAAAGTGTACCTACTGATACTTTTGTTTTAAAACAAATTTTAAGTATTTTAAATTGTATACATATTTCTAGAAGTATGATAATCGCCTTCGAGATCAAGTGACCACAAAAATGATAACAATTAGTTCATAGGATTGAATAAAGGACAAATCATGGGATATAATAATTAATAGTGGTATTAAATTAGTACAAATAATCATATCCCATCTCTCATTTTTTTCAAATAAATGTAGACCAGGAGGTGGGAGAAATGGCAAAGGCAGGCCTTGAGATATAACCTCAAGGTCGGTGGTTTCAATCCCATTACCATGCTAAAACTTACCTATCAAAAAAATATATATGATAACTTTTTGTATGTTATAAAATATGATAAATTAAAATTTGTATGTGAAACAAATGAATATATAATGAGCTTTGAGACGCATGCTCATCAACATTTGCATTGCGTTGTTGCTTGGGGTTGATGGAGCTCTCTATTTGGAGTATTCATACAGGAATAATTGTGTCCTGCTTCCATTATATGGTGTTAATTCACTTGGCAAAAAAATTTCAAAGTGTTTTTTCTTTTCAGTTTTATAGGGAATTTGAAATAACTGTAATGCTAGACTGTTTAGAGCAGGTTCCTTTTCTTTTAAATAGTAGCCCCAAAAAGCATTCTTGAAGTTCCATGTAGTTATTAAAATATTGCTAGCTCATGAAGGGGTGAAAGGGAATGTTGTCAGCATAATATGTTTTTTTAGAAGCCAAAAATACACATTATGTAGATGCCAAAAATAAAAAAATGGTAAAGGAAAGTGGCATTGGGTACAAGACCACAGCACTATTTAACAATATACATATGAGTATCTGCTTCTGAGGGTTTACAAAAAGGAACGTGTTTCCCTTCTGGTATATGCTTGGGAATAAAAATTAAGTCTTGACATGTTAATGAATTACTGTTAACTAGGAGGCAAAAGTTTCCATACAATGATACTCCCTCCGTTCCTAAAAGATTGTCGTTTTAGGAAGTAATTTTTGTTCCAAAAACATTGTCGTTTTGAGTTTATCAATACACATTAGCTATTTTTTTCCTATTTTACCCTTATTTAAAGCTTTCTCCATTTTAAAGTTTTCTTCACTTCCCAATGATTCTTATCCAATTCAATGCTATAATCCAAATAGTAATTGGTTGAATAAGAAATAATTGGTTAAATTGAATAAGAAACATTGGGAAGGGAATAATTGATTGAGACAATTAATAAGGGTAGTATAGTATTTTCGCTAGGTATTAATTATATTCCTTAATCTGTGTGCATTAACCTTAAACGACAACCTTTTAGGAACAGAGGGAGTATTGCTTATGGAGTTTTACGAAGCCCAAAATAGACAACCAGAAACCAAGATTGTAAAGACAGAGAAGAACTAAAATCAGAACGGAATTCAATAAGGACTTGCTGAGTCCACTATTTTAATCCTTTGTACAAAAACCCTAAAAGTCCTGCAAGTCTCCAACTTGCAATGCAATAAGGGCATTATTTATCTAATACTAATAAACAAATAGCATATCAACTAGGCTCTAAATTCAGACTCTAATTAATTGTTGTGGTGGTGATACATGAGCAACGAAAAATGATGCACAAGTGGAGTGCCTAATCAAGGAAAAGTTCATAATCAAAAAATAAAAATATGCAGCTCTACTAAGTAAAAGTACCAAATTCAGAGCCTCAATAAGTTATAAATAGAGTATGTAGCACTAGAATAACGAACACATAAGTGTATTCAGGAATAGTAAAATCCTGAATAGTAGCAATAATCCCGATTGAGTAATTGCAGTGTAACAATCACATGGCACATTCTATAAATCATTGAAAATCTTCGTATCAAGCATGCATGTATTTTCTCTAATCAAAACCCTATGATCAAACCAATTCTTACTTAAGATTTATATATACATAAACAAAAACGAATAGTGAGAGAGGGAAAAAAAGTTAATTTACCAGAGAGGGAGGAAGAAAGATAGTGTCCGATCTGTGAGAAGAAAAAATAGAGAGAGAGAGAGAGAGATTCGATGAAAGAGGCCAAGCCGAGAGAAGAATGGATGCGCGGCTTGTCGGGGTAGCGCCCCTCGATCACAAACCAGATCGGACCTTAGACTAATTCTATTTTCCTGACCGGAGTCACTACCCGGACCCGAATACAACCGTTCTAATTTTTGGTGAAATAACAATAGTTAAATACACTTATGTCACTCAGAGTATTACCTCTTTTACCCTTATGATCCTAATGTTTAGAACTTTACATTAACATTAGCATAATTTAAGTATATTTAAGTAAACAAAAGTGGCCCTAAATCAACAAAATGATGGAAATATTTGTAAGACCCCAAATTATTAATAAATAAAATTTAATTTCCTCTATTTATTATTCTGAAATAGTAAGAGTTGATTTGATTAATGTGGTTAGTTATGGGTAAAATGCGCAAATATTTTAAATAAGCAAGTGGTTATAAAATATTCATTGTTGTCGGGGAATATTTGTTTGGTCGTGGAATATTCTTGTTGTCGGGGAATATTCGTACGACGGCGCAGCCTTGTGTGGGCCCCATAACAGAAAACGATTAGATGAAGAAAACGACAAAAATAAGTTGTTTATAAATAAACGGCGTAGTTGTTACCATTAATACTGTTGGAATACCTGGTGGTTAAAACACGGTAATACGCGTAGCACACGGTATTGCACCAATTATTGATTCTTACGTAAGAAGGCACTACTCAATAATTGTTACAGTAATTACTGTTCAATATTGTAACATCCCCAAAATAGGTCCATTCCACCAACCCATTCTGAGTCGTCAAATACATGGTACAGAAAACAACTACAACTTTATTACAACAATTGTCGTGCAAAATACAACAACACATATGCTGTGAGTTTGGATACAAATATATACCAAATGTGACTTATGTTCCAACCGTGGACATCACCTCACAATGACACCTTACATAAAGGTATAGTCAAAAATTGTTTTAGAAATTAGAATCTTTGGAAAGTGCTCAAGGAAACCTTCGTATATGGGAGGCCACGCGTCTAGGTTATGATAGATATCATATGGCCACAGAATTATCCTTGGTTGACCCAATAGACCCCAAAGAAAAACGAAAAGATTACTATCATATTCTTCCCAATGGTGAGTCTTCTCTTGACTTATCATTATCTCCACTGTATCTAACTGAGAATTATACTTCAAACAAACACCAAGATTATATAGGTAGTGCCCATAGATATACTCAGCAAGTGGATGAGCACATCCCTGTCTTATGATGACACGAGGTTGTATGTCATTAGACATCTTGTATGATAGTGACAAAACACCCTTCCAACGTTGGGTTCGCCTCACCCTATTTTCTTCACCAAATATAACTACTAAATGATGACCACCGTACTATTCCCTTGTTACCCCCGCTCGACCCAGCTACACTCTTATTACCTGAAAGGAATTGTGAAGCAAAAGGGTGAGCACAACTAGCCCAGTAAAGAATATCATGACTAAAGATAATTCAATTATCAATAGCCTTCATCAACAATAAATCAGAGATTTAGAACATATGGTAGATGATAAAAATTTCAACCATAGTTGCAGCGGAACATGCAATCCATTAGAAGAGTCAAACAGACCATAAAGTCCATTATCTCTTCCATGTTAAAAATCCATCAACAATGTTTTATCCCTGTAACATCAATCAACAGTTCCTTTCCACAATCATATGAATAACTCATAATCATAATTGTGATTCTAAATTTTTCTTCACACCCAGGACGAAGAATATTTTCATCACATGTCTTTACCTGAAACATCAAAGATCATGGTTATACCAAATCACAGTTCCTGTTCATAATCATACTAATAAATCCATCTTTGCACTACGACCAAAGATATTCAACAACAGTTTATCTTTGCACTACAGGCCAAAGATATTCATCAACAGGCCATCTTTGCACTACATGCCAAAGATATTCATCAACAATTCATATTTGCACTACAGGCCAAATATATTCATATCTCAAAGAAATATATAATCATTTCAGAATTTATATAAACAATAATTATAACCATGTTGATCAATTCACCATTGTACTTAAGCTTAAGATATTCAATTATAAATTCAATGGTCATGATCATACCAGTCACAATTCAACTTTGCACTACAGGCCAAAGAGAACCCTAGTCATGATCATACCAATAATCTATCCATCTTTACACTCCAGTGAAAGAGAATTTCAACATCAGGGTTATAAAAATGTTATATATGATGATAAAAATAATATGATTAACATATTGTTTTAACCTCAAGAGTAATATTCGTAACTCATGAATAGTAAATCGTGAATAGTAACTCATGAATAGTAACCCCGACACAAAAGATAAAAATTCCACAATAAAATCCATTACTATCCCTTACTATCCCTCACAATCCCATACAATCCCTTACCTCAAAAGAGCAGTACTTCTGACTGGATATCGGATATGATGCTGAAGGAAACTTGCACTGATGAATAGTAACTCACCAAGTATCTAAATACTCACAAAATACACTCAATAATCTAGAGAGAGAAAGAGAGAAAGCTTATGTTTCTGGTGTGATTTTCAATTCTAACTTAGCCCTCTATTTATAGGAAAATTTTGGTAGGTTTGACCTGCAACCTGATGGCTTTACCTGCTACTATTCCCACCTACCACATTTAAAATATAATTCAGCACATTTCTTCACCAACCACAAGTGGGGCCCACCAATTCTAGAATTTTCCACCAAAATGATAAACTCTGAAAATTCAACAATTTCTGAACCAGTCATCTCGTAAAATTCATAACAAATCATACGTTCATTTTTAACGGTTCAAAATTTGTGGACATATACTCAACTTATATATGTATAACATATCCAAAAATTACCACGATCCAACGGTCGGATTAAAAATTATAACCCCCGCAAAATATCTCAAAAACCCTGATTTTTAATACCTCCATTCCAACAAAAATACTGATAAAAACCTCAACATTAACTCCTTCATTTTTTAACCACAAAAATATATCCCTCATTTATATCCACATAAAATAAATATTTTCTTATCATATGAATCAATAATTAATTATTCACAAATAATATTACAGAATCACATTTATGACAACCAGGCCGTTCCCAGGAAAGAGGGGGCTTTCCAATAAGAATTTCTCCTTACTGGCGCGCAATTAGATAACCAAACCTCTCCTTAGACAGAACTTTCTAGACATTGCCAATAATGCTATCTAATAATATTATTCAAATAATATGAATTATTGATCTGATAATGGGAAATACTGTACAGTGACAATTATTGAACAACAATAATATAAAATTTCAACGTAGCAATTATTGAATCAATAAAATAAAATATTGAACAATAATTACTGTAACAATTATTGAGTAGTGCCTTCTTACGTAAGAATCAATAATTTCAAAAATACTGTGCAATACCGTGTGCTACTGTGTAATAACGCGTATTACTGTAATTTAACCACCGGGTATTCCAACAGTGTTAACGGTAACAACTACGCCGTTATTTGTAAAAACTTAAATTTGTCGTTTTCTTCACCCGACAGTTATTCGTTATGGGGCCCACAAATAGCTGCGCCGTCGTACGAATATTCCCCGACAGAAAGAATATTCCACGACCAAACGAATATTCCCCAACAACAATGATTATTTTATAACCACTTGTGTATTTTGAAAAAAATTCATATATCACCCTTAATTTTAACATTTATCAATTAAACCATTTACTGAATAGTAATTATAAGAAAAATTGAATACTTTTATTTCATAAAATTCGGGGTCTTACAAATATTGTATTTTATTGATTCAATAATTGCTGCGTTGATATTTTATATTACTGTTGTTTCAATAATTGTCACTACGCAGTATTTTTTATTATCGGAGCAATAATTCATATTATCTGAATAATATTATTAGATAACATTATTGGCAATGTCTAGAAAGTTCTGTCTAAGGAGAGGTTTGGTCATCTAATTGCGCGCCAGTAAGGAGATATCCTTATTGGAAAGCCCCCTCTTTCCTGGGAACGGCCTGGTTGCTAGTACTGTGATTCTGTAATATTATTTGTGTATAATTAATTATTAATTTATATGACGAGGAAAATAGTGATTTTATGTGGATATAGATAGAGAAAAATTTTAATGTGACAATTGTTGAAAATTAATATTTTATCTTTTTCTGATAAAATAATTCATTTAAATATATTATTTTAATAATATATTGATGGTAGTATTTTTACAATGAATGTGGGATATATGAGTATATGAGGAGGAAGAGTATTTTTGTGGCATTAAATGATTAACACATGTTTTATGTGTTGGTGGACATAATTCTTGACCGAAAATTTATTATTGACTATAAAATCGCCCGTTTGTGAATTTCGGTCAATTTCTGTTTGGAATTTGGAAAAACTTTTTTCTGCAAAGTTGTAGAGAATTGAATTTCCTATAAAAACTCGCGAGATTCGAATTTTCTGTTAAAAGGGCTATTTATTATGAATTATTGAAGTTCTGAAGTTCCGAAATAATTGATTTTTGGAAGTTTTATTTATTATTTTGAAGAAACACGTTTTTTGGCATTTAAGTGGGCTAGCATGTGATATAAATGGGCTGAGATCAGATGTCTAGAGGTGGTCTAAGGAAAATTTGATAAATATATTATTATTATATTAAATTTTCTACTTTGGTGTTCTAAGCATTTTCCTATAAATAGGGTGCTTAGGTTAGAATTGAAATCACACCAGAAACACAAGTTTCTCTCTATTTCTCTCTCTATAACGAGCGTATTCTTGTGAGTATTTGATACTTTGAGTGTTGCTATACGGTGCAAGTTTCCTTCAGCACTATATCTAGTATTCCAGTCAGAAGTACCGTCTTTCCGAGGTAAGGGATGTTATTTTTTTTTAATGATATTATTTTCTTCAATATCATTATGCCGAAGTATTGATATGAACTTTTTATCAAATTTGGAACTTTTCATGTCGGGGTTACTATTCATGAGTTACTATTCACGAGTTACTATTCACCGAAAAATGAAATTTCCTTCTTTTCGTCCAAATATCTATTCTGGATACTAGCTTTGATTGTATCCATGTTTTGATCATTCTTGAATTTTACTTCATTATGATAAGGTATTTTTGGACATGGATAAATCGAAATACGAATCCTTAATATTTGTTATTTTGCTTCACTGGATTCGTTTTCTTTAAAATATTTTTTATCATCCTCAGTCTAAATGATGATGTTACTGAATATCTTTGGCCTGTAGTGCAAAGATTGATGATTTTATGATGAATATCTTTGGCCCGTAGTGCAAAGATGAACAGGTGTTGAGGTGAACATGACCAACTGATGAATATCTTTGGCATGTAGTGCAAAGATGACTATTTGATTCAAGATATTTATTGATTGATGTTACAGGGATAAAATATTGATGATGAGCTTTTAAATTCATAGATAATCGTAGATTTCATTCTCTACGTAACTTCTCTATGAATTATTATTTTCCGCTGCGAATATTGAATTAAAACTTGTTGTCTATTGTATTCTATTAAATTTTTTCCTGTTGAAGACTAACGATAATTTGTTGTATATTATCTTAGTCATAATATTCTTTACTGGGCTAGTTGAGCTCACCCTTTTTCTTGTTGTTCCATTTTCTTCTCAGGAGGCGAGAATGTAGCAGGTACTAGTCGGGGTATGGAATGAAGGTTCTAGAAAGTTGTTTTAGTAGTTCTCACCATTTTTTTTATAAAATATTATTCCAATAATTGTAATGAGGACTTATTTAAGTGTGGATATTGTCTAGATGATAATATTTGTATTTACACTCACAGTTTTTATGTTGTATTAATAAAGTTGTAGTTATTTCTGTACCATATTATTGAGGACTCAGAATAGGTGTTGTATACCTGTTTTGGGGGCGTCACAATATTGGTTTTAAAATACACATCAGTTGCTTTATGTCCCATCCAAATAGTCATGTTAGTAATTTTTGACGTGACAATCTTAATTGGATCAAATTAGAAAAAAATCAATAGTTCAATCATATAATTGAATTTTTTTTAAGATAAATCACCAAAGTGGAATATGTCAAATAGTTTAAAATAGTGAAACATATTTAAACATTTATTTAATAACATACTAAAATTTTAATTTATATAATTATTCCATTAAACTAATTTAAATTTTTCAATTAGTACATTTTGTTAACGTCCAATTATTCTTTTCTTATGCGGTTGTATGAAAAAATAAAAGAATGGCGTGGAATAATTAAAGTTGCATCTGAAACAAAATAAAGCAAAGTAATATTCTATGCGGATATGATAATTGAACATGAAAATTAGACAATAATGCTTTACAATTTTATAATGGTCAAAATACAAATATGTAAAATTGTAAAACACTCATATTGATGGTTAAAATACAAATAGATAAAATTATAAAACATTTATATTCAACTTTCATGCCCTCATATAATTTTTCAAGAAAAAATGGTTGGTTGGCAAGTGAATTGTCTTCCTCACCTTTATCGATGTTTCTCTCTCTATAATATCGACCAGCAACGACACTCCATAATACTTTCTCAATGAAGGCAATATTGCACAGATTGAAAACAATAAAAAGGGAAATTTACATTTCTTAGCACATTTTTAGAAAAAACTACAAGAAAAGTGCATCCATAAAATATTTGCAGAATTAATACATTTTTAATATTTTATTTATAAAATTAGTGCATTATGTATATGATGCAGTAGGTAGTCAAACCCTCATACAAAAGTAACCATTTTAGTTTTTATGGGTAACCAAATAGTTATAAAAAAAATTAGTACAGTTACCAAGTGTTACATGTATTTATTTTCTTTATCTTGTTAAACCACGATGGAATCAAAGAGTAATCGTGTGGTTTTCCTCTTACTTAATGTAAGAAAAAAAATATAAAATATTATTAAATATTGTGTAACACAATCTCGATTAGCTCACAGTAAACATCATGGTATTTTTTTAGTTATAATTTTGTAGTTAATGTATTATATCAGACCTTTTCCTTGATATCAGACTTTTTTTGTCGTCGCCTAGTTCATCACATCTCTCAATATCTCATCATATTTCCCTCTCTATTTTACTATACACACATACATACATGTAGAAAGATAAAGAGAAAGAGAGATGGTGCTGTTGTTTGTATGAATATGCCAATTCTATGACAAGCAACTGCCCTTCTTTTTGCTTTACTGGGCGATCCGCTTTCATGAGACGGGAATATATATATATATATATAGAATGGATCAGGTCCGGACTCCCGGACCTGATAAAAGACGGATATTTTTTTGTTTTTTTTAAAACTAATTTTTTTAAAAAAATATTTTATGAAACTGAAATTTTTCCATAATACAATGTTTTGGGCGTGTTTTGAATACCTATACCAAAAAATGGTGGTACAGTCTGCACAGACTGTACATACATATTTTGTTATACGTACCCAAATCACACCCAAAACACTGTATTATGAAAAAAATTAAGTTCCATAAATTTTTATTTATTTATTTTTAGTCGTTTTTTTTTAAAAAAAGGTCCGAATTTTGGTCCGGTCCGAGAGTCCGGATATATATATATATTAGACCTGATAATATAGTTGGTTAACTGTCGAGTCAACCCATATTAAGTGAAACTAATTGGGTTGGTTAACAATTTTTTTTTTTATTTTGGTTGATTAAAGTTTGGAACCATATTTTTAAAAAGGAATATAGGTCCAACCCGGTTAACCATTTTTCGACCCATATTTTATTCTAAATCTAAATCAAAATGTGACCCACCTACCCCACACCCTACCCCCTCACCCACCCACCCCACACCCTACCCCCTCACCCACTTACCCCCCCACCCATCCACCCCACCCCTCCACCCCAACCCATCCACCCCACCCCGCCACCTACCTAACCCCTACCCACCCACTCACCCCCACACCCTTCCCCCTACGCACTTACCCCACCTTACACCCTATGTGACGCCCCCAAAATAGGTCCATTCCACCCAACCCATTCTGAGTCGTCAAATACATGGTACAGAAAATAACTACAACTTTATTACAACAATTGTCGTGCAAAATACAACAACACATATGCTGTGAGTTTGGATACAAATATATACCAAATGTGACATTGGACACCATCATGTATCAGCACCTCACATTGGTACCTTACATAAAGGTACAGTCAAAAACTGTTTTAGAAACTAGAATATTTGGGAAGTGCTCAAGGAAACCTTCGTACATGGGAGGCCATGCGTCTAGGTTATGATAGATATCATATGGCCACAAAATTATCCTTGGTTGACCCAATAGACCCCAAAAAAATGAGAAAATTACTATCATATTCTTCCCAATGGTGAGTCTTCTCTTGACTTATCATTATCTCTACTGTCTCTAATTGAGAATTATACTTCAAACAAACACCAAGATTATATAGGTAGTGCTCGTAGATATACTCAGCAAGTGGATGAGCACAACCCTGTCTTATGATGACACGAGGTTGTATGTCATTAGACATCTTGTATGATAGTGACAAAACACCCTTTCAACGTTGGGTTCGCCTCACCCTATTTTCTTCACCAAATATAACTACTAAATGATGACCACCGTTCTATTCTCCTGTTACCCCCGCTCGACCCAGCTACACTCTTATTACCTGAAAGGAATTGTGAAGCAAAAGGGTGAGCACATATAGCTCAGTAAAGAATATCATGACTAAAGATAATTAAATTATCAATAGCATTCATCAATAATAAATCAGAGATTTAGAACATATGGTAAATGATAAAAATTTCAACCATAGTTGCAGCGGAACGAGCAATCCATTAGAAGAGTCAAATAGACTATAAAGTCTATTATCTTCTCTATGTTAAAAATGTAAGACCCCGAATTTTATGAAATAAAAGTATTCAATTTTTCTTATAATTACTATTCAGTAAATGGTTAAATTGATAAAAGTTTAAAGTTATGGGTGAAATATGAATTTTTTTTTTAAAATAAGCAAGTGGTTATAAAATAATCATTGTTGTCGGGGAATATTCGTTTGGTCGTGGAATATTCTTTTTGTCGGAGAATATTCGTACGACGGCGCAGCTATTTGTGGGCCCCATAACGAATAACTGTCGGGTGAAGAAAATGACAAATTTGAGTTTTTACAAATAACGGCGTAGTTGTTACCGTTAACACTGTTGGAATACCCGGTGGTTAAAATACAGTAATACGCGTTATTGCACAGTAGCACACGGTATTACACAGTATTTTTAAAATTATTGATTCTTACGTAAGATGGCACTACTCAATAATTGTTATAGTAATTACTGTTCAATATTTTATTTTATTGATTCAATAATTGCTACGTTGAAATTTTATATTATTGTTGTTCAATAATTGTTGATGCACAGTATTTTCCTTTATCAGATCAATAATTCATATTATTTGAATAATATTATTGGATAACATTATTGGCAATGTCTAGAAAGTTCTGCCTAAGGAGAGGTTTGGTCATCTAATTGCGCGCCAGTAAGGAGAAATCCTTATTGGAAAGCCCCCTCTTTCCTGGGAACGGCCTGGTTGTCATAAATGTGATTCTGTAGTATTATTTGTGAATAATTAATTATTGATTCATATGATAAAGAAATATTTATGTGGATATAAATGAGGGATATATTTTTGTGGTTAAAAATGAAGGAGTTAATCTTGAGGTTTTTGTCAGTATTTTTGTCGGAATGGAGGTATTAAAAATCAGGGTTTTTGAGATAGTTTGCGGGGGTTATAATTTTTAATCCGACCGTTGGATCGTGGTAATTTTTGGATATGTTATACATATATAAGTTGAGTATATGTCCACAAATTTTGAACTGTTAAAAATGAACGTATGATTTATTACGAATTTTACAAGATGACTGGTTCAGAAATTATTGAATTTTCGGAGTTTATCATTTTGATGGAAAATTCTAGAATTGGTGGGCCCCACTTGTGGTTGGTGAAGAAATGTGCTGAATTATATTTCAAATGTGGTGGGTGGGAATAGTAGCAGGTAAAGCCATCAGGTTGCAGGTCAAACCTACCAAAATTTTCCTATAAATAGAGGGCTAAGTTAGAATTGAAAATTACACCAGAAACAAGTTTTCTCTCTTTCTCTCTCTAGATTATTGAGTGTATTTTGTGAGTATTTAGATACTTTGAGAGTTTCTATTCATCAGAGCAAGTTTCTTTCAGCCTTATACCGGTATTCCGACCAGAAGTACTGATATTTGAGGTAAGGGATATTATTTTCTTCTTAATGATATTATTTTCTTCAATATCATTATGCTGAAATATTGATATGAGTTTTTATCAAATTTGGAACTTTTTGTGTCGGGGGTTACTATTCACGTATACGGCACTATTCACGTATACGGCACTATTCACGAATACGGCACTATTCACCGAAAAATAAAATTTTTCCTTTTTGTCCAAGATGTCTATTATGGTTACTATCTTTGATTGTATCCATGTTTTGATCTTTATTTTTGAATTCTGCTTCACAATTGATTATTATGAAGTATTATTTATCTTGGATAAACTGTTATACGAATCCCTACTATTTGTCCTTCTGTCTCATTGGATTCGTTCTCTTTAAGATATTTTTCATCATCCTCAGTCCTAAATGATGATATTACTGAATATCTTTGGCCTGTAGTGCAAAGATGTATAATTACTTGATGAATATCTTTGGCCTGTAGTGCAAAGATGAACAGGTGTTGAGATGAACATGACCGACTGATGATACAAATGAATATCTTTGGCCTGTAGTGCAAAGATGAATATTTGGTTAAAGATGATTATTAATTGATGTTACAGGGATAAAATATTGATGATGGACTTTTAAATCTTAGAAGATAGTAGAATTCTTTCTCTACTTGACTCTTCTAATGGTTTGCTGTTTCCGCTGCAGTTGTTGATCTAAAACTTGTTGTCGATTATATTTTATCAGATTTTTCCCTGTTGAAGACTAACGATAATTTGTTGTATATTATCTTAGTCATAATATTCTTTATTGGGCTAGTTGAGCTCACCCTTTTCTTTTTTGTTCCATTTTTCTTCTCAGGAGGTGAGAACATAGCAGGATCTAGTCGGGGTATGGAGTGATGGTTCTAGAAAGATGTATTAGCAGTCCTCACTATTTCTGTAAAATAGTGTTTGAATAATTGTAATGAGGATTTATTTGAGTGTGGATATTGTCTAGACGACAATATTTGTATTTAAACTCACAGTATGTGTTGTCGTATTTTGCACGACAATTGTATTATTGAAGTTGTAGTTTGCTTTCTGTACCATGTATTTGGCGACTCAGAATAGGTTGGATGGAATGGATCTATTTTGGGGTCGTTACAGGTGGTATCAGAGCTTAGGGATATGATCTTTGGCGGAGATCGGGGAATATAACTAGGAGGGGAGAGATGAGTAAATCCTTCGCTAGTGTGTCCTACCTAAGCTTATTTGTTGGTCAGTCATAATATTGGGATATTATGTGATATGTTAATTTGTTCAATTAACCCTTATTTTGAAGCTGTATTCTAGAATGATATCTGAAATACAGGAGATGAGCAATGGAGAAATCATGATGACAGGAAAGATGGAATCTGAAATGAAAGGAAGGTATTCTCAATTCTTTGAAATACCAGGTACGTAAATTTCGGGGACGAAATTTCATAAGGAGGGGAGATTGTAAGACCCCGAATTTTATGAAATAAAAGTATTCAATTTTTCTTATAATTACTATTCAGTAAATGGTTAAATTGATAAAAGTTTAAAGTTATGGGTGAAATATGAATTTTTTTTTAAAATAAGCAAGTGGTTATAAAATAATCATTGTTGTCGGGGAATATTCGTTTGGTCGTGGAATATTCTTTTTGTCGGAGAATATTCGTACGACGGCGCAGCTATTTGTGGGCCCCATAACGAATAACTGTCGGGTGAAGAAAATGACAAATTTGAGTTTTTACAAATAACGGCGTAGTTGTTACCGTTAACACTGTTGGAATACCCGGTGGTTAAAATACAGTAATACGCGTTATTGCACAGTAGCACACGGTATTACACAGTATTTTTAAAATTATTGATTCTTACGTAAGATGGCACTACTCAATAATTGTTATAGTAATTACTGTTCAATATTTTATTTTATTGATTCAATAATTGCTACGTTGAAATTTTATATTATTGTTGTTCAATAATTGTTGATGCACAGTATTTTCCTTTATCAGATCAATAATTCATATTATTTGAATAATATTATTAGATAACATTATTGGCAATGTCTAGAAAGTTCTGCCTAAGGAGAGGTTTGGTCATCTAATTGCGCGCCAGTAAGGAGAAATCCTTATTGGAAAGCCCCCTCTTTCCTGGGAACGGCCTGGTTGTCATAAATGTGATTCTGTAGTATTATTTGTGAATAATTAATTATTGATTCATATGATAAAGAAATATTTATGTGGATATAAATGAGGGATATATTTTTGTGGTTAAAAATGAAGGAGTTAATCTTGAGGTTTTTGTCAGTATTTTTGTCGGAATGGAGGTATTAAAAATCAGGGTTTTTGAGATAGTTTGCGGGGGTTATAATTTTTAATCCGACCGTTGGATCGTGGTAATTTTTGGATATGTTATACATATATAAGTTGAGTATATGTCCACAAATTTTGAACTGTTAAAAATGAACGTATGATTTATTACGAATTTTACAAGATGACTGGTTCAGAAATTATTGAATTTTCGGAGTTTATCATTTTGATGGAAAATTCTAGAATTGGTGGGCCCCACTTGTGGTTGGTGAAGAAATGTGCTGAATTATATTTCAAATGTGGTGGGTGGGAATAGTAGCAGGTAAAGCCATCAGGTTGCAGGTCAAACCTACCAAAATTTTCCTATAAATAGAGGGCTAAGTTAGAATTGAAAATTACACCAGAAACAAGTTTTCTCTCTTTCTCTCTCTAGATTATTGAGTGTATTTTGTGAGTATTTAGATACTTTGAGAGTTTCTATTCATCAGAGCAAGTTTCTTTCAGCCTTATACCGGTATTCCGACCAGAAGTACTGATATTTTGAGGTAAGGGATATTATTTTCTTCTTAATGATATTATTTTCTTCAATATCATTATGCTGAAATATTGATATGAGTTTTTATCAAATTTGGAACTTTTTGTGTCGGGGGTTACTATTCACGTATACGGCACTATTCACGTATACGGCACTATTCACGAATACGGCACTATTCACCGAAAAATAAAATTTTTCCTTTTTGTCCAAGATGTCTATTATGGTTACTATCTTTGATTGTATCCATGTTTTGATCTTTATTTTTGAATTCTGCTTCACAATTGATTATTATGAAGTATTATTTATCTTGGATAAACTGTTATACGAATCCCTACTATTTGTCCTTCTGTCTCATTGGATTCGTTCTCTTTAAGATATTTTTCATCATCCTCAGTCCTAAATGATGATATTACTGAATATCTTTGGCCTGTAGTGCAAAGATGTATAATTACTTGATGAATATCTTTGGCCTGTAGTGCAAAGATGAACAGGTGTTGAGATGAACATGACCGACTGATGATACAAATGAATATCTTTGGCCTGTAGTGCAAAGATGAATATTTGGTTAAAGATGATTATTAATTGATGTTACAGGGATAAAATATTGATGATGGACTTTTAAATCTTAGAAGATAGTAGAATTCTTTCTCTACTTGACTCTTCTAATGGTTTGCTGTTTCCGCTGCAGTTGTTGATCTAAAACTTGTTGTCGATTATATTTTATCAGATTTTTCCCTGTTGAAGACTAACGATAATTTGTTGTATATTATCTTAGTCATAATATTCTTTATTGGGCTAGTTGAGCTCACCCTTTTCTTTTTTGTTCCATTTTTCTTCTCAGGAGGTGAGAACATAGCAGGATCTAGTCGGGGTATGGAGTGATGGTTCTAGAAAGATGTATTAGCAGTCCTCACTATTTCTGTAAAATAGTGTTTGAATAATTGTAATGAGGATTTATTTGAGTGTGGATATTGTCTAGACGACAATATTTGTATTTAAACTCACAGTATGTGTTGTCGTATTTTGCACGACAATTGTATTATTGAAGTTGTAGTTTGCTTTCTGTACCATGTATTTGGCGACTCAGAATAGGTTGGATGGAATGGATCTATTTTGGGGTCGTTACAGGTGGTATCAGAGCTTAGGGATATGATCTTTGGCGGAGATCGGGGAATATAACTAGGAGGGGAGAGATGAGTAAATCCTTCGCTAGTGTGTCCTACCTAAGCTTATTTCTGGGGGCGTCACAGTTGGTATCAGAGCTTAGGGATATGATCTTTGGCGGAGATCGGGGAATATAACTAGGAGGGGAGAGATGAGTAAATCCTTCGCTAGTGTGTCCTACCTAAGCTTATTTGTTGGTCAGTCATAATATTGGGATATTATGTGATATGTTAATTTGTTCAATTAACCCTTATTTTGAAGCTGTATTCTAGAATGATATCTGAAATACAGGAGATGAGCAATGGAGAAATCATGATGACAGGAAAGATGGAATCTGAAATGAAAGGAAGGTATTCTCAATTCTTTGAAATACCAGGTACGTAAATTTCGGGGACGAAATTTCATAAGGAGGGGAGATTGTAAGACCCCGAATTTTATGAAATAAAAGTATTCAATTTTTCTTATAATTACTATTCAGTAAATGGTTAAATTGATAAAAGTTTAAAGTTATGGGTGAAATATGAATTTTTTTTTAAAATAAGCAAGTGGTTATAAAATAATCATTGTTGTCGGGGAATATTCGTTTGGTCGTGGAATATTCTTTTTGTCGGAGAATATTCGTACGACGGCGCAGCTATTTGTGGGCCCCATAACGAATAACTGTCGGGTGAAGAAAATGACAAATTTGAGTTTTTACAAATAACGGCGTAGTTGTTACCGTTAACACTGTTGGAATACCCGGTGGTTAAAATACAGTAATACGCGTTATTGCACAGTAGCACACGGTATTACACAGTATTTTTAAAATTATTGATTCTTACGTAAGATGGCACTACTCAATAATTGTTATAGTAATTACTGTTCAATATTTTATTTTATTGATTCAATAATTGCTACGTTGAAATTTTATATTATTGTTGTTCAATAATTGTTGATGCACAGTATTTTCCTTTATCAGATCAATAATTCATATTATTTGAATAATATTATTAGATAACATTATTGGCAATGTCTAGAAAGTTCTGCCTAAGGAGAGGTTTGGTCATCTAATTGCGCGCCAGTAAGGAGAAATCCTTATTGGAAAGCCCCCTCTTTCCTGGGAACGGCCTGGTTGTCATAAATGTGATTCTGTAGTATTATTTGTGAATAATTAATTATTGATTCATATGATAAAGAAATATTTATGTGGATATAAATGAGGGATATATTTTTGTGGTTAAAAATGAAGGAGTTAATCTTGAGGTTTTTGTCAGTATTTTTGTCGGAATGGAGGTATTAAAAATCAGGGTTTTTGAGATAGTTTGCGGGGGTTATAATTTTTAATCCGACCGTTGGATCGTGGTAATTTTTGGATATGTTATACATATATAAGTTGAGTATATGTCCACAAATTTTGAACTGTTAAAAATGAACGTATGATTTATTACGAATTTTACAAGATGACTGGTTCAGAAATTATTGAATTTTTGGAGTTTATCATTTTGATGGAAAATTCTAGAATTGGTGGGCCCCACTTGTGGTTGGTGAAGAAATGTGCTGAATTATATTTCAAATGTGGTGGGTGGGAATAGTAGCAGGTAAAGCCATCAGGTTGCAGGTCAAACCTACCAAAATTTTCCTATAAATAGAGGGCTAAGTTAGAATTGAAAATTACACCAGAAACAAGTTTTCTCTCTTTCTCTCTCTAGATTATTGAGTGTATTTTGTGAGTATTTAGATACTTTGAGAGTTTCTATTCATCAGAGCAAGTTTCTTTCAGCCTTATACCGGTATTCCGACCAGAAGTACTGATATTTTGAGGTAAGGGATATTATTTTCTTCTTAATGATATTATTTTCTTCAATATCATTATGCTGAAATATTGATATGAGTTTTTATCAAATTTGGAACTTTTTGTGTCGGGGGTTACTATTCACGTATACGGCACTATTCACGTATACGGAGGCACTATTCACGAATACGGCACTATTCACCGAAAAATAAAATTTTTCCTTTTTGTCCAAGATGTCTATTATGGTTACTATCTTTGATTGTATCCATGTTTTGATCTTTATTTTTGAATTCTGCTTCACAATTGATTATTATGAAGTATTATTTATCTTGGATAAACTGTTATACGAATCCCTACTATTTGTCCTTCTGTCTCATTGGATTCGTTCTCTTTAAGATATTTTTCATCATCCTCAGTCCTAAATGATGATATTACTGAATATCTTTGGCCTGTAGTGCAAAGATGTATAATTACTTGATGAATATCTTTGGCCTGTAGTGCAAAGATGAACAGGTGTTGAGATGAACATGACCGACTGATGATACAAATGAATATCTTTGGCCTGTAGTGCAAAGATGAATATTTGGTTAAAGATGATTATTAATTGATGTTACAGGGATAAAATATTGATGATGGACTTTTAAATCTTAGAAGATAGTAGAATTCTTTCTCTACTTGACTCTTCTAATGGTTTGCTGTTTCCGCTGCAGTTGTTGATCTAAAACTTGTTGTCGATTATATTTTATCAGATTTTTCCCTGTTGAAGACTAACGATAATTTGTTGTATATTATCTTAGTCATAATATTCTTTATTGGGCTAGTTGAGCTCACCCTTTTCCTTTTTGTTCCATTTTTCTTCTCAGGAGGTGAGAACATAGCAGGATCTAGTCGGGGTATGGAGTGATGGTTCTAGAAAGATGTATTAGCAGTCCTCACTATTTCTGTAAAATAGTGTTTGAATAATTGTAATGAGGATTTATTTGAGTGTGGATATTGTCTAGACGACAATATTTGTATTTAAACTCACAGTATGTGTTGTCGTATTTTGCACGACAATTGTATTATTGAAGTTGTAGTTTGCTTTCTGTACCATGTATTTGGCGACTCAGAATGGGTGTTGTATACCTATTCTGGGGGCGTCATAAAAAATCCATCAACAATGTTTTATCCCTGTAACATCAATCAACAATTCTGGTCCACAATCACGTGTATAACTCATAATCGTAATTATAGTTCTAAATTCCTTTTCTCATCCAGGACAAAGATAATTTTTATCACCTGAAATATCAAACATCATGGTTATACCAAATCACAGTTCATATTCATAATCATACTAATAACTTCATCTTTGCACTACGGCCAAAGATATTCATTTGTATCACCAGATGGTCATGTTCATCTCAACATTTGTTCATCTTTGCACTACTGGCCAAAGATATTCAACAACATGTCATCTTTGCACTACGGGCCAAAGATATTCGTCAACAATTCATCTTTGCACTACAGGCCAAAGATATTCCTTAACAGTTCATATTTGCACTACGGCCAAATATATTAATCAACAGTTCATATTTGCACTACAGGCCAAATATATTAATATCTCAAAGAAATATATAATCATTTCAGAATTTATATAAACAATAATTATAACTATGTTGATCAATTCACCTTTGCACTTAAGCTAAAGATATTCACTTATAAATTCAATGGTCATGATCATACCAGTCAACAATTTAACTTTGCACTACTGGCTAAAGAGAACCCATAGTCATGATCATACCAGAAATTTACCCATCTTTACACTCAAGTCAAAAAGAAATATCGTCATTAGGGTTATAAAAATGTTATATATGATAATAAAATCAATATAATCAACATATAGATTTAATCTCAAGAGTAATATTCATAAACCAACTATAATTTGGTCAGAAAAAGAGAATAGTAACTCGTGAATAGGAACTCATAAATAGTAACTCATTGATAGTAACTCGTGACTCGACACAAAAAGATAGAAATTCCACAATAAAATACATACCAATATTTCGGTATAATGATATTGAAAGAATAATATTTCTTAAGCTTATAAACAATTTATTTTAATTGTTTATACTTTACTAAATAATGCATTTAATCATCCTAGAATGCCAAACTCATAAGATTTCATCACCAGTAACCAAAAACCCTCATCAAAAATCTGCATATACCTCATATAGGATTCTCAAGTCATAAAATTCTATTTTTTAATTTTCTTACTTCACAAAACATATTTAATTCATTTACTCATAACTAGACTATTTTCATGAAAAAATACCAAATCAGTTCTAAAAATATTTCTTTTCTGGGATTTAACATAATATAGTCCCATAGTGAACATATATTTTTCTCAGAATTTCTGAACCAGTCATCTCGTAAAATTCATAATAAATCATACGTTCATTTTTAACGGTTCAAAATTTGTGGGCATATACTCAACTTATATATGTATAACATATCCAAAAATTACCACGATCCAACGGTCGGATTAAAAATTATAACCCCCGCAAAATATCTCAAAAATCCTGATTTTTAATACCTCAATTCCGACAAAAATACGGATAAAAACCTCAACATTAACTCCTTCATTTTTAACCACAAAAATATATCCCTCGTTTATATCCACATAAAATAAATATTTCCTTATCATATGAATCAATAATTAATTATTCACAAATAATAGTACAAAATCATAATTATGACAATCAGGCCGTTCTCAGGAAAGAGGGGGCTTTCCAATAAGAATTTTTTCTTACTGGCGCGCAATTAGGTGACCAAACCTCTCTTTAGACAGAACTTTATAGACATTGTCAATAATGTTATCTAATAATATTATTCAAATAATATGAATTATTGATCTGATAATGGGAAATACTGTGCAGTGACAATTATTGAACAACAATAATATAAAATTTTAACGTAGCAATTATTGAATCAATAAAATAAAATATTGAACAGTAATTACTGTAATAATTATTGAGTAGTGCCTTCTTACGTAAGAATCAATAATTTCAAAAATACTGTGTAATACCGTGTTAACGGTAACAACTACGCAGTTATTTGTAAAAGTTCAAATTTGTCGTTTTCTTCATCCGACAGTTATTCGTTATGGGGCCCACAAATAGCTGCGCCGTCGTACGAATATTCCCCGACAGAAAGAATATTTCACGACCAAACGAATATTCCCCGACAACAATGATTATTTTATAACCACTTGCTTATTTTGAAAAAAAATTCACATATCACCCTTAACTTTAATATTTATCAATTTAACCATTTACTGAATAGTAATTATAAAAAAAATTGAATACTTTTATTTCATAAAATTCGGGGTCTTACACCCTACCCAACCCCCATTTACCCACCCAACACAACCCACCCCACCGACCCACCCACCGACCCACCCCACCCCCACACCCTACCCCTCACCCACCCACCAACCCACCTACCCACCCCACCAATCCACCTACCTACCCACCACACCCCACCTACTTACTTACCTACATACCCACCCAACCACCCACCCCCACCCCACCTACCTACTCACCCCCACTCCCACCCCCACTCCACCTACCTACCTACCCAACACTCCCTCAAAAAAAAATATTAAGCGAATATGTATACACCACTCATCCCACCCACCCTCACATCCTACCCCCCTACCCCACCCCCACCCCCACCCCCACCCACATCCACCCACGCCACCCCCACTTCAATCCAAAAAAAATAATATTATGTGATTACATATACATCCCTTATCCCCCCACTTCCACGCCCACCCACACCAAAAAAAATAATATTATGTGATTATGTATACACTCCTTACCCCCCACCCCACTCAAAAAAAATAATATGTATACACCATCCACCCCACTCCACTTCACTCCACCCCACCCATATTAAAAGTTCATTTAAAAGTTATGTTTAAAAATCAAAATATTTTAAAAATTGTTAATATGGTTTTGAACCATAACCATATGGTTCCAACCCATATTAAAAATGGTTAATATTGTTTTAGTACTTAAATGAAATCATACCCATATTTTAAAAATCAAAACCAACCCATAACCATATTTTGTCAGGCCTAATATATATATATATATAATCAGTTTATTTTTTCAAAACTTAAATAAACTCCTCGATCTCATGATTGGCTCGCTCATTCACCTTCTCTTCATTTTTCACTTGAGGTACGTACGTACGTGTCCTCTTCTCCAATCTTCGCGCATCTCCCCTCCCTATCTCTCACACATCATGTGCACTTTTTTATAATTATTTTGTTAATGCACTTATTTTATAATTGTTTTATACTCCTTCCGTCCCTATTTAAATGACGTTTTAGATATGGGCACAAGAATTAAGATAATGATTGGAAAGCATTAAATATAGTATTCAATTGTCTATAATATCCTTAAATCATTAATTTATCATAGCACAAGAGTTTAAAGTACCAAAAAAATAGGTAGAGTAATAAGGGGTAATTTTAAAAAAATTATCATTAATTCACCTAGATTTAAACAAACGTTAATTAATTAGAGACAAATAAAAAATTATAAAACGTCATTTAAATAGGGACAAAGGGAGTAATAGTGTAAAGAACCCCAATAAAAATATAGAGGCCCAACTTTGTTGCCAGAAAGAGAAATTTGGATTCCTCGTACTCACACAGCACAACCAGATTAAGCCCAAATCAAGTCATACAGAGGACAATAAATGAGGATGATGTATGGTTGTCCAAATTTCTCTTTAACGGGATGCAATTTTGATAGAAGCTATGAATACGCAATGTCTCACTTTTTCTAATGATGTATAGTTGTATACGCATTGTCTCGCGGATGATGTATGGTTGTATACGCGTTGTCTCACTTTTTCTGAATTTTTTTCCCTCAATGCCACATAAATATATCTTTCTTCTTATTTATCCTATATGTCTTGTTTTTGTTTTTTCATGAAATTTATTTTTTATTTTTCACACATCCACATGGATAATAAATAGACGTTTGTTTGATAAAGTTAATAGAATGACTCAATTCAAAAAAATTTAATTAGTTTAGTTGCACAATTACATAAATTAAAAGTTAAGTGAGCTATTGCACAAAATAGATAAAGTTGAATAGATAAATGATAGTTTTGCCAAAAAATTATATAATGATTTTAATCATCATGATACATTTTATACCACAAATTTATAAGTAATAAATACTTTGGTAATTAAAAGTTTAATGGATAAATGATAATTTTGCCAAAAAAATAAATAATGATTTTAATCATCATGATACATTTTTTACCACAAATTTATAAGTAATAAATACATTGGTAATTAAAAGTTTAATGGATAAATGATAGTTTTGCCAAAAAAATAAATAATGATTTCAATCATCATGATACATTTTATACCACAAATTTATAAGTAATAAATACATTGGTAGTTAAAAGTTGAATACAAAAATATAATATAAAATGACATGGATGATAATTTTTTGTCACAACTATTGGATCCACTCATATATAATGAAGTATCACTAATTATAAATTAACACATCATTTTCTATTCATTTACTTTAAAATTATATTTCATCACCATAACATTACTCCACCGCAATCTAAATGAAATATAATATTTATTGTGATTATTAGTTATTAAAAATTACTATGTATTGTGCACATGCAACGAAGTAAAGTATATAGAGAGGTAATGTTAAGGAATTAAATTTATATATATTGTCCGGTATATATAAAAATAGTGTTAGGACCTTATTAATACTAGTCTATGGGGGCACATACTATATATATATATATATATATATATATATATATATATATATATGTAATTAAAAAATATAGATGAAAAAAGATGGGAGAAAAAATAGGAATGATAAATAAGAGAGAAAATAGAGTAGTTATTGATTGATATATCGTGGCATAGCCTCAAGAAATAGCCACATCATGAGCTCCCTCTCTCTTTTTTAAGAGTGAGCACGGTACGGTTTGATGCGGTTTGAAAAATTCAAAACTGCACACGAAATCGCTTGTGATTGGTGCGGTACGGTTTTAAAGTGTGCGGTGCGATTTTAATTGGTGCGATTTCGGTTCTAAAACCAATTGAAACAATAAAAAAGTCTAAGCCTTCAATAAAATTTAACATAGAACTTACATCGAATAATTAACTTAGTAACAGAGTTGGTAATGAGAATAATATCAAGCATAGAACTAATGTTCCTTCTGCCAAACATGTCAAATTCACTTATCAAATCATAGAACAGTGAGACACGTAAAATAGTTTTAGTTTATAATAAAGGAATGATGCTTTAAAACTAAAACATACACTATATAAAACAACATAGATTATATATTCGATAACAAGCAAGAAGGTTTATCTAGTTTCCCAAAAATTAAAAGTATATACTGGGGATAGAATGAAATTCTATCTTATATATTGCAGGGAGGACTTAAAGAATATAATCCTAACTATACATAATTTGAAAAATAATCTATTAGACTATTACTATTATAATATTTACCTTAACCAATGCATCAAGTGCTCGAACTAACGAATTTGGCCACTCAGCTATAAGCCCCTCCAATAACGCATCAAATAAATTCGAAATTCTAAAACTCAATTGCTTAATTTTTGACTCTATAACCTCTAACAATCTTCTTTCAATTGGTGAAAAAATGATAATGTAAGACTGGGGTTTTCTCTGAGCTTGTTCAAGTGAAAAGTAACTTTAGAATTTACTAGAGATAATACATACATACACACACATGGTACGATTTTGGTTTTATGCGTGCGGTTTTGACTAGTAACCAAACCGGAACCGTAAATTTGGTTATTCAATCCATCTAAAATTGCCACATACGCCGGAACCGTTGGTGCGGTTTTAATTAGTGCGGTTCGTGCGATTTTTAGTGCGATTTCGATTCTAATTTGATTACTTGTTCAACCCTACTCTTTTTATACTAATATACTAGCTCCCGCCGCACACATTGAATAATATTGTGTTCGTAAATATATGTATTATAAAAGAATCACCAAGTCATTAAACAAATCTGTTCATTTTTTATTAACCGTATTTAAAGTAGAAATTGGACAAGTTTCTTTAAGCATTTCTTTTTATTTTATCCCCTTTCCTTTTATTTATTTTTTATTTTAAAAATCACAAACACGGTGTAAATGATGTTTGCTTTCATTGTTTTACTTTCAAGTGGACAAGGACCAACGAAAAAAGAAGAAAAAATTAAATGGACATGCAAAATGATAAAAAACCTATTATTAACTCCAGGGATTACACAAAGTAACATAATAATACAACATATTAAGTAAAAGATACATCGTAAGAGTTAAACCATTTTGTATCTTAATTATGTAAGGGAGGGATTATGAGCAGAACTCTGTATTGTATATAGCTCAAGTTCCAAGATATAGTACATGGCTATAGAATAATATGCTGGAATGGAATGGTAGAGGACGGTGTAATTGAGATTTTCTACAAGCAAACTTGTGCGGGCATGCAAATAACACTTGCATTGCTTAAAATGTTCAAGTCATAGTCACGAGCATCGTATGGCTAAGTAGCGCTCATAAACAAGATTGACTTTCATTACCAATTTATAGGCGTAACTTGATGTTATCCGACCACTTCATGATGTCTGAATAAATTTGATCTCCTCCCAACTCTTCTCCTGTAGCCCCAGCTGCAACTCGTAAGATATCTTCAATCAAGGCAAAGTTTCCCATTATATCCACATGGGCGCCACTTTGAGTTCCGCGACCCTCCAAAAGATTAGCTGGGGGAGCATGATCATACTCCCTAATGTAAGTTTTAATCCCAAAAGGATTGAATCTGCTTTTCCCACGCCACCCTTTCGCACACATGAATCCTGCACTTAAAGTTGGCACAGTTTCATCCCCGTCTACAGTAAAAACACCATCAGTCAAACAGCTATCTTCATCTTCGCCATCTGCCGAAGTATCTATCTGTAATGGAATGTAACATTCTGCCGAATGAGTGAGCCTGTAAACATATGCTCTTTCAGTTGGGATGCCAACTCCATACATTGAAAAGATTTCCATATCAGGAGCATTTGGTAACCTGAAGGGAAAAAACGAACCAAAGCAAGTATAAGCAACAATGGTTGCCAGGTTATGTGATATATTAGTTTAATTATCAATGAAGTTGGATCAATTCTAAGCTAAAACTCTAGTCATATCATATCTCCCGAACTAATTTAATAACTATGACCAGTAAAGAATCTTAAAAAAATTCAATCCAACTAAAATAGCAGGGACGAAATAAATAACAAAATATAAGACAAAATATTGGTATATAGGAAATGGTGACAGGACTAATGGTATGCATAAAACTAATAATACTGGATGTAGCAGTTATCAATTAATTGTATTGAATAAACAAGGCATGTATGGCCAATCTGTTTTCATAAGAATATATCCCACGGTAAACAGGAGGAATTGGGAAAAGCGAAAAACTAAAACAAATAGAGGGGATTTCTTCATTATAAATCAAAAAAGTTTGCAACAAAAATATGTCACTCTACAACTGTAGTAAATGCAAACTAATTTGGCAATATACAAATTATTAAGTTAAATGGAAATCTACAACTGAAATAACAGTTGAACATAAACTTTAAAGCATTTGAAGTGAGCAAGGCTTTATGCGCGAAATAGCTGAGCTACTAGTTATCAGCCACCTTCTAGAATAACAATTATAGATGATTAATCAAAATTGAAAAGTGTTGTAATAACTAGAGTTCTTACTTTGTTTCCAATGGGTTGGACCAATATTTGTAATGTTTGTATTTTGGGTCATCCAAATTCTCAGCTATCCCATATGCAAAATGAGCACTACCACGTGCCATCATTTTTGGAGCAACGAATTGAAGCAATTCCAATATTTCCCCAGCTGTATAAACTTTGTATTCTGCAACAGCCTTGATACCGCCAAATCCCATGTCATGGTACTCTGTCCACACATCCTGACAGGTACTATTTGCAACATTGTTACCCTTGACAGCATCCTGTGCATTAACAATCAGTTAAGCAAATAATGTTGGATCCACTGACACGACTTGAATATACATGCTTCCAGCTTCCTTATAAGATACAGTGAATAAACCACCACAGAAAGTGAACCAACTGATAAACTGTTGCAATTCATTCACAAGCACAAGATGGTTGAGAAAAAATATCATATGTAGGAATATTGCAATTTACAGCGAGCATGTGTATGGAAAGTAGAAGGGTTCTTCAATCATCCTTTTGAAAAGGCTGGGAAATAAATATATCTAACACCATGGTAATAGAGGAAATAAGGAAAAAACATATAATTCTACTTTTCCCTTCTCCCTCTCTTCCTCCCCCACCCCAGGTTTGGGGAAGGTACAATTACTGGGCTTCAAAGAGGTTGGATTAGTTTGGTCCGGTTCATGGAGGTCTGACTAGAAGTGCTTTATTCAGTAGAGTTAACCAACGTTCGAAAAAGCTAAAAGCAGTACGAGGAGTTTTTCTCCGGACGAGGCGAGGCGAGGCGTAAGCTTCGAGGCAGAGCGAGGCGGAAGCCTCTATTTAAAGACGAAAAAGTCTCCAAAAAATTATAAGAAAATGCTAATAAAAACTGAATATAAATTTATGTTTGATTGTGATTCAGGGACTGAAAGACAGTGGAATCGGTTCACAGGGCATCACCAACAACATTAACACGATGACCAAGATCAATACCACTGTTATAAACTTGTCAATCCTAAGTCCTAACTAATTATTTTGGTGACATTAGCAATTCATGAACACAAATAATGATATTATTATTGACAGTCTAAAAAACCAAATGAAATTATCATATGTTATCTTTGTTCAAAAAGAAATTAATGAAAACACAAACATAGCAATACATCAATATTCTCTCAAGTACACATCAAAAACTGTTTGGTAAAATCAATACAAGCAGGCAAGCACTATTGTGATACACTGTAGTCACTACATTCAGAAATCAAAACAGAAGAAAACAAATCAGAAGAAAACAGAAAAGAAAAAAGAAAACAGAGACAATAAAAGAAAAAAAATACAGAGACGCCATAAAAGAAAAAGGAAACAGAGACGCCAGGAAGAAGAAGAAGAAGAAGAAAACAGAGACGTTAGTAGCCAGAGGAAGAAAAGAAAAAAAAACAAAGACGCCAGGAGAGGAAGAAAAGAAGAAGAAAATAGAGACTGAAGGAAGAAGAAGAAGGTCACGGTCGACAGTCAGAAGACGGAGAAGTAGAAGGAGAAGGAGAAGTAGAAGGACAAGGAGAAGTAGAAGAAGAAGATACCTGGTGAAAGTCTTCAGTCGCGAAGAGGAGAAAGAAGCAGCCGCGATTCGCTTCGGTAATGGTAAGTCTGAATAGTAAGCCAAGTAGAAGGTGCACGCTTCGCGACGCCTTGAGGCGCAACGCCACGAGGCGTAAGCTTTAACAGAAAAAGGCGTAAGCCTCTCCAATTTCAGAATAAGCGCCGCCTCACAATCTCTTTCTTCCGCCTCGCTACGAGGCTCGTCTCGAGGCGCACGCCTCGAGCGCTATTTCAAACAGTGGAGTTAACCATGACTAACATGTGATATTCTTTTTTATAAATTAATGAACATGACTAGATTCCCATTTTCTAATCATTCCCCCCTGGGGAATTCCCTATTTTTTTTCTTAACTTCTACGAGAAGTGTTTTACAAAAACCCTTTTAAGAACTCGTTGAGGAAGCAAATGAAACATGTCATCCCCCTCTCCTCCCCAACACACAATAGGCAGAAAGGAGTTTGCGTGTTCAAAAATTATGGAAATGAGAACTAACTAAATAACTATTGTTATCTGTAACTCAATAAATAGTGTCATAAAATCACTTGGCTAGGCTACATCAATCAAGTGTTGGTATTCAACTCTGTCAACTTCCATGTCTTCTGTTGCAATAGACGTAATCATATATTTCTTTGGCAGCTCCATCACAAAACTGCTATTTTAATCTATGAACATGGAATCCAACTCAAAACAAATTGACAAGAGTGGAGTAGTGATGCAGAACGAAAGAGGGAAATCAAGAATTTTTTAAATTAATTTTGAATGGTTCTTTAGATAAATATTTGATTATTAATGTAATTATTTATTGAATATATTAATTTGAGATTAAAGCTTTGTGCTTTTGTGTGTGCTTTTGTGTGTGCTTCTTGTGGGGATAAGTATTTTTATTCCTTCCATTTTGTCCTACATCAAGTAGCCACTGAGGTAATATTTAAGACATTCAAGCTTTACTTGTCCGACGTGGGACTTTATATTATCAACACGAACACGTAGGGGTGGACATAATTTTCGAACCAGTTCGAACCAGCCTGTTCGGGAACGGTACACGGAACAGGTATATATCGGATAGGATCGGGACCAGGATCGGGAAATGGTTTGGCTCGTTCGGTATATACCGAACCGAACCAATTGTAACGGTTAAATACATATTGCTCCATTCTTCACAATCCGAAAAACAAAAATTGCTCAGCCTCCACCTTCTTTTGCCCTGCCTAAGCTAATAATACTATCTTTATCTCTATATATGATTGTGAAGTCGTCGCCCTCCATGCAATATTCTTTTCCTCATCATTCTAAGGTAAACACAACAATTAATTCCTTTGATTTTGTTAAATCTATGAATCTAACGTTATATTTTACGGCTATTTTTCCTCTTAATTTTTGATATTATCTCAATCCATTCGATTAAATATTGCTCTGCTTTTGTTAGTTGATTTTATCTTTCTTTACTAATTAATTAGTTTGATTTGGTTATATTAAATAGTAACATGCTTGCTGTTGTTTAATTGATGAGGGTTTTTTTTCTTCTTATTTATGAATCTAATTAAGAATTGCTATATATATACGTATATATATATATGTATATATATATATTTTTTCTGTCCTCTTCCCAGCAAATAAGCATCGAACTCTTCTTTCTTGGGTTGCGAAACAAACTCCAAACTTCACTGGGTAAGCTCGTACGAACCAAATTGTTCATCTCCTGATATTTTCTACTACCAATATCATAGTTTTTGTATTCCTCAAAAACTTTACTTTGAATTGCATTTGAGGTGTTTGTAAATTTGTCTCATACGGGTAGTGGTGGACTGCTGGTAATAGTGCTCCCTGCCTTGTTCCTTGGATGTGCTTCTTGTAATTTATGATTTGTAGAAACTTTTCATGGAATCATGGCGGAGAAAACAACCAATACAAAATGAGATAAAAGTCGACACCGAACTGGCTAACCGGTTCGGTATACCGGTTCAACCGCAATCGATACTAGTATCGGTACCCAATTTTGGGTAGATTCGGTAACCGATTCGGTCCGGTCCGGTCCAGTCCGGTACGGGCTGGTTAATTACCGATGCCCAATACTATCAACATAAATAATAGCCGAAACCCAATCATCTAAGCATATATATTTCAAATGCCAGTTGACATGTTGCTTTGACTCAAGTTTTGATTTCCTGGAGCAGCCACATGGGTCCAACAGAGTTAGAGATTATTTCTACAACTAAGCACCCCCCTCTCTAGCACACGAGGTTGGAGGGATCAAGCATGAGTAGGGATGGCTTTTCTATTTTCTTTTTCAATGGATGTGTCCTTACTTTAACACTCTTGTCCAGCTCTTTTTCAACAACTTAAAGTTCGAAGCAGTAAATTTCTTGTTTTTTGATAGAAGTTTAAAGTAAACCTTAAGGTTTTCTTCTTTCTTCTAATATTGTAAGACTTGAATTATTTATACTCTTCGCCATGTGATACTGAGGATTTCAGCTGTAGGAATAATTTTTCAAATGCTACATTTGAAAACCTCTATTATATACGCATGATGAGTGTTATAATAAAAACAACTGAGATGGATTTAGAAAAAATTATCGCAGATAAACAAAGACCACTAGTAAAAAACATCTAAGCCAACTGACAGAAAATCTTACCCTAAAGTCAATCCTCTCAAGCTCCGAAGAAGTAGCCTCAGCCACATCTTTCCCAAATGATATAATCCTTCCAAAATTAGCATGTTTTGCTTTAGAGACCAGACTTCCAGTCTCATTTTGGCTTGAAACTTGCGTATTGTTATTGTTCCTCTGATTTCTTTTGGCATGAGAATAGCCTTCCTCAGGAGACCAGTCAATACCACCCCAAATGGTGTCTCCACCTTTTGGTATCATTGACATAGTCGAATCCCAAGTGCGGGTCATCTTCATCATGTGCTGTAACATCATTTGAAGGCGAAATAGATCCTTATCCAAAACCCCTGGTGCAATAGCTCTGCATTTTAGGTGAAATTTTACTACTCATTACATGCAAGATCAATGTACAAGTACAGATGATAGAACAAAGTGTGAGGTTTATCTAACTTACTATTGACATTGACTAAATTCTGAGTAGGGAATGCCTATTCGAAGAATTATAAGCATAGGCAAGAGTAAACTACTCCCATCATAACACGGAATATGTCCTCGTCAATGTGAAAACAGTTGCAACAAATTTTGGGGAGAGTAAAGTGAAAAAACTAAAATGAAAATATTAAGACAGAAGTCCGATAGAGGTATTTTCTAACTTCAAATTAACATGCTTTTCTCTCGCATTTAAATCAAATATTGACTTCAAAAAGATCAAAAATGTTTTCCCTTAGAGGCTTATCTGGAACCATAAAAGCCATGCTATTTATGCAAAAGAACGTCTTTCAGTTAGCTGATGTTTAGCACTAGAAAAAAGTAAGAACATCCCCATGAGCAGCTTTTCTTTACTCATCCACACAGAGCAAATAATTACTCCCTTCGTCTCTTTTTAAATGACATTTTAGAAGGAGACACATAGATTAAGAAATGGAATTAATACTTTGTCTAATTGATTAAATTGGATATAAAATATCAACATTATCCTTCTACAAGTCATTGGAAAGATGAGAGAAAACATGGAAGGTTATTTCATTGGAGTAAATTAGTTGAAGAGATGTGAGAGAAACAAATTTGTGTTTAATGTTAAGGATAATATGGGAAACAAAGTAAATAATCCTTATTTGAAATCTACAAAAAAGGTACCCATTTTTTTCTCCAAGATACGGTTAAAATGGAACAGAGGGAGTACCAGCTTATCATTGTCGTTTCTCTTCTTTATCAGGGAAAAAACAAACTTCTTAGCGATGCAAGCTTTTGCAAACATGATACCAAAATTAGATATTTGAACTATCTGGCATGCCTATCAGGGTGACAAGATATTTTCTCCAAATTTCACAATAGAAACAGTGACTGAAGCAAGCTTCCAGCAGCCAGTCCAGTTTATTTCTGAGATTTAGAAAGTATTAAAAACCAAAAATCATAAAAACTCTTGTCCTCCCATTTTGTAAAGATTATTTCTCTGGGAAACCTTATTTCTTACTAGGCTCTTATAATGTCTACCTTTGATTTTTCTATGATAGAACAACAAAGAGTAAGGCATTATTTTTTTTTAAGAAAGAGAGTTGGAGGGAAAAACCTGGCAACTGCAATATCTCTGGCTTCAGCAGATAAAAGCCCAGGGACAGCTTTTGGAACACCTAAAAATGGTCCACCAATATTCATTACAGCCTTTATATGCTTAGCACACCAGTCTGATCCTCCACCACCGCCCATTGGAGCTGGTGCTTCCACCCATTTCATGAAATGCAAGAAGTACAAAACACCCATTGAATGTGGGATAATAACCGCCTTCTTGCCACCACTTGTAGCAACCATCAGTTCGATATTACTTTTTATCCGACTTAGTGTTTGGTCCCTTACCTGAAAATAGTGTTCAGCATCAAAGATCAAATCAATGGAAGAACTCAAACTGAATCTAATCTAAATAAAGTTGCCTTTTATGTGAGAATCCATGCTTGCATTATGACACCAAATAAAAAGCCAAAACAATACCTCCGTGTTTTGAAATGAAAGTCTCCAATCATAAGAAGCCATGTACATGTTTTTCTCCTCATACCCAATTCGAGCCAAATTAGCAATCATAACAGCCCAAACAAAATATCCAGCAGCAAAGTAGTCTGCAGCCACAAGTCCGGTGACAGGCCTGACCCTTATACCGATAGGATCCATCCCAGTGTCATTGTCCAAGGACATATGCTCCACCCAACATAAAGGCCTGCAGAATATGCATTTATAAGATCCAGTTAATTATTCCCCCCACAAGCAAACCTTAAATAGAAAAATGAGCCTGCGAACCCCGAAAGTACAAATAAACCAAATGTCAAAGTTTTAAGGGTTAACACCTCCACTCGTCCTCGAACTTATTGTCAAATTTACATTTGGTCCCTAAACAATTTTTCCCGCGCGTTTGGTCAACGAACTTTTTAAATATGTTAATCTTAGAAAACTCCTCTAATTTAAACGGAAGCCCTAATTTGTTAACGAAATTCACACGAGTGGGAATAACCCAAGTATATTTTGAGGGGTAAATTCATCTCTCCACTTTCCATAATGTCTCCACCTTCATCTCCTTCCTCAAAATCATCACTGCTTTCCCCCAAACCCCAACACTCAAAAAATATTCCCAGCCTATATGGTACCTTCAACAACAGTGATTACTACTCCTGAAACAGCATAATTTAAAATTTAAATTAAAGCACCAAATGGAATTAAGACAAGGAACATTCTGAGAAATAAATACAGAACATCGAGAACAATTAGATATTCCTAAATTCAAGAATAAATCTAAGACCTTAAAAGCCACGCCTGAAGACATAAGAAAGACCAAATGGAGTGTGAATTCTAGAGTGGTAAAAAGTAATTCAATGCATCAAATTGGTTTGAAAATGAAGAAGCAATGACAGAACCAAAGTACGGTTCTAGGAAGTTCCTATGGAGATAAGTGTGCCAATTCAGAAACTCAAAAACAGCAAATTGATAAAAGAGCAATTGAAAATAGATAGAACAAAATGCGAGAACCTAAATAAAATAATAGAATGAGAAGATATATTAAACTCTATAACCTTAAATACAGGTACAAGATGATCCATAATTTACAATTAAAATTATAAAAAAAAAAAATCAAAAGCAAATATGAACAATTAAAACTGAAACCTAAAAAGAAATGGAGAAGTAGTTTCAGAAAGTGCGATATATAGAAAAGGTACTAGCTCGACCATCTTGATGAGACCTTTAAGTCAGTTCTTGATAATGATGGTGAAACTGACTCCGATCGGCCCAGGGGAAACTAGTTGACGGTTCAAGCAAGTGTCTAAACATCCACCGCAAATGCCTTGTGCGGCGTCTCCACCATCAGCTTCTCGCACAAGTGAGATCCTATAAAACCTCTGGCACCCATGGGCCTAGTGTAATTAAGAGTAATTTGATAGGGAATATGTGAAATGTCTATTATACCCCTATTTAGTTATCTTTAGTAAACGTGCCATTAATAAAATTGAAAATTCCATCTAAAGTTGAGTAATTTTACTAAGATTAAAAGAATTAAATAGTTCAGAGACCAAACATGCGGGAAAAAATGTTTCGGGACCAAACGTGAATTGACAATAAGTTTGGGGACCACCGAAGGGGTATGTCAAGTGTTAATTATGTGGATAGGGCAAGAGTTCAAGACATAAATTTTATAAAAGAGATTTGGTTAAATCACCAAAAATGATATACAAGAGGTTATATGACTCTCTTTCCCCTTTTACTGGACAAAAAGAGGTTAATACTACCAACGTGGATCCTCTTATGCTGGTGAGGACATCTTTGGGGAAGTCTTTAAAGTGTTATAATTTGCTCATTGATACTCTAAGCCTCTGTTGTTAGCCAGCCAAGCAACATCTGCCACCTTCTCATGGCAACCCGCAATTCATATGCAACTGTGCAAGCTTCACCATTGAGCTTGTTAGGTAAGAAAAGCTTGTCAAAAGTATAGGTAGTTAAGAAAAGCTTGTCCCGACTATAGGATAGTAAATTTGCTCGTGCCTCTTGCGTATGAACTTCCAGATTTAATACAAGCCTAGATAGGTAGATTTTAATTGTTTATTCCTTTGATAGGTGAGAAGGGTTCATTTATATGATCAGAAAGTGCACATAAAACACCTTGAATCCTACTAGTTGGATACTCTGCTAAGCTTTTATACCCGAAATACCAACACCTTCATGTAAATATCTCCACTACCCATACAAAACAAAAAAATAATCCATATCTAAAAGAAAAAACAGTTCCCACAATGGAAACATTACTCATTTTCTCTTTCCTCTTGCTAGAAGCTACTCCAATATAGGTAACTAAAGCACAATTCTTTTCCATCCTCTGTTGTGCACATCAAGAAAAAGATAGAAACGTTTTCCCATCTCATTAAATGGATGCTTATTTGTTACCATTTGCATGCGAGCAACAAAAAAACAGAAAAATCAGAACTCAGTGCCAATTTTTACCAGATTTATAGACGTTACCAAAATCTGAAGTTTTATTACCATCCTAAGTAGAATGCAACATTTAAAAATGTACCTACAATAAGTAGTGAATCTAACCCAATTTTATCACATACCTCAAAAAACTTTAAGTACCAGGTTTCATTTTTGAAACCTCACTAATACAAAGAAAGAAAGAAAAAGTGTTTCAAGTCTATATGCAAAAATTGATCACCTCTCATGAACAATTTAAAGTTAATCTCCAAGTCCCGCAACATTCATTAAAGTATAATTTTTAGAATTTCACATTATTGACAACTGTGATAAACAAATTTCTAACCTCAAATTTAGACATTAAAAAAAGAAATTGATATTTTTCCAAGCAAAAATAATAATTCCATAAGATCCCTCCCACGTTAATAGTAAATGGTCAAACACTTTGTTACCTCTTGTACACTTCTCCGAAAGTGCCGCCCCAAAGCCGCTTCCGGAACAATCCATCAGCGCATTCGTGGCCTTCCCAGAGCTCAAGCCCGCCGGTAACAATTCCAGGCACAAACACGACCGGATGCTTTGCCGTTAATCCTTCTTTCTGCAGTTTAACCCCGGGAGGGTCCTGTAACGGCCCTGTAATTGCTTCCGTAACGAACTGCGGAAAGGACGCCGGCATCGCATTGTATAAGAAGAGCAAAAGCCACCAAACAGTGCATATACAGCCTATGAACCAGCAGCAACTATCGACACACGACCACTTGTTCTTCTTATCTTTGGCAGCTTGCTTAACATTCGTCTTCTTTTTGTCATGTTCTCCGTCGGATGGATTTGCATATGAATTATCAGGTGTTTTTTTCCTTCTAATCAGTGCCATTAAAGTTATCTGACGTGTGTATTATGTTAGGGTTTTGATGAAATCTGACGTGTGTATTATGTTAGGGTTTTGATGAAACCCTAGACAGCGGACACGATGACAGGGCGACCGGAGACAGGTGGAGCGGCTAAATGTGGCGTAGACATGGAAGTTAATTCTCATCAGAACGGTGTGCACAGCTGACTGTTCAGGGTGGGCCCCTACCTATCCAAAACTGGATTCGAATCATCTAGACTAGCCACACATGTGCACTCGGTTATCTATGTAAATATTCAATAATAATAAATGAAAAAAAAAACATTCTCTTAATTTCCTAAGATAATATTTGAGCTTTTAAAATTATTTCAAGAGTTTTATAAATATAAAATAATATAATTTATTTAATTATATACAATACAATAATACATATTTTAAACAATTAAAAAGGTATGAATACTTTTAAAGTATATTATTTTAGAATTTTTTAGAATTTTATTTATTTTAAATTTAAAAATATATAGATTAATTTTTTAAATAATAATAATACTTTTTTTATAATTTAAAACGAATGAAGAAAATAAATTTTCAAAATAATAATAATAATTTTTTATAATTAATCTGAGTTTAATGATTATAATCAACTATTATTATATGCGTCATTTTATATTCTATTTTTATTTTCAATCTTTAGTCACCATTTACTACTGGGAAGGGTAAAAAAAAACATTAAAACTAAGGTCTGATTTTTAATTCGTAACGTATTATGATTTCATTAATTAATTATTTAGACTGTTTCAAAATAAAATATATATTTAACTTGTTTTTCAAAAGTTATTATTTTTTTCATTTTCGATGGCTAACTTCTTTTATTATATTTTTCGAGTACAATTTTATATTTTTTTGGGGATCCTCTGTGCTGATTCTTCATATACTCTGGCAAATCGACTCGCTGTCGCCAATCAGATCGTACCTGTTTATCGTCAGGGTTTCGAAGAGCTTTCGCTTTGATAGGATCTGGATAGACTTTGGGGTGTAGACTCCCGACATGTGTGCTGACCCAGGGAGACCTCTTTTTATCTTTCCAATTCAGCAAATAACGAATCCTATTCTTTTTGCTAGAGGCGTAACGTCTCCAATGCCTTATTCGCCTATTTATTTATTTTTTTCATCCATATTAACACCCGTTTGTCTTGTCTCTCTTATTCTTAATTTCACTTCTGACGAATGTGTGTTCAAGACCGACTAGTAAAAAATAACTGTCGTCAAATCGGTGCCGACTAAGCTTTTATAGGGACCATAATAAGGTTGTTGGGCTCGAGTTTATCTTTAACGAATTTACGAACTTGTACTAGCTCAAATGTTAAAGTCAATATATGTCTGATCGCCGAATCATCAAACAACAAATTTAAACCTACATAATGAGCAAACAATCACACCCAAAAGCTTGACGACGGGGGTCGCCGATGAATAACTTAGATGTGAGAATAATTACATGCCATAAATGTTAACAATGGATGTATGTAATTGTTATAGTACATAAAAATAGAATAGATAATGTGTCAATGTGTACTTTCAACTTGAATCATGATTGTATTTTGTGACGCCCCCAAAATTTGGTAAATATCACCCATCTTGGGTCGCCAGATACATGGTACAGAAATCAAATACAACTGTCGTGTACAATACGACAAAACATAAACTGTGAGTTTGAATACAAATATTATCTTCTAGAGAGTATTCATACTTAAAAGGAGTCCTCATTACATTTATTAACACACTATTACATAGAATAGTGAGGACTACTAACTAATACTATCATTCGGACCATCACTCCGTTCCCCGACTTGCCCCAGCTACGTTATCATTTCCTGAAGAGAACAGTGAAAGAAAGGGTGAGCTAAACTAGCCCAGTAAGAAATATTATGACTAAGATAATGCAGAATAAATTATCATTAGTCTTCAACAATGTTAAACTGATAAAATATAATAGACATCAAGTTTAACTACAGCGGAACAAGCAATCCATTAAAAGAGTCAAGTAGAAAATAAACTCTACTATCTTTTATGATTTAAAAAGTTTTTCATCACTTTTATCGCTGAGACTCAGCCTAATAAATAATTCACATTGTGACGCCCCCAAAATTAGGTATACATCACCCATCTTGGGTCGTCAGATACATAGTACAGAATACAAATACAACTGATTAATACATCTGTCGTGTACAATACGACAAAACATAAACTGTGAGTTTGAATACAAATATTATCTTCTAGAGAGTATTCATACTCAAAAGGAGTCCTCATTACATTTATTAACACACCATTACATAGAATAGTGAGGACTACTAACTAATACTATCATTCGGACCATCACTCCGTACCCCGACTTGTCCCAGCTACGTTCTCATTTCCTGAAGAGAACAGTGAAAGAAAGGGTGAGCTCAACTAGCCCAGTAAGAAATATTATGACTAAGATAATGCAGAATAAATTATCATTAGCCTTCAACAATGTTAAACTGATAAAATATAATAGACATCAAGTTTAACTGCAGCGGAACAAGCAATCCATTAAAAGAGTCAAGTAGAAAATAAACTCTACTATCTTTTATGATTTAAAAGGTTTTTCAACACTGCGATCGCTGAGACTCAGCTTAATAAAATAATCCACATCATCGAATCACCCCTGCACTACGGCCAAGGATATTCGTGTATTCATTAATGGTCATGATCATGCCAACAACTGTCCATCAATGCACTACGGGCCAATGAGGACTTTTACCACATCATTTGTAACATTACGGTCATGATTATACCGAATAATCCCTGGTCATAATCATACCAAGTCCATCTATGCACTACAGGCCACAGATGACTTTCAACATTTTATAAACATGAGGATGATGACAATGATATAAGAATTCAATAAAACAAGTTCAAGAATTAATTTATCCAGGAATTAACAACGTCCAAATTGTCAACATGATACTGCATTGTGGAGTAAAATTCAAGAATGCTTAGAAGAATATTTTCTTGAAAAGATACTGGATGAAACGCAACTATCAAGGATATTCCACAAATTTCATGGAGTATAGAAGTCAAAACTTAACCAACTGAGTACAATAAAGAATGGAATAACAAAAGAAATCACCATGCATGCGATAGACCGCACAGACAGGTTATTCCAATAGAATAATAAATAATGGAACCAGGTCCGGCGTAAACGCACAGACAGGATATTCCGACAGAATAATAAATAATGGAACCAGGTCCGGTGTAAAACACACAGACAGGATATTCCAACAGAATAATAATAAAACGGAACCAGGTCCGGTGTAAAGCACACAGACAGGATATTCCAACAGAATAATAATAAAACGGAACCAGGTCCGGTGTAAAACACACAGACAGGATGTTCCAACAGAATAATAAACGGAACCAGGTCCGGTGTAAAACACACAGACAGGATGTTCCAACAGAATAATAGAAGAATGTCACCAAGTATAGGGTAGACCGCGTATACTGGTTATTCCAACAGAATAATAACAAATGGAATAATAGAAGTTCTCTTCATGAATATAAAAGAAATAATATTCCCTACCGTTTTAAAGAAGAGCTGAAGTAAGGAAGTAGTTAAGTAGCAGAATACTCTTCTTCTCTCTCTCTATAGTTTCTCTCTATAGTTTCTCTCTCTAGAGTTCAGTGAATTCGTAAGAAATAATGAAGGAATGAGCTTCTATTTATAGGAAAATGGAATGCATAGTAACTAATCCATGAACGGTCCAGATTGATTACTTTAATCTGATGGTCCATATTTAAAGAAAAATCTTTTAAATAAAATATAATATATTCTATTTATAGAATAACTTTAATAAAGTATTCTGTTTTATATAAAAAGATGTTTCTGTTTTATTACGTTAATAATACGAATAAAACAAAACGTCATTATCGCTAAATAATTCATATTATTAACTGACAATAATGGAATCAAACTGAGTGACTTCTCACATAAGCATTAATAATTAATACCGTGTGCTACTATGCAACCACACGTATTACTGTACTTTTACTACCGAGTAGTTCAACAGTATCAACGGTAAAACTTCCGCCGTTATTTTTATAAAGTATTTTTGTCGTTTTCTCAATCCGACAATAATTCCGTTGTGGGGTCCACCAATAATTGTACCGTCGTACGGATATTCCCCGACAAAAAGAATATTCTCCGACCAATTGAATATAATATGACAACTTGCATACTTTGCAAAATTTATAAATACTACCCATAACTATTATATCAAATCCACACATTAATATAAAAAAAATTATTTCGAGAAAAATTAAATATTTATTCATAAAATCTGGGGTTTCACAATCTCCCCTCCTTATAGAATTTCGCCCTCGAAATTTACGTACGTATTTGGTATGCCGAACATGTGAGGATACCTTGACTTCACTTCAAATTCTAACTCTTGAGGTATAACCTTTAAGCATCGAATATGATCCTTCTTATCCAAGATGTTAACACGTATCTCCTCATACGTTAAATCTTTTGCTATTTCGTCCGGTTCTAAATTAATAATGCGGTTCGGGTCGTCCACATATTTACGTAACATCGATACGTAAAAAAAAATGTTCTGAACACGCAACATACTTGGCGGTAAAACGAGTCTATAGACCACAGTTCCTACTTCATCGAGGATTTCAAATGGGCCAATTAAATCGAGAGTTGAGATTTCCTTTCTTCGTCGATTCTTGCTTCTAGAATAACGCCCTCTTGAACCTTCTTCTTCACATTTATCAGCTCTTAGTATGTAGCTTGAGCGGCTTTAACTTTATCGATTAAAGTCGATTTTACTCGTATATTCGTTATCTTCATATGGGTCCCTCGAGTCTTTAACTCTATCTTCGTCATTTGTAAGTTATACGAAATGAGTCTTTGTTTTAACAACATCGCCCTCGTAAACACATACGATCTTCTACTCAACACGTCAGCTACCACGTTCGTTCTTCCACAATGATATTGAATGGTACGGTCGTAATCTTCAACAGCTCGAGCTAACGTCTTTGGCGCATGTTACGTTCGTTTTAGTTGAAGAAATATTTGAGGGTTTAAGAAATAGGTTTTGTACTGGGGTCAATACAAAATTCAATTTTACGCTCTGGGGTAGGCTAAGAAGTCTTCAAGAATACGTCAAGAAATTTATTAACAATAGAAATATTGTTCAAAACTGTGACCCTCATCCAAGACTTGGATAACACGTCACATTGATACCTATCAACTTGCCATCATCATTTACAACGTCTCCTACGGAAAGTCTAGCTTCGGTGCATTCCACACCAGGAAGTCAACAGCGAAAGGAACGGGGATTTTTACTTATGGCTTGATATGACAATGATTGACTTTAGTGGTTTGGTTACTTTGAATTTGCATAACAGGTTGGTTAGGAATATGAAAGCTAACAACCTTACGAGAAGCATGATGAGTAGTGAACCAATCGTTTCAAAAAAAATCACATCAAAGGCAAGTATTTTCAAAGAGATAAGATCGACAGGTAACGTGAAAGTGTTGATTTGAACAAGATTTATAAATAGTAGAGGTAACGAAGGTTTCTCCCAACTGAGTTTAAATAGACATATCAAAGTCTAAGTTCTCCGGAGTTAACTTCAAACATTTAACACAACTAGGTGAAATAAAAGAGTGAGTAGAACCGGTATCTAACACGGTATAGACTTCGCAAGAGTTTATGACTAACATACCCGTGATAATTTTATTCAGGTTCCTCGTCACGAAAAAAAAATACTCTCTCTTAAACTACTGGCTTTGGCTTTTCTGGGACGGTCTTTGGTGCCTCCATCCTATCTGAACTTGTCTTCGGTGAACGACAAAATCGGGCTAAATGACCTTCTCTTCCACAATTATAACATGCTTTGGACGGCATCGCGCAGTTTGGACTGATGTGCCCCTCCCCTCCGCATTTGAAACATATGATAGGTGATCGTTCTCCTTCCTTAACGACAGGTGCTGGTGCTGACATCTTTCCATCATTGTTGAATCTCCTCTTCTTAAAATGTTCATTCTTATTGTTTTGGCCCTGATTACCACCGAAGTGGTTACCATTTCTGGCCTGTTGATTCCCTCCACGCTTGTTGTCACCGCTTCGATGACTGCTCTCACTGGTATTATCATTTTGCCGGCTGCTCTCTTTTGGTTGCGTTATCTCGTTATCGCGCTCCACCAACTGAGCCCTATTTACAACATCTGAATACAAACACAGTTTATGAGAAACAAGATGTTGACGTATCTCCGGCTTCAAACCTCTTAAAAACATCCGCGTCATTCTTTCTTCATTATCCACCAGGTGGGACGCAAACCGGGATAACTCCGCAAATTTTGCCTCGTACTGCGACACGGTCATATTATTCTGCTCCAATTTGATGAACTCCACCTCCTTCATGTGACGAATACTCTCGGGAAAGTATTTGTCGTTAAACAGATCTTGGAACTTCTCCCAAGACATCTTCAGTGCGGCAGGTTGAGTACGCTTTATCGATTCCCACCAGTAATCTGCCTCTCCTCGCAACATAAAGGCGGCAAAGGGAACCTTTTGCTCCTCGGAGCAACCCAAGACATCAAATATCTTGGTGATCTGCTTTATCCATGTTTCAGCTACAAGTGGTTTGGGTTCTCCCTTAAACTCCGGTGGTCCCAGCTCCTTAAACTGTTTAGCGGTGACCGCCTGAGAGTTTCCAGTATTTTCACCTACGTTGTGGACAGGAGCCGCTTTCACCTGTTGTTGCATGAATTGCATAAAGCCTCTGAACATTTGATCATTCATCATTTGGTCAGTGTTGTTGTTTGCATGAGGATTGACACCTTCCTGATGCACATTATCATGATTATTGATGTGTGGTGAATCAACAGTCGTCTGTGCTCCATTGCTATTCTCAACATTCTCGGATGCCATTTTCAGATACTGCCACAAAATAAAAATTAATTGATATGTCATATATTATCCTTATGTTATGACCGACCAATTAAATACCATGCAAATAAACTTAGGTAGGTCATACTAGCGAAGGAATTCCCCGTCTCTCCCCTCCTAGTTCTATTCTCACATCCTAGCCAGGGATCATATCCCTAAGCTTTGATACCAACTGTGACGCCCCCAAAATTAGGTATACATCACCCATCTTGGGTCGTCAGATACATAGTACAGAATACAAATACAACTGATTAATACATCTGTCGTGTACAATACGACAAAACATAAACTGTGAGTTTGAATACAAATATTATCTTCTAGAGAGTATTCATACTCAAAAGGAGTCCTCATTACATTTATTAACACACCATTACATAGAATAGTGAGGACTACTAACTAATACTATCATTCGGACCATCACTCCGTACCCCGACTTGTCCCAGCTACGTTCTCATTTCCTGAAGAGAACAGTGAAAGAAAGGGTGAGCTCAACTAGCCCAGTAAGAAATATTATGACTAAGATAATGCAGAATAAATTATCATTAGCCTTCAACAATGTTAAACTGATAAAATATAATAGACATCAAGTTTAACTGCAGCGGAACAAGCAATCCATTAAAAGAGTCAAGTAGAAAATAAACTCTACTATCTTTTATGATTTAAAAGGTTTTTCAACACTGCGATCGCTGAGACTCAGCTTAATAAAATAATCCACATCATCGAATCACCCCTGCACTACGGCCAAGGATATTCGTGTATTCATTAATGGTCATGATCATGCCAACAACTGTCCATCAATGCACTACGGGCCAATGAGGACTTTTACCACATCATTTGTAACATTACGGTCATGATTATACCGAATAATCCCTGGTCATAATCATACCAAGTCCATCTATGCACTACAGGCCACAGATGACTTTCAACATTTTATAAACATGAGGATGATGACAATGATATAAGAATTCAATAAAACAAGTTCAAGAATTAATTTATCCAGGAATTAACAACGTCCAAATTGTCAACATGATACTGCATTGTGGAGTAAAATTCAAGAATGCTTAGAAGAATATTTTCTTGAAAAGATACTGGATGAAACGCAACTATCAAGGATATTCCACAAATTTCATGGAGTATAGAAGTCAAAACTTAACCAACTGAGTACAATAAAGAATGGAATAACAAAAGAAATCACCATGCATGCGATAGACCGCACAGACAGGTTATTCCAATAGAATAATAAATAATGGAACCAGGTCCGGCGTAAACGCACAGACAGGATATTCCGACAGAATAATAAATAATGGAACCAGGTCCGGTGTAAAACACACAGACAGGATATTCCAACAGAATAATAATAAAACGGAACCAGGTCCGGTGTAAAGCACACAGACAGGATATTCCAACAGAATAATAATAAAACGGAACCAGGTCCGGTGTAAAACACACAGACAGGATGTTCCAACAGAATAATAAACGGAACCAGGTCCGGTGTAAAACACACAGACAGGATGTTCCAACAGAATAATAGAAGAATGTCACCAAGTATAGGGTAGACCGCGTATACTGGTTATTCCAACAGAATAATAACAAATGGAATAACAGAAGTTCTCTTCATGAATATAAAAGAAATAATATTCCCTACCGTTTTAAAGAAGAGCTGAAGTAAGGAAGTAGTTAAGTAGCAGAATACTCTTCTTCTCTCTCTATAGTTTCTCTCTATAGTTTCTCTCTATAGTTTCTCTCTCTAGAGTTCAGTGAATTCGTAAGAAATAATGAAGGAATGAGCTTCTATTTATAGGAAAATGGAATGCATAGTAACTAATCCATGAACGGTCCAGATTGATTACTTTAATCTGATGGTCCATATTTAAAGAAAAATCTTTTAAATAAAATATAATATATTCTATTTATAGAATAACTTTAATAAAGTATTCTGTTTTATATAAAAAGATGTTTCTGTTTTATTACGTTAATAATACGAATAAAACAAAACGTCATTATCGCTAAATAATTCATATTATTAACTGACAATAATGGAATCAAACTGAGTGACTTCTCACATAAGCATTAATAATTAATACCGTGTGCTACTATGCAACCACACGTATTACTGTACTTTTACTACCGAGTAGTTCAACAGTATCAACGGTAAAACTTCCGTCGTTATTTTTATAAAGTATTTTTGTCGTTTTCTCAATCCGACAATAATTCCGTTGTGGGGTCCACCAATAATTGTACCGTCGTACGGATATTCCCCGACAAAAAGAATATTCTCCGACCAATTGAATATAATATGACAACTTGCATACTTTGCAAAATTTATAAATACTACCCATAACTATTATATCAAATCCACACATTAATATAAAAAAAATTATTTCGAGAAAAATTAAATATTTATTCATAAAATCTGGGGTTTCACACACATCATCCCTGCACTACGGCCAAGGATATTCGTTAGGGTCACGACCACAAATTCCATGTACTACGGGCCAAGGATATTTGTGTATTCATCAATGGTCATGATCATGCCAACAACTGTCCATCAAATCGGTGCCGACTAAGCTTTTATAGGGACCATAATAAGGTTGTTGGGCTCGAGTTTATCTTTAACGAATTTACGAACTTGTACTAGCTCCAATGTTAAAGTCAATATATGTCTGATCGCCGAATCACCAAACAACAAATTTAAACCTGCATAATGAGCAAACAATCACATCCAAAAGCTTGACGACGGGGGTCGCCGATGAATAACTTAGATGTGAAAATAATTACATGCCATAAATGTTAACAATGGATGTATGTAATTGTTATAGTACATAAAAATAGAATAGATAATGTGTCAATGTGTACTTTCAACTTGAATCATGATTGTATTTTGTGACGCCCCCAAAATTTGGTAAATGTAAGACCCCAACTTATTAATGAATAAAATCAAATTTTCTCTAAATATTATTGTGAATAATAAGGGGCTAATTTGATATAATACTTTGGTTATGGGTGAAATGTGCAAATTTTGCAAAATAAGCAAGTGGTTATAAAATATTCATTTTGTCGGGGAATATTCGTTTGGTCGTGGAATATTCTTGCTGTCGGGAAATATTCGTACGACGGCGCAGCCTTGTGTGGGCCCCATAATGGAAAGCGATTGGATGAAGAAAATGACAAGTATAAGTTATTTATAAATAACGGCGTAGTTGTTACCGTTAATACTGTTGGAATACCCAGTGATTAAAATACAGTAGCACACGGTATTGCACCAATTATTGATTCTTACGTAAGAAGGCACTACTCAATAATTGTTACAGTAGTTATTGTTCAATATTTTATTTTATTGATTCAATAATTGTTGCATTGATATTTTATATTATTGTTGTTTCAATAATTGTTGCTGCACAGTATTTTCCATTATCAGATCAATAATTCATATTATTTGAATAATATTATTAGATAACATTATTGGCAATGTCTAGAAATTCTGTCTAAGGAGAGGTTTGGTCATCTAATTGCGCGCCAGTAAGGAGAAATCCTTATTGGAAAGCCCCCTCTTTCCTGGGAACGGCCTGGTTGTCATAAATGTGATTCTGTAATATTATTTGTGAATAATTAATTATTGATTCATATGATAAGGAAATATTTATTTTATGTGGATATAAATGAGGGATATATTTTTGTGGTTAAAAATGAAGGAGTTAATGTTGAGGTGTTTTATCAGTATTTTTGTCGGAATGGAGGTATTAAAAATCAAATCAGGGTTTTTGAGAAATATTTGGGGTGTTATAATTTTTAATCCGACCGTTGGATCGTGGTAATTTTTGGATATGTTATACATATATAAGTTGAGTATATGTCCACAAATTTTGAACCGTTAAAAATGAACGTATGATTTATTATGAATTTTACGAGATGACTGGTTCAGAAATTGTTGAATTTTCGGAGTTTATCATTTTGATGGAAAATTCTAGAATTGGTGGGCCCCACTTGTGGTTGGTGAAGAAATGTGCTGAATTATATTTCAAATGTGGTGGGTGGGAATAGTAGCAGGTAAAGCCATCAGGTTGCAGGTCAAACCTACTAAAATTTTCCTATAAATAGAGGGCTAAGTTAGAATTGAAAATCACACCAGAAACAAGTTTTCTCTCTTTCTCTCTCTAGATTATTGAGTGTATTTTGTGAGTATTTAGATACTTTGAGAGTTTCTATTCATCAGAGCAAGTTTCTTTCAGCCTTATACCGGTATTCCGACCAGAAGTACTGATATCTTGAGGTAAGGGATATTATTTTCTTCTTAAATGATATTATTTTCTTCAATATCATTATGCTGAAATATTGATATGAGTTTTTATCAAATTTGGAACTTTTTGTGTCGGGGTTACTATTCACGTATACGGCACTATTCACGTATACGACACTATTCACGTATACGGTACTATTCACGAATACGACACTATTCACCGAAAAATAAAATTTTTTCTTTTTGTCCAAGATGTCTATTATGGTTACTATCTTTGATTGTATCCATGTTTTGATCTTTATTTTTGAATTCTGCTTCACAATTGATTATTATGAAGTATTATTGATCTTGGATAAACTGTTATACGAATCCCTACTATTTGTCCTTCTGTCTCATTGGATTCGTTCTCTTTAAGATATTTTTCATCATCCTCAGTCCTAAATGATGATATTATGAATATCTTTGGCCTGTAGTGCAAAGATGTATGATTACTTGATGAATATCTTTGGCCTGTAGTGCAAAGATGAACAGGTGTTGAGATGAACATGACTGGCAGGTGATACAAATGAATATCTTTGGCCTGTAGTGCAAAGATGAATATTTGGATAAAGATGATTATTAATTGATGTTACAGGGATAAAATATTGATGATGGACTTTTAAATCTTAGAAGATAGTAGAATTCTTTCTCTACTTGACTCTTCTAATGGTTTGCTGTTTCCGCTGCAGTTGTTGATCTAAAACTTGTTGTCGATTATATTCTATCAGATTTTTCCCTGTTGAAGACTAACGATAATTTGTTGTATATTATCTTAGTCATAATATTCTTTACTGGGCTAGTTGAGCTCACCCTTTTCCTTTTTGTTCCATTTTTCTTCTCAGGAGGTGAGAACATAGCAGGATCTAGTCGGGGTATGGAGTGATGGTTCTAGAAAGATGTTTTAGCAGTCCTCACTATTTCTGTAAAATAGTGTTTGAATAATTGTAATGAGGATTTATTTGAGTGTGGATATTGTCTAGAAGACAATATTTGTATTTAAACTCACAGTATGTGTTGTCGTATTTTGCACGACAATTGTATTATTGAAGTTGTAGTTTGCTTTCTGTACCATGTATTTGGCGACTCAGAATGGGTGTTGTATACCTATTTTGGGGGCGTCACAGTTGGTATCAGAGCTTAGGGATATGATCCCTGGCTGAGATGTGAGACAAGAACTAGGAGGGGAGAGACGGGGAATTCCTTCGCTAGTATGACCTGACTAAGTTTATTTGGTGTTTATTTGGTCGGTCAGAGTATAGGGATAATATATGACATGACTATTAACCCTTGTTTTATGGCAGTATTTAAGAATGGCAGCTGAGAACGTTAATAATGGAGTAAATCAGACCGTGGAGACACCTTTGATCACCACCCAGGGGAACGTGCAACAGGAAGGCAATATTCCTCCTGTAAACAACGTTACCGAGCAAACGATGAATGATGGAATGTTTAGGAGCTTTTTGCAGTTCATGCAAAATCAGACGAGGGAGACTCGTGTGCAGAATACGGGTGGAAATGATAACGCGCGGTTTGTCACAGCTAAGCAGTTCAAAGAATTGGGACCACCAGAATTTAAGGGAAAGCCGGATCCGATCATGGCGGAAACGTGGGTCAAGCAAATTACCAAGATATTCGATGTCTTGGGATGCACGGAGGAACAGAAGGTTCCATTCGCCACCTTTATGTTCCGCGGTGAGGCAGACTACTGGTGGGAGTCTGTGAAGCGTACCCAGCCTGACGCACTCAACATGTCCTGGGAAACATTTCAAAAACTGTTCAATGACAAGTACTTTCCTGAAAGTATTCGTCATATGAAGGAGGTAGAGTTTATCAGACTGGAACAAAACAACATGACGGTGTCCCAGTACGAGGCGAAGTTTGCAGAGTTATCCAGGTTTGCACCTCATTTGGTCGAAAATGAGGAACGAATGACAAGGATGTTTCTGAGAGGTCTAAAACCCGAGATTCGACAATATCTTATCTCTCATAAATTTTCTTTATATTCAGATGTTGTAAATAGGGCTCAATTATTAGAGCGAGATAATGAGTATGTGCAACCGAGGGACCACAACCAGGGTCATACCGGTGGCGGCAGTCATCGAAGCAATGAAAACCAGCAGGGAGGAAAATATTCGGACAAAAGCGGTAACCACTCTGGTGGTAATCGTGGTCGTGATAATAGAAGGAGCGAGTCGGGAGGAGATTTCAAGAAGAGAAGGTACAACAATGATAATGTGAAGACGTCAGCACAAACATCAACTGTTTCTAGGGGAGGAGAACGACCACCGGTCGTATGTTACAAATGTGGGAAAGAGGGACATATCAGCCCAAACTGCCCACAACAATCCAAGGTATGTTATAACTGTGGAAAGGAGGGTCATATAGCTCGAGAGTGTTCTGTAGCAAAACCAAGTTCAGCGGGGATGGTGACTCCAAAAGCTGTCCCGGATAAGTCAAAATCAGCGGTTCCTGGAAGGGCGTTTGTCGTTACTGGCCAAAACGCGAGAAACCCGAACGAGGTGATCACGGGTAAGCTAATCTTGAATTCTTGCGAAGTTTATACTTTACTAGATACCGGTTCTACCCATTCTTTTATCTCTCCTGCTTGTGCTCAACGTTTAAACTTGACTCCGGAGAAATTGGACTTTAACTTATCTGTTGAAACTCCGTTGGGTGAAACCTTCGTTACATCTACAGTTTATAAATCTTGCATGATCCAAGTTGGCACTATCACATTACCTGTTGATCTTATCTCTTTAAAGATACTTGCTTTTGATGTGATTTTAGGAATTGATTGGTTAACAACTCATCATGCTAAAATTGATTGTTTTCGTAAGGTTGTTAGTTTTCATATTCCTAACCAACCTGTCATACGAATTCAAACTACTAAACCACTAAAATCAGTCACTGTCATATCGAGCCACAAAGCTATTCGTTTATTGAAAAACGGATGTCAAGCTTTCTTAGCCCATGTAATGGATTTGAACAAAGACAAGTCAGATTTGAATAATATTTCTATTGTTAGAGAATTTCCCGATGTATTTCCTGAAGAACTTCCTGGTCTACCCCCAGAACGTGAAGTTGAATTCTTTATTGACCTTGAACCCGGTACAAAGCCCATTTCTAAAACCCATATCGAATGGCTCCTATTGAACTTCAGGAGTTAAAAGTCCAACTACAGGAGTTGTTGGACATCGGTTTTATTCGTCCTAGTACGTCTCCTTGGGGTGCTCCTGTTTTATTTGTAAAGAAGAAAGACGGGAGTATGCGACTTTGTATTGACTATCGAGAATTGAATCATGTCACTATCAAGAATAGGTATCCGCTACCTCGCATTGATGACCTGTTCGACCAGTTACAAGGGACACAATTCTTTTCAAAGATCGATCTTCGTTCTGGATATCATCAGCTGAAGATTAAAACTGAGGATATTCCAAAGACTGCCTTCAGAACTCGGTACGGGCATTATGAATTCTTAGTAATGTCTTTTGGATTGACTAATGCTCCTGCTGCCTTCATGGATATGATGAACCGTGTATTCAAAGAATATTTGGATCAGTTCGTTGTTGTCTTTATTGATGACATCCTCATCTATTCCAAAAGCCGTGAAGATCATGAGCGCCATTTGAAGCTGGTACTGCAAAGGCTTCGTGAAAATAAGCTATATGCCAAATTGAAGAAATGCGAGTTCTGGCTTGAGGAAGTAGCATTCCTTGGGCACGTGGTGTCAAAACATGGAGTATCTGTCGACCCGGCGAAGATTGAAGCCATACAAAGTTGGGAGCAACCGAAGTCGGTAACCGAAGTACGTAGCTTTCTGGGCTTAGCTGGTTATTATCGGAGATTTGTGGAAGGATTTTCTCGAATCGCTACTCCGTTAACTCAGCTGACTCGAAAAGATACAAAATTCGTATGGAGTGAGGAATGCGAGAAGAGTTTCCAAGAACTCAAGAGGAGACTCATTTCGGCACCTGTTCTGACAATACCATCTGGTTCGGATGGATTTGTTATCTACAGCGATGCTTCAGGCAAAGGGTTAGGATGTGTTCTCATGCAACATGGGAAAGTCATAGCCTATGCCTCACGACAACTCAAAGAATATGAGAGGAATTATCCTACTCATGATTTGGAGTTGGCAGCAGTCGTTTTTGCGTTGAAGATCTGGAGACACTACCTGTATGGGGAGAAAGTGGAGATCTATACAGATCATAAAAGCCTCAAATATTTCTTCACCCAAAAGGAACTCAACATGCGGCAGCGACGTTGGCTCGAGCTGTTGAAAGATTACGATCATACCATCCAATATCATCCTGGAAAAGCAAACGTAGTAGCTGACGCATTGAGTAGAAGATCATATGCGGGTACGAGTGCAATGTTGTTAACACAAAGGCCCATTTTGTATGACTTGCAAAGGATGGAGATAGAGATGAAGGCTCCAAGTACCCACATGATGATATCAAATATACGAGTAGAACCGACTTTAATCGATAAAGTTAAAGCTGCTCAAGCTACGGACATGGAGCTGATGCGTATGAAGAAGAAAGTGCAAGAAGGTGCTATTCCAGAAGCAAGAATCGATGAAGAAGGAATACTTCGAGTCAACTCCAGACTTTGTGTTCCTAACGATTTTGACTTGAAGCATAGAATAATGATGGAGGCACACAACACACCGTTTGCAATCCATCCTGGGAGTACCAAAATGTATCACGATCTTCGACATACATTTTGGTGGAGCAATATGAAAAGAGAGATCGCGGAGTTTATCTCGAGGTGTTTAACTTGTCAACGTGTAAAGGCGGAGCATCAAGTGCCAAAGGGTCCATTGCAACCACTTGAGATCCCGAAATGGAAGTGGGAACACATTACTATGGATTTTGTTACGGGTCTTCCCAAGGTTTCTCAAGGCATAGATGCGATTTGGGTTATTGTTGATAGATTAACCAAATCCGCTCATTTCTTGCCGATACGTGAGACTTATTCCCTTGAACGTCTTGCTAGTATGTACGTGAACGAGATTGTGAGATTGCATGGCATGCCAGTATCCATAGTTTCGGATCGTGACCCAAGATTCACTTCACGATTTTGGGTTAGCTTGCAGAAAGCTATGGGCACGGATTTACGATTCAGTTCGGCATACCATCCTCAAACGGACGGACAATCAGAGAGGACTATTCAAACTCTTGAAGATCTATTAAGACTTTGTGTCCTAGATCTCAAAGGGAGTTGGGATAAGTACCTACCATTGGTGGAATTCTCCTACAACAACAGTTATCAGGCGAGCATAGGTGTGGCTCCATTCGAGGCGTTGTATGGAAGAAAATGTCGTTCTCCAGTATGCTGGGACGAGGTGGGTGAAGCAACATTGTTGGGACCAGAGTTGGTACGCATTACTACAGAGAAGATCCAAACGATTCGACAACGTATACAAACGGCACAGGATCGACAAAAGAGTTATGCGGATCTTCATCGGAAGGACGTGGAATTTAATATTGGGGATCATGTATTATTACGTGTTGCACCATGGAAGGGAGTTACAAGATTTGGGAAGAGAGGAAAGCTCAATCCAAGATTTGTTGGTCCATTTGAGATTCTTGAGCGAATAGGAAATGTGGCATATAGACTCGCATTACCTCCAAGCATGTCTCGTGTTCATAATGTTTTTCACATATCTATGCTTCGTAAATATGTTAAAGACCCGAACCACATTATTGAGTTAGAACCAGACGAGATAGCTGAAGATTTAACGTACGAGGAGGTACCTGTTAAGATCTTGGATAGGAAAGAGCATGTCCTACGCACGAAGGTTATACCACAAGTTAAGGTTTTGTGGAGAAACCATGCTATTGAAGAAATGACCTGGGAGTTGGAATCAGAAATGAAAGCGAGGTATCCTCACCTTTTTGAAACATCAGGTACGTACGTCAATTTCGAGGACGAAATTTCATAAGGAGGGGAGGTTGTAAGACCCCAACTTATTAATGAATAAAATCAAATTTTCTCTAAATATTATTGTGAATAATAATGGGTTAATTTGATATAATACTTTGGTTATGGGTGAAATGTGCAAATTTTGCAAAATAAGCAAGTGGTTATAAAATATTCATTTTGTCGGGGAATATTCGTTTGGTCGTGGAATATTCTTGCTGTCGGGGAATATTCGTACGACAGCGCAGCCTTGTGTGGGCCCCATAACGGAAAGCGATTGGATGAAGAAAATGACAAGTATAAGTTATTTATAAATAACGGCGTAGTTGTTACCGTTAATACTGTTGGAATACCCGGTGATTAAAATACAGTAGCACACGGTATTGCACCAATTATTAATTCTTACGTAAGAAGGCACTACTCAATAATTGTTACAGTAGTTATTGTTCAATATTTTATTTTATTGATTCAATAATTGTTGCATTGATATTTTATATTATTGTTGTTTCAATAATTGTTGCTGCACAGTATTTTCCATTATCAGATCAATAATTCATATTATTTGAATAATATTATTATATAACATTATTGGTAATGTCTAGAAAGTTCTGTCTAAGGAGAGGTTTGGTCATCTAATTGCGCGCCAGTAAGGAGAAATCCTTATTGGAAAAGCCCCCTCTTTCCTGGGAACGGCCTGGTTGTCATAAATGTGATTCTGTAATATTATTTGTGAATAATTAATTATTGATTCATATGATAAAGAAATATTTATTTTATGTGGATATAAATGAGGGATATATTTTTGTGGTTAAAAATGAAGGAGTTAATGTTGAGGTGTTTTATCAGTATTTTTATCGGAATGGAGGTATTAAAAATCAAATCAGGGTTTTTGAGAAATATTGCGGGTGTTATAATTTTTAATCCGACCGTTGGATCGTGGTAATTTTTGGATATGTTATACATATATAAGTTGAGTATATGTCCACAAATTTTGAACCGTTAAAAATGAACGTATGATTTATTATGAATTTTACGAGATGACTGGTTCAGAAATTGTTGAATTTTCGGAGTTTATCATTTTGATAAAAATTCTAGAATTGGTGGGCCCCACTTGTGGTTGGTGAAGAAATGTGCTGAATTATATTTTAAATGTGGTGGGTGGGAATAGTAGCAGGTAAAGCCATCAGGTTGCAGGTCAAACCTACTAAAATTTTCCTATAAATAGAGGGCTAAGTTAGAATTGAAAATCACACCAGAAACAAGTTTTCTCTCTTTCTCTCTCTAGATTATTGAGTGTATTTTGTGAGTATTTAGATACTTTGAGAGTTTCTATTCATCAGAGCAAGTTTCTTTCAGCCTTATACCGGTATTCCGACCAGAAGTACTGATATCTTGAGGTAAGGGATATTATTTTCTTCTTAAATGATATTATTTTCTTCAATATCATTATGCTGAAATATTGACATGAGTTTTTATCAAATTTGAAACTTTTTGTGTCGGGGTTACTATTCACGTATACGACACTATTCACGTATACGGTACTATTCACGAATACGACACTATTCACCGAAAAATAAAATTTTTCCTTTTTGTCCAAGATGTCTATTATGGTTACTATCTTTGATTGTATCCATGTTTTGATCTTTATTTTTGAATTCTGCTTCACAATTGATTAGTATGAAGTATTATTGATCTTGGATAAACTGTTATACGAATCCCTACTATTTGTCCTTCTGTCTCATTTGATTCATTTTCTTTAAGATATTTTTCATCATCCTCAGTCCTAAATGATGATATTAATGAATATCTTTGGCCTGTAGTGGAGTAAACTTCAAGAATGATCAGGAGAATATTTTCATGAATAGATACTAGATGAAGCGCAAATGTCAAGGATATTCCACAAATTTCATGGAGTATAGAAGTCAAAACTTAACCAACTGAGTATAATAAAGAATGGAATAACAAAAGAAATCAACATGCATACGATAGACCGCACAGACAGGTTATTCTTAACAGAATAATAATAATGGAACCAGGTCCGGCGTAAACGCACAGACAGGATATTTCGACAGAATAATAAAGAACAGTATAATAAATAATGGAACCAGGTCTGGTGTAAAACACACAGACAGGATATTCCGACAGAATAATAATAAAGACGGAACCAGGTCCGGTGTAAAACACACAGACATGACATTCCAACAGAATAATAGAAGAATATCACCAAGTATAGGGTAGACCGCGTATACTGGTTATTCCAACAGAATAATAAAGAATGGAATAACAGAAGTTCTCTTCATGAATATAAAAGAAATAATATTCCCTACCTTAAAAGAACTGGATATTGAAAAAGTGAAGTAGCAGAATACTTTTATTCTCTCTCTCTTATTCTCTCTATACTTTCTCTCTCTATAGCTTGAATGAATTCGTGAAAAATAATGAAGCCCTAGGCCTCTATTTATAGAAAACTGAGGGTGGCTCTTGGTCTTAACGAAGGGTCAAATGACTCTTGGTCTTAACGAAGGGTCAAATGACTCTTGGTAATATTGAAGGGACAACTACTATTGACGAAAGTAATTACTATTGACCAATGTAAATACTATTGACGAAGGTAATTACTATTGACCAAGGTAAATACTATTGACGAAGGTAATTACTATTGACCAAGGTAAATACTATTGACCAAGGTAAATACTATTGACCAAGGTAAATACTATTGACGACAGTAATTACTATTAACGACGGTAATTACTATTGACGAAGAGACTCTTAGATGACGACATATGACCCCCCATAAAAATAACCAAACTTACCACAACGTCATATTATACAGATGATACTATGACAATAATTTAAGAGATATGATGCAGCAATTACTGTAGCAATAATTGAGTATAGCTGAGTGACTTCTCACGTAAGCATCAATAGACAATAATCAATACCGTGTGCTACTATGCAACCACGCGTATTACTGTACTTTTACTACCGGGTAGTTCAACAGTTTTAACGGTTTTAACGGTAACACCTCAGCCGTTATTTTTATATAAAGATAATTTTGTCGTTTTCTAACTACGACTATACTTCTGTTGTGGGGTCCACCAATGATTGTGCCGTCGTACGAATATTCCCCGACAAAAAGAATATTCCCCGACCAAACGAATATTTTATAACAATTTGCTTACTTTACAAAATTTATAAATAATACCCACAACTATAATATTATATTAAATCCACACCATAATTATTTCGAGAAAATTAAATATTTATTCATAAAATCTGGGGTCTCACATATTTATAATTTGACCACACCGCCTAAATTTACTATGCTCGTTCCCGAGTAGAAATAAGAGTTCTGTGTATAAATTCCTTATATCAGATAAAAAAATAAGTCAATTTAGACCACGACCTTCTAAAATATATAACTTCTTACTGTTAATATAAGTATTAAACCACGTGACATGAGCCTCTCAAATCCTTTCGATCCATCAAATCACACCCCAACAAAAAAATTCTCAAACAAAATTATTAGTATTTTATTGAAACAATATATAAATCTCGACAAGCACTCCATGAGGTTAAAAAATAATAAATTTTATATCCTTGAAATTAAAAAAAAAACGTAAAAAGAGATTAAGTTTCCTTTAGTTGATTTATTACATTACAAGTGTGCAGGTTCTCTACAAAACTAAAAACAATATATAAATTGACATTTCTTAATAAATTAGTAAGTATATCGTTTAAAGAAAAAAAAATACAGAACAAAACAAGTACTGATATTTTGAGGAGTACGTTTGATTAGTCCATATCATCATCTCCTCTTTTTGACACAAGACAGAATAGGACAATTCCAATCATGTCATTACTCATTAGTAATGTTATTGACGGATAAGCACGAAGTGAGTGTAGTAAATTTAAAATCAAACAAATGATTAATTAAGGGGGTATTTGAGATTGGTTATTAGTAATTAAATTTGGTTATAATTAATTTTCAAAAACAAAAAGTATTTTATCACCTTATTTTAAAATCGTTTATAATTAGTTTTTATGTAAATAGTCATAAACTTTAATTTAGAGTTTCTGATTATTTACCGAATGACTAAATATATTACTAATTTATTTTTATTTATTTTAATAATTCAATCCATTATTCATCTTTATTTCTCAAAATACATTTGTTTTTAATAATATACACCTGAAATAAGTGATTACTATTTTTTAAAAAATTAAACATTTTTCACTTTTTACTATTTTTTATTAACCACACACAAATTATTTTTTTTTTAAAATGATTATAAATAAAAACTATTATCATAATTAATAATCACATTTTTTTTTCAAACAATCGTAAACATACAGCAGAACCTCTATAAATTAATACTCGATAAATTAATAATTCCTTTAAAATAATATTTTTTTTTCAGTTTCGACTTGGACTAATGGGATAAATTAATAATTTCGATAGAATAATAATTTTTAAAAAGACCCTTATATAAATATATGGTCCCATCAAAATCATAAATTAATAATTCTTTTAAATTACAAATATATTTAGGGTAATATTGTAAAATATGATTTTATTCTCGTTTATTTTGTCTTGAAATTCAAATATAAATGAATTTCATTCTTAATTTTTCTCATTGCGTCCAAAAGTTCAGGTGTTATATTTTCGAATTGTAATAAAAACTTGTGAAGAGTTGTTGACGCTATGAGTTCTTACTTTTGCGTTATTGGCTCTAAAAGTATTGTATCATCCTTAAAAGTATGATACATTAATTTAATAAGTATGATATATTGTATCAAAAATAGTAGGATATAAACATCAATAAAATATAATAATTTGAATGTAATGAAATTTATGTTCACCGAATAGAAAAACACTCTTTAAATTAAAAAATTATTAATTTATCGATTAAATAATAACTTTTTAAATTAATAAATTTTTTTAATTCTAACATTATTAATTTATAGAAGTTCTACTATAATTTAAATATGACAAGTAGGGTCATTCCTATAAATTAAGTCAATGTAAAGGGTAATTAAAATTATATAAAATTGTATTTAATTTATTTTTTAAAACCCAAACTCACTCATTATTAAGTGGTGTATTTTTATTCTCTCTTATTACTGAGTAATCATTGAGTGGGTAAATTTATTTTCAAAACCCTCGCTGGCAAAACTCTCTAGTCTGTTTTATGCTCTGCTTTCTCTCTGCCTCTATATATAGATATCTTTTCATCATTACGAATGCAAAGTACTCCACTTGCTTTACTAAAACTTGTATTAATCTTCGATTACTATCCGAGGTGGAGGTTGTGTAATCTGCGTAGGCAATTGGTTGGAGATGGTCTCCGGTTCACGAATTGAGGGTGGTCATCAAGTTCTTTCTGCCGGAGTCCGTAAAACCATTCAATCTATTAAAGAAATTGTGGGTAATCACTCTGATGCTGATATTTACGTTACCCTTAAAGAGACTGATATGGATCCTAATGAAACGGCTCAGAAACTGTTAAACCAAGGTTTGTTTTTATTCTTTCACTATGCCCACTTTATTGTTTAATTTTTTCCTCTCCTCTTTACATTTGATTGTTGAGATGTTTCTCGTGATATACGTTATTGGGGTTTTGCTAATTAGTTATATCAGATGCACAGGAACTTATTTTCATAAAGTTCTCGAGTGAAAATTAGGGTTTTACGATTAATTAAGATATATTTGGTATTCTGTGCTATAAAGTTCTTTCATTTTTTTAATATTATCAATATTTTTTGGTTTTTATTTTATTGGTATAGAGTTTGTTTGACTTATGAGAAGTTTAATAGGTTATACGTATTACCAAACCAATTGGCAACATTACACTAATATTATTTGTTAGAAAAATGGACAAAGAGAATAGGGACGAGTGAGTAGACAATTCATTTGATTGTTAATCTAGTCAGTCAGATGGTTTGATGTATAGTCTAACATTTGAACATCAAAAAAAGGTATAGTGAACACAGAGAAGGGGAGTGAGCAGACAAGTTATTAGTATTTAAAGAACTCTATTAGGAGTAGAGATTTATTAGTGTTAATTCAATAAATATGCTAATCTTACATATATCTATCAAACATTTGTTGCTTTTCGACAGCTTAATCTTATCCGTACATTAGGGCATTGTTTAGCAAATTGAAAACGCTTTAACTGGACAGGCGTGGCTTGGATTGTGTTATGACCAGTTTTTTCAGGAAGTGCCAAAGCCTATGTCTGTACCTAGGCCATTAACCAGAACATCATTTTTTTTGGCGGGATTATAATGAGCTATAAAACCGTTTGAGTATACTGGAGATGTGTCTATTTTTGGAGATGCACTGGCATTGCAAAAAAATATGTCTTAAAGCTTATATATTTATTTGAACATGTAAACTACATATAGAATGGTGTTGAGAATGGGGTGAACGTAATGTGTAGAAGTTATTTATTTGTAGCGACTAATCTTGATGTAATGGTACTGTTCACTTTGTAGTGTTTTTTTTTTTAAATTTTTTTAGACGAATCACAGGCTGATATAATATAGAACCTAGAGAGGGAGCATACTTTCAAAAAGAAGATCTCAACACTTACTAAAAATTTCACTAATAATTAAATGCTGACACCAACTTTTGTTTCACGAGAAACTTATTTTGTTGGATTTATGGCATTATCAGGAACAAATAATATAGTATATTTAGGTCATTTTATGTTGGTAGTTGAAACCAATTATACCTGAAACGTGGTACGTTTTGATACGCGGTACGAATACGAATATGAGTACACGGTACGCTACATAGTTAAAACGCGATATGCTAGGTTATCTTTATATAAGTTCTTATAGTTAGGAATTCTATTGTAATCTAGTTTAATAGATCTAAGTTTTGTAGAAGATTTTTTGTTGACTCAACAAGTTGATTGTTTTATAAATATTTTAGTAGAAATGTAATGTTTGAGCATCCAATACTAAGGTGATGTTTGATAAAACTGATTATTAAGATCTGAATAGTTTAGACATCTGAATAATTTAGAGTCTCTGTCCAGAATTGTGTCTGAATGAAAAAATGTTGTTTGATAATTAATTTTTTCAAAATGTTTGAATAATAATATTTTACCATTTTAACCCTTTGAACAGTTTAAACAAAACCTGTTTGATAATCAGAAAGGTCTGATTCGTCTGCGTAGTATTTTAAATACATATTTATAATATTTTGACCACAATATGATAAAATAAAAATAAAAACGTACAAATTAATTTAACTTCAAACATAATATCATGTCCCAAAAATATCAACATAGCATAATAATTCAACCATACAAATTAAATTAACTTCCGACAGTTATTAAGAGTTGAAGTGCAATTTATTCACGTAGATTAACCATAAATTCTACGCCTTGATCACCCCATTGTGGTTCATCTCGTCCCTCTTCTTCGTTTCCTTCATTTTGCTCCGCTTCATCGTCAAACATGTTATCTCGATCATATTGAGCAAACAATTCATCCTCAATGTTATGCTTCCTTATGAAATTATGGATTGCGAAGCAAGCGATAACTATATCCCTTTGTACTGTAAAAGGGCAAGGAGCCATTCGTTTCAAAATTGATGTATCTGATGAAAACTATCTGATGAAGTTGGTGTATCAGGAATTTTCTCATCCTCAATCCCATTTTGGTCTATACTTAGAGAAAACTGATTGTTTTTCATGTGGTCGCTCAACTCAATTGATAAGTTTCTGAATTCAACTGTTTCTTCTTGGGATTTCCTCACAAAACCTAACATTCAAAAAAGGACACATTTTTATCAGTCATGAAATTAGCAAAGAAAAGAATTTATCTTTAAAGTGATAAAACAAAAAAAACCAAGCTTACCATGTTCAAGATTTTCATGAAAATTGGTAGAACTTGTGGTTGGATCTTCATGCAAACAAACAATGTCATGATCTCGAGTCTCATCCGTTGAATTCTGATCAGGAATCTGTCCCTATGGAGACATCTTCTGTTTCGGTTTCATTGATTATAATTTGAGATACTTCTTCAGAAACTGTTTATATAGATGCATTCATATTAAAAATGTCACTCCATAAAACTTAACATCAGAATAGCACAAACAGAAAACAATGAACATCTGAGTCTCTTTCTTCAGCATCTAGTGCTGCAGTTTGTGTCTCAACTGGAACCTCGGGTTCAATTTCATTGATTTGCATTTGAGATACTTCATTACATACTGCATAATATTGAACAATGTGTAACTATTTAAAATTGGTTCAACACATAAAGAATGGAAATATTAATCAAAAACAACTTTAAATCCAAGTTACCTGGAGGAAAATTGGATTCCCTTTCTCCCCCCTCCAATTCTGCAATTTATTGAACATCATTGTGGATATCATCATTGATATCCACATATGGGGTTTGTTTTGCTAACATTCTTTTGAATGAAAAACCAGGGTAAGGAGCCATTTGTACTGTGCATGTTTTAATTTTTTATTTATTTTTTGGGCAGCTGTTATTCATCCATTTGTGGGGGCATATAGCCTATTTCATTCTATTTGCAATACCATTAACAAAATGTTAATTGATACAGAGAGTGAATAGAACTATTTATATCAAGATATAAAAGGTATACATTTCTATTTTGATGTGACAGAACAGGGGGCCTGGTGCTCCGACGCCTCCTGCCCAGAATTCCAACAAATTCGATAATCTATTAGCTACTTTGATTTTGTAACTTGCAATCTTTTCATCAGATTGACTTCAATTTTTGAATATGTTTGAGATGTTGCTACATAGTATTTTATAAAAATATAATATGACCAATTTGGTTTCTTTAAAATGTACTTTCAAAGGCCCCAATATGCCCTGATACCTCAGTTCTCTAGTTAAACTCAATTTGATTCAAAATTCACCAAGTTGCTTTTAAACTCACTTTGATTCACTCAATCAACTTGGTTTACATCATAATACATATATAAAGATTAGCTAATTCCAAACTTTGTTTAATTCTCACTTTTTAAGCATTAAACCTCTTTGAGGTATTTTATCAAACATCATACATGCAAGGCTTAATTTTCAGAATTTCATAGACATTAAGGTATGGTTTTAACTAGGACTGAGCAAAAAACGGGTATAACTGAATTACCGAACCGAACCGAAATAATTTAATCGAAATTTTCTGACAATTCGGTTATTTTTAATATTTCGGTTATATCCGAATTTGTTTTACGGTTTTCGGTTAGTTTGTACGGGTATTATTTTTGGGTTATTCGGTTAACCTGCTGGACATGGTTTGAGGTCTAGAACGAGGGATTCCTTCTCTCGGGCCTTCAGAAAGAAGGGTACTATCCATGGACCTACCACATCGGTGATTATGTCGACATCAGGGATAACGGCGCCATCCATAAGGGTATGCCCCACAAGTTCTACCATGGTCGCACCGGTCAGGTCTGGAACGTCACCAAGCGTGCCATCGGCGTTGAAGTCAATAAGCAGGTCAATCGTACAACTTTGTTTCTCTCTCGCTAAACCTATGTTAGAAATGGAATAAGATTTATATTTTGTGTTTCCAATGGTGAATAGTTTGTTTGATCTGTAATTTTGTGCGTATTAAAGGCAGAAAATGAAAACTGAAATGAAGGTGTTCGGTGCATTTTTTCCTGGGGAAAAAGGTTGTGTTTATATTTAATTCGTTTTTGTTTGATTATTAAGTTGAATATTCATGAATGAAGCCTTCTTATGTATGACAACAGTGGACCAGGTGACCATTGGATCATCATGTCAAAATGAACCTTCATTTTTTCATGTTTGCTGCTAATTGTACTGATTTTCATTTTTTATTTATCTATTTACTTTTTCCATATCCCCTTTGTAAGGCTCTTTTTGTATTTCTATTTTAAGTTTGATCTCTTTGTTACCACACAAAATATCTTGCATTTTATGAAATTCGGTTATTAACCGAATAACCGTATAATTAGTTCGGTTATTCAGTTATCATGTAATTCAGGTAGTTGTTCGGATATTCTAAACAGTATAAATTCAGTTTTCGGTTATAACCGAAATGTGTGTTCGGTTCGGTTATTAACCGAATGCTCACTCCTAATTTTAACCAAAAATTTCATCCTTTATTACTCCTAATAACACTTCATCCATACCAATCCACAACCAATCATAACAATTATATTAACATTTTCATATATTTTCACTTAATTTCGTATGAACATAATGGAAATACATGGGATACCTTTTTGATTGATGTAATAACTGAATCCTTATTTCAATTTTGTAATTGATTGAGTTTACTCCCTCTTTAAAACTGCACCTTGTTCCACTCTTCTCAAATTTTCAGTTGTTGGCTTCAATTTTAGAGGAATTTGGTAGTTCAGTAGAATTTGGGAGTTTGGTAATTGAGAGAGAGAAGAAGAAATGGAACGGAAATGAAGAGGAAGTCCGAGAATGGTTCTTGATTACAAGCTCTCTAACTCTGTCTCTCATCCTGACTTTAGAATCCAGAACTTTAGACAGATAAACCAACTTATGTTGATTGCTCATTACCAAAAAAAACCCAATAATGTAGCAATTGATAATAACGAATAATAGATGAAAAAGGAAGAGAAGATTTACCGGCGAAAGAAGAAGATCGAGCAGCAACGAAGGAGAAGATCAGTAGCGAAGGAGAAGAGCAACAATGCGAGATTGTAGGTTAAATTGGTTTTGGGGATAACAAACAGAATTTGTAATATTGAAGAGGGTATTTTTGTCCCAAAAAATTATTTTCTCACTTAGACTTGCCTCTAGATGGTACATAATTATTTTTGTGTTTAACCGATTAAGAGCCATTAAGAGGCAAAAAAAAATTTATCAAACAAAATTTGCTTCTGACCGAATCAGATGCAAATCCATTAAGAGCTATTGAGAGGTAATCAAACAGAACCTAAGTTATAATACTGACGTTTGTGCAATTATAGTTAAAAAACAAAGAATTTTTTTGATTTGCTAGGTCTACGAGAGTATCTGGTAACTCTGGTTGAAACTTAACTTGTATTTGAATTTTTTAGTCATTATACATTTTGGTCCCAATGTTTACACATAACTGGTCTAAATGGTTATTGTAATGGTAGCTTTGGTAGTTTCTTTAGTAAATATATTTGAAAAGCAGAATGGCTTTTTTATTTTTGGGGGTGGGGGGTGTGGGGGTCCCCGATTTTGGGTTTGGGTTGGGGCTGCAATGCATGTACGCGCGATCTATAGAAAAAGCAACCAAGAATTGAACCCCAAAGCTTCAGGGAGAAGACTTCAGATCTTAGGCAATTAGTACTTAAGTACCCCATAATTTCCGCAGGAAAATAAAAAATACGTATAACGGGATAGAGCGGAAATATTCTTTGCTTGTTTTATTTTGGATCACTTGGTTGCTTTGATGACCGTAACTCTGGTTCTTTACTATATGATTGGTATCAGTGTATCAAATAGTTGATTGTGTTGACTGATTTTGGTGGGATATACATACTTATTGACAAGACGGTAGTGGTGTTTGAACATAAGCTAGTATTATGTAATAAGTGTGGACAAATTGTTCTAGACTTGTCTATTAAAATTTTCTTTTATATATATATATATATATATATTTTAAAAATGTTCTTATTTTATTTTATTTCACTCCTTTTTGTTTGACAAGTTTTGATTTCTCAATAGGGAGGGAGGGAGGGAGGGAGGGAGGGAGGGAATACAATAGTGTTGGCTATTGCTGTTATTCTATATGTACTTGTCTATAATTTTGTTAGTTTGTCAATTTCATATGAATATTACTAGCTTGAATTTCTTAAAACGCTGAATGCATTTCCATTGAATGCATACATTACCTAGGACATCAATCATAGATTGAACAATGGAAGGGATAATATTTTACAGTGGTGTCGAAGGCAGGTGTCTTAGCATAATTTAAGACACTCTGCACAATTTTGGGGAGTAAGTGTGTGGTATAGCTCTGCTGTTGTTGGAAGTTGTAGAACATGGATATAGCCATATAGGTGAACTGATAAAGAGGACAAAAGCTTCAAGGCTGAGAAGAATTTTCTATATGGTGTTGGGATATTTGCAACCAGGGTTACCTAATTTGTCTCTACCCCCTTACGAACCACGAATTCCTACAACCCAAAACGTGAGTCGTTCGCGATCCAAATTGTTATATTTGGTGATCCGATTAACCAAGTGTGAAGTGTGGAGTAAAAAAATAACTAATAAGTTAGGGAGCAAACGTGTAACTAAACAAAAGATGAAATCGATGAGTGTACCTTACAGAGATCTCACCATCATCTTCAACAAAATCTATTGATTTAGTTAACTACCGTGTTTCCACCCAACTACTGGGCTGAGAGAGAGGAGGGAGAAGAGAAGGGGCAACGCGCCAGTGAGTGGTTTTTGGAAGCGAGCGTTTTAACCGATGGGCTCTTTTTGGATTTCCTCTTTTGTTTTATTTTGAAAAGGAAAAGATAATTCTTGTTTATTTACCATTGATTGGTAATTGATAGTAATAGGTAAGATAGAGAAGTTTAGAAAGAATGTTAAATTTAAGCCGTAACAATTTATGTTTTTAATTGAAAATAAATAAATACTGTAATAATGTTGTAAAATATCATATTGTAGTAATTATAATTGAATATTAACTACATGTTAATAATAAACATAATGTTTTTTATTATTCTAGTTCTTTATTATTTTAAGATTTTTACCTATCATTAACTTTAATAGAATTAAACTTCTTACTGTTAATAAATACAAACTCAAAATAAAGTTTAAATTCTGAAAATCATATCAAGTTCCTTTTTGTTATACACTTTATGTACTTATAAATATACACATAGAGAGACGTATCAGGTGCTTATGAATTGCGACCTAATTATCGTACCAATTAAGTATACCCATTCCGAATTACATATTTATAGCTTAACGAACCCCGTATTCGTAGTTTCGTACTCGTACCCCGTACCCATCGTACCACGAATTGGGTAACACTGCTTGCAATAAAGAAAATATAGTATGCATATTGTACATCTTAATGCTGTTATTTTTTTCCTTGGTGATGGGAGCTCCTCTAGTGAGTAGAGAGTACCGGCCATTCCCTGCTCTTATGTTGAATTTGATGTACAATTCCCCACCCCTCGTGTTTTTGTGAAGATGTCATATAATTCTAAATATGTTCTTGATATTTTGTTCACTCAACACATCAAAGATAGACAAATTTGGGAAATTTTCATGGTTTTGGTTCTACAGTTCGATATTTGCTAGCCTAGGTGGTTCAGTTTTTCTTTTGCTGATGAGGCTAAAGGAGAGATGATGTTTGTGACAGTTGGTTTGGATAATAATCCTGGGATGTGCTTATTAAGTGTTAAGAAAACTTTACCATACAGTAAAATTGCTTGAATGAATTATTTTCTACCAGTTGAAAGAGTTAACTTTGATATCAAGAAGGTTAACTTTGGTGGAAATTTCCCTTGGTAGAGTATGTTATTTTGTGGTCGTGTTTTTGACTTTTTTGTAAGGAAGGGTATCCTATTGAGTGCTTGCTGCATTCGACAAATGATAAGTTATGATGGTTTTGCTAGGTGCTTATGTGGAGACGTTGGATTTTTCTTAAAATTGTTTTGGGCTTTCAAGTCTGTTTTCTTTTGTTTTGGATACTATCTCGGGGCTTTAATTGGAGGAAGTTTCCTGATCATATTTTTTTGGACTTATTGTTTTAGGGCGGTTCATCAGAATTTGTTTCCATAATTTAAACTGTGATGCATTTTTTTCTAATGTGCTAATGTAGTATGCTACCTTTTTCTCTTACTTTGTAAGTTTTTTTTAAATCTTATTTACTGGTAATATTTCTGATGCTATCATGGATTTGTATTTATTCAGATATATTTCATGAGGTTAGGAGAAAAAGAGACAAAAGGAAGGAGGTATGTTTTTGCTTAAATTGTGTTTCAATTTTTTAAATTCCTCCCCCATTTTCTTTTAGGCTAATTTATGTACTGGAAAACTAGTTTCTTCACTTTTCTTCGATAGCTCGATTGTTGTTGGCACAAATGCTTAATTTGGCTGCAACATAAAGCAAATGTTTCTTTAAAAGGTAAATACTTGTTACTTGTTTCTATGTCAAAATGAGATGGAGTTTAATACGATCTGTTATTATGTTTCATCTTCGAATGATTAAGTTCATTAGCGAATCCTTGTGATCAAATTTAACTAATCAAGTTATTCTGCTTTGAGTTATGAGCTGAGTGAGGAGAACATAGGTGTTGAGTCAATGAACTGTGAGCTAGGAGTTCTTAGCAGCCTCTCCGAGTTAGAGCTAAGAGTTAAGAAGAGGAAGAGAAACAATTTGCCAATTATGGTATTCTCCCGGGTTCCCCCACCAACCCAGTGACACACCAACCACGCCTCCATTAACTCAAGAAGATTATGGGGTGCAGCATGTGAGGAAGCGATTGATTGACCCAATGTGAGACCTCTCATGAGTAGCAAGCTCTACCTCTACTCCATGAATGGGGTCCATAAGCTAATCAAGCTATTCTGTTTTGAGTTATGAGATTTAAGTGAGGAGACCATAGGTATGATGCCGAACGAGCTATAGGAGTTCTCAGTAGTCTCTCTAAGTTAGAGCTATGACTTAAGAACAGGAAGATAGAGTCCTTATATGCACGAATGCTAATAAAGGTACTCCCCTCGAGGAAACATAGCAGGACGAGAAACCTGTCCACTTTATTATGATTCCTCTTCGAACCGTAGGAGATAGTTGCCTATCGCACGTCTCATCAACTTCCCTTGCCTTGTTGGGGGGGATCGCTTTGGGCAGGTTCGATCACTTCAAATGTGTCCTACACAGCGCTATTAAGGAAGGGGTTAATTAGGATCTGAAAACAAGCTTACCTTGTGCTTATGGGCGATAGCCGATAAGACGTAAAACCATGATCTAATCCAATCGAGCCAAAGGAGGAGTTCCGGTATGGAAACCGCTCAAAAAAGAGCTCCTTCCCATACTGAGGGGAGGTGAAGCAGAGATGACCGCAATAACAGGAAACTATGACTAATAAAGGCAAACATTAGCTAGCAAGGGGATAGACGTATAGACGTTGTGCAGCCAAAACAGAAGAGGCTAAACAGAAAAAAGGATATCTCATATCTGAGACACTAAAGGTCTCGGCATATATGAAGCATTAAAGAGACCTGATAAATTGTAAATAGCTCTTACCATTTTGAAAAATACATAGAAATAGGATATTGATGTTGACTTTACCAAATATTTTGTTAAATTCTTTGTAGCTTTTAACCTTATAAAAAATGCATGTATCCGGTCAACAACCTAAATAGTTATCCTCCTTAGAAATAATGGATTTTTAATAAAGTAGAACTTGAATGTTCGTGGTATTGACTATTGAGATAGACTGAGTGGGTGAAGTGGATTTGTCTCATTTTTCTTTCTCTTCCTTTTGTTATAGGTATATGCATATGGCACATTTTAGGGTGTGAATTTATTTAACTTGTACTTTTTTATATTGTTTTTTTGGCCAGACTTTATAAACTTCTCTTTTTGGGATCTTTGAGGAGGTGTGGTTGCTCCCTTATTCTTTGGCAAGTTTGCTTCACATAAGGTTTAGAGATTTGGGGAGGCACAAATTTGCCCATATTTTATGGTGGTGTTTGTAATTTTTGCTATTTTGTTAGGCATTTGGACCGACAGGAACAATTGATATTTTTTTTTTGATGATTTTCTCATTTGTATTTCTACTCTTTGGGATAGGGTATTGTTCCTCCAAGTTATGGTCACTTTTGAGGGTAGTTATCTCAGGCGGGCAGTGCTTTATTAGTTTTTATTTACTTTTTTCTTGTGTATTTAGCTGCAGGATTCCTTGTCCTTATTGTTCACTCTCTTCTTTTTAATAATAATTTTTCTTTACTAAAAATATCCATGTTACTCTGATTGGCTGATATCGATGTATTTTATGTCAGGTTCCAGTGTTCAAGGGTTTCATAGCATTGCAGGCAAAAAAACAAACTGAACATGTAAATCAAGGGATGAAATTGAACTTATATTCTGATCGCAATTTTCGAAGAGGTGGATATAGTCGAAATGCTTTACCTGGTAATGTGACAAACTGAGAAGATTCTTATGAACTCTACATCCTCCATTTCATCCCTTGAAATATACTTTAGGTGGTGTTGATACGTGGAGCATGTTTAACTTCACCATAGAGATGTTGTTCTAGGTGTAGTTGCATAGAGGCTCACAGCATTTTATAATATGTAGCCTTTTGGAAAGCCTTTTATATTTAATTTAAGACATTTGAAGGAAGAATGTATGTAGTGAATACAGTATATAGAAACCTAAATTGTATATTGTGCATATACAAACATCTAAGGCTTGTAACCCATAATGAATCTGCTCTCTCTATGAGATTTATTGTTGTATTTTTAAAGAGGCAGCATTGTGACATTTCACTGCAAAGTCATGACTCGGAAAGACTCGTTTCGTGACCTGTTGAATCTATGTAGTAATGCATCTGAAAATCATAGCATTCTTCTACTTAAAGGTGAACAAGCAATTTCTTGCTCATTCTTTTTAAATTTTCATATTTTTTCAGCTGACACAGGATAATTTTCTGTTTTGTTTTTTTAATGTTTTCATTTAAGATCTTGTTTTTTGATTCTTCTTGTTGGCTAAATAGGATTGGACTATATAGTTGGTTTTTTTATAAATAAATTTCCTTGTTCTATAAGTTCCTTGTGATGGCAGATTGTATGCTTATATACATGCTAGTAAGATTTGCTCCACCTTGTAGAGGTGGTCTTCCAGGGTTCTTCGCGTAATAACTACAACCAATCTATGTTGTCTGCTTGTAAACTATGTGCCACATACGATAGCTTTCTTCTGCCTTTTCCCTTTTCTGTTACTGTTCTGCAGCTTCCTTTACTTCAATAATCAATCTGTATATTAAGTACTTCAAAATCCAACTTGTCTGACCTTTTATATTTGGTGGTGTTTCCAAGTGAGATCTCTCATCCATGATTTATACTCTTGATTGACAATTGTCATTAACCCCTTCCTATTGGTTTGTTTGTTGATGGATGAATTCTTACTAGATTTAAGAGTCAGTAGAGAATTTCGTGTAGTGAGGGACAACAGAATTAATCAAAAGCCGAAAAGCGAGATAAAGCTTCCTCCTGAGCATAGTCCAATAGCCACAAATGGGCTAATGGTCTCAAAAGTTTCTGAAAAGAGGTACAGTTTTGTTTGCCTTTAAATGATTTTCAATTAGCTATATTTACTTGTCCTTTCTGTGAATTAGTTTTCAAAGAATATATTTGACCTGTCCATATTTTTGGAATTTTTGATAGGTTATTTTTGCCCATACTTGGGATAGAAACCTTGCCTTATTCCTGAAGGCCTATGCCATTTCTCCCTCCCCATGGGATGTCGATATTGTTGAATTATTTCGTTATGTTCTCAACTTTTCCTTTTGGGTACCTGCGGGACCTGAAGGTTTCAAAAGTGTCAGTAGTGGCCTAGGCATATTTTTTGGGGGTGAGTCCTTGTCTTCTTTTACCACCCCTAGTTGTTTAGTCCATCTTTAGTTTTATATGTTACACATTTGTTCTGATTGGAAATCAGTGTGTATTTTCAGTTATCTTGTAAAGATGTTTCCTTTGACTTACAACCTTGGTGTCTATTTAAAAAACTACTTAATTCAGATTAGTTGCCTCTATCACTTCATTCAGATTATTAGCTTCTACCGTGTGATAATCTTATGGCACCTACATATAACATAGAAGAGGACATCACTCCCTGTACATTTGAATCTTTTGGGTTTGTAATTTTTATGGTTTTCATATAGCAAACATATTGATTCATGTGTCTTTCTTAGCAGTTCTATTGGGGTTTCCAATAATCGGAAACCACCAGTTGGACGACATTCATCTCAATCCTCCAACGGGACAACTAAATTACATCCTAGGCAAGCCAGTGATGCTCATTTAAGAGATAGGAAATATTCATTGGAGGAGAGGGGACTCTTGGTTCTGAACGCTGGTTCACCAATGCAATCTCTGAAGCCAAATGATTCTCAACCAAATTCTACAACTTCATCAAACAACTCTATTGGAGGAGTTTATTCGTCATCTTCAGACCCTGTTCATGTACCTTCTCCTGATTCCAGGCCAGCTGCTAATATTGGGGCTATCAAGCGTGAAGTTGGAGTGGGTGTGCAACGTCAGTCTACCGAAAAGTCGGTCAAGCTTTCATATGCACAACCCAACTCTTTTTCTAATTCACATTTGGGACGTGATGGTCCCTCAAGAGAAACAGTTCGATCTGCCACCTCTAAAAGTGACCAACTTAGTCAAACTCCTGTTCCTGGATCAGCTATTCCCATCATCGCAGTCAGCAGACCTTTTATAAGTACTCAGTATAGTAGTAGCAGACAGCATCAACCTGTGGGCCATCAGAAAGGTATGTCCTTTAGAAGTTCTAAGTTTTCACTATTAGAATGGAAATCTTGTGTAGATGGAAGTATGGAACTTGTTTTTGTGCAAATTCTATATTCTATGTGCAATTGACTACTTTTAGGATTCTTGCTTTCTGGTGTTTTAATACTGTTTTCTGGTGTTCTAAGACTGTTGTATGGTAGTTCGGTGAGGTCTGAAGAATGTTGTATGTCCACATTCAATTATACCTGATCTTCAAGGTTGGTCGCAGTTTAGACTGTTCTATTAGTGTTGATGGAGATTTCTTTTAAGACTATAACTTGGACGTGTGTGTATGCCTTTGATGTTTTTCATATGCAACCATCTGTTCCCTTCTTGTCCTTATGTGTTCTATTAAGGTTCATGGGCGTGCAAAATTTTAGAAGACAAACTAATCTGATTATTTGCAGACCAAACCTTTGCGTCGGTAATTAGTCCTTTAACTTCTTGTGTTAGCAGTGTCCTGTTTAGTTAGTGTTTATGGGTAGGGTTCTAAGCCTATGAACGATTAAGAATACTTTCTATAGCCCGGTTTATCCTCAAACCAGATCTCTTAGAAAACCTGAACCCCATACCTACACAAACTTGTGTGACAAAACCCATCTTAGAAATTTTTGAAGCCTATAATTTACTGCTGCCACTTTTTATCATCGAGTCCAATAATCTCTTTAGTGTTTTACTGTAACAATGGCCTTAGAAACTTCAGAGTTCTTTAAAAATTTTAATGTTCCATATATCATTTTAGTTTTTAAGACAACTAACCATGATGTCTATTAATGTAGCTTCTCAGTCTAATAAGGAGTGGAAACCGAAATCAAGCAAAAAACAAAGTTCTACTGGTCCTGGAATTATTGGAACACCTGCAAAATCGGCTTCACCTCCTGATGTTCCTAAGGATTTAGAAACAAAAGCAGCTCAGTTGCAAGATAAATTGTCACGAGTAAACATCTCCCAGAACCAGAATGTGTTTCTAGCTGCACATATTCGAGTCTCTGAAACTGATCGACATCGATTGACATTTGGCAGCTTGGTGACAGGGTTGAAACGGAATCCTGGGTTTCAAGCACTTGAAGGTACTGAGGAATACATTGAACCTTCATCAAGGTTTGTTTCTTACATGAGTTGTGCTTTAATTGAATACTCACATTTGTGCCTTATTGTATTTCCTGGTCTTGACTCTTGAATAGTATACTCTGGCTTCAGTTCATTTCAGAATTGATTGACATATAGTTTGTTAATTTAATAACTCCGATTTTTCAGATTTGCAGGGTCATGCCGGTCAATTTTGTGTTTTAGTATCGTTTAGAGAATTTAAGCTGTTTAAAATATTTTGTGAAAATCTATATTCATTTCAAATTCAATATGCGCAGTTTTATTTTTATTTGCAAATTGATTTCATTATTTGTATGACAGTTTATCAAATTCTCCTCCCAAGTCCTCTAGCGATGAAACTTCTGGAAGTAAGCAAGTAGATTTGCTTGATGAACATGTTCAAAATTCTGGAACCGATTCTCCTGGATTCGGTGCAGTGTCTGAACAACAATTGGTTGATAGAAAAGAGTCTTCAAGTCCTCATGGTTTGGAGAATTATGCAGATATTGGATTGGTACGAGACAGCAGCCCATCCTACAATCCTTCGGAGTCGCAACAGCAGCAAGATCCTCCTCAATTACCAAATTTCTCAGTGAGTCCATTAATATATTAATCACAGTTGAAATATTGGACAATTATGAAGATATTGGGTTGGGCTTTTGTCTTCAAGTCCTTAGGATTTGAACAATTATGCAGATTTGTGTTGAGCTTGTGTTTGTTAGTCATCTTTTAATTTGTTCTGGATGAAAATGTTAAATTGTTTTCTCCTGGCCTTTTTCTTTATTTTTTTAATCCTAATCAGCGATCCTAATTTGTGGTGGTTCGCAAGCAGGCATATGATACTCAGACTATGTATGATCCGTATTTCAGACCGACAGTTGATGAAACTGCGAGGGGGCAAGGTCTGCAGTATCCTCAGGAGGTAAATTTTGAAAGTTACTAATATTTGAATTTATAAAAACTATAAATCTCTCACACTGCCCCAGACATGATCATGCAGAATGCACTTGTATGACTGCCTCTTTTTCTTGATGTACAATTAATTGGTTATTAATGATTTCTTCTGTTTACAGGCCTTAAGCTCGCTTACAGCAAATAGCATTCCTGCATCCACAATAGCCATGGTACAACAGCAACAACAACCACCACCCATGGCCCAGATGTACCCACAAGTTCATGTTTCCCATTATGCTAATCTTATGCCATATCGTCAGTTCCTCTCCCCAGTATATGTTCCACCGATGGCTGTACCTGGCTACTCTAATAACCCTGCCTATACTCATCCCTCAAACGGTAACAATTACTTGCTAATGCCTGGAGCTGCAAGCAGTCTCAAGTATGGAATCCAGCCGTTTAAGCCTGTACCTACTGCCAGTCCTACTGGGTTTGGAAACTTCACTAGTCCAACCGGTTATGCTATTAATGCTCCAGGAGTTGGTAGTGCAACAGGACTTGAAGATTCTTCCAGGCTGAAGTACAATGATGGGAATATGTATGTTCCAAATCCACAGGTGGGTTTTGTATCGTTTGGCGACTTTTGCTGATTGTTTTGTAGTTTTATATTCCATAAAAAGTGGCATGTTAGATTGAGGAATTCCACAACTAATTAAAGCCATTAGCTGAGAGACCATGACACATAGGAGAAAGAGGAAATAAAGCACACCAACACAATCAGTGAATCAACCTCTTACTTTTTGCATAAATTGACACAAGAACTTCCATTTAAAGAGGTCAAATATGTCCATTGCTATCTTATTTTAATTATTGTTTCTGGGAGAAGCTTAGTACCTATGTAAGGATTGTTGAGATTGATTGCTTGCATATGTTATTCTGCAGGCTGAGACTTCTGAAATGTGGATGAATCCAAGAGATGTACCAAGTTTGCAGTCACCTTCATACTACAATATGACGGGACAAACAGCTCATGCTGCTGCATATTTGCCATCCCACACTGGTCATGCTTCTTTCAACGCCGCAGCAGCACAATCTTCTCGCATGCAGTTTCCAGGCATGTACCATCCTCCACAACCTACCGGGATCCCCAGCCCGCATCATTTGGGCCCTGCTATGGGTAGTAACGTCGGAGTTGGGGTGGGTGCAGGGGCTCCTGGGGCCCAAGTTAGTGCCTATCAGCAACCTCAAATCGGTCACATGAATTGGACAGGGAACTTCTGAGAGGATTTTTCTTGCAAGGATGGATGGATTGAATCTACTATTAGCTATAGAAGTTTTCCCCTTTTCTTTATCAAATCAAGAAAACTCTCAATATTTATTTTCAAATTAATGCATCAAGTTGTTTTGAAATTCTTTTTTGTTTTTTGTTTTTTGTTTTTCGGCCCGTGTTATAGAGAACATCTTCTGAAGGATGAGCCCAAAACTAACATAGACAAGTAGCCTTAGATTGGAATCATAAAGTGCATTTCAAGACAGACATGATGCAATTCATGATATCATCTTATATATAAACCGTCCAGGGGTAGATCCAGAATTTTTTTAGGTAGGGACGAATTTAACTAATTTTTTTTTTTTGTTGAAGTTAAATAAAGAAAGTATAAATTGCAATAGATATTAATGAAAGTAGTAGTAAATCAGTTGTCTGTTTTGGGGTTTATTGTTGTGCTGTTTGTGTATTTAAGACCATCTAGTTCTAATACTAGCAGTCAAATTTGGAAATTCATAAAACTGATGTAACTTTTTCTTGTACGACTGTTGGAAAAAAATGCATATAGTTCTGATTTTTTATTCAAGAGCCTTATCTTTATCTTTTTAGAGAACACAATTCTCATTGAAACTCACATAAAAGAAAAATACCGAACTACAGATAAAAATAATTTGACACAAATCCAATTCTCGACACAGTGCATCATTTCATTTGAACACTAAAATTACTTGCTCATCCAATATTAACAACAATTGTACTCACCGAAAGTCTCCAACCACAAGACCGCAACAAATTCAAATAAATTATTAAAAAAAGCCATAATTAATTACTTCTTAATTTCAAAATATAACAAATACATCAAATAAATTAAATTGAGTTTAACCCCAAGTTCTCAACTAAAAACAAATTCAAACAAACTACAAAAGTACCTTCTTCGATCATTTTCGATCTAACCTCGTTTACTGTTTATATTCCAAATTTTTACATACTTTTCATATGTACATATATTATTACTAAAATATAAATATATATTTATATATATGTATATATATTAATTATTTAAAACTAAAATATATTTAATCAATTTAATTATTATAAAAAATTTAAATTATCTATTTGATCATTTACGAAATAAAATAATACTAAACATTTAATTAAATATTTTTTAAATTAGACAACAAATAAAAATTGAAAATAAAAAAATCTTAGTTAAAAAATAATAAAAAAAAGAACATACTAATAATTAAAAAGAAAGACATATTAATTAAAATAAAAACATTATTATCATAATTTTGATAATTATTCATGAACATTTTGAGGACATCGTTGACTACGTCTGTTGTGACCCTCTTGTCCGCATTTTCCACAAACTCTGGCATTTCGCGAATTATCCATTTTAGTTCGAATACGTTGACTCTGACCCCTCTGACCACGTTTATTTTTCTTTTTCCTCAAATTCTCTATGAGAAGACCATATCTCTCCCACTCGTGTGCTATTGAAAATGTCCAATAAGCTTGATTGGGTATTGGATGAAATTCATATTGCCACATCTCATATAGAGTTGTCAAATTATGATATGGTTCAATGTATTGTTTCCAATCAAGATTGCATGTCAAAAATAATTAAAATATTTTTCTAATTTAATTTAAAATTTTCATATATATAAATATAAGTGTACAAGATAATATTTTATAATATTTAAAATTAATTTTTAGAAATTTAAATTATTTAATATAATATTTAAATAAATATATTATATTATATTATATTATATATATACAATTATATATTTATATGTAAATATATATAAATATATACAAAAAATTTATGCTGGAAATAGGAATATGAACAGTAAATGAGGTTAGATTGGAAATGATCGAAAAAGGTAGGTTACTTTGGGAAATGCATTTGTAAACTGGGTCAGATAGGGAAGGGAGTCGGTATAAAATGTACGGGACGGTAGTCCGGTCCAGTGTAATTTATTTATTTATTTTAATTATAATTATCAGAATAAAAAATAAAAAATAATAGGGTAAATTTGAACAAAATATATATTTTTACAGTTTATAGTATTTTTTTAATAAAATATATATATTTTTTATAATTTTTTATTCAAACTTGCTCTATTATTTTTTATTTGTTATTCTGATAATTATAATTAAAAAAAAAATTAATATCATACCGGACCACGTCCGGTACAGCACCTCCCCCAATCTGCGGGGGAGGGGAGGGGGAGGGGGAGGGTTTCTTCTTCATCCTCGGGATCTGCAACATGCTTCTTTTTATGATTCTATCAAATATCTGTTCTGTCCCTGTCCAGAAGAAGAAGAAGCCTCAAACTAAAACTCCCCCACACCCCCCATATGTTTAAAATTGACTAAAAGAAAATAATTTAAATAAGGCTATTTTTTAAGAACAAAAAAAAATTATATTTCAATTTGTTCGGTAAAAGATACATCAACATGGTGAGATGTTAGGTAGCGGTGCCTAAGTTTGTGGATGAAAGAAGAAATTATTGGTTGATTGCCTTTGTTTTTTTTTTTGATTGGTACCGGTACCGGTACCGGTACCGGTATTTCTTTTGAAAAGGATTAACAACTTCCTTAATTCTACCAAAGTGAGGGATTCGATTCTTGTATTTATAAATTTATTCTTGATATTTTATAAGTAATAAAAACATACAATTATTAATGAAATTAAAAAAAATACTAACAAATACTAAAACGAAAGGCGGAACTCTATTATTATTATTATTAGGAAAGAAAAATAGTAGCGTAGCGGTCACACGGAAAGGGATGCTAGATGTTGATAGTCTTCAGTCGTACTAAGGCCCGGCCCATCTCAGCCCATTTAGGAGACCAGGCCAGGCCATCTACATCTAGTCTAGTCTAGGTTCTATATTAGACCTAAAGCTTTAGGTGTCCCACTTATGTTGGATGTCAATAATGTTTATGCATGTGTGTGGTGAAACATTCATTAATTATAATTTTACTCATCCGTTTTTTTGTTTGTTACTTCCTTTTATCACATTAATTGAGAAAATTTATTTATGTGTAGAAATGTCAAAATTCAAACTTGCTTTAGTATTGAAAAGAAAATTAACAAAGTTAAGTAAGAATACCACGGAATTATTTGGGAAAGAGCAAAAGCTGATTGAGTATCTGTGGAATGAACGAACTATTTCAACCAAATTATTTGTTGTTTAGTATGGATGCACCAACTATTTCAACCATAATCTTTGAGTTTTGGATTTAAACTAAAGTTAATTTTTAATTTATAACTAAATAAAAATAAAAACAAAGATCATGGTAACATACTAGAGATAGGTGAGAGTTAGATGATACATCTTGGACTTCCTCCATCACGGTGGTGACAGTTTGACAGCTGCATGTTGAAGTTTTAAATGTGAAAAAGATGAAGATAAAAAGCTTCAGGTTTGTTTTTATTTTTATTTAGTTATAAATTAAAAATCAATTTTAATCTTAGCCATGAAGAATGTTCAAATTTAAGAGTCAAAAAATTGAATAAAAAATTTAGTACCATTTATCCGTCCCCTATATATATATATATATATATATGAAAGTTCATTCTAAAATGATGGAAGGAAGACCCACCAATTTAAATATTTAATGCTTCCATCTGCCGATCATTTCATAACCATGCATATCTGAATTGCGTTGCACTTAATTTATTCACTTCCAATTTTCTGACAATTTTTCCTTCATTATTGATGCTTCCATCCAACATTGACGTATTTTAGAATAAACTTTTATATATTTATATATATATAGCTCACAAGTATATATATATATATATATATATATATATATATATATATATATATATATATTAACTTGAATTGATTTTAGTCAAATTCTTGCAAAATCAAAAAATTTCAATGTTTGAAAGTTTTGATTAGTATTGGTAAAAAAAGTTTTTTATTTTTAATTTCTTATTATATATTCAAGAATATCTTGTCCTATTTTTTATGAAAAAAGAATATACTAGAGATCACCTCGTTTAATTTGATCTTCGATTCTGAAGTAATAATCTTGGTTTGTCAAGTTGTCAGTAATAATTCAAATTTTCAGTATATATTAAAATCAGAATTTTGTGGAATATATAATTTTTCTTATTTTTAATATTTATACTGCATTGAATATGTGCTACAGAGTACACGTGAATACGTGCGATGAATTGCGTATGTGAATATATGATAAATATATGAATAATTTTTCGCAAAAGAGAATTGGTTAAGAATAATTTATAATATTAAAATTATTGGAAATTATGCTTTAAGGAAGGGTAATATGGTCATCCCTATATTAATATTATAATTGGATGATATATATAAGATATACAATGAAGAATGATGTTCGAGGAATGTAAGTGATGAAAAAGGTTATGCAATAGACTTTCAATGAATGTTTTGGGAATAGTAAAATCAGAGATAAATCTTTCAGCTCCTATGTGTTACATGAACTTAACATGACTATATATGTGTGATTATTATTGAAATATGAATGAAATCTACATGATTATATTGAGTTATATATCATGCACTGTGAACTGTGAAAGTTAAAGTATGACTATGTTTGATTGAGGTATGAAACTCAATCTATATGTGTTATGTGCATGAAAACTGTTAGACTTATTGGGCCATAATGCTTATTCTTGCAATAATTTGAAAGTTACAACTGCGATTGATTTCTACTTGTTCATATGATAAAGATTAGAAACATATGCGTGGGAAAATTATTTTCTTTAAGTTAAAGATTGTACTTTGTGATAAGTGTAAATGCAACTTTGTGAATATTGAATTATTTAATAAATAAAGAATGTTGTCTTGAGACTTGAATTCTCATATTTACTCTGATAAAGCGAATCCTAAAATAAAGATGATATATATATATATATATATATATATATATATATATATAAATAATTGTAAAGATAATTATTGATTATGCTTATAATTTTTATAATTTTATTTTACTGATTAATAAGTAGTATGTATGAGGATAAACAGTAATTAAACAAAAAAATTTTTTGTTGGCCGCTACTCCTTTTAGCGGCCAGTCAAAACACGGTCGTTTTGACTGGCCGTTAGAGGGAGTAGCGGCCAACAAAAAAAATTTAGCTGGCCGCCATAGGGAGTAGCAGCTGGGCCCTTATCTCAGTCATTCACTCTAATTTTGAACGACTGGATGAGCGTTAGTTGAAACAGTTCCTCTGACTAACGTATTCTATAGATCATTTCCCATATATATATATATATATATATATATATATATATATATATATATTATGAAGCAAATGATATAATCTTAGTTGGGATGATTGTGGTATTAGCCGGTGGAAGATTAATGACAAACTTTTTTCTTCTTCTGGCCAAGGGGTACATTTCAAATACACATCTCATCTTGATTTTTGTCACCAAATTGGCATGCATTGCCCAATATTTCCATGATCTGAATGGAATCTTTATTCCTTTTTCTCTTGGAACATGAATGAATTTGATCCACCCCAGTCGCGATCACCAAGTCTAAAGAACATTTATATATTTAACATGAATATCTCATGCATTTTTGATTGTGAGATTTATACTCTTCATGTCGCCAAAAAAATTAACGAGATGATCAGTTTTTTTACAATTTATTTCTTATCTTAAAATTTTCAATTAATTAGTAATTGAGACTTGAGAGACTAGTTGCAAAAACTTCTATATATCAAAAGCTTACTTAAGTACAAAGATAATAAAATTTAATACTGTAATTTATTTAAGATTAATTCGTTCAAGATTTATCAACACGATATGCTTAAGGTCAAAAGACTAGAGTTCATTGCTGATTGAGGCACCGGAATATACATATATTATGCTTGAACTACATATAAAATAAATGTGTATTAATTAAATAAATATGAATTACATATTTTATATTTAATTTGTGTAACTTTAGACATTTCTCTGTGGATAAATTTTTTTATGGAATGAAAAAAAAAAAAACTGTGTTTTAGAATGAAATAAATCATTTTCGTTCATGTCAAATTTATGAAATTTATTATTTAAAAGAGAGAATATAAAATGACTTATTCCATTTATCATTCTATTTCTTTCATTATTTAATTCTTTTTATTAATTTCATTACTTTAATGATATAAATGTAACGTTATAGTTAGTTTGTTAGTTTGTTTGTAGACAATTAAAGCTACACACGCATGGAGGTTGCCTTTTTGAGGAGTTGTTACATATTTATATATATCTTTAATACGATTAAAGTATATGATGAGTTTTAAGTAGAAGCATATAATCTTACTTTATCTTTTCATGACATTTGTAATTCTATTGTTTATTCAATCAAATCAAGTCTCGTCTCGTCTCGATCCTTTTCCTTTATTCCTTTACTATGCCTCAATCTTCTTTCCCTTATCTCTTTGAAAGCCACGAGTGCAATCATTGTTCATATAACAATGCTTTGCTCTTCACCGACTAGTATCCTCTCCATTAATTTTAAATTAATTATTTTTTTTTATTTTATAATTTAAATTTAAAATATATTAAAATGTGACATCATAATAATGAAAAAAAAAATAATAATAAAAAATATACGAAAAATAGAGAGTCTTTATTTCATTTGAAACGGAGAGAATCCTAATCAGCTCTTCACGGGCCAACAATTCACCCAAACAATCGTAAAATATTCTATTATATTCTTTTAAAATTAAAGATATATCTTTGAAATAACAATTTTTATAAATAAAATAAATTTATTTCATAAACCTATTTTTAAAATTAATTAAAAATATAATACTCAATTAATTGAAAATAAAAATAATAACATATTAAAATTTTTATGTCACTATATATATATATATACATATATCCATCCGTGACAACAAATTATCACAGGTACTATTCCAGCAACTATGATCTCTATCGTTGATCAACAGAATGGATAGCTTGGATTGACAAAAAAATTTTCCGAACCGCTACAGCAGTAACAAAGATGAGTTAATTACTTCCATTCCATTCCACTTCTTTGAATTTATTTTATTATATTAATTTGCAATCATGCATGCTGCTACAGCCTAAACCGGTGTACTAATTTGACGACTTCATCCTTATGATCTGTTTGATTTAAAGAAAATGATTTTCAAAACATTTTATGAGAAATTGTTTTCAACAAAAGTAATATACTCTCTTTTGTATAAAAATATAAATCATTTTTTGGTTTTTTTAGAGTTAATTTGACATATTTTTTAATTTAAATTTAATATAATTTATTCACAATTATAATAATATATTTTATGTTTAATAATAAATTTTAGGTAATTTATAATATTTATTAATAAAATTGACTAAAACTTCAACGAATTTATATTTAGTTTGAGTTCAATAATATTTGAAACTAATATTTAAAAAATCAATAATAATCTATAAGTGTTTCGAGAAAAATAAAGTATTATTGTCAATAATATTTTGAGTTCAAAAAGACTCCATATATGTGTTTAAGTATTATATGTGTTAATAAACTCTTTCTGGATGTAAAAATTAGACAAAAGTATATTTGAGTTTCACATATTTGTATTTTTACTTATTATTAGGGATTAAAATATAAATAGGTAAAATTTAAATATACTCCTATCTAATATTTATGTCAAGAAAGAGTTTTTGATATATATATATATATATATATATATATACACACGTAGGCCTTTTCTCAAGAATAATTAAGCAATAATAATCCATTTCAACACTGCCTTTCATCATTATTGGCATCCAGCTATAAATGGCTATATATGCCAATACCTCTAACGCGTTTATAAAAGCAGTAGTAAAAGGAAGAAACACAGAATTGAATTGTTTCTCTCTCTCTATCTCTCTCTAGCACGCCCTTCGGCTTTCATTTCATAACGCACGCACGCACGCACTTATCTCTTTTTCTCCTCTAATTGTTCAAATCAAATAATGTATCATGTATGGTAATACTAGTTACTACACCTGCTCTTTCTCTCTCTATTTTTGCAGCTTTTCACTCACTCACACCCAATAATAATAAAGTGCAGTAGCTAGCTAGCTCGAATATTAATTCTCTAGTCTATTATGGACAATTACTGGAATCGTAGTGACTCAGCAGGGGTTCGAGACAGATCACACCAAACTCGCGGTGAAAGAGAGAACCCGTCTTTCTCATCCACTCTCCTCGACCAGATTTACCGTTCTATCGATGGTGAAGATGAATTAGTCCTTTACACAGAAACCACGAGGAAGAAGAAACACCACTCCACTACTACGAGTACTTTAAAAAACGACCAAGATGTTGCAAATTTTCGACGGATGGAGAAAAAGAAGGTAATTAGCAGCACTAGCGAAAAGATCATACCCCATAACAAATCTGCTGCTGCTGATTACAGAAGAAAATCACTGGAAAATGGAGGTGATATTTCTTCGATGCTCCTAAATTCGAGCTGGAGTTCTTCAGATTCTAGCTCTGGCTTCTTCTCGTCGGAGGCCGAGTCCAGTTTTGGAGTTTCTTCGAACAGTAATTATAGGCCCAAGCCTATTAGAACCAACTTCTCTACTCAGCAGCCGGCAGCTGGAACATTCCAAAATCATCAACTTTCAGAGCAGAAATTAAAGCACCAAGGCGATACCGGTGGTTTTGTGAAGACCAAGTCGAAAGCGTTGAAGATTTACGGCAATCTGAAGAAGGTTAAGCAGCCAATTTCACCTGGCGGAAGGATTGCAAGTTTTCTCAATTCTATTTTTAGTAGTGCAGGTAATGCTAAGAAAGCTAAGATTTCTTCAACCGAGGCGGAGGAGGAGAGGAGTTTGGAGAGAAAGTCCAAGTCAGCTCATGCCTCCAGTTGTTCATCGGCCTCTTCATTTTCAAGGTCGTCGTGTTTGAGCAAAACTCCGTCCAGTAATGGCACCAAAAGGTCAGTTCGGTTTTATCCCGTGACTACTGTGATAGTGGACGCAGATTATCAACAATCACGTGGACATAAATATAATTTGCAGCGAGACGAAAGAAATAACTTGAACAGTACTGAAAAGCATAGGCTTCATATTAAGGAAAAGAATCGGCGTGTTGAAGAAGCTGCAAGGGATTTGTTGAAGAATTATCACAAAAAAGTTGAATGCGAGATGGATGATCAGGAAGATGATGATGCTGCTAGTTATGCGAGCTCTGATCTGTTCGAGCTTGATAATCTTAATTCTGCCTTTGAAAGGTATCGGGAGGAATTGCCGGTGTACGAAACTACCTATTTTGATACTAATCGAGCAATTGCTAATGGTTTGATTAACTAATTCCAGGTTAACTCATGTAATCTTTTAGTAGACTGTTACATATATATAGTTAGTTAGTTAGTTAGTTAAGTATTGGTTTGGGGGTTTACATCATGAGAGATATAATAATAAATAGATTTCTTTTCCTAATGATCTTTTCTGTTCTTTAGTCTTGTTCTTTCTATTTTTTTTCGAATGATTTTTAAATATTGTTTTTCTGATTTATGAGTGAAATGGTACCAAACATTTTTTATTTATAAATCATCACTTAAAATAAATTATAAATCATTTTAAAATCTAACTTATTAATCATTCTAAAATAAATCATCCCCTAACAGGCCTAAATCTGAATTAAAGATTAAAGATTAGATTTGTAGATGATGTTGTTCACATGCCAATTAACATGATTAGGTAAAGGTTAAGCAAAGGCAAATCTTTCAAAATAATAAAAGTAATTAATTAATGATTTACCTAATTATCAATGTTCTAATTAAGAGCATCTCTAACCGTCTTTTTAATCACTTTGAGATATTCAAATAGGTAAGTCACATTAGAAAAATTATCTCCAATAGCCTGTCTAACTTTAGTCATAAAATCTGCAACATCATTCTCTATCTTCAGAACTGGTAAATTGATACTGTCTCTTCAAAATATTTATTTTGTTTTGGGAGATTCAAAATCATATGAAAAATGTTAAAAATATTTATTTTGCTTGATGAATTTGATGTACAACTCATTTTAAAATTTAATATCATTCCTTTTTATTTATTTAAATCAAATATTATATTAATTAAATTGAACAGACTGAGATCAATAAACTTCAATTTGAAGAGTTTATTTATTTATTTTTTTGCTAGAGAAGCTGTTTCATTCATGATAAAAAAAAAAGGAAAAAAAGTAAGAAGAGTGTGGGCGGGGGGGGGGGGGGGAGGGGGGGAGGGGGTGCGGCGGGGGAGAGAGTGGTGCGCGTTGTGGATGGATTAAAGATGGATACCGGTCTCCAAAAGCTTTGGACACAATATCTAATGTTAGATTTTTGTTCGGTGGATGAATGAATTAGTCATCATATGTAAAAATATTAATAAATTAAATAAGTTGACCGAAATTTGAAATTTGTCCTCAAGAGCTTGATGTCAATTTGGATTGGCTTGCCCTATAATTGCATATTATTACTCACAAGTGATTGGACCTTTTTTACCTAATAGATCTCTTTTTATATTTTCTCTGTTACTAAAAAATTATCGTTTAAAATTTTAGCACATGAATTAAAAAAGTATTATTTATCAAGTAAAATTTATTTAAAATTTTATCACTATCCTTTTATAAAAAATTAAAAACTATTAATACAAAGGAGATAATTTCTTGGGACAATGAGAGAAGGTAGGGATAATATAAGAAAGTAAATAATTTATTCTCTTAGAAAGTTGTAAACGACAAACTTTTTAAAATAATTTTTTTCTTCTAAAACGACAATCTTTTAGGAACGGAGGGAGTATATATATATATAGACTCCGGATCTTAAGCTTACCCCTTATCTAACTCACCCGAGCTCACCCCCCTTTAGTGACGGACCCGGCGACGGTTCGGTCATACAACCGTCGTCTATACTTTTAGCGACAGACAAAGTATAGACGACGGTTGTATGACCGAACCGTCGCCGGGTCTGTCGCTAAAGGGGGTGAGCTCGGGTGAGTTGAATAAAGGGTGAGCTTAAGATTCGGACCGTGTATATATATATATATATATATATATATATATATATATATATGTAACGACCCCAAAATAGGTTCATTCCACCCAACCCATTCTGAGTCGTCAAATACATGGTACAGAAAACAACTACAACTTTATTACAACAATTGTCGTGCAAAATACAACAACACATATGCTGTGAGTTTGGATACAAATATATACCAAATGTGACTCATGTTCCAACCGTGGACATCACCTCACAATAACACCTTACATAAAGGTATAGTCAAAAATTGTTTTAGAAATTAGAATCTTTGGGAAGTGCTCAAGGAAACCTTCGTACATGGGAGGCCACGCGTCTAGGTTATGATAGATATCATATGGCCACAGAATTATCCTTGGTTGACCCAATAGACCCCAAAGAAAAACGAGAAGATTACTATCATATTCTTTCCAATGGTGAGTCTTCTCTTGACATATCATTATCTCTACTATCTCTAATTGAGAATTATACTTCAAACAAACACCAAGATTATATAGGTAGTGCTCGTATATATACTCAGCAAGTGGATGAGCACATCCCTGTCTTATGATGACACGAGGTTGTATGTCGTTAGACATCTTGTAGGATAGTGGCAAACCACCCTTCCAACGTTGGGTACACCTTACCCTATTGGATTCACCAAATATAACTACTAAATGAACTTTTCTATATTGCTTCGGGAGAACATCCACAGCTAGAGACCACCGTTCTATTTCCCCGTTACCCTCGCTCGACCCAGCTACACTCTTATTACCTGAAAGGAATTGTGAAGCAAAAGGGTGAGCACAACTAGCTCAGTAAAGAATATCATGACTAAAGATAATTAAATTATCAATAGCCTTCATCAATAATAAATCAGAGATTTAGAACATATGGTAAATGATAAAAATTTCAACCATAGTTGCAGCGGAACGAGCAATCCATTAGAAGAGTCAAATAGACTATAAAGTCTATTATCTTCTCTATGTTAAAAATCCATCAACAATGTTTTATCCCTGTAACATCAATCAACAGTTCCTTTCCACAATCATATAAATAACTCATAATCATAACTGTAGTTCTAAATTCCTCTTCTCATCTAGGACGAAGATAATTTTCATCACCTGAAACATCAAACATCATGGTTATACCAAATCACAGTTCCTGTTCATAATCATACTAATAACTTCATCTTTGCACTACGGGCCAAAGATATTCATCAACAAGTCATCTTTGCACTACAGGCCAAAGATATTCATCCACAGTTCATCTTTGCATTACTGGCCAAAGATATTCATCTACAATTCATCTTTGCACTACAGGCCAAAGATATTCCTCAACAATTCATATTTGCACTACAGGCCAAATATATTCATATATCAAAGAAATATATAATCATTTCAGAATTTATATACACCATAATTATAACCATGTTAATCAATTCATCTTTACACTTAAGCTAAAGATATTCAATTGTAAATTCAATGGTCATGATCATACCAGTCACAATTCAACTTTGCACTACAGGCCAAAGAGAACCCTAGTCATGATCATACCAATAATCTACCCATCTTTACACTCAAGTCAAAGATAAATTCAACATCAGGGTTATAAAAATGTTATATATGATAATAAAATCAATATAATCAACATATAGATTTAATCTCAAGAGTAATATTCATAAATCAACTATAATTTGGTTAGTAAAAGAAACCAATTTTGTCGTAAATAGTAACTCGTGAATAGTAACTCATGAATAGTAACTCGTGAATAGTAACTCATGAATAGTAACTCGTGAATAGTAACACCGACTCAAAAATGTAAAAATTCCACAATAAAATTCATACCAATACTTCGGTATAATGATATTGAAAGAATAACATTTCTTAAGCTTATAAACAATTTATTTAAATTGTTTACACTTTACTAATTAATGCATTTAATCATCATAAAATGTCAACTCTTAAGATTTCATCATCAATAACCAAAACCCTCATCAAAAATCTGCATATACCTCATATAGGATTCTCAAGTCATAAAATCCTATTTTCCAATTTTCTTACTTCACAAAACATATTTAATTCATTAACTCATAACTAGACCATTTTCATAAAAAAATACCAAATCAATTTCAAAAATATTTCTTTTCTGAGATTTAACATAATATAGTCCCATAGTGAACATATATTTTTCTCAGAATTTTTAAAAGTCATTTACTATTTTTCATATGGCCAAAACAGCCGAATATTTAGACATTTATCAAAAATTATACTTTTGTCCAAAAATTCTGAAATTTACAGAGTATACTTCTATCATATACATGTACTCCCAATAAAAATTTCATCAATTTTGGAGTTAACCACAAGGAATTATAAGCGGTTACTTTTAAAATAGTCTTTTCTCATAAAATTCATAACTCTCAATTTATACATCCAAAAATCACCATTTTTGGACACAATCAAGAAAACTCATCAAAATATCATTTCAAATTTTTCCAGAATTTTTGAAGATCAGAAAAATTACGAAACTGAAAATCATAACAACCCTTAAAATCCCTTACTATCCCTTACTATCCCTTACTATCCCTTACCTCAAAAGAGCAGTACTTCTGATCGGTATAAGGCTGAAGGAAACTTGCACTGATGAATAAAAACTCACAGAGTATCTAAATACTCACAAAATACACTCAATAATCTAGAGAGAAAAAGAGAGAAAACTTATGTTTCTGGTGTGTTTTTCAATTCTAACTTAGCCCTCTATTTATAGGAAAATTTTGGTAGGTTTGACCTGCAACCTGATGGCTTTACCTGTTACTATTTCCACCCACCACATTTGAAATATAATTCAGCACATTTCTTCACCAACCACAAGTGGGGCCCACCAATTCTAGAATTTTCCACTAAAATGATAAACTCCAAAAATTCAACAATTTCTGAACTAGTCATCTCGTAAAATTCATAATAAATCATACGTTCATTTTTAACGGTTCAAAATTTGTGGGCATATACTCAACTTATATATGTATAACATATCCAAAAATTACCACGATCCAACGGTCGGATTAAAAATTATAACCCCCGCAAAATATCTCAAAAACCCTGATTTTTAATACCTTCATTCTGACAAAAATACGGATAAAAACCTCAACATTAACTCCTTCATTTTTAACCACAAAAACATATCCCTCGTTTATATCCACATAAAATAAATATTTCCTTATCATATGAATCAATAATTAATTATTCACAAATAATATTACAGAATCACATTTATGACAACCAGGCCGTTCCCAGGAAAGAGGGGGCTTTCCAATAAGGATTTCTCCTTACTAGCGCGCAATTAGATGACCAAACCTCTCCTTAGACAGAACTTTCTAGACATTGCCAATAATGCTATCTAATAATATTATTCAAATAATATGAATTATTGATCTGATAATAGAAAATACTGTGCAGCAACAATTATTGAAACAACAATAATATAAAATATCAACGCAGCAATTATTGAATCAATAAAATAAAATATTGAACAGTAATTACTGTAACAATTATTGAGTAGTGCCTTCTTACGTAAGAATCAATAATTTTAAAAATACTATGTAATACCGTGTGCTATTGTGCAATAACGCGTATTACTGTATTTTAACCACCAGGTATTTCAACAGTATTAATGGTAACAACTTCGCCGTTATTTATAAAAACTCAAATTTGTCGTTTTCTTCATCCGACAGTTATTTGTTATGGGGCCCACAAATAGTTGCGCCGTCGTACGAATATTCCCCGACAGAAAGAATATTCCACGACTAAACGAATATTCCCCGACAACAATGATTATTTTATAACCACTTGCTTATTTTCAAAAAAATTCACATTTCACCCATAACTTTAAACTTTTATCAATTTAACCATTTACTGAATAGTAATTATAAGAAAAAAAATTGAATACTTTTATTTCATAAAATTTGGGGTCTTACAATATATATACATATATATTATATATATATAGGGTTCCATCCACAACAACCGGTTGCTGTGGAACACCCTTTTTTGACCTGTTAAAATTTCAACTGGAGCAAAAAAATAAATTAACAAACCAAAAAAAGGATTACTCCACAGTAACCAGTTGCTGTGGATGGAACCCCTATATATATATATATATATATATATATATATATATATATATATATATATATATATATATATATATATATATATATACACGTTATGCAAATTTTTTACTATTATTGTCTCTAATGCTAGCTCATCATATTTAAATTCATAAATTTAAAGCCACCTTGTTAATTACTACGACTTGTCTTACATTGACACACTTGCTGTTGAGTTTTCAAAATGCATGGCCTGAAAACAAAAAAAAAAAGAAAATTTAAATTTTTTTGTCCAATTTTTTTGTCATTGAACGAAAAAGAAAAAAAATGATCGAAAAACTTAACTAATTTTCTTGTCAAAATTTTTTGCCTAAAAATGGACTTGTTTGAATGAAAAACTAAATAATATAAGATCATATTTTATAATCCCTATTATACACTCTAGATTATAAACATAATAAAACTAAAATATATATATATATATATATATATATATATATATATATATATATATATATATTAGTTTTATATCCGAACCTTGTAAATAAAAAAATAAAATAAAATTCAGCTAAAAAAGAAATTGTTTAGGATTATAATTAATTCCAACTTACTCCTCGTTTGATCTGAATACAAATTAAATTGCTGTATAGTATATATATAGACCAATTCTAAAGTTTAAAAAGTTTATGAACTGGCATGGTTCGGAGCGGAGTATGTGAAAAGTAAAGGCTATCCATTCCGGCTCTCTTTCAAAAGTGTTATAGACTTTAATTGAATACACTACAAAAAAGAAAAGAAAAGGTAATTGTCGACGGAAATTGTTGTCATCAATCATCTTCTTCCGTCGTTAATGAGGTTTTTGGTGACATCACCACTCGTCGTCTTAGAGGTCGTCATCCTTGGATACTGTCAACTGTCGTCGATATTGAGATCATTGGCGACGAGATCATTAGCAACGGCAGGGGCGATGGACAATACGTCGTTAATGACTGTTAAAACTTATTTATTAAAATGTTCATTAGCGATGAGCTACTTGTCGCCAATGACTTTTGGTCCGTCGTCAATGACTTTAATTTATATTATTTAAATAATCAATTGTCCGTCAGTAAAATTGTCGCTATAAGTCATTAGCGACGGGCAAATCGATGCCAATGACCCCGTCACAAATGACTTTAATTATACATGTTATATAGTAAATAAAAACAAATAATTCTTTACCAACACATATCAATAAGTATCAAATCTTTTGTTATAAACCATCAAATACGTAGACAACGTAATCACATAGATAAAAATCGTACGATGTTAGTAGATACAAAATGTGACGCCCCTAAAATAGGTCCAATCCATCCAACCCATTCTGAGTCGCCAAATACATGGTACAGAAAATAACTACAACTTTATGATTACAATTGTCGTGCAAAATACGACAACACATATATTGTGAGTTTAAATACAAATATTGTCATCTAGACAATATCCACACTCAAATAAGTCCTCATTACAATAATTGATACATTATTTCACAAAAATGGTGAGGACTACTAAAATAACTTCTAGAACCATCATTCCATACCCCGACTAGTACTCGCTACATTCTCGCCTCCTGAGAAAAATGGAACAAAAAGAAAAAGGGTGAGCTCAACTAGCCCAGTAAAGAATATTATGACTAAGATAATATACAACAAATTATCGTTAGTCTTCAACAGGGAAAAATCTAATAGAATACAATAGACAACAAGTTTTAAATCAATATTCGCAGCGAAAAATAATAATTCATAGAAGAGTTACGTAGAGAATGCAATTTACGATTATCTATGAATTTAAAAGTCCATCATCAACATTTTATCCCTGTAACATCAATCAATAAATATCTTGAATCAAATAGTCATCTTTGCACTACAGGCCAAAGATATTCATCAGTTGGTCATGTTCATCTCAACACCTGTTCATCTTTGCACTACGGGCCAAAGATATTCATCGGAAATCATTCATCTTTGCACTACAGGTCAAAGATATTCAGTTATATCATCATTTAAGACTGAGGATGATGAAAAATATTTAAAAAAAACGAATCCAGTGAAACAAAAGAACAAATATTAAGGATTCGTATTTTAGCTATTCTATGTCCAAAAATACCTCATAAATAATCATGGTGGAGTAAAATTCAAGAATGATCAAAACATGGATACAATCAAAGCTAGTATCCATAATAGATATTTTGGACAAAAAGAAGAAAATTTCATTTTTCGGTGAATAGTAACTCGTGAATAGTAACTCGTGAATAGTAACTCATGAATAATAACCCCGACATGAAAAGTTCTAAATTTGATAAAAATTTTCAACCAATATTTCGGCATAATGATATTGAAGAAATAATATCATTTTTGAATAAAATAACATCCCTTACCTCGAAAGAATAGTACTTCTGGCTGGACTACCGGATATAGTGCTGAAAGAAACTTGCACCGTATAGCAATACTCAAAGTATAAAAATACACACAAAATACGCTCGATATTATAGAGAGAGAAAGAGAGAGAAATTTTCAGTTTCTGGTGTGATTTTTAATTCTAACCTAAGCACCCTATTTATAGAAAAATGCTTAGAACACCAAAGCAGAAAATTTAATAAAATATTAATATATATATTAAATTTTCCTACGCCAACCTTTGTAGATCTGAATTTCAGCCATTTGCAACACATGGGGGGCCAACCAAAACAATAAAAACGTTTTTCTAACTATAAATATTTTAAACTTCCAAAAATCAATTATTCTGGAGCCTCGAAACTTTAATAATTCATAATAAATAGCTCTTTTATCAGAAAATTCGAATCTCGCAATTTTTTATAGAAAATTCAATTCTCTACAACTTTGCAGAAGAATTTTTTTTCAAATTCCAAATAAAAATTGTCCGAAATCCACAAACGGGCGATTTTAGAGGCTATAATCAAATTTTAGTCAAGAAATGGGGTCCACCGACATGTTTTAAATAACTTTTGCAACATAAATACTCTTTCTCCTCATATACTCATATATCCCACATTCATTGTAAAAATATCATCATTATTATATTATTAAAATATAATAATAAATTTAAATAAATTATTTTATCAGAAAAAGATAAAATATTAATTTTTAACAATTGTCACATTAAAATTTTTCTCCATCTATATCCACATAAAATTAATATTTTTCTCATCATATAAATCAATAATTAATTATTCACAAATAATATTACAGAATCACAGTATTGGCAACCAGGCCGTTCCCAGGAAAGAGTGGGCTTTCCAATAAGGATTTTTCCTTACTGGCGCGTAATTAGGTGACCAAACCTCTCCTTAGACAGAACTTTCTAGACATTGCCAATAATGTTATATAATAATATTATTCGAATAATATGAATTATTGCTTTGATAATGAAAAATACTGTGTAGTGACAATTATTGAAACAACAGTAATATAAAATATCAACGCAGCAATTATTGAATCAATAAAATAAAATACTGAACAGTAATTACTGTAACCATTATTGAGTAGTGCCTTCTTACGTAAGAATAAATAATTGGTGCAATACCGCGTGCTACTATGCAACAACGCATATTACTGTGTTTTAACCACCGGGTATTCCAACAGTATTAACGGTAACAACTACGCCGTTATTTATAAACAACTTGTTTTTGTCGTTTTCTTCATCCAATTGCTTTCCGTTATGGGGCTTACACAAGGCTGCGCCGTCGTACGAATATTTCCCGACAACAAGAATATTTCACGACCAAACGAATATTCCCCGACAACAATGAATATTTTATGACCACTTGCTTATTTGAAATATTTACGCATTTTACCCATAACTAACCTCATTAATCAATTTAACCCTTACTATTTCAAAATAATAAATAGAGGAATTAAATTTCATGTATTAATAATTTGGGGTCTTACAACATCCCCTCCTTATGAAATTTCGTCCTCGAAATTGACGTACGTACCTGGTGTTTCGAAAGGATGAGGATACCTCGCTTTCATTTCCGTTTCCAACTCCCAGGTCATTTCCTCAATAGCATGGTTTCTCCACAAAACTTTAACTTGTGGTATGACCTTCGTGCGTAGGACATGCTCCTTCCTATCCAAGATCTTGACAGGTACCTCTTCGTACGTTAAGTCTTCGGCTATCTCGTTCGGTTCTAACTCAATAACGTGGTTCGGGTCGTCCACATAATTTCGTAACTTCGATACGTGAATAACGTTATGAACACGCGTCATACTTGGCGGTAAAATGAGTCTATAGGCCATAGTTCCTACTCGATCGAGGATTTCAAATAAATCGAAGGCTTGAGCTTTCTTCTCTTCATCGACTCTTACTTCTAGAAAAACACATTCTTGCACCTTCATCTTTATATTCATCAGCTCCAGGTCTGTAGCTTGAGCGGCTTTAACGTTATCGATTAAAGTCGATTTTACTCGTATATCATCACATGGGTACCTAGAGTCTTCAACTCTATCTCTATCATTTGTAAGTCATACAAAATAGGTCTTTGACAATATCGCACTTGTACTCGTATACGATGTTTTACTCAACACGTCAGCTACCACGTTCGCTTTTCCAGGATGATATGGTCAGAAAATGTGCCGAAATGAGTCTCCTCTTGAGTTCTTCGAAGCTATTCCCACATTCCTTGCTCCATTCGAATTTTTTTATCTCTATGAGTCAACTAAGTTAATGGAGTAGCTATTCGAGAAAATCCTTTTACGAATCTCCGATAATAACTAGAAAGCTACGTATTTCGATTACTGACTTAGGTTGCTCTTAACTGTGACTCATATCCCAATCTTGGATAGCACGTCACAATGACACCTATCAGTTTACTACCACACGAATATGGTGTCCCCTACGGAGAGTCTGGCTTCAGTGCATTCCACAAAGAAAGTCACCAAATAAAGGCTCGGGTAGATACTTCTACAGTTAGGTTTTTAACTCCTGAAGTTCAATAGGAGCCATTCGATATGAGATTTTAGAAGTGAGTTTTGTACCAGATTCAAAGATATTACAAAATTCAATATCACGCGTAGGCCAAGAAATTCTTCAGGAAATACGTCAGGGATTTACTAACAATAGAAATATTATTCAAATCTGACGTATTTTTGTTCAAGTCCATAACATAGCTAAGAAAGCTTGACATCCGTTTTTCAATAAACGAATGACTTTACGGCTTGATATGAAAGAGTTTGACTTCAATGGTTTGGTTGCTTGAATTCAAATAACAGGTTGCTTAGGAATATGAAAACTAACAACCTTACGAAAACAATCAATTTTGGCATGATAAGTAGTTAACCAATCGATCCCTAAAATCACATCAAAAGTAAGTATCTTTAAAGAGATAAGGTCAACAGGTAATGTGATGGTGCCAACTTGGATCAAACAAGATTTATAAACAGTGGATGTGATGAAAGTTTCTCCTAACGGAGTTTCAACAGATAAATCAAAGTCTAATTTTCCCGAAGTCAAGTTTAAACGTTGAGCACAAACAGGAGAAATAAACGAATGGGTAGCACCGGTATCTAGTAAGGTATAGACTTCGCAAAAATTTATAATTAACTAACCCGTGCTAACTTCGTTCGGGTTCTTCGCATTCTGACCAGACACGAAAAACGCTCTTCCAGGAACCGTTGACTTTGACTTTTCTGGGACAGCCTTTTGAGTCACCATCCCCGTTGGACTTGGTTTCGATACAGTGCAATCTCGAGCGATATGTCCTTCCTTTCCACAATTATAACATACCTTAAACTGTTGTGGGCAGTTTGGGCTGATATGTCCTTCTTTTCTGCACTTATAGCATATGACCGGTGGTCGTTCTTGTAAGACCCCGAATTTTATGAAATAAAAGTATTCAATAATTACTATTCAGTAAATGGTTAAATTGATAAATGTTAAAGTTATGGGTGAAATATGAATTTTTTTTTTAAAATAAGCAAGTGGTTATAAAATAATCATTGTTGTCGGGGAATATTCGTTTGGTCGTGGAATATTCTTTCTGTCGGGAAAAATTCGTACAACGGCGCAACTATTTGTGGGCCCCATAACGAATAACTGTCGGGTGAAGAAAACGATAAATTTGAGTTTTTACAAATAACGGCGTAGTTGTTACCGTTAACACTGTTAGAATACCCGGTGGTTAAAATACAGTAATACGCGTTATTGCATAGTAGCACACGGTATTGCATAGTATTTTTGAAATTATTGATTCTTACGTAAGAAGGCACTACTCAATAATTGTTACAGTAATTACTGTTCAATATTTTATTTTATTGATTCAATAATTGCTACGTTAAAATTTTATATTATTGTTGTTCAATAATTATCACTGCACAGTATTTCCCATTATCAGATCAATAATTCATATTATTTGAATAATATTATTAGATAACATTATTGGCAATGTCTAAAAAGTTCTGTCTAAGGAGAGGTTTGGTCACCTAATTGCGCGTCAGTAAGGAAAAATTATTATTGGAAAGCCCCCTCTTTCCCGGGAACGGCCTGGTTGTCATAAATGTGATTCTGTAATATTATTTGTGAATAATTAATTATTGATTCATATGATAAAAAAATATTTATTTTATGTGGATATAAACGAGGGAAATATTTTTGTGGTTAAAAATGAAGGAGTTAATGTTGAGGTGTTTTATCTGTATTTTTGTCGGAACGGAGGTATTGAAAATCAAATTAGGGTTTTTGAGATATTTTGCGAGGGTTATAATTTTTAATCCGACCGTTGGATCGTGGTAATATTTGGATATGTTATACATATATAAGTTGAGTATATGTCCACAAATTTTGAACCGTTAAAAATGAACGTATGATTTGTTATGAATTTTACGAGATGACTGGTTCAAAAATTATTGAATTTTTGAAGTTAATCATTTTGGTAGAAAATTCTAGAATTGGTGGGCCCCACTTATGGTTGGTGAAGAAATGTGCTGAATTATATTTCAAATGTGGTGGGTGGGAATAGTAGCAGGTAAAGCCATCAGGTTGCAGGTCAAGCCTACAAAAATTTTCCTATAAATAGAGGGCTAAGTTAGAATTGAAAAACACACCAGAAACAAGTTTTCTCTCTTTCTCTCTCTATATTATGAAGCATATTTTGTGAGTATTTAGATACTTTGAGAGTTGCTATTCAGTGCAAGTTTCCTTCTGTTTTGCTTACCGATCAGAAGTACTGCTTTTTTGAGGTAAGGGATAGTAAGAAATTTTAAGGGTTGTTATATTTTTCAGTTTCGTAATTTTTCTGACCTTCAAAAATTCTGGAAAAATTTAAAATGATATTTTGATGAGTTTCTTGATTATGTCCAAAAATGGTGATTTTTGGATGTATAGATTGAGAGTTATAAATTTTATGAGAAAAGACTATTTTAAAAGTAACCGCTTATAATTACTTGTGGTTAACTCCAAAATTGATGAAATTTTTATTGGGAGTACATGTATATGATAGAAGTATACTCTGTAAATTTCAGAATTTTTGGACAAAAGTACAATTTTTGATAAATGTCTAAATATTCGGCTGTTTTGGCCATATGAAAAATAGTAAATGACTTTTAAAAATTCTGAGAAAAATATATGTTCACTATGGGACTACATTATGCTAAATCCCAGAAAAAAAATATTTTTGGAACTGATTTAGTATTTTTTCATGAAAATAGTCTAGTTATGAGTAAATGAATTAAATATGTTTTGTGAAGTAAGAAAATTAGAAAATAGGATTCTATGACTTTGAGAATCCTATATGAGGTATATGCAGATTTTTGATGAGGGTTTTGATTATTGGTGATAAAATTTTATGAGTTTGGTAGTTTAGAATGATTAAATGCATTATTTAGTAAAGTGTAAACAATTTAAATAAATTGTTTATAAGCTTAAGAAATATTATTATTTCAATATCATTATACCGAAATACTGGTATGAATTTTATTGTGGAATTTCTACCTTTTTGTGTCGAGTTTACTATTTATGAGTTACTATTCATGAGTTACTATTCACGATAAAAATTAGTTTTTTTTTTCTAACCAAATTATAGTTGATTTACGAATATTACTCTTGAGATTAAAACTAGATGTTGATCATATTATTTTTATTATTATATATAACATTTTTATAACCCTAATGATGATATTTTTCTTTGACTTGAGTGTAAAGATGGTTAGATTTTTGGTATGATCATGACTATGAGTTATCTTTGGCCAGTAGTGCAAAATTGAATCGTTGATTGGTATGATCATGACCATTGAATTTATAAGTGAATATATTTAGCTTAAGTGCAAAGGTGAATTGATCAACATGGTTATAATTATTGTTTATATAAATTCTGAAATGATTATATATTTCTTTGAGATATTAATATCTTTGGCCTGTAGTGCAAAGATGAAATATGGATGAATATCTTTGGCCTGTAGTGCAAAGATGAATTGTTGATGAATATCTTTGGCCCGTAGTGCAAATATGACATGTTGTTGAATATCTTTGGCCAGTAGTGCAAAGGTGAACAGATGTTGGGATAAACATGACCAACTGGTGATACAAATGAGTATCTTTGGCCGTAGTGCAAAGATGAAGTTATTAGTATGATTATGAACAGAAAATGTGATTTGGTGTAACCATGATCTTTGATGTTTCAGGTAAAGATAGGTGATGAAAATTATCTTCGTCCTAGATGAGAAGAGGAATTTAGAACTACAGTTATGATTATGAATTATTCATATGATTGTGGACCAGAATTATTGATTGATGTTACAGGGATAAAACATTGTTGATGGATTTTTAACATGGAGAAGATAATAGACTTTATAGTCTATTTGACTCTTCTAATGGATTGCTCGTTCCGCTGCAACTATGGTTAAAATTTTTATCATTTACCATATGTTTTAAATCTCTGATTTATTATTGATGAAGGCTATTGATAATTTAATTATCTTTAGTCATGATATTCTTTACTGAGCTAGTTGTGCTCACCCTTTTGCTTCACAATTCCTTTCAGGTAATAAGAGTGTAGCTGGGTCGAGCGAGGGTAACGGGAAAATAGAACGGTAGTCTCTAGCTGTGGATGTTCTTCCGAAGCAGTATAGAAAAGTTCATTTAGTAGTTATATTTGATAAATCATCTAGGGCGAAGCGAACCCAACGTTGGAAGGGTATTTTGCCACTATCATACAAGATGTCTAATAACATACAATCTCGTGTCATCATAAGACAGAATTATGTTCATCCACTTGCTGAGTATATTTACGAGCACTACCTATATAATCTTGGTGTTTGTTTGAAGTATAATTCTCAATTAGAGACAGTAGAGATAATGATAAGTCAAGAGAAGACTCACCATTGGGAAGAATATGATAGTAATCTTCTCGTTTTTCTTTGGGGTATATTGGGTCAACCAAGGATAATTCTGTGGCCATATGATATCTATCACAACCTAGAAGCATGACCTACTGTGACAACCCCAAAATAGGTTCATTCCATCCAACCTATTCTGAGTCGCCAAATACATGGTACAGAAAACAACTACAACTTTATTACAACAATTGTCGTGCAAAATACAACAACACATATGCTATGAGTTTGGATACAAATATATATCAAATGTTACTCATGTTCCAACCGTGGACATCACCTCACAATAACACCTTACATAAAGGTATAGTCAAAAACTGTTTTAGAAATTAGAATCTTTGGAAAGTGCTCAAGGAAACCTTCGTACATGGGAGGCCACGCGTCTAGGTTATGATAGATATCATATGGCCACAGAATTATCCTTGGTTGACCCAATAGACCCCAAAGAAAAACGAGAAGATTACTATCATATTCTTCCCAATGGTGAGTCTTCTCTTGACTTATCATTATCTCCACTGTCTCTAATTGAGAATTATACTTCAAACAAACACCAAGATTATATAGGTAGTGCCCATAGATATACTCAGCAAGTGGATGAGCACAACCCTGTCCTATGATGACACGAGGTTGTATGTCATTAGACATCTTGTATGTTAGTGGCAAACCACCCTTCTAACGTTGGGTACACCTTACCCTATTGGATTCACCAAATATAACTACTAAATGAACTTTTCTATACTGCTTCGGGAGAACATCCACAGCTAGAGACCACTGTTCTATTTCCCCGTTACCCTCGCTCGACCCAGCTACACTCTTATTACCTGAAAGGAATTGTGAAGCAAAAGGGTGAGCACAACTAGCCCAGTAAAGAATATCATGACTAAAGATAATTAAATTATCAATAGCCTTCATCAATAATAAATCAGAGATTTAGAACATATGGTAAATGATAAAAATTTCAACCATAGTTGCAGCGGAACGAGCAATCCATTAGAAGAGTCAAATAGACTATAAAGTCTATTATCCTCTCCATGTTAAAAATCCACCAACAATATTTTATCCATGTAACATCACTCAACAGTTCCTTTTCACAATCATATGAATAATTCATAATCATAATTGTGACTATAAATTTTTATTCGCACCCAGGACGAAGATAATTTTTATCACCTGTCTTTACCTGAAACATCAAAGATCATGGTTATACCAAATCACAATTCCTGTTTATAATCATACTAACAAATCCATCTTTGCACTACGGGCCAAAGATATTCGTCAACAGTTTATCTTTGCACTACTGACCAAAGATATTCAACAACAGTTCATCTTTGTACTACAGGCCAAAGATATTCAACAACATATCATCTTTGCACTACAGGCCAAAGATATTCATCAACAGTTCATATTTGCACTACAGGCCAAATATATTCATCAACAGTTCATATTTGCACTACATGCCAAATATATTAATATCTCAAAGAATTATAATCATTTTAGAATTTATATAAACAATAATTATAACCATGTTGATCAATTCACCTTTGCACTTAAGCTTAAGATATTCAATTATAAATTCAATGGTCATGATCATACCAGTCACAATTCAACTTTGCACTACTGGCCAAAGAGAACCCTAGTCATGATCATACCAATAATCTATTCATCTTTACACTCCAGTGAAAGAGAATTTCAACATCAGGGTTATAAAAATGTTATATATGATGATAAAAATAATATGATCAACATATAGTTTTAATCTCAAGAGTAATATTCGTAACTCATGAATAGTAAATCGTGAATAGTAACTCATGAATAGTAACCCCGACACAAAAGATAGAAATTCCACAATAAAATCCATACCAATATTTCGGTATAATGATATTGAAAGAATAACATTACTTAAATTTATAAACAATTTATTTTAATTGTTTACACTTTACCGAAATAAATTGTAAAGTGTAAACAATTAAAATAAATTGTTTATAAATTTAAGTAATGTTATTCTTTCAATATCATTATACCGAAATATTGGTATGGATTTTATTGTGGAATTTCTATCTTTTGTGTCGGGGTTACTATTCATGAGTTACTATTCACAATTTACTATTCATGAGTTACGAATATTACTCTTGAGATTAAAACTATATGTTGATCATATTATTTTTATCATCATATATAACATTTTTATAACCCTGATGTTGAAATTCTCTTTCACTGGAGTGTAAAGATGGGTAGATTATTGGTATGATCATGACTAGGGTTCTCTTTGGCCAGTAGTGCAAAGTTGAATTGTGACTGGTATGATCATGACCATTGAATTTATAATTGAATATCTTAAGCTTAAGTGCAAAGGTGAATTGATCAACATGGTTATAATTATTGTTTATATAAATTCTAAAATGATTATAATTCTTTGAGATATTAATATATTTGGCATGTAGTGCAAATATGAACTGTTGATGAATATATTTGGCCTGTAGTGCAAATATGAACTGTTGATGAATATCTTTGGCCTGTAGTGCAAAGATGATATGTTGTTGAATATCTTTGGCCTGTAGTACAAAGATGAACTGTTGTTGAATATCTTTGGTCAGTAGTGCAAAGATAAACTGTTGACGAATATCTTTGGCCCGTAGTGCAAAGATGGATTTGTTAGTATGATTATAAACAGGAATTGTGATTTGGTATAACCATGATCTTTGATGTTTCAGGTAAAGACATGTGATGAAAATATTCTTCATCCTGGGTGCGAAGAAAAATTTAGAATCACAATTATGATTATGAGTTATTCATATGATTGTGGAAAGGAACTGTTGATTGATGTTACAGGGATAAAACATTGTTGATGGATTTTTAACATGGAGAAGATAATAGACTTTATAGTCTATTTGACTCTTCTAATGGATTGCTCGTTCCGCTGCAACTATGGTTGAAATTTTTATCATTTACCATATGTTCTAAATCTCTGATTTATTATTGATGAAGGCTATTGATAATTTAATTATCTTTAGTCATGATATTCTTTACTGAGCTAGTTGTGCTCACCCTTTTGCTTCACAATTCCTTTCAGGTAATAAGAGTGTAGCTGGGTCGAGCGAGGGTAACGGGGAAATAGAACGGTGGTCTCTAGCTGTGGATGTTCTCCCGAAACAGTATAGAAAAGTTCATTTAGTAGTTATATTTGGTGAATCCAATAGGGTAAGGTGTACCCAACGTTGGAAGGGTGGTTTGCCACTATCATACAAGATGTCTAACGACATACAACCTCGTGTCATCATAAGACAGGGATGTGCTCATCCACTTGCTGAGTATATATACGAGCACTACCTATATAATCTTGGTGTTTGTTTGAAGTATAATTCTCAGTTAGATACAGTGGAGATAATGATAAGTCAAGAGAAGACTCACCATTGGGAAGAATATGATAGTAATCTTCTCGTTTTTCTTTGGGGTCTATTGGGTCAACCAAGGATAATTCTGTGGCCATATGATATCTATCATAACCTAGACGCATGGCCTCCCATGTACGAAGGTTTCCTTGAGCACTTCCCAAAGATTCTATTTCTAAAACAGTTTTTGACTATACCTTTATGTAAGGTGTTATTGTGAGGTGATGTCCACGGTTGGAACATGAGTCACATTTGGTATATATTTGTATCCAAACTCACAGCATATGTGTTGTTGTATTTTGCACGACAATTGTTGTAATAAAGTTGTAGTTGTTTTCTGTACCATGTATTTGACGACTCAAAATGGGTTGGGTGGAATGGACCTATTTTGGGGTTGTCACAGGTGGTATCAGAGCTTAGGGATATGATCTCTGGCGGAGATCGGGGAATACAACTAGGAGGGGAGAGATGAGTAAATCCTTCGCTAGTGTGTCCTACCTAAGCTTATTTGTTGGTCAGTCATAATATTGGGATATTATGTGATATGTTAATTTGTTTAATTAACCCTTGTTTTATGGCAGTATTTGAGAATGGCAGCTGAGAATGCTAATAATGGAGTGAATGAGACTGTGGGGATACCTCTAATCACTAACCGTGATAATGTGATGTCAGACGAAGAAGGAATTAGAGATATCCATGTGGTGAGTGAAGAATTGATAGTTACACCCGAGATAGTCGCAGAGGTAACAGCTGAGACTGAGGAAGAAGAGGAAGAAGAAGTACCAGAGGAGAGTTTATTAGAGGTATTATATGATCAAAATGTAGAATTTCAAAATCGTATTCATGAGTTAGAAGAGCAGGCAGAAGAACGACAGGCGGTCGTGGAACAAAAGGATGCAACAATTCAAGCTTGTGTTACCCGATATGTGATGCTTGAACAGAAGCATTCTTTGGCAGAGTATAAGATGATAAAAATAGAATCTGAGCTGAGAGAAGAAAAAACTGAACGAGTGAGAATAAGTGATGCATGGGCAAAAGCCGCACGACACGTGGATATTGTGGAAAGAGATGTTCGATCTAAGAAGGCTAAAATAGATGATATGAATTTCTCTTTTTGGAAAGCAATTGGGAGAACCCAACATCGAGTTTTGAATTACCCTGTATATAGCGGTCAACCTGAATCCGATATGGATCGAAGATTGATGATTCAGATCATGAATGAGGAGTACGAAGAGGCAGTTGAGGGAGGAATATGTCCTATAGGAAGGTATATTCCAACGGTAATGATGACGCCAAATGCTACTCCAGACAAGTCAAAGCCGAGTAGTTCGAGGGATGGCGGTTGTCATGACTTCCCAACAAATGAGGAACCCAAATGAAGTTATCATGGGAGAAGAGCAATGGAGAAATCATGATGATCTGAGAGATAGAATCTGAAATAGAAGCAAGGTATTCTCAACTCTTCGAAATACCAGGTACGTAAATTTCGGGGACGAAATTTCATAAGGAGGGGAGATTGTAAGACCCCGAATTTTATGAAATAAAAGTATTCAATTTTTCTTATAATTACTATTCAGTAAATGGTTAAATTGATAAAAGTTTAAAGTTATGAGTGAAATATGATTTTTTTTCAAAATAAGCAAGTGGTTATAAAATAATCATTGTTGTCGGGGAATATTCGTTTGGTCGTGAAATATTCTTTCTGTCGGGGAATATTCGTACGACGGCGCAGCCATTTGTGGGCCCCATAACAGAATAACTGTCGGGTGAAGAAAACGACAAATTTGAGTTTTTACAAATAACGGCGTAGTTGTTACCGTTAACACTGTTGGAATACCCGGTGGTTAAAATACAGTAATACGCGTTATTGCACAGTAGCACACGGTATTGCATAGTATTTTTGAAATTATTGATTCTTACGTAAGAAGGCACTACTCAATAATTGTTACAGTAATTACTGTTCAATATTTTATTTTATTGATTCAATAATTGCTACGTTGAAATTTTGTATTATTGTTGTTCAATAATTGTTGCTGCACAGTATTTCCCATTATCAGATCAATAATTCATATTATTTGAATAGTATTATTTGATAGCATTATTGGCAATGTCTAGAAAGTTCTGTCTAAGGAGAGGTTTGGTCATCTAATTGCGCGCCAGTAAGGAGAAATCCTTATTGGAAAGCCCCCTCTTTCCTGGGAACGGCCTGGTTGTCATAAATGTGATTCTGTAATATTATTTGTGAATAATTAATTATTGATTCATATGATAAAGAAATATTTATTTTATGTGGATATAAACGAGGGATATATTTTTGTGGTTAAAAAATGAAGGAGTTAATGTTGAGATTTTTATCCGTATTTTTGTCGGAATGGAGGTATTAAAAATCAGGGTTTTTGAGATATTTTGCGGGGGTTATAATTTTTAATCCGACCGTTGGATCGTGGTAATATTTGGATATGTTATACATATATAAGTTGAGTATATGTCCACAAATTTTGAACCGTTAAAAATGGACGTATGATTTATTATGAATTTTACGAGATGACTGGTTCAGAAATTGTTGAATTTTCGGAGTTTATCATTTTGGTGAAAAATTCTAGAATTGGTGGGCCCCACTTGTGGTTGGTGAAGAAATGTGCTGAATTATATTTCAAATGTGGTGGGTGGGAATAGTAGCAGGTAAAGCCATCAGGTTGCAGGTCAAACCTACCAAAATTTTCCTATAAATAGAAGGCTAAGTTAGAATTGAAAATCACACCAGAAACATAAGCTTTCTCTCTTTCTCTCTCTAGATTATTGAGTGTATTTTGTGAGTATTTAGATACTCTGTGAGTTTCTATTCATCAGTGCAAGTTTCCTTCAGCCTTATACCGATCAGAAGTACTGCTCTTTTGAGGTAAGGGATAGTAAGGGATAGTAAGGGATAGTAAGGGATATTAAGGGATTTTAAGGGTTGTTATGATTTTCAGTTTCGTAATTTTTCTGATCTTCAAAAATTCTGGAAAAATTTGAAATGATATTTTGATGAGTTTTCTTGATTGTGTCCAAAAATGGTGATTTTTGGATGTATAGATTGAGAGTTATGAATTTTATGAGAAAAGACTATTTTAAAAGTAACAGCTTATAATTCCTTGTGGTTAACTTCAAAATTGATGAAATTTTTATTGGGAGTACATGTGTATGATAGAAGTATACTCTGTAAATTTAAGAATTTTTGGACAAAAGTATAATTTTTGATAAATGTCTAAATATTCGACTATTTTGGCCATATGAAAAATAGTAAATGACTTTTAAAAATTCTGAGAAAAATATATGTTCACTATGGGACTATATTATGCTAAATTCCAGAAAAGAAATATTTTTGGAACTGATTTGGTATTTTTCATAAAAATAGTCTAGTTATGAGTAAATGAATTAAATATGTTTTGTGAAGAAAGAAAATTGGAAAATAGGATTTTATGGCTTGAGAATCCTATATGAGGTATATGCAGATTTTTGATGAGGATTTTTGGTTATTGGTGATGAAATCTTATGAGTTTGGCATTTTAGAATGATTAAATGATTTATTTAGTAAAGTGTAAACAATTAAAATAAATTGTTTATAAATTTAAGAAATGTTATTCTTTCAATATCATTATACCAAAATATTGGTATGGATTTTATTGTGGAATTTCTATCTTTTGTGTTGGGGTTACTATTCACGAGTTACTATTCATGAGTTACTATTCACGAGTTACTATTCACGAGTTACTATTCATGTGTTACTATTCACGAGTTACTATTCATGATAAAATTGGTTTCTTTTTCTGACCAAATTATAGTTGAGTTACGAATATTACTCTTGAGATTAAAACTATATGTTGATCATATTATTTTTATCATCATATATAACATTTTTATAACCCTGATGTTGAAATTCTCTTTCACTGGAGTGTAAAGATGGGTAGATTATTGGTATGATCATGACTAGGGTTCTCTTTGGCCAGTAGTGCAAAGTTGAATTGTGACTGGTATGATCATGACCATTGAATTTATAATTGAATATCTTAAGCTTAAGTGCAAAGGTGAATTGATCAACATGGTTATAATTATTGTTTATATAAATTCTAAAATGATTATAATTCTTTGAGATATTAATATATTTGGCATGTAGTGCAAATATGAACTGTTGATGAATATATTTGGCCTGTAGTGCAAATATGAACTGTTGATGAATATCTTTGGCCTGTAGTGCAAAGATGATATGTTGTTGAATATCTTTGGCCTGTAGTACAAAGATGAACTGTTGTTGAATATCTTTGGTCAGTAGTGCAAAGATAAACTGTTGACGAATATCTTTGGCCCGTAGTGCAAAGATGGATTTGTTAGTATGATTATAAACAGGAATTGTGATTTGGTATAACCATGATCTTTGATGTTTCAGGTAAAGACATGTGATGAAAATATTCTTCATCCTGGGTGCGAAGAAAAATTTAGAATCACAATTATGATTATGAGTTATTCATATGATTGTGGAAAGGAACTGTTGATTGATGTTACAGGGATAAAACATTGTTGATGGATTTTTAACATGGAGAAGATAATAGACTTTATAGTCTATTTGACTCTTCTAATGGATTGCTCGTTCCGCTGCAACTATGGTTGAAATTTTTTATCATTTACCATATGTTCTAAATCTCTGATTTATTATTGATGAAGGCTATTGATAATTTAATTATCTTTAGTCATGATATTCTTTACTGAGCTAGTTGTGCTCACCCTTTTGCTTCACAATTCCTTTCAGGTAATAAGAGTGTAGCTGGGTCGAGCGAGGGTAACGGGGAAATAGAACGGTGGTCTCTAGCTGTGGATGTTCTCCCGAAACAGTATAGAAAAGTTCATTTAGTAGTTATATTTGGTGAATCCAATAGGGTAAGGTGTACCCAACGTTGGAAGGGTGGTTTGCCACTATTATACAAGATGTCTAACGACATACAACCTCGTGTCATCATAGGACAGGGTTGTGCTCATCCACTTGCTGAGTATATCTATGGGCACTACCTATATAATCTTGGTGTTTGTTTGAAGTATAATTCTCAATTAGAGACAGTGGAGATAATGATAAGTCAAGAGAAGACTCACCATTGGGAAGAATATGATAGTAATCTTCTCGTTTTTCTTTGGGGTCTATTGGGTCAACCAAGGATAATTCTGTGGCCATATGATATCTATCATAACCTAGACGCATGGCCTCCCATGTACGAAGGTTTCCTTGAGCACTTCCCAAAGATTCTAGTTTCTAAAACAGTTTTTGACTATACCTTTATGTAAGGTGTTATTGTGAGGTGATGTCCACGGTTGGAACATGAGTCACATTTGGTATATATTTGTATCCAAACTCACAGCATATGTGTTGTTGTATTTTGCACAACAATTGTTGTAATAAAGTTGTAGTTGTTTTCTGTACCATGTATTTGACGACTCAAAATGGGTTGGGTGGAATGGACCTATTTTGGGGTTGTCACAACTGCTGCCCCCGGTATGATCCTGGTTGTGGTCCCTCGGTTGAACGTACTTGTTATCTCGCTCTAATAATTGAGCCCTGTTAACAACATCTGAATATAAAGAAAATTTATGAGAGATAATATATTGCTGAATCTCGGGTTTTAAACCTCTTAGAAACATCCGCGTCATACGTTCCTCATTCTCCACCAAATGAAGTGCAAACCTGGACAACTCTGCAAACTTCGCCTCGTACTGGGACACCGTCATGTTATTTTGCTCCAGTCTACTAAACTCTACCTCCTTCATATGACGGATACTTTCAGGAAAGTACTTGTCATTGAACAGTTTCTGAAATGTCTCCCAAGATATGCTGAGTGCGGCTGGATGAGTACGCTTCACAGACTCCCACCAGTAGTCTGCCTCGCCACGGAACATAAAGGTGGCAAATGGAACTTTCTGTTCCTCCGTGCATCCCAAGACATCGAATATCTTGGTAATTTGCTTGACCCATGTCTCCGCCTTAATCGGATCCGGCTTTTCCCAGAATTCTGGTGGTCCCAACTCTTTAAACTGCTTGGCTGTGACCAGCTGTGCGTTGCCATTGTTTCTTCCTCTATTTTGAACAAGAATCTCCTTCGTCTAGTTTTGCATGAATCGCTAAAAGCTTCTAAACATCTCATAGTTCATCGTCTGCTCATTGGTGTTGTTCACAGGAGGAACATTGCCAGCCTGTTGCACGTTCTCCTCGTTGGTGAGTATAGGCATCTCCACCGTCTCATTTACTCCACTGTTAACATTCTCAGTCGACATTCTCAAATACTGCCATAAAACAAACGTTAATTTAACAAATTAACATATCACATAATATCCCTATATTATGATTGACCAACAAATAAGCTTAGGTAGGACACACTAGAGAAGGATTTACTCGTCTCTCCCCTCCTAGTTCTATTCACCGATCTCCGCCAGAGATCATATCCCTAAGCTCTGATACAACTGTGACGCCCCCTAAATAGGTCCAATCCATCCAACCCATTCTGAGTCGCCAAATACATGGTACAGAAAATAACTACAACTTTATGATTACAATTGTCGTGCAAAATACGACAACACATATATTGTGAGTTTAAATACAAATATTGTCATCTAGACAATATCCACACTCAAATAAGTCCTCATTACAATAATTGATACATTATTTCACAAAAATGGTGAGGACTACTAAAATAACTTCTAGAACCATCATTCCATACCCCGACTAGTACTCGCTACATTCTCGCCTCCTGAAAAAAATGGAACAAAAAGGAAAAGGGTGCGCTCAACTAGCCCAGTAAAGAATATTATGACTAAGATAATATACAACAAATTATCGTTAGTCTTCAACAGGGAAAAATCTAATAGAATACAATAGACAACAAGTTTTAAATCAATATTCGCAGCGGAAAATAATAATTCATAGAAGAGTTACGTAGAGAATGAAATCTACGATTATCTATGAATTTAAAAGTCCATCATCAATATTTTATCCCTGTAACATCAATCAATAAATATCTTGAATCAAATAGTCATTTTTGCACTACAGGCCAAAGATATTCATCAGTTGGTCATGTTCATCTCAACACCTGTTCATCTTTGCACTACGGGCCAAAGATATTCATCAGAAATCATTCATCTTTGCACTACAGGCCAAAGATATTCAGTTATATCATCATTTAAGACTGAGGATGATGAAAAATATTTTAAAAAAAACGAATCCAGTGAAACAAAAGAACAAATATTAAGGATTCGTATTTCAGCTATTCCATGTCCAAAAATACCTCATAAATAATCACGGTGGAGTAAAATTCAAGAATGATCAAAATATGGATACAATCAAAGCTAGTATCCATAATAGATATTTTGGACAAAAAGAAGAAAATTTTATTTTTCGATGAATAGTAACTCGTGAATAGTAACTCGTGAATAGTAACTCATGAATAGTAACTCATGAATAGTAATCCCGACATGAAAAGTTCCAAATTTGATAAAAATTTTCAACCAATATTTCGGCATAATGATGTTGAAGAAATAATATCATTTTCGAATAAAAAAATATTCCTTACCTCGAAAGAATAGTACTTCTGGCTGGACTACCGGATATAGTGCTGAAGAAAACTTGCACCGTATAGCAATACTCAAAGTATAAAAATACTCACAAAATACGCTCGATATTATAGAGAGAGAAAGAGAGAGAAGTTGTAAGACCCCGAATTTTATGAAATAAAAGTATTCAATTTTTCTTATAATTACAATTTAGTAAATGGTTAAATTGATAAATGTTAAAGTTAAGGGTGATATATTAATTTTTTTTTCAAAATATACAAGTGGTTATAAAATATTCATTGTTGTCGGGGAATATTCGTTTAGTCGTGGAATATTCTTTCTGTCGGGGAATATTCGTACGACGGCGCAACCATTTGTGGGCCCCATAACGGAAAGCGATTGGATGAAGAAAACGACAAAAATAAGTTGTTTATAAATAACGGCGTAGTTGTTACCGTTAATACTGTTGGAATACCCGGTGGTTAAAACACAGTAATACGCGTTATTGCACAGTAGCACACGATATTGCACCAATTATTAATTTTTACGTAAGAAGGCATTACTCAATAATTGTTACAGTAATTACTGTTCAGTATTTTATTTTATTGATTTAATAATTATTGCGTTGATATTTTGTATTACTGTTGTTTTAATAATTGTCACTACACAGTATTTTCTATTATCGGAGCAATAATTCATATTATCTGAATAATATTATTAGATAACATTATTGGCAATGTCTAGAAAGTTCTGTCTAAAAAGAGGTTTGGTCATCTAATTGCGCGCCAGTAAGGAAGAGATCCTTATTAAAAAGCACCCTCTTTCCTAGGAACTGCCTGGTTGTCAGTAATGTGATTCTGTAATATTATTTATGAATAATTAATTATTAATTTATATGATGAGGAAAATATTAATTTTATGTGGATATAGATGGAGAAAAATTTTAATGTGACAATTGTTAAAAATTAATATATTATTTTTTTTGATAAAATAATTCATTTAAATATATTATTTTAATAATATATTAATGGTGATATTTTTACAATGAATGTGGGATATATGAATAAATGAGGAGGAAGAGTATTTTTGTTGGATTAAATATTTAACACATGTTTTGTGTGTTGGTGGACACAATTCTTGACCGAAAATTTATTATAGACTGTAAAATCGCCCGTTTATGAATTTCGGTCAATTTCTGTTTGGAATTTGAAAAAATTTTCTTCTGCAAAGTTGTAGAGAATTGAATTTCCTATAAAAACTCGCGAGATTCAAATTTGCTGATAAAAGGGCTATTTATTATGAATTATTGAAGTTCCGAAGTTTCGAAATAATTAATTTTGGAAGTTTTATTTATTTTTATTAACAAAAATATTTTTTACACTTTGGTGGGCCCCACTTGCACATGTTGATGGCTGAAGTCAGATTTTTAAAGGTGGGCTAAGAAAAATTTATAATTATATTATTATTTTATTATATTTTCTACTTTGGTGTTCTAAGCAATTTCCTATAAATAGGGTGCTTAGGTTAGAATTGAAAATCACACCAGAAACTGAAGTTTTCTCTCTATTTCTCTCTCTATATTATCGAGTGTATTCTTGTGAGTATTTTGATATCTTGAGTGTTTCTATACGGTGCAAGTTCGTTCAGCGTTATTCTAGTCAGGAGTACTGCTATTTTGAGGTAAGAGATATTGTCGTAAGGGATAGTAAGGGATAGTAAGGGATGTTATTTTCTTCATAAGTGATATTATTTCTTCAATATACATGGTACAGAAACAACTACATCTTTATTATTACAACACAAGAACTGTGAGTTTAAATACAAATATTATCATCTAGACAATATCCACACTCAAATAAGTTCTCATTACAATTATTGATACATTATTTCACAAAAATGGTGAGGACTACTAAAATAACTTCTAGAACCATCATTCCATACCCCGACTAGTACTCGTTACATTCTCGCCTCTTGAGAAAAATGGAACAAAAAAGAAAAGGGTGAGCTCAACTAGCCCAGTTAAGAATATTATGACTAAGATAACACAAAATAAATTATCGTTAGTCTTCAACAGGGAAAAATCTAATAGAATACAATAGACAATAAGTTTTAAATCAATATTCGCAGCGAAAAATAATAATTCATAGAAGAGTTACGTAGAGAATGAAATCTACTATTATCTATGAAAACGAATCTAGTGAAGTAAAAGAACAAATATTAGGGATTCGTATTACAGTTTATCCATGTTCAAAAATACCTCATAAAAAATCATAGTGGAGTAAAATTCAAGAATGATCAAAATATGGATACAATCAAAGCTAGTATCCATAATAGATATATTTGGACAAGAAGAAAAAAAATTCATTTTTTGGTGAATAGTAACTCGTGAATAGTAACTCATGAATAGTAACCCCGATATGAAAATTTTCAAATTTGATAAAAATTTTCAACCAATATAATGATATTGAAGAAATAATATCATTTTTGAATAAAATAACATCCCTTACCTCGAAAGAATAGTACTTCTGGCTGGACTACCGGATATAGTGCTGAAAAAAACTTGCACCGTATAGAAATACACAAAGTATAAAAATACTCACAAAATAGCCTCGATATTATAGAGAGAGAAAGAGAGAGAAATCTGTAGTTTCTGGTGTGATTTGCAATTCTAACCTAAGCACCCTATTTATAAAAAAATGTTTAGAACACCAAAGCAGAAAATTTAATAAAATATATTATTAATAATAAAATTTTTACGCATCCTTTGAAATCAGTTTCTAACATTTCCCACATGCCCACCTTCTAGAAAAAATGTTTTTCTTTTATAAAACAATTAAAACTTTCAAAAATCAATTATTTCGGAACTTCGGAACTTCAATAATTCATAATAAATAGCCATTTTATCAGAAAATTCAAATCTTGCGAGTTTTTATAGGAAATTCAATTCTCTAAAACTTTACAGAAGAAAGTTTTTCTAAATTCCAAACAGAAATTGACCGAAATTCATAAACAGACGATTTTACAGTCTATAATAAATTTTCGGTCAAGAATTGTGTCCACCAACACACCAAACATGTGTTAAACATTTAATCCAACAAAAATACTCTTCCTCCTCATTTATTCATATATCCCACATTCATTGTAAAAATACCACCATTAATATATTATTAAAATAATATATTTAATTGAACTATTTTATCAAAAAAAGATAAAATATTAATGTTTAACAATTGTCACATTAAAAATTTTATCCATCTATATCCACATAAAATTATTATTTTCCTCATCATATAAATCAATAATTAATTATTCACAAATAATATTACAGAATCACAATAATGACAACCAGGTCGTTCCCAGGAAAGAGGGGGCTTTCCAATAAGGATTTTTCCTTACTTGCGCGCAATTAGGTGACCAAACCTCTCCTTAGACAGAACTTTCTAGACATTGCCAATAATGTTATCTAATAATATTATTCGAATAATATAAATTATTGCTTTGATAATGGAAAATACTGTATAGTGGCAATTATTAAAACAACAGTAATATAAAATATCAACGAAGTAATTATTGAATCAATAAAATAAAATACTGAACAGTAATTACTGTAACAATTATTGAGTAGTGCCTTCTTACGTAAAAATCAATATTTGGTGCAATACCGTGTGCTACTGTGCAACAACGCGTATTACTGTGTTTTAACCATCGGGTATTCCAATAGTATTAACGGTAACAACTACGCCGTTATTTATAAACAATTTATTTTTGTCGTTTTCTTTATCTAATCGCTTTCCGTTATGGGGCCCACATAAGGCTGCGCCGTCGTAAGAATATTCCCCGACAACAAGAATATTCCACGACCAAACGAATATTCTCCGACAACAATGAATAATTTATGACCACTTGCTTATTTAAAATATTTACGCATTTTACCCATAACTAACCTCATTAATCAATTTAACCCTTACTATTTCAAAATAATAAATAGAGGAAATTTAAATTTCATTTATTAATAGTTTGGGGTCTTATAACCTCCCCTTCTTATGAAATTTCGTCCTCGAAATTGACGTATATACCTGGTATTTCGAAAAGATGAGGATACCTCGCTTTCATTTCCGTTTCTAACTCCCAGGTCATTTCTTTAATAGCATGGTTTTTCCACAAAACTTTAACTTGTGGTATAACCTTCGTGCGTAGGACATGCTCCTTCCTATCCAAGATCTTAACAGGTACCTCTTCGTACGTTAAGTCTTCGGCTATCTCGTCCGGTTCTGACTCAATAACGTGGTTTGGGTCTTTCACATATTTACGTAGCACAGATATATGAAAATTATTATGAACACGAGACATACTTGGAGGTAATGCGAGTCTATAGGCCACATTTCCTACTCGGTCAAGAATCTGAAATGGACCAATAAATCGTGGATTGAGCTTTCCTCTCTTCCCAAATCTTGTAACTCCTTTCCATGGAGCCACACACAACAATACATGATCCCCATTGCCAAATTCCACGTCCTTTCGATGAAGATCCGCATAACTCTTTTGTCGATCCTGTGCCGTTTGTATACGTTGTCGAATCGTTTGGATATTTTCCGTAGTCATACGTACCAACTCGGGTCCCAACAACGTTGCTTCTCCCACCTCATCCCAACATATTGGAGAGCGACACTTTCGTCCATATAATGCTTCAAATGGAGCCACACCTATACTTGCCTGATAACTGTTATTGTAGGAGAATTCCACCAATGGTAAATACTTATCCCAACTGCCTTTGAAGTCTAGGACACAGATTCTTAATAGATCTTCAAGAGTTTGAATAGTCCTCTCTGATTGCTCGTCCGTTTGAGGATGGTAAGCTGAACTAAATCGTAAATCCTTGCCCATAGCTTTTTGTAAGCTTACCCAAAATCTTGAAGTGAATCTTGGGTCACGATCCGAAACTATGGATACTGGAATGCCATGTAACCTCACAATCTCATTCACGTACATACTAGCAAGACGTTCAAGGGAATAAGTCTCCCGTATCGGCAAGAAATGAGCAGACTTGATTAATCTATCAACAATTACCCAAATAACATTTATGCCTTGAGAAACCGTGGGAAGTCCCGTAACGAAATCCATGGTAATGTGTTCCCACTTCCATTTCGGAATCTTAAGTGGTTGCAATGGACCCTTTGGCACTTGATGTTCCGCCTTTACACGTTGACAAGTTAAACACCTCGAGATAAACTTTGCAATCTTTCTCTTCATATTGTTCCACCAAAATGTATGTCGAAGATCACGATACATTTTGGTACTTCCAGGATGGATTGCAAATGGTGTATTGTGTGCTTCCATCATAATCTTGTACTTCAAATCAGAATCGTTAGGAACACAAAGTCTGGAGTGGACTCAAAGTATTCCTTCTTCATCAATTCTTGCTTCTGGAATAACACCTTCTTGCACTTTCTTCTTCATACGCATCAGCTCCGAGTCTGTGGCTTGAGCAACTTTAACTTTATCGATTAAAGTTGGTTCTATGCGTATACTTGACATCATCGCACTTATTCCTGCATATGATCTTCTACTCAACGCGTCAGCTACCACGTTTATTTTTCCAGGATGATATTGAATAGTGTGGTCGTAATCTTTCAACAGCTCGAGCTAACATCGTTGCCGCATGTTGAGTTCTTTTTGAGTGAAGAAATATTTGAGGCTTTTATGGTCTGAATATATCTCCACTTTCTCCCCATATAGATAATGCCTTCAGATCTTTAGCGCGAAAACGACTGCTGCCAACTCTAGATCATGAGTAGGATAATTCCTCTCATATTCTATAAGTTGTCGCGAGGCATAGGCTATAATTTTCCCACATTGCATGAGAACACATCCTAGCCCTTTGCCTGAAGCATCGTTGTAGATAACAAATCCATCCGAACCAGATGGTATGGTCAAAACAGGTGCCGAAATGAGTCTCCTCTTAAGCTCTTGAAAACTCTTCTCGCATTTCTCGCTCCATACGAATTTGATATCTTTCCGAGTCAACTGAGTTAACGGGGTAGCGATTCGAGAAAACCCTTCCACGAATCTCCGATAATAACCAGCTAAGCCCAGAAAGCTACGTACTTCGGTCACCGTCTTTGGTTGCTCCCAACTTTGTAATGCTTCAATCTTCGCCGAGTCAACAGATACTCCATGTTTTGATACCACGTGCCCTAGGAATGTTACTTCCTCAAGCCAGAACTCGCATTTCTTCAACTTAGCATATAGCTTGCTATCACGAAGCTTTTGCAGTACCAGCTTCAAATGGTGCTCATGATCTTCACGGCTTTTGGAATATATGAGGATGTCATCAATAAAGACAACAACGAATTGATCCAAATAATCCTTGAATACTCGGTTCATCATATCCATGAAAGCAGCAGGAGCATTAGTCAATCCAAAAGACATGACTAGGAATTCATAATGTCCGTACCGAGTTCTGAAGGCAGTCTTCGGAATATCCTCAATTTTAACCTTCAGCTGATGATATCCAGAACGAATATCGATCTTTGAAAAGAATTGTGCTCCTTATAACTGGTCAAACAGGTCATCAATACGAGGTAGCGGATACCTATTCTTGATAGTGACATGGTTTAATTCTCGGTAATCAATACAAAGTCGCATACTCCCGTCTTTCTTCTTTACAAATAAAACAGGAGCACCCCAAGGAGATGTACTAGGACGAATGAAACTGATGTCCAACAACTCTTGTAGTTGGACCTTTAACTCCTGAAGTTCAATAGGAGCCATTCGATATGGGGTTTTAGAAATGGGCTTTGTACTAGGTTCAAGATCAATAAAGAATTCAACTTCATGTTCCGGGGGTAGACCGGGAAGTTCTTCAGAAAATACGTCAGAAAAGTCAATAACAACAGGAATATTATTCAAATTTGACGTGTCTTTATTCAAATACATAACATGGGTTAAGAAAGCTTGACATTCGTTTTTTAATAAACGAATGACTTTATGGCTTGATATAACAGTGATTGATTTTAATGGCTTAGTTGCTTTTGAATTCGTACAACATGTTGGTTAGGAATATGAAAACTAACAACCTTACAAAAATAATTAATTTTAGCATGATGAGTAGTTAACCAATCAATCCCTAAAATCACATCAAAAGAAAGTATCTTTAAAGAGATAAGGTCAACAGGTAAGGTGATGGTGCCAACTTGGATCACACAAGATTTATAAACAGTGGATGTGATGAAAGTTTCTCCTAACGGAGTCTCCACAGATTAATCAAAATCTAACTTCTCCGGAGTCAAGTTTAAACGTTGAGCACAAGCAGGAGAAATAAATGAATGGGTAGCACCAGTATCTAGCAAGGTATAAATTTCGCATGAATTTATGATTAGCTTACCCGTGATCACCTCGTTTGGGTTCCTCGCATGTTGACCAGTCACGACAAACGCTCTTCCAAGAACCGTTGACTTTGTCTTTTCTGGGACAGCTTTTTGAGTCACCATCCCTGCTGGACTTGGTTTTGCTACAGTGCAATCTCGAGCGATATGTCCTTCCTTTCCACAATTATAACATACCTTAAACTGTTGTGGGCAGTTTGGGCTGATATGTCCTTCTTTTCCGCACTTATAGCATATAACCGGTGGTCGTTCTCCTCCCTTGGAACCAGTTGCTGCTGGTGCTGACGTCTTTGTATTGTCATTGTTGAATCTCCTCTTTTTAAAATCTCATCCCGACTCGCTTCTTCTATTTTCGTAGCCACGATTACCACCAGAGTGGTTGTCGTTCTTGTCTGTATTTTTTTTTCTCCGCTGGTTATCATTGTTCTGAGACTGCTGTCACCGATATAATCCTGGTTATGGTCCCTCGGTTGACCGTACTCGTTATCTCGCTCTAATAATTGAGCCCTGTTGACAACATCTGAATAGAGAAAAAATTTATGAGAAATGAGATATTGACGTATGCCAGGTTTCAAACCTCTCAGAAACATCCGCGTCATACGTTCCTCATTCTCCACCAAATGAGGTGCAAACTTGGACAACTCTACAAACTTCACCCCGTACTGGGACACCGTCATGTTATTCTGCTCCAGTCTAATAAACTCTACCTCCTTCATATGACGAATACTTTCAGGGAAGTACTTGTCATTGAACAGTTTCTGAAATGTCTCCCAAGACATGCTGAGTGCGGCTGGATGGGTACACTTCACAGACTCCCACCAGTAGTCTGCCTCGCCACAAAATATAAAGGTGGCGAATGGAACCTTCTGTTCCTCTGTGCATCCCAAGACATCGAATATTTTGGAAATTTGCTTGACCCATGTCTCCGCCTTAATCGGATCCGGCTTTCCCCAGAATTCTGGTGGTCCCAACTCTTTGAACTGTTTGGCTGTAACCAGCTGTGCGTTGCCACTGTTTCTTCCTATATTTTGAACAGGAATCTCCTTCGTCTGGTTGCATGAATCGCAAAAAGCTTCTAAACATATCATCGTTTATCGTCTGCTCAGTGGTGTTGTTCACAGGAGGAACATTACCAGCCTGTTGCACGTTCTACTCGTTGGTGAGTATAGGCATCTCCACCGTCTCATTTACTCCACTGTTAACATTCTCAGTCGACATTCTCAAATACTGCCATAAAATAAGGGTTAATTTAACAAATTAAAATATCACATAATATCCCTATATTATGACCGACCAACAAATAAGCTTAGGTAGGACACACTAGCGAAGGATTTACTCGTCTCTCCCCTCCTAGTTCTATTCCCCGATCTCCGCCAGAGATCGTATCCCTAAGCTCTGATACCAACTGTGACGCCCTCAAAATAGGTATACAACACCCATTCTGAGTCGCCAAAATACATGGTACAGAAACAACTACATTTTTATTATTACAACACAAGAACTGTGAGTTTAAATATAAATATTGTCATCTAGACAATATCCACACTCAAATAAGTCCTCATTATAATTATTGATACATTATTTCACAAAAATAGTGAGGACTACTAAAATAACTTCTAGAACCATCATTCCATACCCCGACTAGTACTCGCTACATTCTCGCCTCTTGAGAAAAATGGAATAAAAAGAAAAAGGGTGAGCTCAACTAGCCCAGTTAAGAATATTATGACTAAGATAACACAGAACAAATTATCGTTAGTCTTCAACAGGAAAAAATCTAATAGAATACAATAGACAACAAGTTTTAAATCAATATTCGCAGCAGAAAATAATAATTCATAGAAGAGTTACGTAGAGAATAAAATCTACTATTATCTATGAATTTAAAATTCCATCATCAATATTTTATCCCTGTAACATCAATCAATAATCATCTTTGCACTACAAGCCAAAGATATTCATCAGTTGGTCATGTTCATCTCGACACCTGTTCATCTTTGCACTACGGGCTAAAGATATTTATCAAAAATCATTCATCTTTGCACTACAGGCCAAAGATATTCATTAATATCATCATTTAGGACTGAGGATGATAAAAAAATATTTTAAAGAAAACGAATCCAGTGAAGCAAAAGAACAAATATTAGGGATTCGTATTACAGTTTATCCATGTCCAAAAATACCTCATAAACAATCATAGTGGAGTAAAATTCAAGAATGATCAAAATATGGATACAATCAAAGCTAGTATCCATAATAGATATTTTGGACAAGAAGAAAAAAATTTTATTTTTCGGTGAATAGTAACTCATGAATAGTAACTCGTGAATAGTAACTCATGAATAGTAACTCCGATATGAAAAGTTCTAAATTTGATAAAAATTTTCAACCAATATAATAATATTGAACAAATAATATCATTTTCGAATAAAATAACATCCCTTATCTCGAAAGAATAGTACTTCTGGCTGGACTACCGGAAATAGTGCTGAAGAAAACTTGCACCGTATAGTAATACGCAAAGTATAAAAATACTCACAAAATAGCCTCGATATTATAGAGAGAGAAAGAGAGAGAAATATGTAGTTTCTGGTGTGATTTTCAATTCTAACCTAAACACCCTATTTATAGGAAAATGCTTAGAACACCAAAGTAGAAAATTTAGTAAAATATATTATTAATAATAAAATTCTTACGCATCCTTTGAAATCAGTTTCTAACATTTCCCACATGCCCACCTTCTAGAAAAAAACGTTTTTCTTTTATAAAATAATTAAAACTTTCAAAAATCAATTATTTCGGAACTTCGGAACTTCAATAATTCATAATAAATAGCCCTTTTATCAGAAAATTCGAATCTTGCGTGTTTTTATAGGAAATTCAATTCTCTAAAACTTTGCAGAAGAAAGTTTTTCTAAATTCTAAACAGAAATTGACCAAAATTCATAAACGGATGATTTTACAGTCTATAATAAATTTTCGGTCAAGAATTGTGTCCACAAACACACCAAACATGTAAGACCCCGAATTTTATGAAATAAAAGTATTCAATTTTTCTTATAATTACTATTTAGTAAATGGTTAAATTGATAAATGTTAAAGTTAAGGGTGATATATGAATTTTTTTTCGAAATACACAAGTGGTTATAAAATATTCATTGTTATCGGGGAATATTCGTTTAGTCGTGGAATATTCTTTCTGTCGGGGAATATTCGTGCTATCCAAGGTTGGGACATGAGTCACAGTTGGTATATATTTGTACCCAAACTCATAGCATATGTGTTGTTGTATTTTGCACGACAATTGTTGTAATAAAGTTGTAGTTGTTAGCTGTACCATGTATTTGGCGACTCAAAATGGGTTGGATGGAATGGACCTATTTTGGGAGCGTCACAGTTGGTATCAGAGCTTAGGGATATGATCTCTGGCGGAGATCGGAAAATAGGACTAGGAGGGGAGAGACGAGTAAATTCTTCGCTAGTGTGTCCTACCTAAGCTTATTTGTTAGTCAGTCATAATATCGGGATATTATGTGATATGTTAATTTGTTCAATTAACCTTTGTTTTGAAACTGTATTTGTAAGACCCCAATTATTATAAATAAAGATGAATTTTCTATAAACATCATTTTTGAATATTATGGAGTTAATTTGATATAATGTTATAGTTGTGGGTAATATTTATAAATTTTGTAAAGTACGCAAGTTGTTATATAATATTCGATTGGTCGGGGAATATTCGTTTTAACAGAGAATATTCGTACAACGACATAATCATTGGTGGACCCCACAACAGAATTATTGTCGGATTGAGAAAACGATAAAAATATTTTATTAAAAATAACGGCGGAAGTTTTACCATTGTTACTGTTGAACTACTCGGTAGTAAAAGTACAGTAATACGTGTGGTTGCATAGTAGCACACGGTATTGATTATTAATGCTTATGTGAGAAGACACTCAGTTTGATTCCATTATTGTCAGTTAATAATATGAATTATTTAGCGATAATGACATTTTGTTTTATTCGTATTATTAACGTAATAAAACAGAAACATCTTTTTATATAAAACAAAATACTTTATTAAAGTTATTCTATAAATAGAATATATTATATTTTATTTAAAAGATTTTTCTTTAAATATGGACCGTCAGATTAAAGTAATCAATCTGGACCGTTCATGGATTAGTTACTATGCATTCTATTTTTCTATAAATAGCAGCTCATTCCTTCATTATTTCTTACGAATTCACTGAACTCTAGTGAGAGAAACTATAGAGAGAAACTATAGAGAGAGAGAAGAAGAGTATTCTGCTACTTAACTACTTCCTTACTTCAGCTCTTCTTTAAAACGGTAAGGGGTGTTATTCTTTCTTATTCATGAAGAGAACTGTTGTTATTTCATTTCTTATTATTCTGTTGGAATAACCAGTATATGCGGTCTACCCTATACTTGGTGACATTATTCTATTATTCTGTTGGAACATCCTGTCTGTGTGTTTTACACCGGACCTGGTTCTATTATTTATTTATTATTGTCACTACACAGTATTTTCTATTATCAGAGCAATAATTCATATTATCTGAATAATATTATTAGATAACATTATTGGCAATGTCTAAAAAATTTTGTCTAAGGAGAGGTTTGGTCATCTAATTGCGCGCCAGTAAGGAAGAGATCCTTATTGGAAAGCCCCCTCTTTCTTGGGGGCTGGTTGTCAGTAATGTGATTCTGTAATATTATTTGTGAATAATTAATAATTAATTTATATGATGAGAAAAATATTGATTATATGTGGATATAGATGGAGAAAAATTTTAATGTGACAATCGTTGAAAATTAATATTTTATTTTTTCTGATAAAATAATTCATTTAAATATATTATTTTAATAATATATTAATGGTGATATTTTTACAATGAATGTGGGATAATTAAATAAATGAGGAGGAAGAGTATTTTTGTTAGATTAAATGTTTAGCACATGTTTTGTGTGTTGGTGGACAAAATTCTTGACCAAAAATTTATTATAGACTGTAAAATCGTCTATTTATGGATTTCGGTCAATTTCTGTTTGTAATTTAGAAAAACTTTCTTCTGCAAAGTTGTAGAGAATTGAATTTCCTATAAAAAGTCGCGAGATTCGAATTTTCTGATAAAATAGCTATTTATTATGAATTATTGATGTTCTGAAGTTCCGAAATAATTGATTTTTGAAAGTTTTATTTATTTTTATTAACCAAAACGTTTTTTACACTTTGGTGGGCCCCACTTGCACATGTTGATGGCTGAATCCAGATTTTCAAAGGTGGGCTAAGGAAAATTTATAATTATATTATTATTTTATTAAATTTTCTGCTTCGGTGTTCTAAGCAATTTCCTATAAATAGAGTGTTTAGGTTAGAATTGAAAATCACACTAGAAACTGAAGTTTTCTCTCTATTTCACTCTCTATATTATCGAGTGTATTCTTGTGAGTATTTTGATATCTTGAGTGTTGCTATACGGTGCAAGTTCGTTCAGCGTTATTCTAGTCAGGAGTACTGCTCTTTTGAGGTAAGGAATATTGTCGTAAGGGATAGTAAGGGATATTGTCGTAAGCGATGTTATTTTTTTATCAATGAAATTATTTCTTTCAATATCATTATACCGGAATATTGGTAGGATTTTTCTTGTAAAATTCTTATCTTTTCATGTCGGGGTTACTATTCATGAGTTACTATTCACGAGCTACTATTCATGAGTTACTATTCACGAGTTATTATTCATGAGTTAGTATTCACGAGTTACTATTCATGAGTTACTATTCACGAGTTACTATTTACGAGTTACCATTCACGAGTTACTATTCACGGGTACTATTTACTACAAAATTGGTTTCTTTTTCTAACCAAATTATAGTTGATTTATGAATATTACTCTGGAGATTAAAACTATGTATTGATTATATTAATTTTATTATCATATATAACATTTTTATAACCCTGATGTTGAAATTCTCTTTCACTGGAGTGTAAAGATGGGTAGATTATTGGTATGATCATGACTAGAGTTCTCTTTGGCCAGTAGTGCAAAGTTAAATTGTTGACTGGTATGATCATGACCATTGAATTTATAATTGAATATCTTTAGCTTAAGTGCAAAGGTGAAATGATCAACGTGGTTATAATTATTGGTTATATAAATTCTGAAATGATTATATATTTCTTTGAGATAATAATATATTTGGCTTGTAGTGCAAATATGAGCTGTTGAGGAATATCTTTGGCCTGTAGTGCAAAGATGAATTGTTGATAAATATCTTTGGCCCGTAGTGCAAAGATGAAATTATTAGTATGATTATGAACAGGAACTGTGATTTGGTATAACCATGATCTTTGATGTTTCAGGTAAAGACAAGTGATGAAAATTATCTTTGTTCTGGATGAGAAGAGGAATTTAGAACGACAATTATGATTATGAGTTATACATGTGATTGTGGACAGAAATTGTTGATTGATGTTACAGGGATAAAATATTGTTGGTGGACTTTTAACATAGAGAAGATAATAGACTTTATAGTCTATTTGACTCTTCTAATGGATTGCTCGTTCCGCTGCAACTATGGTTGAAAAGTTTTATCATCTACCATATGTTCTAAATCTCTGATTTAATTCTGTTGAAGGCTATTGATAATTTAATTATCTTTATTCATGATATTCTTTACTGAGCTAGTTGTGCTCACCCTTTTGCTTCACAATTCCTTTCAGGTAATAAGAGTGTAGCTGGGTCGAGCGAGGGTAACAGAAAAATAGAACGGTGGTCTCTAGCTGTAAGACCCCAACTTTTATAAATAAAGATGAATTTTCTATAAATATCATTTTTGAATATTATGGAGTTAATTTGATATAATGTTATAGTTGTGGGTAATATTTATAAATTTTGTAAAGTAAGCAAGTTGTTTTAAAATATTCGTTTGGTCGGGGAATACTCGTTTTAACAGGAAATATTCGTACAACGACACAATCATTGGTGGACCCCACAACGGAATTGTTGTCGGATTGAGAAAACGACAAAATTATCTTTCTATAAAAATAACGCCTGAGGTGTTACCGTTAAAACCGTTAAAACTGTTGAACTACCCGGTAGTAAAAGTACAGTAATACGCGTGGTTGCATAGTAGCACACGGTATTGATTATTGATGCTTACGTGAGAAGTCACTCAGCTATACTCAATTATTGTTACAGTAATTACTGCATCATATCTCTAAAATTATTGTCATAGTATCATCTGTATAATATGTTATATTATTAAATCAATAATTGAGACGTTGTGGTAAGTTTGATTATTTTTATGGGGGGTCATATGTCATCATCTAAGAGTCCCTTCGTCAATAGTATTTACCTTGGTCAATAGTAATTACCTTCGTCAATAGTATTTACCTTGGTCAATAGTAATTACTTTCGTCAATAGTAGTTGTCCCTTCAATATTACCAAGAGTCATTTGACCCTTCGTTAAGACCAAGAGTCATTTGACCCTTCATTAAGACCAAGAGCCACCTTCAGTTTTTCTATAAATAGAGGCCTAGGGCTTCATTATTTTTCACGAATTCATTCAAGCTATAGAGAGAGAAAGTATAGAGAGAATAAGAGAGAGAGAATAAAAGTATTCTGCTACTTCACTTTTTCAATATCCAGTTCTTTTAAGGTAGGGAATATTATTTCTTTTATATTCATGAAGCGAACTTCTGTTATTCCATTCTTTATTATTCTGTTGGAATAACCAGTATACGCGGTCTACCCTATACTTGGTGACATTCTTCTATTATTCTGTTGGAACATCCTGTCTGTGTGTTTTACACCGGACCTGGTTCCGTTTTTATTATTATTCTGTTGGAACATCCTGTCTGTGTGTTTTACACCGGACCTGGTTCCGTTTTTATTATTATTCTGTTGGAACATCCTGTCTGTGTGTTTTACACCGGACCTGGTTCCATTATTTATTATTCTGTCGGAAATATCCTGTCTGTGCGTTTACGCCGGACCTGGTTCCATTATTTATTATTCTGTTGGAATAACCTGTCTGTGCGGTCTATCGCATGCATGGTGATTTCTTTTGTTATTCCATTCTTTATTATACTCAGTTGGTTAAGTTTTGACTTCTATACTCCATGAAATTTGTGGAATATCCTTGATAATTGCGGTTCATCCAGTATCTTTTCATGAAAATATTCTTCTAAGCATTCTTGAATTTTACTCCACAAAGCAGTATCATGTTGACAATTTGGACGTTGTTAATTCTTGGATAAATTAATTCTTGAACTTGTTTTATTGAATTCTTATATCATTGTCATCATCCTCATGTTTATAAAATGTTGAAAGTCATCTGTGGCCTGTAGTGCATAGATGGACTTGGTATGATTATGACCAGGGATTATTCGGTATAATCATGACCGTAATGTTATAAATGATGTGGTAAAAGTCCTCATTGGCCCGTAGTGCATTGATGGACAGTTGTTGGCATGATCATGACCATTAATGAATACACGAATATCCTTGGCCGTAGTGCAGGGGTGATTCGATGATGTGGATTATTTTATTAAGCTGAGTCTCAGCGATACAGTGTTGAAAAACCTTTTAAATCATAAAAGATAGTAGAGTTTATTTTCTACTTGACTCTTTTAATGGATTGCTTGTTCCGCTACAGTTAAACTTGATGTCTATTATATTTTATCAGTTTAACATTGTTGAAGGCTAATGATAATTTATTCTGCATTATCTTAGTCATAATATTTCTTACTGGGCTAGTTGAGCTCACCCTTTCTTTCACTGTTCTCTTCAGGAAATGAGAACGTAGCTGGGGCAAGTCGGGGAACGGAGTGATGGTCCGAATGATAGTATTAGTTAGTAGTCCTCACTATTCTATGTAATAGTGTGTTAATAAATGTAATGAGGACTCCTTTTGAGTATGAATACTCTCTAGAAGATAATATTTGTATTCAAACTCACAGTTTATGTTTTGTCGTATTGTACACGACAGTTGTATTAGTAAGTTGTATTTGTATTCTGTACTATGTATCTGACGACCCAAGATGGGTGATGTATACCTAATTTTGGGGGCGTCACAGTTGGTATCAGAGCTTAGGGATATGATCCCTGGCTAAGATGTGAGAATAGAACTAGGAGGGGAGAGACGGGGAATTCCTTCGCTAGTATGACCTACCTAAGTTTATTTGCATGGTATTTAATTGGTCGGTCATAATATAAGGATAAAATATGACATATCAATTAATTTTTATTTTGTGGCAGTATCTGAAAATGGCATCTGAGAATGTTGAGAATAGCAATGGAGCACAGGCGACTGTTGATTCACCACATATCAATAATCAGGATAATGTGCATCAGGAAGGTGACAATCCTCATGCAAACAACAACACTGACCAAATGATGAATGATCAAATGTTCAGAGGCTTTATGCAATTCATGCAACAACAGGTGAAAGCGGCTCCTGTCCACAACGTAGGTGGAAATACTGGAAACTCTCTGGCGGTCACCGCTAAACAGTTTAAGGAGCTGGGACCACCGGAGTTTAAGGGAGAACCCAAACAACTTGTAGCTGAAACATGGATAAAGCAGATCACCAAGATATTTGATGTCTTGGGATGCTCCGAGGAGCAAAAGGTTCCCTTTGCCGCCTTTATGTTGCGAGGAGAGGCAGATTACTGGTGGGAATCGATTAAGCGTACTCAACCTGCCGCACTGAAGATGTCTTGGGAGAAGTTCCAAGAGCTGTTCAACGACAAATACTTTCCCGAAAGTATTCGTCACATGAAGGAGGTGGAGTTCATCAAATTGGAGCAAAATAATATGACCGTGTCGCAGTACGAGGCCAAATTTGCTGAGTTATCCCGGTTTGCGTCCCACTTGGTGGATAATGAAGAGCGAATGACGCGAATGTTTTTAAGAGGTTTGAAACCGGAGATACGTCAACATCTTATTTCTCATAAACTGTGTTTGTATTCAGATGTTGTAAATAGGGCTCAGTTGGTGGAGCGCGATAACGAGACAACGCAACCAAAAGAGAGCAGCCGGCAAAATGATAATACCAGTGAGAGCAGTCATCGAAGCGGTGACAACAAGCGTGGAGGGAATCAACAGGCCAGAAATGGTAACCACTTCGGTGGTAATCAGGGCCAAAACAATAAGAATGGGCATTTCAAGAAGAGGAGATTCAACAATGATGGAAAGACGTCAGCACCAGCACCTGTCGTTAAGGAAGGAGAACGACCACCTATCATATGTTTCAAATGCGGAGGGGAGGGGCACATCAGTCCAAACTGCGCGATGCCGTCCAAAGCATGTTATAATTGTGGAAGAGAAGGTCATTTAGCCCGATTTTGTCATTTACCGAAGACAAATTCAGCTAGGATGGAGGCACCAAAGGCCGTCCAAGAAAAGTCAAAACCGGTTGTGCAAGGGAGAGCGTTTGTTGTGACTCCCAGAAAGCAAGGAACCCGAATGAGGTCATCACGGGTAAGCTTATCATAAACTCTAACGAAGTATATACTTTATTTGATACCGGTTCTACCCATTCTTTTATTTCTCCTACTTGCGCTCATCGATTAAATTTGATTCCGGAGAAATTAGACTTTGACTTATCTGTTGAAACTCCATTGGGAGAAACCTTCATTACATCCACGGTTTATAAGTCTTGTTTAGTTCAAGTTGGTACCCACACATTACCTGTCGATCTTATTTCATTAAAAATACTTGCATTTGACGTGATTCTAGGGATTGATTGGTTAACTACTCATCATGCAAAAATTGATTTTTTCGTAAGGTTGTTAGCTTTCATATTCCTAATCAACCTATTATGCGAATTCAAGCAACCAAACCATTAAAATCAATCGCTGTCATCTCAAGCCATAAAGCTATTCGTTTATTGAAAAACGGATGTCAAGCTTTCTTAGCTCATGTCACGGATCTAAACAAAAATACGTCAGTTTTGAATGATATTTCTATTGTTAATAAATTCCCTGACGTATTCCCTGAAGAACTTCCTGGCCTACCCCCAGAGCGTGAAATTGAATTTTGTATCGACCTTGAACCCGGTACAAAACCCATTTCCAAAGCCCCATATCGAATGGCTCCTATTGAACTTCAGGAGTTAAAGATCCAACTGCAGGAATTGTTAGACATTGGCTTTATTCGTCCTAGTACTTCTCCTTGGGGTGCTTCTGTTCTATTCGTGAAGAAGAAAGATGGAAGTATGCGACTTTGTATTGATTATCGGGAGTTGAATCATGTCACCATCAAAAATAGGTACCCATTGCCACGTATTGATGACCTGTTTGACCAGTTGCAAGGAGCACAATTCTTTTCAAAGATCGATCTTCGTTCTGGATATCATCAGCTGAAGGTTAGAACTGAGGATATTCCAAAGACGGCTTTTAGAACTCGGTACGGGCATTATGAATTCCTAGTCATGTCCTTTGGATTGACTAATGCTCCTGCTGCCTTCATGGATATGATGAACAGGGTATTCAAGGAATATTTGGATCACTTTGTGGTCGTCTTTATCGATGACATCCTTATTTATTCCAAAAGCCGTGAAGATCATGAGCAACACTTGAGGCTGGTACTCCAAAAGCTTCGTGAATACAAACTTTATGCCAAGTTGAAGAAATGCGAGTTCTGGCTGGAAGAGGTAGCATTCCTTGGGCACGTAGTATCAAGTCGTGGAATATCTGTTGACCCGGCAAAGATTGAAGCTATTCAAAGCTGGGAGCAACCTAAATCAGTGACCGAAGTACGTAGCTTTCTCGGTTTAGCTGGTTATTATCGGAGATTCGTGGAAGGATTTTCTCGAATCGCTACTCCATTAACTCAGCTGACTCGAAAAGATACAAAGTTTGGTTGGAGCGAAGAATGTGAGCAGAGTTTTCAAGAACTCAAGAGGAGACTCATTTCAGCACCTGTTCTAACAATACCATCTGGCTCGGAGGGATTTGTCATCTACAGTGATGCTTCGAGCAAAGGGTTGGGATGCGTTCTCATGCAACATGGAAAAGTCATAGCCTATGCATCAAGACAACTCAAGGAATATGAGAGGAATTATCCTACTCATGATCTAGAGTTGGCAGCTGTTGTCTTTGCACTTAAAATTTGGAGGCATTACTTGTATGGGGAGAAGGTGGAGATCTTTACGGATCATAAAAGCCTCAAATATTTCTTCACTCAAAAGGAACTCAACATGCGACAACGACGTTGGCTTGAACTGTTGAAAGATTATGATCATACCATTCAATACCATCCTGGAAAAGCGAACGTGGTAGCTGACGCATTGAGTAGAAGATCATATGCGGGTACAAGTGCAATATTAACAACGCAAAGGCCCATTTTGTGTGACTTGCAAAGGATGGAGATAGAGTTGAAGACTCCAGGGACCCATGTGATGATGGCGAATATACGAGTAGAACCGACTTTAATCGATAAAGTTAAAGCTGCTCAAGCTACAGACCTGGAGCTGATGCGTATGAGGAAGAAAGTGCAAGAAGGTGCTATGCCGGAAGCAAGAATCGATGAAGAAGGAATACTTCGAGTCAACTCCAGACTTTGTGTTCCTAACAACCCTGATTTAAAGTATGAAATCATGATGGAGGCGCACAACACACCGTTTGCAATCCATCCTGGAAGTACCAAAATGTATCATGATCTTCGTCATACATTTTGGTGGAGCAATATGAAGAGAGAGATAGCGTTGTTTATCTCAAGGTGTCTAACTTGTCAACGAGTCAAAGCGGAGCATCAAGTACCAAAAGGTCCATTGCAACCACTTGAAATTCCAGAATGGAAGTGGGAGCACATTACCATGGATTTCGTTACCGGTCTTCCTAGGGTTTCTCAAGGTATTGATGCGATTTGGGTCATTGTTGATAGATTGACCAAGTCTGCTCATTTCTTACCGATACGAGAAACTTATACACTTGAACGTCTTGCTCGTATGTACATAAACGAGATTGTAAGACTGCATGGTATGCCAGTATCCATAGTTTTTGACCGAGACCCAAGATTCACTTCACGATTTTGGGTTAGTTTACAAAAAGCTATGGGCACGGAGTTACGATTTAGTTCAGCATATCATCCTCAGACGGACGGACAATCAGAGAGGACTATTCAAACTCTTGAAGATCTATTAAGACTCTGTGTCTTTGACTTCAAGGGAAGTTGGGACAAGTTCTTACCATTGGTGGAGTTTTCCTACAACAACAGTTATCAAGCAAGTATTGGCATGGCTCCATTCGAAGCATTGTATGGAAGAAAATGTCGTTCTCCAGTATGCTGGGATGAGGTGGGTGAAGCAACGTTGTTGGGACCGGAGTTGGTACGTATGACTACAGAAAAGATTCAAACGATCCGACAACGTATAAAAACCTCACAAGATCGACAAAAGAGTTATGCTGATCTTCATCGAAAGGACGTGGAATTTGATGTAGGAGATCATGTGTTCTTACGTGTTGCTCCATGGAAAGGAGTTACGAGATTTGGAAAGAGAGGAAAGCTCAATCCTCGATTCATCGGTCCATTTTTAATCCTCGATCGAGTAGGAACTGTGGCTTATAGACTCGCTTTACCGCCAAGTATGTCTCGTGTTCATAACGTTTTTCACATATCCATGTTACGCAAATATGTGGAAGACCCGAACCACATTATTGAGTTAGAACCGGACGAAATAGCGGAGGATTTGACGTATGAAGAAGTTCCTGTTCAAATCTTGGATAAGAAGGAACATATTCTACGCTCCAAGGTTATACCTCAAGTCAAAGTTTTGTGGAGAAACCACGATGTTGAGGAAATGACCTGGGAGTTAGAATCTGAAATGAAATCAAGGTATCCTTACCTCTTCGACATACCAGGTATGTACCCTAATTTCGAGGGCGAAATTTCATAAGAAGGGGAGGTTGTAAGACCCCAACTTTTATAAATAAAGATGAATTTTCTATAAATATCATTTTTGAATATTATGGAGTTAATTTGATATAATGTTATAGTTGTGGGTAATATTTATAAATTTTTCAAAGTAAGCAAGTTGTTTTAAAATATTCGTTTGGTCGGGGAATATTCGTTTTAACAGAGAATATTCGTATAACGACACAATCATTGGTGGACCCCACAATAGAATTATTGTCGGATTGAGAAAACGACAAAATTATCTTTCTATAAAAATAACGGCTGAGGTGTTACCGTTAAAACCGTTAAAACTGTTGAACTACCCGGTAGTAAAAGTACAGTAATACGCGTGGTTGCATAGTAGTACACGGTATTGATTATTGATACTTACGTGAGAAGTCACTCAGCTATACTCAATTATTGTTACACTAATTGCTGCATCATATCTCTTAAATTATTTTCATAGTATCATCTGTATAATATGTTATATTATTAAATCAATAATTGAGACGTTGTGGTAAGTTTGGTTATTTTTATGGGGGGCCATATGTCATCATCTAAGAGTCTCTTCGTCAATAGTATTTACCTTGGTCAATAGTATTTACCTTGGTCAATAGTAATTACCTTCGTCAATAGTATTTACCTTGGTCAATAGTAATTACTTTCGTCAATAGTAGTTGTCCCTTCAATATTACCAAGAGTCATTGACCCTTCGTTAAGACCAAGAGTCATTTGACCCTTCATTAAGACCAAGAGCCACCTTCAGTTTTTCTATAAATAGAGGCCTAGGGCTTCATTATTTTTTACGAATTCATTCAAGCTATAGAGAGAGAAAGTATAAAGAGAATAAGAGAGAGAGAATAAAAGTATTCTGCTACTTCACTTTTCCAATATCCAGTTCTTTTAAGGTAGGGAATATTATTTCTTTTATATTCATGAAGCGAACTTCTGTTATTCCATTCTTTATTATTCTGTTGGAATAACCAGTATACGCGGTCTACCCTATACTTGGTGACATTCTTCTATTATTCTGTTGGAACATCCTGTCTGTGTGTTTTACACCGGACCTGGTTCCGTTTTTATTATTATTCTGTTGGAACATCCTGTCTGTATGTTTTACACCGGACCTGGTTCCGTTTTTATTATTATTCTGTTGGAACATCCTGTCTGTGTGTTTTACACCGGACCTGGTTCCATTATTTATTATTCTGTCGGAATATCCTGTCTGTGCGTTTACGCCGGACCTGGTTCCATTATTTATTATTCTGTTGGAATAACCTGTCTGTGCGGTCTATCGCATGCATGGTGATTTCTTTTGTTATTCCATTCTTTATTATACTCAGTTGGTTAAGTTTTGACTTCTATACTCCATGAAATTTGTGGAATATCCTTGATAATTGCGGTTCATCCAGTATCTTTTCATGAAAATATTCTTCTAAGCATTCTTGAATTTTACTCCACAAAGCAGTATCATGTTGACAATTTGGACGTTGTTAATTCTTGGATAAATTAATTCTTGAACTTGTTTTATTGAATTCTTATATCATTGTCATCATCCTCATGTTTATAAAATGTTGAAAGTCATCTGTGGCCTGTAGTGCATAGATGGACTTGGTATGATTATGACCAGGGATTATTCGGTATAATCATGACCGTAATGTTACAAATGATGTGGTAAAAGTCCTCATTGGCCCGTAGTGCATTGATGGACAGTTGTTGGCATGATCATGACCATTAATGAATACACGAATATCCTTGGCCGTAGTGCAGGGGTGATTCGATGATGTGGATTATTTTATTAAGCTGAGTCTCAGCGATCACAGTGTTGAAAAATCTTTTAAATCATAAAAGATAGTAGAGTTTATTTTCTACTTGACTCTTTTAATGGATTGCTTGTTCCGCTACAGTTAAACTTGATGTCTATTATATTTTATCAGTTTAACATTGTTGAAGGCTAATGATAATTTATTCTGCATTATCTTAGTCATAATATTTCTTACTGGGCTAGTTGAGCTCACCCTTTCTTTCACTGTTCTCTTCAAGAAATGAGAACGTAGCTGGGGCAAGTCGGGGAACGGAGCGATGGTTCGAATGATAGTATTAGTTAGTAGTCCTCACTATTCTATGTAATAGTGTGTTAATAAATGTAATGAGGACTCCTTTTGAGTATGAATACTCTCTAGAAGATAATATTTGTATTCAAACTCACAATTTATGTTTTGTCGTTTTGTACACGACAGTTGTATTAGTAAGTTGTATTTGTATTCTGTACTATGTATCTGACGACCCAAGATGGGTGATGTATACCTAATTTTGGAGTCGTCACACTAGCTGTGGAGGTTCTCCCGAAGCTATATAGAAAAGTTAATTTAGTAGTTATATTTGGTGAATCATCTAGGGTGAAACGAACCCAACGTTGGAAGGGTGTTTTGCCGCTATCATACAAGATGTCTAACGACACATAACCTCGTGTCATCATAAGACATGGTTGTGCACATCCACTTGTCGAGTATATCTATGAGCACTACCTATATAATCTTGGTGTTTATTTGAAGTATAATTCTCAGTTAGAGACAGTGGAGGTAATGATATGTCAATAGAAGACTCACCATTGGGAAGAATATGATAGTAAACTTCTCGTTTTTCTTTGGGGTCTATTGGGTCAACCAAGGATAATTCTGTGGCCATATGATATCTATCATAACCTAGAAGCATGGCCTCCCATGTACGAGGGTTTCCTTGAGCACTTTCTAAAGATTCTAATTTCTAAAACAGTTTTTGACTATACCTTTATGTAAGGTGTCATTGTGACGTGCTATCCAAAGTTGGGACATGAGTCACAGTTGGTATATATTTGTACCCAAACTCATAGCATATGTGTTATTGTATTTTGCACGATAATTATTGTAATAAAGTTGTAGTTGTTAGCTGTACCATGTATTTGGCGATTCAAAATGGGTTGGATGGAATAGACCTATTTTGGGGGCGTCACAAAACATGTGTTAAACATTTAATCCAACAAAAATACTCTTCCTCCTCATTTATTCATATATCCCACATTCATTGTAAAAATATCACCATTAATATATTATTAAAATAATATATTTAATTGAATTATTTTATCAGAAAAAGATAAAATATTAATTTTTAACAATCGTCACATTAAAAATTTTATCCATCTATATCCACATAAAATTAATATTTTTCTCATCATTTAAATCAATAATTAATTATTCACAAATAATATTACAGAATCACAATAATGACAACCAGGCCGTTCCCAGGAAAGAGGCGGCTTTCCAATAAGGGTTTCTCCTTACTGGCGCACAATTAGGTGACCAAACCTCTCATTAAACAGAACTTTCTAGACATTGCCAATAATGTTATCTAATAATATTATTCTAATAATATGAATTATTGCTTTGATAATGGAAAATACTGTGTAGTGACAATTATTAAAACAACAGTAATATAAAATATCAACGCATCAATTATTGAATCAATAAAATAAAATACTGAACAGTAATTACTGTAACAATTATTGAGTAGTGTCTTCTTACGTAAAAATCAATAATTGATGCAATACCGTGTGCTACTGTGCAATAACGCGTATTACTGTGTTTTAACCACAGGGTATTCCAATAGTATTAACGGTAACAACTACGCCGTTATTTATAAATAACTTATTTTTGTCGTTTTCTTCATCCAATCGCTTTCCGTTATGGGGTCCACACAAGGTTGCGCCGTCGTACGAATATTCCCCGACAACAAGAATATTCCACGACCAAACAAATATTCCCCGACAACAATGAATAATTTATGACCACTTGCTTATTTGAAATATTTGCGCATTTTACCCATAACTAACTTATTAATCAATTTAACCCTTACTATTTCAAAATAATAAATAGAGGAAATTTAAATTTCATTTATTAATAGTTTGGGGTCTTACATTTCATGTTTCTGGACCCCATTTCTTGACTGAAATTTGATTATAGCCTGTAAAATCGTCCGTTTGTGGATTTCGGTCAATTTCTGTTTGGAATTTAGAAAAATTTTCTTCTGCAAAGTTGTAAAGAATGGAATTTCCTATAAAAAGTATATGAGGTTTAAATTTTTCTGATAAAAGGGCTATTTATTATGAATTATTGAAGTTCTGAAGTTCCGGAATAATTGATTTTTGGAAGTTTTAAATATTTATATTTAGAAAAACGTTTTTGTTATTGTTGGTGGGCTTACTTGTTGTCAAACATACTGAAATTGATGATTCAAAGGTTGGCGTAGAAAATTTAATTTATATATTAATATTTTATTAAATTTTCTGCTTTGGTGTTCTAAGTATTTTCCAATAAATAGGGTGCTTAGGTTAGAATTAAAAATTACACCAGAAACTGAAGTTTTCTCTCTCTTTTTCTCTCTATATTATCGAGCGTATTCTTGTGCGTATTTTAAGACTTTGAGTGTTGCTATACGGTGCAAGTTTTCTTCAGCTCTATATCCAGTATTCCAGTCAGAAGTACTGTCTTTTCGAGGTAAGGGATGTTATTTTTTTTTCGTAAATGATATTATTTATTTCAATATCATTATGCCAAAATATTGGTCTGAACTTTTTATCAAATTTAGAACTTTTTGTGTCGGAGTTTACTATTCACGTATACGACACTATTTACGTATACGACACTATTCACGAATACGGCTGTGACGCCCCCAAAATAGGTCCATTCCACCCAATCCATTCTGGGTCACCAAATACATAGTACAGAAAATAACTACAACTTTATTACTACAATTATCGTGCAAAATACAACAACACATATGTAGTGAGTTTTAATACAAATATATACCAAATATGACTCTCATCTCGAACCTTGGAAAGCACGTCATAATGGCACCTTACATAAAGGTACAGTCAAAAACTATTTTAGAAATTAAAATATTTGAAAAGTGCTCAAGAAAACCTTCGTATATGGACGGCCATTTGTCTAGGTTATGATAGATATCATATGTCCACAGAATTATCCTTGGTTGACCCAATAGACCCCAAAGAAAAATGAGAAGATTACTATCATATTTTTTCCAATGGTGAGTCTTCTCTTAACATATAACTATCTCCACTGTCTGCAATTAACAATTATATTTCAACCAAACTCTAAGATTATATAGGTAGTGCTCGTAGATATACTCAGCAAGTAGATGTGTACAATCCTATCTTATGATAACACAAGGTTATATGTCATTAGACATCTTGTATGATAGTGACAAAACACCCTTTCAAAGTTGGGTTCGCCTCACCCTATTTGATTCACTAAATATAACTATTAAATGACGTATAAAATACAACGCACTTTTCTAAAGTTCTCAATAAAATTATTTTCATACTGTTTAGGAAGAACCTCAACAGCTACAGACCACCGCTCTATTCTCTTGTTACCCTCGCTCGACCCAGCTACAGTCTTATTACCTGAAAGGAATTGTGAAGTAAAAGGGTGAGCACAAATAGCCCAGTAAAGAATATCATGACTAGAGATAATTAAATTATCAATAGCCTCCGTCAATAATAAATCAGAGATTTAGAACATATGGTAGATGGTAAAACTTTTCAACCATAGTTGCAGCGGAATGAGCAATCCATTAGAAGAGTCAAATAGACCATAAAGTCTATTATCTTCTCCATGTTAAAAGTCCACCAACAATATTTTATCCCTGTAATATCAATCAACAGTTCCTGACCAAAATCATGTGAATAACTCATAATCATAATTATGGTTCTAAATTCCTCTTCGCATTCAGGAAGAAAATAATTTTCATTACCTGTCTTTATCTGAAACATCAAAGATCTTGGTTATACCAAATCACAGTTCTTGTTCATAATCACACTAATAAGTTCATCTTTGCAATACGGGACAAAGATATTTATTAAAAGCTCATCTTTGCACTATAGGCCAAAGAAATTCAACAACATGTCATCTTTGCACTACGGGCCAAAGATATTCAACAACAGTTCATATTTATACTACAGGCCAAAGATATTCAATAATAGGTAATCTTTGCACTACTGGCCAAAGATATTAATATCTCAAAGAAATATATTTTAAAATTTATATAAACTATAATTATAACCATGTAAATCAATTCACCTTTGCACTTAAGCTAAAGATATTCAATTATAAATTCAATGGTCATGATCATACCAGTCAACAATTCATCTTTGCACTACTGGCCAAAGAGAACCCATAATCACGATCGTATCAATAATTTAACCATCTTTACACTCAAGTCAAAGAGAAATTTCATTACCAGGATTATAAAAATGTTATAAAAATAATATAATCAAAACATGAGTTTAATTTCAAAAGTAAGATTCATAAATCAACGATAATTTGGTCAGAAAATAAAATTAATTTTATCGTGAATAGTAGCTCATGAATAGAAACTCGTAAATAGTAACTCGTGAATAGTAAGTCATGAATAGTAACTCGTGAATAGTAACCCCGACACGAAAAGATAAAATTTCACTATAAAATCCATATCAATATTTACAACACCTTAATCCAAATGTTATAAATCACTTAATAATCTCATAATCTAATATTATTAATAATACAATAATATTTTAATCATTTCTTAAACTTATAAAAAATTTATTTTAATTATTTACACTTTATTAATTAATGCATTTAATCATCCTAAAATGTCAAACTCATAAGATTTCATCACCACTAACCAAAACTCTCATCAAAAATCTGTATATACTTATATAGGATTCTCAAGCTATAAAATCCTATTTTCCAATTTTCTTACTTCACATAACATATTTAATTCGTTTGTTCATAACTAATCTATTTTCATGAAAAATATCAAATCAGTCCCATAAAATTTTCTTTTCTAGGATTTAGCAGAATATAGTCCCATATTGAACATATATTTTTTTCAGAATTTTTAAAATTCATTTACTATTTTTTATATGGCCAAAACTACCGAATGTTTAGACATTTATCATAAACTGTATTTTTGTCCAAAAAATTCAAAATTTGCAGAGTATACTTCTGTTATATATATGTACTCCCAATAAAAATTTTACCAATTTTGGAGTTAACCACAAGGAGTTATAAGGGTTTATTTTTAAAATAGTCTTTTCCCATAAAATTCATAACTCCTAAACTATATATCCAAAAATCGCCATTTTTGGACACAATCTAGAAAAACTTATCAAATTATCATTTTAAATTTTTTCAGAATTTTTGAGGGTAGAAAAAATTACGAAATTGAAAAACATAATAACCCTTACAATCCCTTATTATCCCTTACCTCAAAAGAGCAGTACTTCTGATTGGAATAACGCTGAAGGGAACTTGCACCGTATAGCAACACTCAAGATATCTAAATACTCACAAAAATACGCTCAATAATATAGAGAGAGAAAACTTCAGTTTCTGGTGTGATTTTCAATTCAAACTTAAGCATTCTATTTATAGGAAAATACTTAGAACACCAATGCAAAAAATTTAATAAAATAATATTATTTTTTAATAAATTTCCTACGCACACCAAAGACATCTGATTTCAGCAATCAACATGTGCAAGTGGGGCCCACCAAAATGAAAAACATGTTTTTATCATTTAATGCAACGAAATCAATTCAGACCCAATATTCCGGAATTTTAATAATTCATAATAAATAGTCTTTTTATCAAAAAAATTCGAATCTTATGTCCATTCCATAGAAAATTCAATTGTCTACAACTTTTTAAGTTTAAGTTTTTCCAAATTCTAAACAGAAATTGACCGAAATTCACATACGGACGATTTTACAAGCTATAATCATAAAATTGGGTCCACCAACATGTTTAACATGTTTTTAGCATTTATTATAACAAAAATACTCTTCCTCTTCATTTATTCATATATCACACATTCATTATAAAAATATCACCATTATTATATTATTAAAATATAATAATATATTTAAATGAATTATTTTATCACAAAAGATAAAATATCAATTTTTAACAATTATCACTTTTCTAAAAATTCTTCCATTTATATCCACATAAATAAATATTTTTCTTATCATATAAATCAATAATTAATTATTCACAAATAATATTATAGAATCACAATAATGACAACAAGGTCGTTCCCAGGAAAGAGGGGGCTTTTCAATAAAGATTTCTCCTTACTGGCGCACAATTAGGTGACTAAATCTCTCCTTAGACAGAACTTTCTAGACATTACCAATAATGCTATATAATAATATTATTAAAATAATATGAATTATTAATATGATAATAAAAAATACTGTGCAGTGACAATTATTGAAACAACAATAATATAAATATCAACGTAGCAATTATTGAATCAATAAAATAAAATATTAAACAGTAATTACTGTAACAATTATTGAGTAGTGCCTTCTTACGTAAGAATCAATAATTGGTGTAATACCGTGTGCTACTGTGCAACACCGCGTATTACTGTGTTTTAACCATCGGATATTCCAACAGTGTTAACGGTAACAACTACGCCGTTATTTATAAAAACTCATACTTGTCGTTTTCTTCATCCAATCGCTTTCCATTATGAGGTCCACACAAGGCTGCGCCGTCGTACGAATATTCCCCGACAGTAAGAATATTCCACGACCAAACGAATATTCCCCAACAGAAATGAGTATTTTACAATCACTTGCATATTTTGAAAATTTTATATATATCACCCTTAACTTTAAACTTTTATCAATTTAACTATTTACTAAATAAAAAAAATTGAAAACTTTTATTTCATAAAATTCGGGGTCTTACAACGACACTATTCACCGAAAATGAATTTTTTTTTCTTTTTGTCTAAGATATCTATTATGGATACTAACTTTGATTGTATCCATGTTTTGATCATTCTTGAATTTTACTCCACTATGATTATTTATAAAGTATTTTTGAACCTGAATTGTTTAAAGTACGAATCCTTAATATTTGTTCTTTTGTTTCACTGGATTCATTTTTTTTAAAATATTTTTCATCATTCACAGTCCTAAATGATGATATTACTGAATATCTTTGGCCTGTAGTGCAAAGATGAATGATTTTTTAATGAATATCTTTGGCCCGTAGTGCAAAGATGAGCAGGTGTTTAGATGAACATGACCAACTGATGAATATCTTTGGCCTGTAGTGCAAAGATGAATATTTGATTCAAGATGTATATTGATTGATGTTACAGGGATAAAGTATTGATGATGGACTTTTAAATTCATAGATGATAGTAGATTTCATCCTCTATTTAACTCTTCAAATGAATTATTATTTCTGCTGCGAATATTGACTTAAAATTTGTTGTCTATTGTATTCTATTAAAATTTTCCTTGTTGAGGACTAACGATAATTTGTTCTATATTATCTTAGTCATAATATTCTTTATTGGGCTAGTTGAGCTAACCCTTTTTCTTTTGGTTCTATTTTTCTTCTAAGGAGGCGAGAATGTAGCAAATACTAGTCGAGGTATGGAATGAAGGTTCTAGAAGTTGTTTTAGTAGTCTTCACTATTTTTATAAAATAATGTATTAATAATTATAATGAGGACTTATTTGGGTGTGGATATTGTCTAGAAGATAATATTTGTATTTAAACTCACAGTTTAAGTGTTGTCATATTTTGCACGACAATTGTATTAATAAAATTGTAGTTGTTTCTGTACTATATATTTGACAACTCAGAATGAGTGATGTATATCTATTTTGGGGGTGTCACAGTTGGTATCAAAGCTTAAATTATAATCTTTGATGGAGATCGGGAAATAGAACTAGGAGGGGAGAGATGAGTAAATCCTTCGCTAATGTGTCCTACCTAAGATTATTTGTTGGTTGGTCAGAATATAGGGATATTATGTGATATGTTAATTCTTTAATTAACCCTTATTTTATGGCAGTATTTGAGAATGGCAACCGAGAATGTTAACAGTGGAGTAAATGAGACCGTGGAGACACCTTTACCCACCAATGAGGAAAACGTGCAACAGGCTGGTAATGTTCCTCCTGTAAACAACACTAATGAGCAGACGATGAACGATGAGATGTTTAGAAGCTTTTTGCATTTTATGCAAAACCAGACGAGGGAGGCTCCTGTTCAAAATACAGGTAGAAACAATGGCAATGCACAGCTGGTCACAGCCAAGCAGTTCAAAGAGTTGGGACCACCAGAACTCTGGGGAAAGTCATATCCGATTAAGGCAGAACCGTGGGTCAAGCAAATTACCAAGATATTCGATGTCTTGGGATGCACGGAGGAACAGAAGGTTCCATTCGCTACCTTTTTGTTCCGTAATGAAGCAGATTACTGGTGGAAATCTGTGAAGCGTACCCATCCAGCCGCACTCAGCATGTCCTGGTAGACGTTTCAGAAACTGTTCAATGACAAGTACTTTCTTGAAAGCATCCGTCATATGAAGGAAGTGGAGTTTATTAGACTGGAACAAAACAACATGACGGTGTCCCAGTACGAGGCGAAGTTTACAGAGTTATCCGGGTTTGCACCTCATTTGGTGGAGAATGAGGAACGTATGACGCGAATTTTCTGAGAGGTTTGAAACCCGGCATACGTCAATATCTCATTTCTCATAAATTTTCTCTCTATTCAGATGTTGTCAACATGGCTCAATTATTAGAGCGAGATAACGAGTACGTTCAACTGAGAGACCACAACCAGGATTATACCGGTGACAGCAGTCATCAGAACAACGATAACCAGTGGAGAAAGAAAAATACGGACAAGAGCGGCAACCACTCTGGTGGTAATCATGGCCATGAAAATAGAAGAAGTGAGTCGGGGGAAGATTTTAAAAAAAGGAGATTCAATAATGACAATGCGAAGACATCAGCACCAGCAACAACTGGTTCTAAGGGAGGAGAACGACCACCGGTCGTATGCTATAAGTGCGAAAAAGAAGGACATATCAGCCCAAACTGCCCACAACAGTTTAAGGTATGTTATAATTGTGGAAAGGAAGGACATATCGCTCGAGATTGCACTATAGCGAAACCAAGTCCAACGGGGATGGTGACTCAAAAGGCTGTCCCAGAAAAGTCAAAGTCAACGGTTCTTGGAAGAGCGTTTATCGTGACTGGTCAAAATGCAAGGAATCCAAACGAGGTGATCACGGGTAAGCTGATCATAAATTCTTGCGAAGTTTATACATTACTAGATACCGGTGCTAACCATTCATTTATTTCTCCTGCTTGTGCTAAACGTTTAAACTTGACTACGGAGAAATTAGACTTTGACCTATCTTTGGAGACTCCGTTAGGAGAAACTTTCATCACATCCACTGTTTATAAATCTTGTTTGATCCAAGTTGGCACTATCACATTACCTGTTGACCTTATCTCTTTAAAGATACTTGCTTTTGATGTGATTTTAGGGATTGATTGGTTAACTACTCATCATGCCAAAATTGATTATTTTCGTAAGGTTGTTAGTTTTCATATTCCTAATCAACCTGTTGTTCGAATTCAAACAACTAAACCATTAAAATCAATTAGTGTCATATCAAGTCATAAAGCTATTCGTTTATTGAAAAATGAATGTCAAGCTTTCTTAGCCCATGTTATGGATTTGAATAAAGACATGTCAGATTTGAATAATATTCCTGTTGTTAGTAAATTTCTTGACGTATTTTCTGAAGAACTTCCGGTCTACCCCCGGAACGTGAGGTTGAATTCTTTATTGATCTTGAACCTGGTACAAAGCCTATTTCTAAAACCCTATATCGAATGGCTTTTATTGAACTTCAGGAGTTAAAGGTCCAACTAGAAGAGTTGTTGGGCATCGGTTTTATTCGTCCTAGTACATCTCCTTGGGGTGTTCCTATTTTATTCGTAAAGAAGAAAGATGGGAGTATGCGACTTTGTATTGACTACCGGGAATTAAACCATGTTACTATCAAGAATAGGTATCTGCTACCTCGTATTGATGATCTATTTGACCAGTACAAGGAGCACAATTCTTTTTAAAGATCGATCTTCGTTCTGGATATCATCAGCTGAAGATTAAAATTGAGGATATCCCAAAGACTGCCTTCAGAACTCGGTACGGGCAGTATAAATTCTTAGTCATGTCTTTTAGATTGACTAATGCTCCTGCGGCTTTAATGGATATGATGAATCGAGTATTCAAGGAATATTTAGATCAGTTCGTTGTTGTCTTAATTGATGACATCCTCATATATTCCAAAAGTCGTGAAGATCATGAGCACCATTTGAAGCTGGTACTCCAAAGGCTTCGTAAAAATAAGTTATATGCCAAGTTGAAGAAATGCTTGTTCTGACTTGAGGAAGTAGCATTCCTTGGGCACGTGGTGTCAAAACATGGAGTATATGTTGACCCGGCGAAGATTGAAGCAATACAAAGTTGAGAGCAACCGAAGTCGGTGACCGAAGTACGTAGCTTTCTGGGCTTAGCTGGTTATTATCGGAGATTCGTGGAAGGATTTTCTCGAATTGCTAGTCCATTAACTCAGCTGACTCGGAAAGATACAAAATTTGTATGGAGCGAGAAATGCGAAAAGAGTTTCCAAGAGCTTAAAAGGACACTCATTTCTTGGAAACTCTTTTCGGTATCTGTTCTGACAATACCATCTGGTTCGAATGGATTTGTTATCTACAGCGATGCTTCAGGTAAAGGGTTAGGATGTGTTCTCATACAACATGGAAAAGTCATAGCCTATGCCTCACGACAACTTAAAGAGTATGAGAGGAATTATCCTACTCATGATCTAGAGTTGACAGTAGTCGTTTTCGCGCTAAAGATCTGGAGGCACTATCTATATGGGGAGAAAGTGGAGATATATTCAGATCATAAAAGCATCAAATATTTCTTGACCCAAAAGGAACTCTACATGCGGCAACAGCGTTGGCTCGAGCTATTGAAAGACTACGACCATACCATTCAATACCATCCTGAAAAAGCGAACGTGGTAGCTGACGTATTGAGCAGAAGATCATATGCGGAAACGAGTATGATGTTGTCAACACAAAGACCCATTTTTTGTGATTTACAAAAGATGAAGTTAGAATTCAAGACTCCGGGGACCCATGCGATGATGTCAAGTATACGCATAGAACCAACTTTAATCGATAAAGTTAAAGTTGCTCAAGCCACAGACCCGGAGCTGATGCTTATGAAGAAGAAAGTGAAAGAAGGTGTTATTCCAGAAGCAAGAATCGATGAAGAAGGAATATTTCGTGTCCACTCCAGACTTTGTGTTCCTAACGATTCTGATTTGAAGTACAAGATCATGATGGAGGCACACAATACACCATTTGCAATCCATCTTGGAAGTACCAAAATGTATCGTGATCTTCGACATACATTTTGGTGGAACAATATGAAGAGAGAGATTGCAAAGTTTATCTCGAGGTGTTTAACTTGTCAATGTGTAAAGGCGGAACATCAAGTGCCTAATGGTCCATTGCAACCACTTGAGATTTCGAAATGGAAGTGGGAATACATTACCATGGATTTCGTTACAGGTCTTCCCACGGTTTCTCAAGGCATAAATGCTATTTGGGTTATTGTTGATAGATTAACCAAGTCTGCTCATTTCTTGCCGATACGGGAGACTTATTCCCTTGAACGTCTTGCTAGTATGTACGTGAATGAGATTGTGAGGTTGCATGGCATTCTAATATCCATAGTTTCGGATCGTGACCCAAGATTCACTTCAAGATTTTGGATAAGCTTACAAAAAGCTATGGGCACGGATTTATGATTTAGTTCAGCTTACCATCCTCAAACGGACGGGCAATCAGAGAGGACTATTCAAACTCTTGAAGATCTATTAAGACTTTGTGTCTTAGACTTCAAAGGGAGTTGGGATAAGTATTTATCATTGGTGAAATTCTCTTACAACCACAGTTATCAAGAAAGTATAGGTGTGACTCTATTCGAAGCATTATATGGACGAAAGTTGTGACGCCCCCAAAATAGGTCCATTCCATCCAACCTATTCTGAGTCGCCAAATACATGGTACAGAAAACAACTACAACTTTATTACAACAATTATCGTGCAAAATACAACAACACATATTCTATAAGTTTGGGTACAAATATATACCAACTGTGACTCATGTCCCAACCTTGGATAGCACGTCACAATGACACCTTACATAAAGGTATAGTCAAAAACTGTTTTAGAAATTAGAATATTTGGGAAGTGCTCAAGGAAACCCTCGTACATGGGAGGCCATGCTTTTAGGTTATGATAGATATCATATGGCCACAGAATTATCCTTGGTTGACCCAATAGACCCCAAAGAAAAACAGGAAGTTTACTATCATATTCTTCCCAATGGTGAGTCTTCTCTTGACATATCATTATCTCCACTGTCTCTAACTGAGAATTATACTTCAAACAAACACCAAGATTATATAGGTAGTGCTCGTAGATATACTCGGCAAGTGGATGTGCACAACCATGTCTTATGATGACACGAGGTTGTGTGTCATTAGACATCTTGTATGATAGTGGCAAAACACCCTTCCAACGTTGGGTTCGCTTCACCCTAGATGATTCACCAAATATAACTACTAAATGAACTTTTCTATACTGCTTCGGGAGAACCTCCACAGCTAGAGACCACCGTTCTATTTTTCTGTTACCCTCGCTCGACCCAGCTACACTCTTATTACCTGAGAGGAATTATGAAGCAAAAGGGTGAGCACAACTAGCTCAGTAAAGAATATCATGACTAAAGATAATTAAATTATCAATAGCCTTCAACAGAATTAAATCAGAGATTTAGAACATATGGTAGATGATAAAAAATTTCAACCATAGTTGCAGCGGAACGAGCAATCCATTAGAAGAGTCAAATAGACTATAAAGTCTATTATCTTCTCCACGTTAAAAGTCCACCAACAATGTTTTATCCCTGTAACATCAATCAACAGTTCCTTTCCACAATCATATGAATAATTCATAATCATAATTGTCATTCTAAATTTCGCATCCAAGACGAAGATAATTTTTATCACATGTCTTTACCTGAAACATCAAAGATCATGGTTATACCAAATCACGGTTCCTGTTCATAATCATACTAATAATTTTATCTTTGCACTACGGGCCAAAGATATTCATCAATAATTCATCTTTGCACTACAGGCCAAAGATATTCCTCAACAGCTCATATTTGCACTACAAGCCAAATATATTATTATCTCAAAGAAATATATAATCATTTCAGAATTTATATAACCAATAATTATAACCACGTTGATCATTTCACCTTTGCACTTAAGCTAAAGATATTCAATTATAAATTCAATGGTCATGATCATACCAGTCAACAATTCAACTTTGCACTACTGGCCAAAGAGAACTCATAGTCATAATCGTACCAAAAATCTACCCATCTTTACACTCAAGTCAAAGAGAAATATCATCATTAGGGTTATAAAAATGTTATATATGATAAAAAAAATAATATGATCAACATATAGTTTTAATCTCAAGAGTAATATTCATAAATCAACTATAATTTGGTTAGAAAAAAAAAACCAATTTTGTCATAAATAGTAACTCGTGAATAGTAACTCATGAATAGTAACTTATGAATAGTAACTCATGAATAGTAACTCATGAATAGTAACTCGTGAATACTAACTCATGAATAATAACTCGTGAATAGTAACTCATGAATAGTAACTCATGAATAGTAACCCCGACATGAAAAGATAAGAATTTTACAAGTAAAATCTTACCAATATTCCGATATAATGATATTGAAAGAAATAATATCATTGATAAAAAAAATAACACTCGATAATATAGAGAGAGAAATAGAGAGAAAACTTCAGTTTCTGGTGTGATTTTCAATTCTAACCTAAGCACCCTATTTATAGGAAATTGCTTAGAACACCAAAGCAGAAAATTTAATAAAATAATAATATAATTAAAAATTTTCTTTAGCCCACCTTTGAAAATCTGGATTCAGCCATCAACATGTGCAAGTGGGACCCATTAAAGTGTAAAAAACGTTTTTGTTAATAAAAATAAATAAAACTTCTAAAAATCAATTATTTCGAAACTTCGGAACTTCAATAATTCATAATAAATAGCCTTTTTATCAGAAAATTCAAATCTCACGTCTTTTTGTAGAAAATTCAGTTCTCTACAACTTTGCAGAAAAAAGTTTTCCCAAATTCCAAACAGAAATTGACCGAAATTCACAAACGGACGATTTTACAGTTTATAATAAATTTTCGGTCAAGAATTGTGTCCACCAACACACAAAACATGTGTTAAACATTTAATCCAACAAAAATACTCTTCCTCCTTATTTATTCATATATCCCACATTCATTGTAACAATATCACCCTTAATATATTATTAAAATAATATATTTAAATGAATTATTTTATCAAAAAAAGATAAAATATTAATTTTCAACAATTGTCACATTAAAATTTTTCTCCATCTATATCCACATAAAATTAATATTTTTCTCATCATATAAATCAATAATTAATTATTCACAAATAATATTATAGAATCACAGAAATGGCAACCAGGCCATTCCCAGGAAAGAGGGGGTTTTTCAATAAGGATTTCTCCTTACTGGCGCGCAATTAGATGACCAAACCTCTCCTTAGACAGAAATTTCTAGACATTGTTATCTAATAATATTATTCAGATTATTGCTCCGATAATAGAAAATACTGCGTAGTGACAACTATTGAAACAACGGTAATATAAAATATCCAAGTAGCAATTATTGAATCAATAAAATAAAATACTGAACAGTAATTACTGTAACCATTATTGAGTAGTGCCTTCTTACGTAAGAATCAATAATTGGTGCAATACCGTGTGCTACTGTGCAACAACGCGTATTACTGTGTTTTAACCACCGGGTATTCCAACAGTGTTAACGGTAATAACTACGCCGTTGTTTATAAAAACTCAAATTTGTTATTTTCTTCATCCGATAATTATTCTGTTATGAGGCCCACAAATGGCTGCGCCGTCGTACGAATATTCCCGACAGAAAGAATATTCCACGACCAAACGAATATTCCCCGACAACAATGATTATTTTATAACCACTTGTTTATTTTGAAAAATTTTCACATTTCACCCACAACTTTAATTTTTTATCAATTTAACCATTTACTAAATTGTAATTATAAGAAAAATTGAATACTTTTATTTCATAAAATTCGGGGTCTTACAAAAGTGTCGCTCTCTAATATGTTGGGATGAGGTGGGTGAAGTAACATTTTTAGGACCAGAGTTGGTACGTATGACTACGAAAAAGATCCAAATAATTCGACAACGTATACAAACGGCACAAGATCGACAAAAGAGTTATGCGGATCTTCATCGAAAGGACGTGAAATTTAGTATTGGGGATCATGTATTGTTACGAGTTGCTCCATGGCAGGGAGTTAGAAGATTTGGAAAAGGAGGAAAGCTCAACCCACAATTTATTGGTCCATTTCAGATTCTTGACCGAGTAGGAAATGTGGGCTATAGACTCGCGTTACCTTCAAGTATGTCTCATGTTCATAATATTTTTTACATATCCGTGCTTCGTAAATATGTGAAAGACCCGAACCACGTTATTGAGTTAGAACCGGACAAGATAGCGGAAGACTTAACGTATGAAGAGGTACCTGTCAAAATCTTGGATAGAAAGGAGCATGTCCTACGCACAAAGATCATACCACAAGTTAAAGTTTTGTGGAGGAACCATGCTATAGAGGAAATGACCTGGGAGTTGGAAACGGAAATGAAAGCGAGGTATCCTCACCTTTTCGAAACACCAGGTATGTACGTTAATTTCGATGACGAAATTTTATAAGGAGAGGAGGTTGTAAGACCCCAACTTATTATAAATGAAATTTAATTCCTCTATTTATTATTTTGAAATAGCAAGAGTTGATTTGATTAATGTGGTTAGTTATGGGTGAAATGCGCAAATATTTCAAGTAAGCAAGTGGTTATAAAATATTCATTGTTGTCGGGAAATATTCGTTTGGTCGTTGAATATTCTTACTGTCGGGGAATATTCGTACGACGGCGCAGCCTTGTGTGGGCCCCATAACGGAAAGCGATTGGATGAAGAAAACGATAAGTATAAGTTATTTATAAATAACGGCGTAGTTGTTACCGTTAATACTGTTGAAATACTCGGTGGTTAAAACACAGTAGCATACGGTATTGCACCAATTATTGATTCTTACGTAATAAGACACTACTCAGTAATTGTTACAGTAATTACTGTTCAATATTTTATTTTATTGATTCAATAATTGCTACGTTGATATTTTATATTACTATTGTTTCAATAATTGTCACTACACAGTATTTTCCATTATCGGAGCAATAATTCATATTATCTGAATAATATTATTAGATAACATTATTGACAATGTCTAGAAAGTTTTGTCTAAGGAGAGGTTTGGTCACCTAATTGCGCGCCAGTAAGGAGAGATCCTTATTGGAAAGCCCCCTCTGTTAGAGTTTATGCCCTAGAGGCCAATTATTTGATGTAATTGCTTAACATTTGATATTATTGTTGATTGAATAAATAAGTGATTTTATTATGGTTTTAATTACTGCGTAATATAATTGTTAACATAATAAAATTCCTTAGAATAGTGATACAAATTATATAGTTTCAAGTATGTGACTTGAACATGAGATTATATAATTACAATTAGTATCATTGTTCTTAAATGTCCCTAGTCAAGTATCATTGTTGATGGGACAACAATGATGCATTGAGACTAGTATGTGGATTGACTGATGACCAAATCTCATTGGTCATAAATATATGAGATATTAAGTCAATGCATAGGTACATGTTAGAGAACAATGTACTGGACAGACCCACCATGAGAATTCTATATGGAGCATTATGCGAAGTGTCATTAGCAATTCTCATAGTGACAATGATATAATGGTCCTTCGACCTGAAACCGCTATATTACTACACGAGAATTTATGTACTTTGATATCATCAAATGTCACCTTTAATAGGGTGGACTATAAAGGTGATTATTGGGTTCATTATGAATCGTGTGAGTAATATGAGTGATCTAGATGGAATTTAACCATCCTATATTTTATAGGTGATATCCATAGGCCTCTTGATTGAGTAGGACTATGAAATGCATGGCCATGCTCAAATAGTGATTTGTTTCATATAGTCTACTCATTGATCAAGAAAACTCAGATTAAATTATGAAGAGTATGACACATTCCATGACTCGAGTTTAATCTAGGATATTAAGGTTAAAAGGATTAAATTACATTGAAACATTGGTCACGAAAAGGTTGCATCGAATCATCGATCTTATTATTACTTGGGTAGCAGTGATGCATTACTAGATGTCGCTCACTGTTTATAACTTTATAATATGATTTTAAGGTTATTGCCAACGTAATAATAACCTATAGGGTCACACACAAAGAACGTAATTAAAAAGAAATTAATTTAAATTGTAAAGATTTAAATATGTCAATATGATTGATATAATTTTAAATTACGAATTTAAATTAATAGGATAATTTATATATAGGTATATTAATTAAGTAAGACTTAATTAAGATATATATAAATTCGGATTTTAATAATATTAGGTTTTGATTAATTCCTCCTGACTGCTATATATATGATGTATATCAGACTTTAGGTTTTACGTCAAAACAAAACCCTAGCCGCTCTTACAGAGAGACTAGAGAAAACAGTTCTGAAAATTCTCATCCTTAGTGGCTAGTACCGCGATTCCTTCTTCTGCAGATCGTAGGACGATTCGCGGAGCGTTCGTGTGGATACCGTAGAGACGCAGTCGGTTTGTATTGCGTTGGAGATTCGAGGCGCAGTCGATTTCAGATTCTCGTTTTCATATTCGGTATAATCTCTAAACCTCTTAATTAATTGATTTTTCGCATGGATCCTGTTTTAGGGTTTCGGAAATTACTTTAAAATTTTAATTTCCGCTCTGCGTTTCTGTGCCGAAACCCTACACCCTCTTTCTTGGGAACTGTCTGGTTGTCAGTATTGTGATTCTGTAATATTATTTGTGAATAATTAATTATTGATTTATATGATGAGGAAAATATTCGTTATATGTGGATATAGATGGAGAAAATTTTTAATGTGACAATTGTTAAAAATTAATATTTTATCTTTTTCTGATAAAAATTTATTTAAATATATTATTATATTATAATAATATAATAATGGTGATATTTTTACAATGAATGTGGGATATATGAATAAATAAAGAGGAAGAGTATTTTTGTTACTAAAAATATTTAAAACATGTTTTTCATGTTTGTGGACCCCATTTCTTGACTGAAATTTGATTATAGCTTGTAAAATCGTCCGTTTGTGAATTTCGGTCAATTTCTGTTTGGAATTTGAAAAAAATTTCTTCTGCAAAGTTGTAGAGAATAGAATTTTCTATGAAAAGAACATGAGGTTTGAATTTTTATGATAAAATGGCTATTTATTATGAATTATTAAAGTTCCAAAGTTTCGGAATAATTGATTTTTGGAAGTTTTAAATCTTTATATTTAGAAAAACGTTTTTGTTATTGTTGGTAGGCTCACTTGTTGTCAAACATACTGAAATTGATGATTCAAAGGTTGGCGTAGAAAATTTAATTTATCTATTAATATTTTATTAAATTTTCTGCTTTGGTGTTCTAAGCATTTTTCTATAAATAGGGTGCATAGGTTAGAATTGAAAATTACACCAGAAATTAAAATTTTCTCTCTCTTTCTCTCTCTATATTATCGAGTGTATTCTTGTGAGTATTTTAAAATTTTGAGTGTTGCTATATGGTGCAAGTTTCTTTCAACTCTATATCCAGTATTCCAGTCAGAAGTACTGTCTTTTCGAGGTAAGGGATGCTATTTTTTTATCGTAAATGATATTATTTCTTTCAATATCATTATGCCAAAATATTGGTCTGAACTTTTTATCAAATTTAAAACTTTTTGTGTCGGGGTTACTATTTACGTATACGTCACTATTCACGTATACGACACTATTTACGAATACGGCACTATTCACCGAAAATAAAATTTTCTTCTTTTTGTCGAAGATATCTATTATGGATACTAACTTTGATTGTATCCATGTTTTGATCATTCTTGAATTTTACTCCACTATGGTTATTTATGAAGTATTTTTGAACCTGAATTGTTTAAAGTACAAATCCTTAATATTTGTTCTTTTGTTTCATTGGATTCATTTTCTTTAAATATTTTTCATCATCCTCAGTCCTAAATGATGATATTACTGAATATCTTTGGCCTGTAGTGCAAAAATAAAAATTTTTTGATGAATATCTTTGGCCCGTAGTGCAAAGAGGAGCAGGTGTTTAGATGAACATGACCAACTGATGAATATCTTTGGCCTATAGTGCAAAAATGAATATTTGATTCAAGATGTATGTTGATTGATGTTGCAGGGATAAAATATTGATGATGGACTTTTAAATTCATAGATGATAGTAGATTTCATCATCTACTTAACTCTTCTAATGAATTATTATTTCCGCTGCGAATATTGATTTAAAATTTGTTGTCTATTGTATTCTATTAGATTTTTTCCTGTTGAGGGCTAACGATAATTTGTTCTATATTATCTTAGTCATAATATTTTTTACTGGGCTAGTTGAGCTTACCCTTTTCCTTTTTGTTCTATTTTTCTTCTCAGAAGGCGAGAATGTAGCAAGTACTAGTCGGAGTATGGAATGATGATTCTAGAAGTTGTTTTAGTAGTCCTCACCATTTTTATAAAATAATGTATCAATAATTGTAATGAGAACTTATTAGGGTGCGGATATTATCTAGAAGACAATATTTGTATTTAAACTCACAGTTTAAGTGTTGTCATATTTTGCACGACAATTGTATTAATAAAGTTGTAATTGTTTCTGTACCATGTATTTGACAACTCAGAATGGGTGATGTATACCTATTTTGGAGGTGTCACACTAAATATGCACCCGAAAATATAAAGAGATATATAATGATAAAAAAATTTCAAAATATAAAAACGTGCTCAAGTTGTTAACAACGATTTAAGTGAGATCGAAACATATAAGAACATGCCTAAATAGGGACTATTTGAGATTCACTCATACTAAGTGAATCTTAAATGAATTTCTAAGCTTCCTAAACTATATGAAAATATGCACATATGAAATTGGACTCATTTCTTAGAACAAAAGGAATACTAGCTTTTTATTATGTCCCAAACTACTATTAAACGTTTGGGAGATTTTGTTTTATCCGTTTGAGAGATTTTTTTGTTCGTGAGACTTTTTCCAGTGCATGAATTGTTGAAGATGGATTATTCAGATTTGGATGTGGCGATTCTATTGCGGCTTATTCTTCTGTTGTCATGCTGAAGAACGATTCAAAGCTACGTATTCTATTATTATTTTGAATATTTTATTGAATATTAGAAGTTTATTTGGTGTCCACTAGCATTATTGCTAGAATTGTTCTTAATTTTTTCATAATTATCTGTTATTTTATTTGAAAGAAATACTCTTTTAGTTTATTTTTTGCAATCATTTTGGACCGTTGGATAATAACAAAAATGACACATCCCATAATTTATTTGTCTTGAGCTATTTATGTTTTTTTTTATACATCTTCAATCTGTTTGTTTGTACTATGTAGTCAACCTGGTTATATATATATGGTTATATAACTTGAGTTATGAACATACACATTTAGATTAATAGCCGAACATTTAGATTAATAACTGAATATGCATCATATCTCAAATAGGATGAACACCAAAAGTAGATCAATAATTTTGACGTCTAATGTTGGTTGTTCTTTTGGATTTTAATATTCATTAAGAATTGCGGAATTTTAAAACAATAAGGCCTTTCTATCTAAAATACTATGATTTAAAACGAAATAAAAGTTGAGACTTGATCCATTCAAAACCAAAAACCAAATCTGGAACTTGCTCATTTTTTCTTTTCTTATGGCCTCCTTAATCAAGTATTTCCTTTCACACAACCATTTCTAATTTGAACTTTTTATTTTTTTAAAACCGACCCGACCCCGACCCCGACCCCGACCCCGACCCCACCCCACAACAACATAAATTTGATCTTAGAAATCAAATTCTCCCACTTCTTTTCAACAAGCATATGTCTATTAAATAATAATTTCAAACTAGAACTATAGTAATGGACATACTGATAAACACACAGAAGAATATAGCTAAAAATAAATTAATTACTACCCATTATACATAGCAAGGGAACTAATTAAATCAGAGCATACACCCTCTGAAATTTTCTAATTTAATGTAAAATTAGAGCATACCTAAGTTTAATTCAAGAAATAACTGAATTCTTCAACACAATAATTTATCAATAGAAATTGGGTATATGTCAAAAAGCTATGAAAACCCCAGTTAAGCACTAAAAAAAAAAGAAAGTAATACACTGCAATTGGGTATCTGTCACATTAAAATTTTCATGTAAATTTACACTGCAATTGATATTTTGAGGAAAATAATGTGAAATCATAGAAGAAGATATTATAAAATTTGGGGCATAAATGGAATAGAGAAAACTTACGAGAGACAAAGAGGGACGGCGACATGGGATGAGATCACGGTGACGGCGACGACAAGAATAATACATAGGGCGACGACGCGTGGAAGAGGGAAAAGCAGAATCGCGGGGGAAGAAAAAATAGAAGAGCAGAAATGAAAAATTAAACTGGCTCTAATTAAATACAGACTCATTCTCGACGGCAGTGTCGTCAATATTAGGCCCGTCAATAATGAGGTCAATATCGCCGACATTTCCCATCGTTAATGATCTGAGTCCGCTGACCTATATTTTTGACAAAAAGAATAAGTACTCATTGGTGACGACACACATTATCGACGACAATACCGTCAACATTAAGGTCATTTATGACGGCGTTTCTGCCATCAGTATTAAGCCAGTTGATAATACCCTATTTTTTTGTAATGATAACCTATATATATATATATATATATATATATATATATATATATATATATATATATATATAACTAAATATGTCAAAATAATATTAACGGGAGGTAGTTAGGCCAGTTTTATGCATTTCATTGCAATTTGAAGACTTACATCCAGCGAAGGCATGATTTTTAATCAAGGCAGAAAGTTCTCATTAGCAATAATATTTATACCAAGGTATACTGTTACTCTAAGTTAAAAGCCTTTAAGACTTATTAGCTCTATAAGACAGTATAAAAAACACTAGTCCCTTCAGTTGCAGACCATACTAATTACTATAGCACAAAGAAATAGTATTTTGATGAAGGAAAATACTCCCCCTCCCTTCCCTGGACTAAGATCCTCTTTATTTCAAATAAAATAGAATTTTTTTATTTTTTGTATATTTTTCATAATCATATTTCTCTCCTATTATTATAATATCACATTTAAATCTAGACCATGAAATGAAGACTCCAATTCATTTAAAATGAAGAGGATCTTAATTCTCCTCCCCTCCCCTCCCTCGATGGTACATAAAGTGAAAGATAAATTATTTAGTAAGATCCATTAATATAAAAATAAAACTACTGATCTTCACTTTATATAATCTTAATTATGAGTAAGTATATATTAATTTGAATTTTTTTTAGTTTACTTTTACTTTTGTTAATTATGGGAGATGTAAATGAATAAATTTAAAGGGACATATTAATGGAAGAGTTAAATTTGGAGGGAAAAAATAAATTTCATAAATCAATTCTAATTACAAGTACAAAAATCTTCTTAGTTTTAAGGTTTGGTGAAATCTTAGAAGTACAAAACTAGTTTTTTCTTTGAAATTAATTCATGGTCTTGTTTGAATATAGAAAAAGCAAATTTGGTTGGAGGCTTTGAGCATTGGGGAATCATTCAAATTGAAATATGACAAGTATCCTAAATAAGTTTTTAAATTGTATCTAAATATTTTTTATTTGAAATTCAATTTTTATTTTGAATTATGAATATTTATTGCAATTTTTAAACATACATTATTGTGATTAGTTAATATTATGATTAGTTCAAACTTTTTTTATTCAACTTCAACAAAAATTTTAGTTAAAATCCGCACCTGTTGGGAAAAAATTATGAATTCGCATCTGTCCCCTGTTATTGAATATGTGCATGGACAATGATTGATAGTATTTCACTAATTTTGTTGATGAAAAAAAGAAGTTGAATCACATGCCGATATTTAATTTGTGATGCAAGGCAAAACCTAGATAGTAGTACTCACCTATGGCTGCAAGTCCTGAATATAATTTAATAGCTGAACTATATATATATATATATATATATATATATATATATATATATATATATATATATATATATATATATATATTAACCTAGAGAATTTTAAATACAACTCCTAAATCATTGGCCTCCTCTATGAATTTATATGGATTCAAAAATTTAACAACATGATTAATGAATGCATTGAATAGAGAAAAGAAATTTATTACTCCCTCCGTTTCTTAATATATGTCGTTTTAGAGTTGTGCACAAATATTAAGGAAATGATTGTATAGCATTAAATATACTATCAATTGTCTATATTGCCCTTATATTGGAAGAAGAGAGTGTTATTTATTGGATAAAAAATAGTGAGAAAATCAAAGTTATATTTATTACTTGGGGTAATATTGAAAACTAAGCAATTAATGTTTATTTGAAATTCTCAAACGACTTATATTTAGGAACAAAAATATTTCTCTAAAATGACTTATATTAAGGAACGGAGGGAGTAATATATATGGTTCACGACTATTTGTTTTCTCCATCTCTTCTTTTAGTGAGAAACATTTCAAACGCTATGCGTGACAGGCAAATGCACTGAAGTGGTCCAGATGGAGGAAACACGAATGGTGATAAATCTCCATCCATCCATCCATCCATCCTAAAGGGGCAGTTAATTAGACCAAGAGTACTGCATGTGATCTATCATATATGCATGCTGATTGCTGATTGCTGATTGCTGAATGCCACCACCAACAGTGTGTGTGTGTGTATATATATATATATATATATATATATATATATATATATATATATATATATATAATTAGTTGATCCAAACATATAATTAATTATCTAATATTTCCAAACTGAGTTGTTGCAATCCATGGCAATTCCATTATATTGTTGTGGGCAGCCTGGTTTGGGCATGTTTCGTACCAACCATGCATGACTCGTCACTCGTCACTCATCACTAGCTAGCTAGCCATTTTTAATTATTTGCAAATGCTAGCTAGCTATTTGTTTTTATTACTGTAGGATCCGACCTAATTAATACAGGATTGAAGTGAAATCTATAGCACAAACAAACACGTACCATGGATAATTACTTGCATGCATGGGCTCAACCGGCCTGGCTAGCTTAGCCTCCTATAATTATGAATTATATATCTATGTCCATGTAGAAGGATGCATGCCGGGTCACGCAACTTATGCTTCACACGTCATTTCTGTCTCTAAACATGCATTAATTCAGATATCAGACCAGAACAGCTAGACCACACGTACGTATGCTTTAAATTTTCAATTAATATATGGTTCGTTGTTATAATCAAATATTCGATATTACTAGTAGTACTATTTAGCTAGCTAGAAATTTTAATTGTTCGACCTTGTTTTAGATTAATTAGAGGAGCTATCTATCTATCTAGACACTAATTAATAATTATATATTTCTGCGAATATGTATAAAAGCATGCATATTCATCTATCTATCGATCTTTCTAACAAGGGATGGACATACTTGTCACATATTATTTCAATACTTAAATCACAAATTGCATGTGTTATGTAATTTAAGCTCAAAGTTATAATTAATTTTCACTCCAAATTTTATTTTTCATAAAAGCACGCAATCTTCTCATGGTGCTGAAGAATTAATGTTTTTGCTTTAGGTTATGGGGCATCATGTAGATATATATATGCAGGACTCCTCGCCTCCTCTAGGCTCTGGCTAGCTAAAAATCTTCAAGCTAGAATGAGGAAGTTGATCAGTGGACTCAATTCAAAGTGCGTGTCAACATACCCCTTATATATATATATATATATATATATATATATATATATATATATATATATATATATATATATATATATATATATAATATCAGCAGCAAATGATCTCTTGGCCGGCCGGCCGGCCTAATGGATTATAATTCTTAGATTTAAAAATCAGTCGTCTTTATAAGAGATCGATATTAGCCATATATACATACATATATATGTTAATTTGTTCCAAACTTTAAATCCTCAACTCATTTAAAAAACATACTATTAGGGTAAGGTAAGTACGTAGTCTTTAATTGTGGATGCATGGATATATAATGCATTATCATATATGTAACAATTAATTATTGATGATTCAAGTATAGTAATATAGTATCAAATATATATGAGATTAAAATTATTATATAATCAATCAACCCAAATCTTATTAACAATAATAATTCTTAAAACATAACATAGTTTTTAAAGTATAGGTCTTGTTAACTACGTCAAATTATAAGTATAATATTTATCAATACATAAAATTAAATTGGTAAGAATTAATATAGTAAAACTAGATATTATGCATTTTAAAAAAATAATTTATTATTAATATTTATTTACTTAACTTATAATAAAAAAAATTACGTAAATATTTCGTAGTTTATCATTTTCTTTAAAAGTACGTGGGGGCTAGTTGCACATCTTACTTTTCCATTCACACCCCATGGTTCACCAAAAAACCTTAGGCTAATAAACAACCCATTCCCTCCTTCCCCACTATTTTCTCTCTTGCTTATGTTTCCTCTCTCTTGCTTCTGTTTCCTCTCTCTACCCCATTACCACCACATTGTATCAATAGACGACGAGGATTACGAAGTCGATCCAGACTAACGAGACTTCACTGACAAAGAGATGGAGTATCCAGAAGAGATGAAGTGTACCCAAATGACCTGGTAAGTTTCATCCTTTATATTCGTCTTCTCTGATTTGAAATGACTGATTCGCATAGGGTTAAGTTAAAATGTCCACTGAAGTTCGTAGTTATTAAGCTTATTTTTGTTGGTGAATACTTAGGTTTTAATGTCTAGTTCATGTAAAAACTTAATTCCCAATTCATGTAAATGGTATTTTCTCTGTTTTTATAGTTCTATTGTATTTGGAGTGTCTTTGATTTTTTTTGAAAAAATATGAAAAAAAAATGTACTTAGAATCATATGATTTTTAATAAAAAAAAATTTAACTGTTGTGTAAATGGAAAAATGAAAAATGCAACTAGGCCCTACCTTAAAAGTATTATCTCGTCCCGTCTATAATTGAAATAAATTTGATTCTTAATTTCTTATGTATATATATTTGGGGTTGGGTTGAGATACACGAGGTTTGCACGTACTACGGCACACGAGATGAGTGAGTGTGGTGGCCTAATGGGGTGGGGATGGAGTGAAAAGTTAGTTGGTTAGATAGGGAGGGTTTGGAGTGGTGCACGTGGCCAGCATGTCCCAAAACCCTATCGCGCATGCACACGTGTATTAGGATGGCTGTTCTTGAGTTACCATAAGTACTACTACCTCTGTTCCTAAAAAATTATCGTTTAAAGTTAATACACACAGATTAAGAAATATAATTATTCTCTCTATTCTTAAATAAGTGTCGTTTAAGGTTTTTACACATAGATTAAAAAAGTCATTTAATATTATCATTTAATAATTAAAATTTATATAAAATTCCATTACTACCCCTTTATGGGAAGTTGAAAACTATTAATACTAAGGATGAGAATTTCTTGGGACAATGAGAGAAGGTAAGGGTGATATAGGAAAGTAAATAATTTATTCTCCTAAAAAGTTATAAACGACAGATAATTTGGAATAAATTTTTTCTTCCAAAACGTCACTTATTTAGGAATGGAATAAGTAATACCTAGCGAAAATATTATACTACCCTTATTAATTATCTCAACCAATTATTTTCTTCCCAATATTTTTTATTCAATTCAACCAATTACTACTTTTTATTCAACCAATTACTACTTGGATTATAACATTGAATTGAATAAGAATCATTGGGAAGGTAAGAAAGCTTTAAATAGGAAAAAATTTTAAATAAGGGTAAAGTAGGGAAAAAAAATAGCTAATGTGTATTAATAAACTCAAAACGATGATTTTTTGGAACAAAAATTATTTTTTAAAATGACAATCTTTTATGAACAGAGGGAGTACCATATTCATGATTCAATCGAGTACCATCATATTTATAATTAAACTCTAACAGAAATATTCATGACTACCTAATAAAAATCTTTCTTTCCCCATCCTTTTAAGACTTGGTGCGAATAATACAAAAAGAATATAAAAAATTGTAAAATGAAATTTTCTAATTGTAAGTTCAAGTGCAAATTAGGTTTACATGACCTAATTGAATTAAATGCATAATTAGGGTCCACGACCTCATTAAATGTGTAAATTAAGATTCGCATGACATAATTGAATGAAGATGGAAAAATAAACCAGAAATAAAAGTAATAGACTCGAGATAAAGTCTCCACGTGTCTCGAGACAGAAGACTTGTGGAAGCGGTTCATTTTGAGAATTGATTGAGAAATTAGATTGTAAGACCCCAAATTATTAATAAATGAAATTTAATTTCCTCGATTTATTATTCTGAAATAGTAAGGGTTGATTTTATTAATGCGGTTAGTTATGGGTAAAATGCGCAAATATTTTAAATAAGCAAGTGGTTATAAAATATTCATTGTTGTCGGGGAATATTCGCTTGGTCGTGGAATATTCTTACTGTCGGAGAATATTCGTACGACGGCGCAGTCTTTTGTGGGCCCCATAACGAAAAGCGATTGGATAAAGAAAACGACAAAAATAAGTTGTTTATAAATAACGGCATAGTTGTTACCGTTAATACTGTTGGAATACCCGGTGGTTAAAACACAGTAATACGCGTTGTTGCACAGTAGCACACGGTATTGCACCAATTATTGATTCTTACGTAAGAAGGCACTACTCAATAATTGTTACAGTAATTACTGTTCAGTATTTTATTGATTCAATAATTGTTGCGTTGATATTTTATATTACTGTTATTTTAATAATTGTCACTACACAATATTTTCTATTATCGAAGCAATAATTCATATTATCTGAATAATATTATTAGATAACATTATTGGCAATGTCTAGAAAGTTCTGTCTAAGGAGAGGTTTGGTCATTTAATTGCGCGCCAGTAAGAAGAGATCCTTATTGGAAAGCCCCCTCTTTCCTGGGAATGGCCTAGTTGTCAGTACTGTGGTTCTGTAATATTATTTGTGTATAATTAATTATTGATTTATATGATGAGGAAAATAGTGATTTTATGTGGATATAGATGGAGAAAATTTTTAATGTGACAATTGTTGAAAATAAATATTTTATCTTTTTCTGATAAAATAATTCATTTAAATATATTATTTTAATAATATATTGATGGTGATATTTTTACAATGAATGTGGGATATACGAGTATATGAGGAGGAAGAGTATTTTTGTGGCATTAAATGATTAACACATATTTTGTGTGTTGGTGGACATAATTCTTAGCCGAAAATTTATTATTGACTGTAAAATCGTCCGTTTATGGATTTCAGTCAATTTCTGTTTGGAATTTAGAAAAACTTTCTTCTGCAAAGTTGTAGAGAATTGAATTTCCTATAAAAACCCGCGAGATTCGAATTTTCTAATAAAAGGGCTATTTATTATGAATTATTGAAGTTTTGAAGTTCCGAAATAATTGATTTTTGGGAGTTTTAGTTAATTATTTTGAGTAAAAACGTTTTTTTTATTTTTTTTTGGACATCATAAACATGTGCAAGGTGGCTGATTTCAGATTTTCTAAGGTGGGCTTAAAAATTTATATATATATATATATATATATATATATATATATATATATATATTATTTGTGACGCCCCCAAAATTAGGTATACATCACCCATCTTGGGTCGTCAGATACATAGTACAGAATACAAATACAACTTAATAATATAACTGTCGTGTACAATACGACAAAACATAAACTGTGAGTTTGAATACAAATATTATCTTCTAGAGAGTATTCATACTCAAAAGGAGTCCTCATTACATTTATTAACACACCATTACATAGAATAGTGAGGACTACTAACTAATACTATTCTTCGGACCATCACTCCGTTCCCCGACTTGCCCCAGCTACGTTCTCATTTCCTGAAGAGAACAGTGAAAGAAAGGGTGAGCTCAACTAGCCCAGTAAGAAATATTATGACTAAGATAATGCAGAATAAATTATCATTAGCCTTCAACAATGTTAAACTGATAAAATATAATAGACATCAAGTTTAACTGTAGCGGAACAAGCAATCCATTAAAAGAGTCAAGTAGAAAATAAACTCTACTATCTTTTATGATTTAAAAAGTTTTTCAACACTGTGATCGCTGGGACTCAGCTTAATAAAATAATCCACATCATCGAATCACCCCTGCACTACGGCCAAGGATATTCGTATATTCATTAATGGTCATGATCATGCCAACAACTGTCCATCAATGCACTACGGGCCAATGAGGACTTTTACCACATCATTTGTAACATTACGGTCATGATTATACCGAATAATCCCTGGTCATAATCATACCAAGTCCATCTATGCACTACATGCCACAGATGACTTTCAACATTTTATAAACATGAGGATGATGACAATGATATAAGAATTCAATAAAACAAGTTCAAGAATTAATTTATCCAGGAATTAACAACGTCCAAATTGTCAACATGATACTGCATTGTGGAGTAAAATTCAAGAATGCTTAGAAGAATATTTTCTTGAAAAGATACTGGATGAAACGCAACTATCAAGGATATTCCACAAATTTCATGGAGTATAGAAGTCAAAACTTAACCAACTGAGTACAATAAAGAATGGAATAACAAAAGAAATCACCATGCATGCGATAGACCGCACAGACAGGTTATTCCAATAGAATAATAAATAATGGAACCAGGTCCGGCGTAAACGCACAGACAGGATATTCCGACAGAATAATAAATAATGGAACCAGGTCCGGTGTAAAACACACAGACAGGATATTCCAACAGAATAATAATAAAACGGAACCAGGTCCGGTGTAAAACACACAGACAGGATGTTCCAACAGAATAATAAACGGAACCAGGTCCGGTGTAAAACACACAGACAGGATGTTCCAACAGAATAATAGAAGAATGTCACCAAGTATAGGGTAGACCGCGTATACTGGTTATTCCAACAGAATAATAACAAATGGAATAACAGAAGTTCTCTTCATGAATATAAAAGAAATAATATTCCCTACCTTAAAAGAACTGGATATTGGAAAAGTGATGTAGCAGAATACTTTTATTCTCTCTCTCTTATTCTCTCTATACTTTCTCTCTCTATAGCTTGAATGAATTCGTGAAAAATAATGAAGCCCTAGGCCTCTATTTATAGAAAAACTGAGGGTGGCTCTTGGTCTTAACGAAGGGTCAAATGACTCTTGGTCTTAACGAAGGGTCAAATGACTCTTGGTAATATTGAAGGGACAACTACTATTGACGAAAGTAATTACTATTGACCAAGGTAAATACTATTGACGAAGGTAATTACTATTGACCAAGGTAAATACTATTGACGAAGGTAATTACTATTGACCAAGGTAAATACTATTGACGAAGGTAATTACTATTGACGAAGAGACTCTTAGATGATGACATATGGCCCCCCATAAAATAACCAAACTTACCACAACGTCTCAATTATTGATTTAATAATATAACATATTATACAGATGATACTATGACAATAATTTAAGAGATATGATGCAGCAATTACTGTAGCAATAATTGAGTATAGCTGAGTGACTTCTCACGTAAGCATCAATAATCAATACCGTGTGCTACTATGCAACCACGCGTATTACTGTACTTTTACTACCGAGTAGTTCAACAGTTTTAACGGTTTTAACGGTAACACCTCAGCCGTTATTTTTATAGAAAGATAATTCTGTCGTTTTCTCAATCCGACAATAATTCCGTTGTGGGGTCCACCAATGATTGTGCCGTCGTACGAATATTCTCCGACAAAAAGAATATTCTCCGACCAAACGAATATTTTATAACAACTTGCTTACTTTGCAAAATTTATAAATATTACCCACAACTATAACATTATATCAAATTAACTCCATAATATTCAAAAATGATATTTATAGAAAATTCATCTTTATTTATAAAAATTGGGGTCTTACAACCTCCCCTTCTTATGAAATTTTGCCCTCGAAATTAGGGTACGTACCTGGTATGTCGAAGAGGTAAGGATACCTTGATTTCATTTCTGATTCTAACTCCCAAGTCATTTCCTCAACATCGTGGTTTCTCCACAAAACTTTGACTTGAGGTATAACCTTGGAGCGTAGAATATGTTCCTTCTTATCCAAGATTTGAACAGGAACTTCTTCATACGTCAAATCCTCCGCTATTTCGTCCGGTTCTAACTCAATAATGTGGTTCGGGTCTTCCACATATTTGCGTAACATGGATATGTGGAAAACGTTATGAACACGAGACATACTTGGCGGTAAAGCGAGTCTATAAGCCACAGTTCCTACTCGATCGAGGATTAAAAATGGACCGATGAATCGAGGATTTAGCTTTCCTCTCTTTCCAAATCTCGTAACTCCTTTCCATGGAGCAACACGTAAGAACACATGATCTCCTACATCAAATTCCACGTCCTTTCGATGAAGATCAGCATAACTCTTTTGTCGATCTTGTGAGGTTTTTATACGTTGTCGGATCGTTTGAATCTTTTCTGTAGTCATACGTACCAACTCCAGTCCCAACAACGTTGCTTCGCCCACCTCATCCCAGCATACTGGAGAACGACATTTTCTTCCATACAATGCTTCGAATGGAGCCATGCCAATACTTGCTTGATAACTGTTGTTGTAGGAAAACTCCACCAATGGTAAGAACTTGTCCCAACTTCCCTTGAAGTCAAAGACACAGAGTCTTAATAGATCTTCAAGAGTTTGAATAGTCCTCTCTGATTGTCCGTCCGTCTGAGGATGATATGCTGAACTAAATCGTAACTCCGTGCCCATAGCTTTTTGTAAACTAACCCAAAATCGTGAAGTGAATCTTGGGTCTCGATCAGAAATTATGGATACTGGCATACCATGCAGTCTTACAATCTCGTTTATGTACATACGAGCAAGACGTTCAAGTGTATAAGTTTCTCGTATCGGTAAGAAATGAGCAGACTTGGTCAATCTATCAACAATGACCCAAATCGCATCAATACCTTGAGAAACCCTAGGAAGACCGGTAACGAAATCCATGGTAATGTGCTCCCACTTCCATTCTGGAATTTCAAGTGGTTGCAATGGACCTTTTGGTACTTGATGCTCCGCTTTGACTCGTTGACAAGTTAGACACCTTGAGATAAACAACGCTATCTCTCTCTTCATATTGCTCCACCAAAATGTATGACGAAGATCATGATACATTTTGGTACTTCCAGGATGGATTGCAAACGGTGTGTTGTGCGCCTCCATCCTGATTTCATACTTTAAATCAGGGTTGTTAGGAACACAAAGTCTGGAGTTGACTCGAAGTATTCCTTCCTCATCGATTCTTGCTTCCGGCATAACACCTTCTTGCACTTTCTTCCTCATACGCATCAGCTCCAGGTCTGTAGCTTGAGCAGCTTTAACTTTATCGATTAAAGTCGGTTCTACTCGTATATTCGCCATCATCACATGGGACCCTGGAGTCTTCAACTCTATCTCCATCCTTTGCAAGTCACACAAAATGGGCCTTTGCGTTGTTAATATTGCACTTGTACCCGCATATGATCTTCTACTCAATGCGTCAGCTACCACGTTCGCTTTTCCAGGATGGTATTGAATGGTATGATCATAATCTTTCAACAGTTCAAGCCAACGTCGTTGTCGCATGTTGAGTTCCTTTTGAGTGAAGAAATATTTGAGGCTTTTATGATCCGTAAAGATCTCCACTTTCTCCCCATACAAGTAATGCCTCCAAATTTTAAGTGCAAAGACAACAGCTGCCAACTCTAGATCATGAGTAGGATAATTCCTCTCATATTCCTTGAGTTGTCTTGATGCATAGGCTATGACTTTTCATGTTGCATGAGAACGCATCCCAACCCTTTGCTCGAAGCATCACTGTAGATGACAAATCCCTCCGAGCCAGATGGTATTGTTAGAACAGGTGCTGAAATGAGTCTCCTCTTGAGTTCTTGAAAACTCTGCTCACATTCTTCGCTCCAACCAAACTTTGTATCTTTCCGAGTCAGCTGAGTTAATGGAGTAGCGATTCGAGAAAATCCTTCCACGAATCTCCGATAATAACCAGCTAAACCAAGAAAGCTACGTACCTCGGTCACTGATTTAGGTTGCTCCCAGCTTTGAATAGCTTCAATCTTTGCCGGGTCAACCGATATTCCACGACTTGATACTACGTGCCCAAGGAATGCTACCTCCTCCAGCCAGAACTCGCATTTCTTCAACTTGGCATAAAGCTTGTATTCACGAAGCTTTTGGAGTACCAGCCTCAAGTGTTGCTCATGATCTTCACGGCTTTTGGAGTAAATAAGGATGTCATCAATAAAGACGACCACAAAGTGATCCAAATATTCCTTGAATACCCGGTTCATCATATCCATGAAGGCAGCAGGAGCATTAGTCAATCCAAAGGACATGACTAGGAATTCATAATGCCCGTACCGAGTTCTAAAAGCCGTCTTTGGAATATCCTCAGTTCTAACCTTCAGCTGATGATATCCAGAACGAAGATCGATCTTTGAAAAGAATTGTATTCCTTGCAACTGGTCAAACAGGTCATCAATACGTGGCAATGGGTACCTGTTTTTGATGGTGACATGATTCAACTCCCGATAATCAATACAAAGTCGCATACTTCCATCTTTCTTCTTCACGAATAGAACAGGAGCTCCCCAAGGAGAAGTACTAGGACGAATAAAGTCAATGTCTAACAATTCCTGCAGTTGGATCTTTAACTCCTGAAGTTCAATAGGAGCCATTCGATATGGGGCTTTGAAAATGGGTTTTGTACCGGGTTCAAGATCGATACAAAATTCAATTTCACGCTCTGGGGGTAGGCCAGGAAGTTCTTCAGGGAATACGTCAGGGAATTTATTAACAATAGAAATATCATTCAAAACTGACGTATTTTTGTTTAGATCTGTGACATGAGCTAAGAAAGCTTGACATCCGTTTTTCAATAAACGAATAGTTTTATGGCTTGAGATGACAGCGATTGATTTTAATGGTTTGGTTGCTTGAATTCGCATAATAGGTCGATTAGGAATATGAAAACTAACAACCTTACGAAAATAATCAATTTTTGCATAATGAGTAGTTAACCAATCAATCCCTAGAATCACGTCAAAAGCAAGTATTTTTAATGAAATCAGATCGATAGGTAATGTGTGGGTACCAACTTGAACCAAACAAGACTTATAAACAGTGGAGGTAATGAAGGTTTCTCCCAACGGAGTTTCCACAGATAAGTCAAAGTCTAATTTCTCCGGAATCAAATTTAATCGATGAGCGCAAGTAGGAGAAATAAAAGAATGGGTAGAACCGGTATCAAATAAAGTATAGACTTCGTTAGAGTTTATGATAAGCTTACCCGTGATGACCTCATTCGGGTTCCTTGCGTTCTGGGAGGTCACAACAAACGCTCTCCCAAGACATCTTCAGTGCGGCAGGTTGAGTACGCTTTATCGATTCCCACCAGTAATCTGCCTCTCCTCGCAACATAAAGGCGGCAAAGGGAACCTTTTTGCTCCTCGGAGCAACCCAAGACATCAAATATCTTGGTGATCTGCTTTATCCATGTTTCAGCTACAAGTGGTTTGGGTTCTCCCTTAAACTCCGGAGGTCCCAGCTCCTTAAACTGTTTAGCGGTGACCGCCTGAGAGTTTCCCGTATTTCCACCTACGTTGTGGACAGGAGCCGCTTTCACCTGTTGTTGCATGAATTGTATAAAGCCTCTGAACATTTGATCATTCATCATTTGGTCAGTGTTGTTATTTGCATGAGGATTGACACCTTCCTGATGCACATTATCCTGATTATTGATATGTGGTGAATCAACAGTCGTCTGTGCTCCATTGCTATTCTCAACGTTCTCAGATGCCATTTTCAGATACTGCCACAAAATAAAAATTAATTGATATGTCATATATTATCCTTATATTATGATCGACCAATTAAATACCATGCAAATAAACTTAGGTATGTCATACTAGCGAAGGAAGTCCCCGTCTCTCCCCTCCTAGTTCTATTCTCACATCTTAGCCAGGGATCATATCCCTAAGCTCTGATACCAACTGTGACGCCCCCAAAATTAGGTATACATCACCCATCTTGGGTCGTCAGATACATAGTACAGAATACAAATACAACTTAATAATACAACTGTCGTGTACAATACGACAAAACATAAACTGTGAGTTTGAATACAAATATTATCTTCTAGAGAGTATTCATACTCAAAAGGAGTCCTCATTACATTTATTAACACACCATTACATAGAATAGTGAGGACTACTAACTAATACTATTCTTCGGACCATCACTCCGTTCCCCGACTTGCCCCAGCTACGTTCTCATTTCCTGAAGAGAACAGTGAAAGAAAGGGTGAGCTCAACTAGCCCAGTAAGAAATATTATGACTAAGATAATGCAGAATAAATTATCATTAGCCTTCAACAATGTTAAACTGATAAAATATAATAGACATCAAGTTTAACTGTAGCGGAACAAGCAATCCATTAAAAGAGTCAAGTAGAAAATAAACTCTACTATCTTTTATGATTTAAAAAGTTTTTCAACACTGTGATCGCTGGGACTCAGCTTAATAAAATAATCCACATCATCGAATCACCCCTGCACTACGGCCAAGGATATTCGTATATTCATTAATGGTCATGATCATGCCAACAACTGTCCATCAATGCACTACGGGCCAATGAGGACTTTTACAACATCATTTGTAACATTACGGTCATGATTATACCGAATAATCCCTGGTCATAATCATACCAAGTCCATCTATGCACTACATGCCACAGATGACTTTTAACATTTTATAAACATGAGGATGATGACAATGATATAAGAATTCAATAAAACAAGTTCAAGAATTAATTTATCCAGGAATTAACAACGTCCAAATTGTCAACATGATACTGCATTGTGGAGTAAAATTCAAGAATGCTTAGAAGAATATTTTCTTGAAAAGATACTGGATGAAACGCAACTATCAAGGATATTCCACAAATTTCATGGAGTATAGAAGTCAAAACTTAACCAACTGAGTACAATAAAGAATGGAATAACAAAAGAAATCACCATGCATGCGATAGACCGCACAGACAGGTTATTCCAATAGAATAATAAATAATGGAACCAGGTCCGGCGTAAACGCACAGACAGGATATTCCGACAGAATAATAAATAATGGAACCAGGTCCGGTGTAAAACACACAGACAGGATATTCCAACAGAATAATAATAAAACGGAACCAGGTCCGGTGTAAAACACACAGACAGGATGTTCCAACAGAATAATAAACGGAACCAGGTCCGGTGTAAAACACACAGACAGGATGTTCCAACAGAATAATAGAAGAATGTCACCAAGTATAGGGTAGACCGCGTATACTGGTTATTCCAACAGAATAATAACAAATGAAATAACAGAAGTTCTCTTCATGAATATAAAAGAAATAATATTCCCTACCTTAAAAGAACTGGATATTGGAAAAGTGATGTAGCAGAATACTTTTATTCTCTCTCTCTTATTCTCTCTATACTTTCTCTCTCTATAGCTTGAATGAATTCGTGAAAAATAATGAAGCCCTAGGCCTCTATTTATAGAAAAACTGAGGGTGGCTCTTGGTCTTAACGAAGGGTCAAATGACTCTTGGTCTTAACGAAGGGTCAAATGACTCTTGGTAATATTGAAGGGACAACTACTATTGACGAAAGTAATTACTATTGACCAAGGTAAATACTATTGACGAAGGTAATTACTATTGACCAAGGTAAATACTATTGACGAAGGTAATTACTATTGACGAAGAGACTCTTAGATGATGACATATGGCCCCCCATAAAATAACCAAACTTACCACAACGTCTCAATTATTGATTTAATAATATAACATATTATACAGATGATACTATGACAATAATTTAAGAGATATGATGCAGCAATTACTGTAGCAATAATTGAGTATAGCTGAGTGACTTCTCACGTAAGCATCAATAATCAATACCGTGTGCTACTATGCAACCACGCGTATTACTGTACTTTTACTACCGAGTAGTTCAACAGTTTTAACGGTTTTAACGGTAACACCTCAGCCGTTATTTTTATAGAAAGATAATTCTGTCGTTTTCTCAATCCGACAATAATTCCGTTGTGGGGTCCACCAATGATTGTGCCGTCGTACGAATATTCTCCGACAAAAAGAATATTCTCCGACCAAACGAATATTTTATAACAACTTGCTTACTTTGCAAAATTTATAAATATTACCCACAACTATAACATTATATCAAATTAACTCCATAATATTCAAAAATGATATTTATAGAAAATTCATCTTTATTTATAAAAATTGGGGTCTTACATTATTATTATATTAAATTTTCTGCTTTGGTGTTCTAAGCATTTTCCTATAAATAGGGTGCTTAGGTTAGAATTGAAAATCACACTAGAAACACAAGTTTCTCTCTCTTTCTCTCTCTATATTAGTGAGCGTATTCTTGTGAGTATTCTAATACTTTGAGTATTGCTATACGGTGCAAGTTCAAGTCATAACATATATCCGGTGTTTCAACTAGAAGTACTATTTTTGCTGAGGTAAGGGATGTTATTTCTTCTTAAATAATATTATTTTCTTCAATATCATTATGCCGAAGTATTGATCTGAACTTTTTATCAAATTTAGAACTTTTCATGTCGGGGTTACTATTCATGAGTTACTATTCATGAGTTACTATCCACGAGTTACTATTCATGAGTTACTATTCACGAGTTACTATTCACCGAAAAATAAAATTTTCTTCTTTTCGTCCAAATATCTATTCTGGATACTAGCTTTGATTGTATCCATATTTTGATCATTCTTGAATTTTACTCCACTATGATTGTTTATGAGGTATTTTTGGACATGGATAAACTGTAATACGAATCCCTAATATTTGTTCTTTTGCTTCACTGGATTCGTTTTCTTTAAAATATTTTTCATCATCCTCAGTCCTAAATGATGATATAACTGAATATCTTTGGCCTGTAGTGCAAAGATGAATGATTTCTGATGAATATCTTTGGCCCGTAGTGCAAAGATGAACAGGTGTTGAGATGAACATGACCAACTGATGAATATCTTTGGCTTGTGTACAAAGATGACTATTTGATTCAAGATATTTATTGATTGATATTACAGGGATAAAATATTGATGATGGACTTTTAAATTCATAGATAATCGTAGATTTCATTCTCTACGTAACTCTTCTATGAATTATTATTTTCCGCTACGAATATTGATTTAAAAGTTGTTGTCTATTGTATTCTATTAGATTTTTCCCTGTTGAAGACTAATGATAATTTGTTGTATATTATCTTAGTCATAATATTCTTTACTGCGCTAGTTGAGCTCACCCTTTTCCTTGTTGTTCCATTTTTCATCTCAGGAGGCGAGAATGTAGCGAGTACTAGTCGGGGTGTGGAATGATGGTTCAAGACAGTTATTTTAGTAGTCCTCACTATATTGTAAAATAGTGTATCAATAAGTATAATGAGGACTTAATTGAGTATGAATACTGTCTAGATGACAATATTTGTATTTAAACTCACAGTATATGTGTTGTCGTATTTTGCACGATAATTGTAATAATAAAGTTGTGTTATTTTCTGTACCATATTTTTGACGACTCAGAATGGGTTGGATGGATTGAACCTATTTTGGGGGCGTCACATAGATTGGTGGCTAGAAAGACGGGACGATATGTGCATTATTCTAATAATTAAAGGGTATTTCTGAAATATTTTTCCTGAAAATATGTGCTTGACATGTGACTATTTTAGTTTCAGGAAACTCTATAAATAACTCTTCCATTCTATAAAGGAGGGGACACTTTTTGGACTTTAGACTTTTGGGAGCTGAGACCTCTTGTTGGACTTGGTAGCTTGAATCTCTTGGAATCCCTACTATCCTAACAAGGTTTTCATATTCTAAGGGTTCTTAGACATTCTCTCAACCCGAAGCGCTCAAGAAGGCTCCCTGAATCCCTGTCACCCTAATAAGATTTCAGGACTCTAGGAGTTCTGCCATATGTCATTGGAGTAATTGCTCACATATTTTTCTCTCCTCTTTAATCAATCAATCAATCAATTCTGCACTCTTCGTAGATTTTTCTCCTCCTCGGGCAACACGAAATCCTAGCTAGTAAGTCACGGTTCTATAGACACAGGACTAAATAAGCTAGTAATTGGTTTCTTCAACCTATTAATGATTAGACAATGCATAGAAAACCCTAGCAAAGAGAGCTAAAGAAATTAAAAGTTTGTTATTAAAAAGTACTGAAATTATTGAAATATTTTATTCCTTATGTGGCATCTACTATTTATGTAATTATTGGGCTTACATATTGTATTAATTTAATCACTTTATTTATGGGTTTAGTAATTAATTATGTGACCTATAAATAATATTCCTAATAGTACTTGACATAATGGGCCCTAGGGTTTCATAATTTTGATGGACGATTTTGACCCTTACCTATTCTATAAATAAAACAGTTAGGGTTTGGTCCTAATTGTCGTCTCAAGAATTTTATACACACCTACACATCCATCATAAGATTGAGAGAGACAATTGAAAACCTTTATCCTTAAGCGCAGCAGAAGCGTGATACACACAAAGAGGTCTTCTCTCAATTCATGTAAGTACTTATTATTATGATTATTGATTTTATTTTATTCTATATAATAACACGTTCCTGTATAATTTATTCAACATCTGGTATCAGAGCAAAAGTTACGTTATTTTATAGAAAAAATTAATTATATATGTTGTTATGCTAGAAATTTTATTTCCGCATAACCTGTTTATTGGGTATGTTTCATGAAAAGGAATTTCTGAAAATAACGCTAAATCTATTTTCGTTCGTTTATTATTGTGATTATGATTTAGCATGTTGTATTCACGAATTCATCAAGTACTCTGCCAATTAGTGCATATAATGAATTCAGATCAATTTCGTTATCAAGCATCATGTTTGTTGGATTTATTAAGGATTAGATTTTATATTAAAGTATTATTCTGATCATGATGATTACTTTCCCAATAAACAGTTCTGCCAATTAGCTAATTAGCATATATGAATTCTGATATGTTATTGAATTGATCAAGTTCTGTCAATTGACATATATATTGAATCCTGATTCATTACTTACTTTTGTTATCATGTTTTTTTATTGCGCGCTTCTCGAGATGCCAATTAGCATATACGAATTAGCAAATATGCTACTGAATTGATAAGTACTCTGTTTACGCTAATATATATACTTGCAGCATATTTATATATATGTTTAATTTATTATTTATGTATGGATAATATTATGATATTCTTTTACCTAATGTATTCATGTTCATTATTATATATTTTAATTTAAAATTTTGAACATGATGTGATATATTAATTATTAAGACTTTTAAGTTGTTATATGTAAATTTTAAATAATGTTAATTTTCAAACTTGATTAATGTGTTTAAAGAATATTGAGTTTGATCATAATAATTTACGTGTATGCGTGACTTTTTTATTATTAAAATTAATAATCAGCCCAACGAAGGGTTATCAATTGAAACAATTAAATATTAAGAAAAGTCACATAATGTTACATTTAATAAATAAAGATTTTAATTTTACCCAACGAAAAAAATTAGAATTATAGTTAATTAAATGAAATTTTATTGCATAAGTAACATGTTTATTTCATTTCTGGCCAACGGTGATGCGTGGATAAATGTGTTGTGCATTATTTTATGGGAATGATATTAGCATATTATTAATTGGGCCAACGAAAGATTGATAATTATGCACCAACGTCTCATTAAAATCTATTTTGGTGTTGTAAATAGATTTTATGTAAATAACTGATTGCCCTACAGTTGATTTATTATGATTAATTATTAATTATTATTGTATATTGTAGATTTCTTTTAATTTTTTGTTAGCATGTTTATGAGCTTGATTATGTTTCGACATTGACTCCAACTAGTATTTCTGGATATCTCTCTGGAATTGAAACATTGAATGAAACTAATTTTACTTCTTGAAAAGTGTAAGTGAAAATTATTCTCGACACTATGATTTTGGACTATGCACTACGAGTGGATCATCTTGCTCCACTTACAACTACTAGCTCAATTGAGCAAAAAGATTATTTATGAAAAGTGGAAGCGAGTCAATTGCATGTCCCTTATGATTATGAAAAACTCTGTCACGACAACTTGGCCGAAATATTAAAGTAGTGAGATCAGATAGAGGCTGTATTATGGTAAACATTCCAATACAGGTCATAGTCCTAGCCTATTTGCCTTATTTTGTCAAGAAAATGGAATCGTCACTCAGTATACAATGTATGGTACACCGCAGCAGAATGGTATAACTGAGAGGCGATTCCATTTTCTTGACAAAATAAGGCAAATGGGTCAGGACTATGACCTGCATCGGAATGTTTACCATAATACAGCCTCTATCTGATCTCACTACTTTAATATTTCGGCCAAGTTGATTTTCAACTTCAGCCTTGAAAACTTTAAACATATTTAGTGATTCAGATTTTTCATTAATCAGATACACATAAGTATAACGAGAATAGTCATCAATGAACATAATAAAAGATTTGTGTCTTTCATTAAAAAGTACTGAAACTGTTGGAATATTTTATTCCTTATGTGACATCTACTATTTATGTAATTATTGGGCTTACATATTGTATTAATTTAATCACTTTATTTATGGGTTTGGTAATTAATTATGTGGCCTATAAATAATATTCCTAATAGTACTTGGCATAATGGACCCTAGGGTTTTATAATCGATTTTCACTCTTACCTATTCTATAAATAAAACAGTTAGGGTTTGGTCCTAATTGTCGTCTCAAGAACTTTATACACACTTACACATCCATCATAAGATTGAGAGAGACAATTGAAGACCTTCACCCTTAAGCGCAGCAAAAGCGTGATACACACAAAGAGGTCTTCTCTCAATTCGTGTAAATACTTATTATTATGATTATTGATTTTATTTTATTTTATAAAATAACATGTTCATGTATAATTTATTCAACACAAACAACGAGTTAAGATACGAAAAACAAGCATAGAGAACATTAATAGAGGTAGATGCAGATCAAAGTTGAGAAAAGAAGATACTTCAAACAATTCACAAACTTAAATAAATTTAACAGTGACGATACTCCACACATTAACGGGAAAAAGGGATTCAAATCCGTAGCAATTGAAGTCAATGTTGAAATGCTTAAAAAAAATGGCAAAGCAAGGTGATTCAGTATGCAATAGAAACATTCAAACGCGTCTGAGATCACAAGGGGTGACAATTCACTGAGCCTGTGGACAGACTATATTGCAGCAAACCCAATACCAAACTCAAATACAAGAATGACATAATTTGATTATGTCATGACTATGCAAAGTTTGCATAAAATTCTTATAATTTGCTAGCTAGGTAATGATATGAATGATAATTTAAAGCGATTGAATATTTCAAGAGCAACTAAATTGTTTAATTTATGTGAAATTGGACCTTGTTCTTCTAACAACGGGATACAAAGTTTCTTACAGAATTGATTTGTAAAATACAGCAAACTAAAATTGATTCGATTATTTGGATAATGTAGTGATAGAACAGTTTTTTTTTTAATGGAATAAGAGCGAAAAAAGTGTTATTATTAACACCTATAACGGGAGAGGGAGAGGGTACGTCGGCCGAATGCTATCTAAAACCTCATGCCGCACGATTATGCTTATGCTAATGCTAAGAGTTCTCAGCTAACCTGAGCTATGGTGGGTGGCTGCTTTACAACTGGCAGACTCTGATTTCCTTCGGGTAAAATGCATTGGGTTGGTCCGAAATTTTGGTGATTTTGGTATTTAGCCCTTTTTCAGGTGTCACATTTCCTAAAAAAATGTCATTATCCATATTTGATCCCAAAACAAACCTCAAGTTTGAGATTTTGGCCGGAGATCATTCAAGCACTATAAGCATAACTACTAAATTATCCAAATAATACTACTCCCTCCGTATCAAATTATCTGTTTTTTTAGAGTTCCACACACATACCAATATATGTGATAAATATACTAAAATACCCTTATATATTGACTTTTTTATTTTCTGCGCATGAATCCTTATTGGTGGGAATATGAAAAGATGCTTAAAAAGAGGAGATGCATGAATGAGAGTAATGACTATCATTAATTAGGGTAAAGGGGCAAACTTGGAAAACAAAGGAAAAAAATGCATTGAAATCTTGAAAAAGCATATATTGTGGGACAAATTTTTTTTGTTAAAACAGCAGATAATTTGAGACGGAGGGAGTATTATATACTAAATTAATTCATAACAACTAAATAAAACAAAAAGAGATGACGAACAGAGGAGAATCATTTTGATAAATATTTTATAACAATAATACCACGGTTTGTGTCCCTAACAAAATTTGTTGGCAATTAATTCAATGAAGTCTTGTTTTTAAACTTTGTTGACATACATCAGTCCTTGTGCAACTGACTGATTCCATATTATTGTATTACTCTCTCTCTCTTTATTTAAATAACGTTTTAAAATTTTTTATTTGTTTTTAATTAATTAGTGTTCGTTCAAATCTAAGAAAATTAATGATAATTTTTTTAAAATTATCCCTCATTACTCTACTTATTTTTTTGATACTTTAAACTCTTGTACTATGATAAATTAATAATTTAAGAAATAATTGAATACTATATTTAATATTTTTTAATTACTATCTTAATTCTTGTGTCCATCTCATATCATTTAAATAGGAATAGAGGGAATACTAAAGAACATCGTTCGCCTTGTAAAAATTAATGCAGGAAGTTGAATGGGAAAGACGAACATGCATGATTGAAGCCGAACGCCACTAATTTTTCAGATCCCAAAACCTTCTAATTTTTCAACTTTTTTAGATCTACTATTCTTAATAATCGCAACTAGCAAAAAAGGTCCAATCTTTGATCGAAAAAAGGAGAAAAAAAGAGAGGGGAAGATGAAGAAACTACATCAAATGGAGTTTTGATTTAAAAAACGATTCCTCGCACACTGAGTTTAGATCAGGTTCAGTCTCTCTCTTAGGGTTTCATTTTTGATTTGTTTACTACTACTCTAATTTGTGTTTTGATTGTAAGATAGGGAAAAGATTTAGGGGACTGAAGAATGCTTGTGGGTGTAGGTTGTTGTTGATGGTGGCGTCGGTAATTGGTGGTGGACATGAACGCCGGTGTTGGGTGGTGGTGGGATGAGTGACAGTGATGAGGTCATCGGGATCGGACGAGAAGTGGATCGGACGAGAAATTGGTGTTCGTCGAATGACGGAGATGGTCGGAGGTGAGGTCGTTGTGGAAGAGAGAGACGTAGGAGAGGAGGAGGAGGGTGGCGGGGAGAGGGGACGGGCGAGGGGAACAGAGGAGAGAGAGAGAGCCACTTAGGTTTTTTTCCCTTTCTTTTAATAAAATGATCATTTTTTAAATTAGTTTGTAAATTTTAAATTTTGTTACAAATTTATATATAATTTTAAAATAAAAAAATTAATTGATAAAATTAAAATTACATTAACAAAAATGAATTAACTTTAAGATTTTGTAATTGGATTTGGATAGAAATTAATTTAGTATATAATTTATTTTTTGTACAATCTATGTAGTTATGCTTGAAATGCTCAGATTGCTCATGGCTAAAGTTTTAAACTTGAGATTTTGGGTTCAAATCTTTGGAAGAATTTTGTTTTTGGCAAAAGTGCATTGTACACGTGAGCAGTGCCATGTGTGCCGCGTATGTAAGTCAATGCACATGTAGAAAGCTTGAAATCGTTTATTGAACTTCTACTTTACACATCAGACCGTTTCTGCTTTCGTGTTCTCTCTCAGAATCAGTTATTTGTACAGGTTAATGAATCCTAACCCTAATTTTTCTTATTTTGGGACTAACTTTATTTGTTGTATTAGTTTTGCTTGTATTTTGCTGAAGTTTGTGTAAATTATCTTGGACAGTGTATGAAATCTCGTTGGCATTGTTGTGAAGCATATAATAACTAGCATCCATTAAGCCTGTGCATGTAGCTTTGGTTTCAAAATAGTGATAATGTTCAATAACATTGAGACTTCAAAATTGGCTTGTGTATTTGTGTAGAATTTCTCAAAGAAGCATTAATGTTGGTGCAGTCATATTACATTTAATGCGTAGGTTGTTAATTTTCCTTTAAAATTTCTCCTCTTGTTGGCTGATCGAACGGGTTAGAAGGTTTGAGAAATTGATCGGATGGTATTTCACTTTGATTGCTTCTCACGGTTAGTGAAGGATCAAGGTTTTTGATCGTAGGATTACTTTGTGTTTTTGACTTCAATACCCAAAAATACCTAAAGTTCAGGAGCAGCATATGCATTTTATCCAATTTCCTTCCACTTTCTCTTTTATATTTTCTTTTCAAATTTGTTTCTTCTTCTATTTACTGTTCTTTTCCTTTTTTCCTTTCTGATTTTCTCTACCGGCCTACTCTATCTGGGCTTTGTTAGTTAATAGCAGGTCCTACTTTTTCATTTGGGCCATAAATATGGTGCATTATCCGTTTGATAGGCCCGATGGAAAAATGAGAAGATGGGAGGGTATGATCTTTTTTACTAAAGAAAGGAAATTATAACAATTTGTGTTAATTGCATATATATATATATATATATATATATATATATATATATATATATATATATATATATATTGAGGAAACGAAGGAAAATTAATGATGCAATTGAGTTCTATTGTTTGAACAGTTTGATAACACAAAAGGAAGGTGTTAACGTCAAGATCTTTCCCCACGTCCCAATCACGTAAGACGCATTTCTATCCTGCACAGTAAACACGACAATCACCAAAAGCTTGACGGCTTGACCGTCGGGGGATAGCTCCGGCGTGAGAGTCAGTACAGGCGATCACAAGGTTAGCAATGGAGGATAAAATATCTAGTGCTTGAGAGAGAAAATAACTACCTTTCTCTTAGTATGTGATCCTCGCTCATATACACTGTCCAATTTTTCGTGCCACCCACTACTCTCTGACACCATTCCCCACTCCTGGTCATCTTAGTCGAATACTAGCAGCTCACCTGCTCCATCTCATCCCTGTTTGCCATCGCCGGCCGATTAGATCCCATCCACATTAATGCATGGCAGAGATAACAGTCAACTGTTATCTTTGTAATCATTACCAGTCAAAGTTGGTATTTAGATATTATTTGTCTAATGGATCAGCCCAAATCAGAGGCCCAATACATTTAAGATATAATAAATATAACCCATGGAATGGACCCAGTTGGTCTGGTCCGACGTGTAAAGTATCATGGTATAAGGGAGGAGCCCATTCAGCCGGGCCCAAAGGCATAAAGTATCATAGCCCAACATTGCCCCCCAGTCTTTTATTAAACAGGATGTTTAATGAAAGAGTGTAAAAGTCCTTGGTCCATGGGAAAAAAAGTATGATAAGATCATTCAAAGCCCGAAAGGTAACTCACCGAGGCCCAATTAACAAATCTCGCAAAATAATATGAGTTGAAACTGGAAGTCCAAAGGAAAAGCCCAACCCGGTTAAAATATTAAACCCAAAACCGGACGCTATCTCTTCCACTCCAACATCATTGCTAGCAATTAATGTGCTGCCTTCGATTTTCGCGAAAAGAGAGAGAAACCGCCAGAATAAAAAGTAATTTCCCTCAGATTTGACAGTTTACTTGCCAATTTGAATTTCAGACGGTTTTTGCTCTATCTCTCCTTATCGAGTTCTCTTCTTCCCTGCAAATCTCCAACAATGGGTTCCCAAGATTTCGATCAAGGTTTTCCCCTTCGCGTAACCCCCATTACCTCTGTTCCACCTAACACAAGCCTCAATAAAGACACCTCGAGCTCAAATCCCCATACTGCTACTCTAAGTAAGAAGAATTTGCCTCCAAAACCACTTTCCAGCCCCTCCGAATTCTTCGAGAGTAAAGAACAATACCCTCATGCCAACACTCCTTCTACCGTTACCGAGATTGAACTACGCAAGATTAGGACTCGCTACCAGATTCCTGAGACTCATCAAGTAAGGGCTCCGGGGTTCAATGAACGTATGTACCAGCGTCCGGCAGGTTGGATGGCCATACCGGTGACTCTGCTTGAAAAGGGGGTTCGATTCCCTTTCCACGTGTTTATAGTGACTCTGCTTGGGTTTATGGGTGTTGGATTCGCCCAAATGGTACCGAACTCATATATTCACATCCTCGCCTTCATTGCCTTCTGCCACGAATTAGGCGTTGAACCGACTCTCGATTTCTTCTTCACCATCTACAAAGTCGGCCAGACTCGAGAAAAAGGGTTTAAGGCTCTGAGTAAACAAGCACCGAAGGCAGGTGAGAAGTTCGAGAGACGCTCTCTGGTTTCTACCCCATCTAGTAACAAAGGATGGCACAAAGGATGGTTCTTCATCAAGGGACCCGAAATTGCCTCTCTGCTGATCTGGTCGATCCAGGAAAAGATCTCTGCCGACTTTGGTGACGTCCTTGAAGAACGGGTAAACGAAATGGTAGAGCTTTTCGAAAATTTCCCGAGGGAAGAATGGAATTATGGACTCCTCACCAAACAAGCCTAGTTGTATGACCATAATTGTAAGGCTCAAACTGTCTTTTGCATGATTTCTTGAAACCTTTAGATAATATTGACTCTGAATTATTGTTATATATTCCTTGCAGTGTCTTTGATTAAACCGACCTCTGCAGATGTAAGAGATTTGGAAGACTTTTTATCTGGGAAATCTTCGGAAGCCCCTGATGAACTCCCCATAGATGAATCTCTGCTGAATGATCTTCCCGCCACCGAAACATCTAATGTTGAACCCTAGACCACCGATCCCACTACTCCTGAAGAACCTACTCAACCTCGCCGAAAGAAGAGAACCACCAGGAAACCCAAATCCATTCCCACCGAAACAGACCCTTCAAGTGCCCACCCCCTTACTCAATCAGATCCTGCTCCTGCCAGAGGAAGTTTGCTTGACATGCCTCTAAGCGAACGGACCCAAGTCCTTCGTGTTAAAAAGTTAAGAACCAAAGTCACTCCTCTATCTGCCGATGCCCTTTGGGTGCCTTCCTCTTCATCCGATCCTCTCCCAACAATCCCCGTGGAGATCCAAATTTCTGATGATGACGAGCAAACCGAGCCCATCCCCTCGCTTTCTCGTAAAAGAAAGCAACCTTCTGATAGTCAACCAAGTTCAACACTTGTCCATTCACCACCACGTGAAACTGTTCACGCTCGATCTCCATCTCCTGAAAATATCTACACCGACCCGTTGCCAACTCCAGAACGATCTATACATTCTCCTTCGAGACCATCTTCTTCGGAATTCTGAAATGAATCCATGGCATCACCGACTCTATGGCCTCAATTTAATGCCAATTTTCCCTTCCAGCTATTCGATTCATTCGTTCGGGATACCGATGATCATCGGTTCGGCAATAACTCCAATATGGATCTAATCGATGAAGGCATGAGTTACCAGGCTAAGGTAAATTTATTGTTAATTTGAAATTATGTGCATCTATTGAAGATTAACTGATTAACTTTGATCATATGCAGGCAAATGCTGTCCTCGGTCGACTTCGTCCCAGATATAAAGAAGTCGAAGCCGAAGCCGAAGATGACGCTGCCCGGAGAGAGAACGCCATCCTGAACTTTGCCTTGGTCTGAGAGAGAGGCCAAAACGGAGATATCCTTCACACCAATGTGGGTCTTCGGAGGGAGTTGGCTCAAATAAAAGAAGAGCTAAAAGCGACCAAGGTCAGTCAACAATCTTTGACCAATATGAACGCTGATGTTGTTCATAAGAATGAAATTCTGAGGAATAAGAATGAAGATCTGGCCACTGCTAATTCGAGCTTAGCGAAACAAATTGATAAAGTCCAGGTTAAGGCTAGAGTTGACAAGGAAAAACACTTGGTCAGACGTCGCAAACTTCAAAGTAAGTTGCAAGCATTGGAAGAGCTAGGCCCCCCCCTGACCGAAGAACTTCGTAAGCAAATTCAAGCAGACTACCGGAAATCCGATGAACTGAACGCAGAAATTGTTCGGATGTACTCTGAAGGTTATGAGGTTTGCCGAAGCCGAGGTTGTGACGCCCCCAAATCCAGGTTTCTTCAAACCTCGGATTCGGTCCTTCACGATACTACTATTGTTAAACTATTTATATTTTTCATTCATAACTTAATGAATAAAATTTTACTTATTACAATTTAGAATATAAATTCATTCCATTTCCAGGATCTCCACAATGACCCCAAACTTTTATAAGTTTCTAATCTTGGTCATTTACTATTCCTGTATTACATCACATTCGATATTATAAAAACGTGGAATAATTTAAACTTTTTCAATCTCTTGAATAAATTTTTTTATTGATTTCATAACTTTGAACCAATTACAATTCTTGAATCAACTATATAATATGGTTCAGTCTATTGGAATTACTGTATAAGATTTTACATCTTGATTTGATATCCTCTATGTATTAACTAATACATCCTTACAATACAACAAGTATTAAACATTGTAAGTATATATCAAGTACACTCCTAGAACCTAAACATGGTTCAAGTAATATCCTTTGTTGCGAAACTATCTACTTTGTCAACCAAGAAGCACAAAATCTTTACCGTGTGTCCTTAACCTGCAAAAGTGGTTATTTGCAAGGGTGAGCTCGACAGCCCAGCAATTCTAACAGTTTTCGTGCAGCACATAGCATATAATAGCATATTCAGTTCATGCATTCATAATCAATTAATATTAACTACGCATGTTACTTCACACATAACATGCATAGAATTTTACTTCACAAGCATATCATCAAAGATCAACTTTCAAATTTTATACATAGCTCATATGCATTTCATATATATACATCAACATTCTCATAGCATAATATAGCTCAACTAACAGTTTATCGAATTCATATAACAAATAGGAACTGAAAGACTTGCCTGATTCGTAGTTTATCAACTACGACTTAACTGCTTAAAGCTTATCTGCACTACGTGTATTCCTACACAGTTATATAATCATGGATTCATATTCATTAGTCATACATTTCATACGTTCTTAATATAACAATAAATATTACATCGTTTCCTAACTAGGTTTGTAAAACCTTCACTTCACTTTCTCATCATACCCTTAGAATAGCTAGGTATGTATAGGTATACTTAACCATCCGTTCTTGACATCAACATTCATATACATATATCACATACTTGACTCACACTATGTGTTCGACACATATTTAAAGTTTATAGATACGTGATCTACGTCGTTCATATTCAAACTACTTTCATAATGATTTATTTCAATCAATAAGGCTTAACAACCTTTTTTTTTAACAAGATTCGATGTTATAAGCTTTTAAACCATATATTGGTACTAATAAGCCTCTACTAGTATGCTCACATATATCTATCTCATTTATATAGACATAGCATAGTTCATACTTTTAAAACATGCTTAAATAACTTATGTCATGCTTGACTAGTTGAGTGCACATATCATTCATGTTCAAAGGCATAGACAACTCTATCATGCTTGCTTATAAAGTCATAATGCAAGTAATACAATACTCATCAAAGTTAGTTTCTAACACTTTTAAATTTCTATTTAAAAGGCATACTAAACCGAGTTTGACAACCTTTTATGTGCAATACATCTTGAAATTACATTCCTTATCCATCCGCGCACATAACTAGGCCACATTCACATGTTTCCAAGGTCGAAACTTAAAAGACACAAAGTTCGTCAAGTTTTCATTTTCAACTTCAAGTTTTTTTTAAGAAATCATTGTTAAAGCATTCCATTATGAGTAAAGTAATCTTAGTTATATGACATGTCTATTATCATGCATATTCATGTTTTATCACTTAGAATAACCTATTCCATCGTCGGGAGCACTATACTTGCATATGTGCTCGTTCGACGCCCTTCGTTCGCCTCCGAATACGTGATAGTCACAAAGATGACAATTTTGACCCTTCCTAATGACCTCAAATTGAAAAACTTAAAGCACAAAAGTTGTAGGTCTATCCGTTTTCGTTCCGGATCATCTTGAATCTCTTCAATCGGAGTTCGTATGAAAATGTTATGGGCGTTTTACCAAAACATGTTCTGTCAGATTTTTTTCTCAACATCTGTAACAGACCACCCCCCGCCGGGGCGGGGGTATTGCCTTAAAAATGGCCCGCCAGGGAGGGCCTAGCTGCTGCCAACTCGGATTTTGTTCCCTGTTATGAACCATAATGCCAAATTTTCCTTCTAACCTTCATAATTTGAGTTATACATGTCCAAATTAGTCCGTTTTCGATTTTATGGATTCGTAATTCATAGAACTACAACATACTAGATACCCATCAACTAACATAAACATTAACTAACCCAAATATGAATTTACAACTCATGTTCATACTAATTTTCATGTTTCAAAAAGTTTAGCGAATTAATTCACTACGAATTCGTTTCTAAACCAAATTGGTTCGTTTAACTTCCGTTGATTTCGTATTGAACTATATTAATAACATCTACCAATAATTCATAGAGTATAACAATCCTTGGGCATAAATTTTGTGTAACGACCCCAAAATAGGTCCATTCCACCCAACCCATTCTGAGTCGTCAAATACATGGTACAGAAAATAACTACAACTTTATTACAACAATTGTCGTGCAAAATACAACAACACATATGCTGTGAGTTTGGATACAAATATATACCAAATGTGACTCATGTTCCAACCGTGGACATCACCTTACAATAATACCTTACATAAAGGTATAGTCAAAAACTGTTTTAGAAATTAGAATCTTTGGGAAGTGCTCAAGGAAACCTTCGTACATGGGAGGCCACGCGTCTAGGTTATGATAGATATCATATGGCCACAGAATTATCCTTGGTTGACCCAATAGACCCCAAAGAAAAACGAGAAGATTACTATCATATTCTTCCCAATGGTGAGTCTTCTCTTGACTTATCATTATCTCCACTGTCTCTAATTGAGAATTATACTTCAAACAAACACCAAGATTATATAGGTAGTGCCCATAGATATACTCAGCAAGTGGATGAGCACAACCCTGTCCTATGATGACACGAGGTTGTATGTCATTAGACATCTTGTATGATAGTGACAAAACACCCTTCCAACGTTGGGTTCGCCTCACCCTATTTTCTTCACCAAATATAACTACTAAATGATGACCACCGTTCTATTCCCTTGTTACCCCCGCTCGACCCAGCTACACTCTTATTACCTGAAAGGAATTGTGAAGCAAAAGGGTGAGCACAACTAGCTCAGTAAAGAATATCATGACTAAAGATAATTAAATTATCAATAGCCTTCATCAACAATAAATCAGAGATTTAGAACATATGGTAAATGATAAAAATTTCAACCATAGTTGCAGCGGAACGAGCAATCCATTAGAAGAGTCAAATAGACTACAAAGTCTATTATCTTCTCCATGTTAAAAATCCACCAACAATGTTTTATCCATGTAACATCACTCAACAGTTCCTTTCCACAATCATATGAATAACTCATAATCATAATTGTGACTATAAATTTTTCTTCGCACTCAGGACGAAGAATATTTTTATCACCTGTCTTTACCTGAAACATCAAAGATCATGGTTATACCAAATCACAGTTCCTGTTCATAATCATACTAATAAAACCATCTTTGCACTACGGCCAAAGATATTCAACAACAGTTCATCTTTGTACTACAGGCCAAAGATATTCATCAATAATTCATCTTTGCACTACAGGCCAAAGATATTCATCAACAGGTCATCTTTGCACTACAGGCCAAAGATATTCTTCAACAATTCATATTTGCACTACAGGCCAAATATATTCATATCTCAAAGAAATATATAATCATTTCAGAATTTATATAAACAATAATTATAACCATGTTGATCAATTCACCTTTGCACTTAAGCTTAAGATATTCAATTATAAATTCAATGGTCATGATCATACCAGTCACAATTCAACTTTGCACTACAGGCCAAAGAGAACCCTAGTCATGATCATACCAATAATCTACCCATCTTTACACTCCAGTGAAAGAGAATTTTAACATCAAGGTTATAAAAATGTTATATATGATGATAAAAATAATATGATCAACATATAGTTTTAATCTCAAGAGTAATATTCGTAACTCATGAATAGTAACCCCGACACAAAAGATAGAAATTTTACAATAAAATCCATACCAATATTTCGGTATAATGATATTGAAAGAATAACATTACTTAAATTTATAAACAATTTATTTTAATTGTTTACACTTTACTAATTAATGCATTTAATCATCATAAAATGCCAACTCTTACAATTTCATCATCAATAACCAAAACCCTCATCAAAAATCTTCATATACCTCATATAGGATTCTCAAGCCATAAAATCCTATTTTCCAATTTTCTTTCTTCACAAAACATATTTAATTTATTTACTCATAACTAAACCATTTTTATGAAAAATACCAAATCAGTTTCAAAAATATTTCTTTTCTGGGATTTAGCATAATATAGTCCCATAGTGAACATATATTTTTCTCAGAATTTTTAAAAGTCATTTACTATTTTTCATATGGCCAAAATAGCCGAATATTTAGACATTTATCAAAAATTGTACTTTTGTCCAAAAATTCTGAAATTAACAGAGTATACTTCCATCATATACATGTACTCCCAATAAAAATTTCATCAATTTTGGAGTTAACCACAAGAAATTATAAGCGGTTACTTTTAAAATAGTCTTTTCTCATAAAATTCATAACTCTCAATCTATACATCCAAAAATCACCATTTTTGGACACAATCAATAAAACTCATCAAAATATCATTTCAAATTTTTTCAGAATTTTTGAAGTTCAGAAAAATTACGAAACTGAAAATCATAACAACCCTTAAAATTCATTACTATCCCTTACTATCCCTTACTATCCCTTACCTCAAAAGAGCAGTACTTCTGACTGGATATCGGATATGATGCTGAAGAAAACTTGCACTGATGAATAGAAACTCACCGAGTATCTAAAAACTCACAAAATATGCTTCATAATATAGAGAGAGAAAGAGAGAAAGCTTATGTTTCTGGTGTGATTTTCAATTCTAACTTAGCCCTCTATTTATAGGAAAATTTTGGTAGGTTTGACCTGCAACCTGATGGCTTTACCTGCTACTATTCCCACCCACCACATTTGAAATATAATTCAGCACATTTCTTCACCAACCACAAGTGGGGCCCACCAATTCTAGAATTTTCCATCAAAATGATAAACTCCAAAAATTCAACAATTTCTGAACCAGTCATCTCGTAAAATTCATAATAAATCATACGTTCATTTTTAACGGTTCAAAATTTGTGGACATATACTCAACTTATATATGTATAACATATCCAAAAATTACCACGATCCAACGGTCGGATTAAAAATTATAACCCCCGTAAAATATCTCAAAAACCCTGATTTTTAATACCTCCATTCCGACAAAAATACGGATAAAAATCTCAACATTAACTCCTTCATTTTTAACCACAAAAATATATCCCTCATTTATATCCACATAAAATAAATATTTTCTTATCATATGAATCAATAATTAATTATTCACAAATAATATTACAGAATCACATTTATGACAACCAGGCCGTTCCCAGGAAAGAGGGGGCTTTCCAATAAGAATTTCTCCTTACTGGCGCGCAATTAGATGACCAAACCTCTCCTTAGACAGAACTTTCTAGACATTGACAATAATGTTATCTAATAATATTATTCAAATAATATGAATTATTGATCTGATAATAGAAAATACTGTGCAGCAACAATTATTGAAACAACAATAATATAAAATATCAACGCAGCAATTATTGAATCAATAAAATAAAATATTGAACAGTAATTACTGTAACAATTATTGAGTAGTGCCTTCCTCCGTAAGAATCAATAATTTCAAAAATACTATGCAATACCGTGTGCTACTGTGCAATAACGCGTATTACTGTATTTTAACCACCGGGTATTCCAACAGTGTTAACAGTAACAACTACGTCGTTATTTGTAAAAACTCAAATTTGTCGTTTTCTTCACCCGACAGTTATTCGTTATGGGGCCCACAAATAGCTGCGCCGTCGTACGAATATTCCCCGACAGAAAAAATATTCCACGACCAAACGAATATTCCCCGACAACAATGATTATTTTATAACCACTTGTGTATTTTGAAAAAAAATCATATATCACCCTTAACTTTAACATTTATCAATTTAACCATTTACTGAATAGTAATTATAAGAAAAATTGAATACTTTTATTTCATAAAATTCGGGGTCTTACATTTTGTGACTCAAAAGCTACTTTTTCTAAGAACTTTGTAAAACTTGTACTTAAGAACATAGTTTAAGAATTATACCTCTTGAAGCTAAGTTGCCAAGCTTGTTTCTAACCTTCTAACTTCTCCCTCTCATTCTCATAGTATACTTATACAAGCTCCATTTAGAAATCTCATCAATTCATTTTGAGAAGAGAGGAGTCCCCATTTATAGAGAAATCATTGTCCATACAATGATTTTGCCCAACAAGTTGAACCAAGAGGAAGAAGAAGAAGCCATTGGATTGAAGGAGTTAGGTGAAAAATCAAATCAACCCACTCCCCTTTTCATCATTTGGCGCTATGGATTTTGGAGAAGAAGAAGCAAGATAGCTAGCTAGGCTTTTTGTATTTCACGTGATGAAGAATGACTCTCAATTTGCGACAAGCCAAATAACTCAACAACTTGTTATTCTAAGGCTTGGTTTGGTTCTTTAAATTCCTAAAATGTGATTTTAATGTGTAAATGTTACTACACCAAGTAAAGTTAGGGATTATTTATATACTCACCTCATATAGTCTATATACATTAGTCCACATATTTTAATCTTTAAAACATGTGTGAACTTAATTTAATTGCTCACTAATAACTTAATATCTCTTTTTCTATTTACTTACACATTGGTATTGAAATAAATGTTTTAATAACACATTTATTTACTCCCATCTTTTAGAGTACACATATAGTTATCTCATCACCTAGGATGAGATAACAAAACTTATTTAAATCAACTCTATGATTTAATCACTTTTACTATCTGATTTTTGTATATCATTAGTCCTAATTAAATGTCACACTTCATGTATTCTTAAGCCATAGGTATTGTATATTACTACTACCCATATTTTTCATATTACACATATTAACATGAAATACTATTTAATGATAATGTCTACATTAATATCTTAATTGGGCTAAATATTATTCAGTTGGGTACTTTCAACCCATTAATTCATATTACACATAAATACAATAATGATAATTATTAATCATTAATTCTCTTTTAATAAATTCGGTTAAACCTTCAGTCTGACATAACTTTAATATTTAGACCATACAAAGCTCATCTAACTTATTTACTGGAGTTATGTATAACTCAAGCTCATTATTTCTTTAATAAAATATTAGGGTTTAGGTCACTTTGGCTTTTTTCCAATTCCACATTATTTTATTATTTATTTAATATAGAGTTTATGCCACACTTTACCGGAATGATAAATTATTTAGCTTACTTAAATAATTACATATATATAATATGTACAACCTTTACACTTAGAATAATTAATATTTACTCTATTAATTATTTAAATGATAACATCCACGATAAAATAATAACTTAAGTTATTTAATATATTAAAATAACTTAGTTTTCTTTCATTAATTAACTCCCTTAATTGAAAATACATTAGAAATTATGTATTTTGTCATAACATAAATATTATGTTTTCTCCGAATAAAGATATTTACAATTAAAAATTAATTTGCTTATTGTCTCAATATATTATTTTTAATATAATATCAATTAACTATATGTACGACACATGTACATATATTATATATAGAAAATAGATAATAAGTTTATTTTCTATTATAACAAATTATTTCCATCAATTTATTTATATATAGCAAATACGTTTTAATATATTTACTATATTATTAATCATACCTCATACAAAAATATATAAGATAATATTATTATTCAAAAATAGCATTTCCTCCTTTTATTGAAATAACTCAATATTAAAAATTATTTTAATATCCTCTATTAGAAATATATAATTATTATTTCTCTCTCCCTCTATAAATTGTTCCCAAAATAATTTCTTCAAATATTAAATATTCATTTAAAGATATAATGATTTATGTCTCCCTTTAATAACGTATATATATATTTAACGTTATTCGCACATTAGACTTTCTCACATATTACAATTCTGAGTAACATATATAAAGCGTCACATATTCAACACACATTAATTCACTCATTTACTTAAGTAAATTAAACCTTGTACTATATTACCATAGTTATTTAAGGTTTAACATACACATTATATTATTTCATAATATAACTCTCAACTATCATTTAACCGATATTTATTCTTATTAGTTAATTCTCTCAACTAACTCATGTTTCATCATCCAAAATCATTCGCAGATAACTTACGTACTATTAATAACCTATATTATAATCATACCAGTTATTAGTACACACACACACACACACACACACACACACACACACACACACACACACACACACACACACATATATATATATATATATATATTCTTATTCGAACCCTTCTCATGCCTTAAGAATTTTATTTACTAAATTCTTATTTTAATATTTTCTAAAATACGGGTTCTTGCATAGGTAAAGCAAAGCTTGTTGCTGCCAAATTAGACCCCACTCTTCTGGACTCTTCTGAAGGCGAAGACAATGTTTGATGATGACCTTCCCTTAATCTATAGGACTTCTGTAACCAGTTTTATTTTTCATGTAATCAGTTATTTATTAATGAGCCGTTGACTTCGTTCTTTATTACTCTTTTGCATTTGTTCTTTGTCAATACTTTAATATCAACTAACTTGAAAAATGTACAAGCTCTTTTTGAACTTAACTTTGAACTGTTAGTAAATAACTAAACAAGTCATATAACAAATAAGATCCAGTTAAGTAATCAGGCAATCCGAACTCAACACTTAGACAAAATCAGGTAATAAAGTAATGTAATACTTATTCGTTACCAAAGTGTGAGGTAGATCTGCTTCATCGAGAATTTGTTTACCACAAAGAGTCTAACAAACCCACAGGATTTCACCGACCAGAATGGCTACCATCGAATGGTCAGCAAGTCCACCCGAACCTCCTTACGCCGATGAAGTTTGCCTACCACGAAGGGCCTAACAAATTTATACGGACCACCTGCCGAAAAGGCTACCATCGAATGGTCAGCGAGTCCACCCGAACCTCCTTATACCAATGAATTGAACAGCAATGAACAGAAGACTCTTTGAGAAAAAGAATCTTTTATTGATGATGATTCAAAAATTTACAAACTTCCCATATACTGATATGGTATCTATTGAAAGTACTTCCGAAGCCTGCCAGCATGCCAAGTATTCTTGATCTCTGATCCGTCCAATGCTCTCAACTGATAAGTCCCCGGCTTCGGTACTTCAACAACTTCATATGGTCCTTCCCAGTTCGACATCAGCTTTCCCAAATCCTAAGGCTTAGATGGTTTGACTTCCCGGAGAACAAAATCTCCCACTTCAAATCTACGAAGCTTTACCCCTTTATTGTAATGTTTAGCCACTCTTCGCTGATAGGCTGTCAGTCTAATCAAAGCTGTTTCTCTGACCTCTTCGAGCAAATCCAGATTAACCTTCAGCCCTTCTTCATTGTGTATCTCCTTAAACTGGCTAACCCGAAGACTTGTAGATCCAATTTCAACTGGGAACAAGGCATCAGTATCATAGGCCAGTCCGAAAGGTGAATCTCCCGTGGTAGTCCTCGGTCTAGTTCGATACGCCCATAACACGCTGAGCAGCTCCTCTGGCCACCTTCCTTTCGCCTCATCCAGTCTACGCTTGATCCCATTCAGCAGCGTTCTGTTGGTCACTTCGACTTGCCCCGCTTGACTGTGGATGAGCTACTGAAGTCTTTCTGTGCTGAACCCCCAGTTCCTTTAAAAATGCCTCAAATTTTGATCCCACGAACTGGCGTCCGTTGTCCGATATCACCACCTTAGGAATTCCGAAACGAAACACTACTGACTCTTTCATGAACTTCAAACATTCTTGTTCTGTTATCAACTTAAGTGGCTTCGCTTCAACCCATTTGGTCATATAATCAATGTCGACTATAACAAAACTGACCTGACCTTTAGCTTTCGGTAATGGACCCAGTATATCAACCCCCAGACAGTAAATGGTATAGGAGATAAGATCGAGTAAGGGTGTTCAATCGATAAAAATCGGGCCGAACCGGACTGGTACCGAACAAAACCGGTACCCAAATCGGTCAAATCTTAATACCGATACCGGTACCGGTTGCACCGGTATACCGAACCGGCGGTACCTGTTCGGTACCGATTTTTATCGAAAATTAATATAATTATTATTTTTATTATTATTTATTATTATTATTATTTTATTATTTTTATTATTATTTTATTATTATTAATATTATTATTATTTTTATTAATATTATTATTTTTTTATTAATATTATCATTATTTTATAATTATTATTATTATTATTAATAAATTATTATTAATAATAAAAAATTAAAAACCGGTATATACCGGTCCGGTTCGATAAAACCGAACCATAAAATCGTCGGACAAAAATTGGTACCGAAAAATCGGTATATACCGATTTTTTTGTACTGAACCGGACCGGTTCTTTTTTATACCGAATCGACCGGTCTGGAAAACTAAAAAATCAAAAAAATCGATTCATTTGAACACCCCTAAGATCGAGTATAGCTCTTCTGGTGGCTGATGTGGGATCGGACTGTTGAGTTGGCATTTCTCACACTTCTTCACGTACTCCGTAGCTTCTTTGAAGATTGTAGGCCATTAGTACCCCTGACGAAGAACTTTGTAGTCTAATGACTTAGCAGCCATATGGTCGCCACAGATGCCTTCGTGAACTTTCTGAAGAGCATATTCAGCTTCGGACGGAGTCAGACACTTCAGCAATGGAGATGAAAAAGCCCTTCGATACAGGTCCCCATCAATAAGGACGAAGTTAGCACTCTTGTACTTGACTTTCTTGGCCAGCATCTGATCCGAAGGAAGGACGCCATCTGCCAGATACTCCAGATATGGAGTCAGCCAGCAGTTGGAACGATCAACACACATTATCGATTCGTGCTGGACATTAGTGTATTGGAAAATTTGCAAGTAAACGGACCCATCGAATATGTTAGCATCCGTAGTAGCAAACTTTGACAAGGCATCGACAATAGAATTATCGTTACGTTCGACCCCTTGAAACTCGTATGACAGGAAATACTGAAGCCGATCTTTCAACTCTGTCAGGTACTTGACCATTCTCGTACCTCGAGCTTCGTATTCCCCCGAGACTTGCTTGACGACCAACTGAGAATCACTGAAAATGACTTTTCTCTGTACTTCGAGACTCTTAGCCAGTCGTATCCCCGCTAGCACCACCTCATACTCTGCCTCGTTGTTTGTTGCTCTGAATCCGAATTTGATGGCCTGCTGCACTTTGAATCCCTCCGGACTCGTCAAGATAATCCCTATTCCACTGGTGTCCAAAGTAGAAGACCCATCTGCATACAGCGTCCACGAGCTCTGCTTCTGCTGAAGAATCGCGGCCGTTCTGTTTGATCCTTCGGCTTCTGCCAAAACGTCATCAGCTTCAAAAAACGAGCATTCAACTACAAAATCAGCCAAGGTTTGCCCCTTAATAGCTGTTCGGGGACGATATTTAATGAAAAATTGAGACAACTTCATTGTCCACGTAGCTAATCTTCCCGAAACTTCAGGCTTGCTCAGAACCTTCTTCAGAGGTTGATCAGTATATACCACCAACAATCGACCCTGAAAATATTGCCTAAGCTTTCGACTAGCTATCATCAAAGCAAAGGCAAACTTCTCAATATTCGGGTACTTTGTCTCAGCATCCCTAAGGACGTGACTTACATGATAAACCGGGTGCTGCTTACCTCCAATTTCCCGCATAAAAACTGCTCCCACTGCCAATGAACTAGCTGCTAAGTACAAATACAAAGGCTCAACAGAAGTGGGCTTCACCAATAAAGGCGCCGAAGACAGGTATGTCTTTATGCTCTGGAATGCGTCCTCATACTCCGAAGTCCATTGGAACGTCTTCGCATTCTTCGGCCCTTTCAATGTATCAAAAAATAGCAAACACCTTTCTGCCGACTTGGACATGAACCTCCTCAAAAAGCTGCAATCCTCCCTGTCAGACGCTGAAAATCTTTAAAGGACTGAGGAGTCTTCATACTCAAAATTGCCTGGATCTTTTTCGGATTGGCTTTGATACCTCTCTGACTGACAAGATAACCCAGGAATTTGTCAGCACCAAGACCGAAGGTGCACTTGGTCGGGTTCAGCCTCAGGTTGTGATGACGGACCGTCTAAAAGCATTCTTCCAAGTCATCCAAGTGTTTCTGTACAAGCATGCTTTTCACGATCATGTCATCGACGTACACCTCCATATTCCTGCCCAGCTGATGTCTGAAGATGAAGTTCATCATTCTCTGGTAAGTGGCTCCCGTATTGATCAAGTCAAAGGTCATCTTCATATAGGCATTGCTGAGTGAGTTTTATACTCATAATTGAATGCGTTTGAACTTAATCTTTTGGATGTTTTTAAGTGTTTATATCTATTCATGCATGTTTTACGTTGTTTTGTAGGAATTGGGATAAAAGTTACTTGGATCAACGTTCGGGGTGGCTAGATTCGCGTTTTTGGCTTGCTATTTACACAGTAGTCACTTCAAAGCCAATTTGAGTATTTCTCCGGACCTTATTTCGAAAAACTCAAAGAATGAAAGTTTTAGATCTATGTCTCCTCTTTCCGGAACATCTTGAATCATCAAAATCGGAATTCATACGAAGAAGTTATGGCCATTTTCCCAAAGGACGTCGGAGCAGAAAATTTTCAGAATTGAGTCCAGCGCCGGGGCGCCCAAATCAAGTCTATTTACAGCGCCGGGGCTCTAGGGGGCAGAATCCCAGCGTCGTGCCCAGCGCCGGGGTGCTGGGGAAGAGTTTGGTCAGGCTTGGACGTATTTTGGGACGAATTTTGACACCTTTTTGACTCCAAATTGGAGTGGGTTTGTTCCTAAGCTAAAAATTAGACTTGTAACCTATAAATACATGATGTAAGGCATAAAATAAGGGGGGTTACATAGATTAGATTAGAGATACACTCCATTATATTAGAACATAACCCTAGTTCTTATTAGTTTTGGATATTGAAGTAACTTGAAGATCATTGAAGATCAAGAGCAGGAGCAAGAGGGGAGCATCAGATTTGCTGATAACAGATTCTATTCTCTTCTCTTATCATACTTTTATCTTTTAATGTCTATTTAGTTGTGGATTCTTGGTTTTAATTCATTAATTATGAACTAACTCTTTCATTAAGATTTCAATTGAACCTTTTATGTCTATAAATTAGTTAGTTGATTTATTTCAATTATTTATGTCAAAGTGAATTGTTTATCTTGTCTTGTGCTTATTGTTTAATTATTTGATCAGTAATTACCTTGTTACTCTAGAAGGAATTGGAAGAGGAATTCTAGGGTTAGAACTGCGCATGATAACATGTGACTTAGTTATTTGCATGGTGAATAATTAGGTTTATGAATTGAATGAAAATATATGTTCACCGCATGTAACACATAAAGAATTGGAATTGAAGGAGTTTAATTCAATTGTTTTGCATAGGAATATAGCAAGATTAATCTGGATTAAATAGAAGTCAATTGCTCACTCGGAAAAGGACTTTTGGCATTTGAGAATTCCTGTTAACAATTCAGTAGACATAATAATTGGGATAATTAGATAATTGATTTATAGTTCATAATTGGGGATATTGAAGTCTTAATCTTTATTTATTTGAATTAATTTTAGAGTAATCTAGTTTTAATTGATTAATTTAATTTTCTTAATTAGAAAAATCACAATTTATGGTTGTTTAAATAAAATTGATTTGGTTAAGAGTTAGTACTTGGTAATTTTTATTAAATAATTCCTCGTGGGAACGATACTTTTCTTATCACTTTATTACTTGTTGACCGTGTATACTTGCACGTATATTTTAATTGTGAAATCGATCAACAGGCATATACCGAACGATGCGTAATGAACGCCGTCTTCGGTATATCCTCTTTGAATATGGAAATCTGATGGTAACCAGAGAAAGCATCCATAAAGCTCAGTAATGCATACCCCGAAGTCGCGTCGATGAGCTGATCGATGTGGAGTAGAGGATAGAAGTCTTTCGGACAAACTTTATTCAAGTCCGTGTAGTCGATGCAGACTCGCCACTTCCCATTCTGCTTCCGGACCAGCACCACATTCGTCATCCACTCTGGGTAGTCTATCTCAAAAATGAAGTCCGCAGCCAGCAGCTTTGCAATCTCTTCGTCGATGATCCGTTGTCGCTCTGGTGCAAAAATCCTTCTCTTCTGCCGAACGGGCTTCTTAGATGGGTTTACTTCCAGCCGATGCTCTGCTATCTTTCGACTTACACCTGGCATATCCTGAGGTTCCCAAGCGAATACATCCACATAACACCGTAAGAGCTCTATAAGGTTCGTCCGGAGAGGTTTCGGTAGACCTGAACCTATCTTTACTGTCTTGTCTTTCTTCCTAGGAATCAGCTCGAACTCCTCTGTCTCTCCAGCTGGCATGACTAACGGTTCTGAACTGCTCTCGGTGAAGGGCTCAATCTCTATCGTCATAGTCTTTTTTCGTTTCGACACCCCTATTCCCGAAGCAATCATGGCATTCCTATAACATCGTTGGGCCAAATCCAAATCTCCTGCCACTTCGCCAACCCCGTGAGCCGTAGGGAGTTTGATTTTGAAATGAGGGATTGAGGTCACAGCTTGTAGAGTAGTCAGAGTGGGTCTCCTCAGAATAGCATTGTAGGCAGAATCTACATGCACAACGTAAAATTTACAAGTTATTTTTACTTGTTGGGGAGTTGTTCCGAAGATAACCGGTAGCTCAATAGTCCCCTCCACTCTGACTAGATCGTTGCTAAAGCCATATAAGGGAGCCTCCTGCCCAACCTCCATCTTCCGCCCATCAAGATGCATCCTCTGATAAGCGTGGGCATACAGAATATCGACAGAAGACCCATTGTCTATCATCATCCTCTTTATATCCACCGAACCCACTTGTGATATTATCACCAATGCTCCTTCGTGGGGTTCGATGGGCTCCGAAGGGTAATCCTTGTTAGTGAAGGGGATTACCGTGCCGGGATAAGGCCTATCAGACTTCGAGAGTGTACCCGCCACTGACATGATCGAATCCAGATACCCTCGGCGCTTCTTTCCAACAAGTTTACCAGAAGTACCTCCCGTAATGACATCGACCACATGTCTGGCTGGTTGTTCGGGAGTTGTCAATGCAGGTTGAGCTGGTTGAGCGACCTGAACAGGTCCTCTTTCACTCTGCTGAGCCTGTTGAGTCATTCTCGCTGCGACATATTGAACTAGGGCACCAACTTGAACTTTCCTCTCTATAAAGTCTTTCAGAATAGCACAGTCATTCGTATCATGACCCGAAGCTTGATGATAGTCACAGTATTTACGAGAATTATCGGCTCCGGGCTTAAGGTTGTCCCGAGGTGGTTCGAAGATGGGTTAATTTTTGATCTGATCAAGAATAATAGCCTTGTCGGTGTTCAGTTGAGTGTACGTCCAATTCACCTTCGGGGTAGGAGCGGATGAACGACCTCCTCACTGTTTTCAGTTGTTGTTATACTTCCTAGACCCTCCATCGTAGTGGTCATTATTCCCTTCATTCTTTTCCTGACCACTATCAGTTTTGTCCCGATCTGTCTATTTAAGCCTTTCCGAAGAAGGACATTTCAAGCTATTCATAGCCTCCTCTACCACTATATAGCCCTCCGCCTTATCGAAGGCTTCTGCTAGACTCTTCGGGTGGTGAAACATCAGCTTCTTCACCAACTTTTTAGATTTCACCAGGTCCAAACCATTCTGAAACAATCCAACGGCTTGAAGATCATTAAGGTCAGTCACCTGGCCAACTGCTTCTCGGAAGTGCTTCATATATTGGCTCAAAGACTCATTCGAATATTGTCGAACTTGAGCCAATGAACCTGTTGGCTTACCCCTTCTCTTGCTGCTCCCAAAGCGAGCATGGAACTTACTGCACAAATCCGCCCAAGATGAAACTGAATCTACAGGAAGAGTCCTCATCCACTGCCTGGCATCTTTTTGGAGCATCGTAACGAAGGTATGACATTTAGCAGCATCGCTAAAGTCATAGTAGTCCATCAGTCTATCGAATGCCTGACTGTGGTCATAAGGATCTCCAAACCCATCATAACTTTCCATGTGGGGCAATTTCTTGGTGGGTCGGCTTTCTCTTTGAGGATATCCGTGGAAAAAGGAGATGCCTTCTTTCCCGAAGTATCCTTAACTTACTGGACTTCGGCCAGTTGTTTCCGAAGCTCCTTCAGTTCCTTAACCAGAAATTCTACTCCTTCTGGCTGTGATGAGATTTCTTTGTCCGGAGAATCTCTCTTCTTCTGAGCAGACAGGCCTTTACCCTCCGAACCCCCGGCCTTCGAGGGACTTTTCTGACGACGAGTGTCCCCAGGGTGGTGTACCCTCAGTGGACTCTCAAGAGTGCGACCTCTGGATCTGCTTTGATGACGAGCTCTATCACTATGGTGAGAATACTCGAGGCGGGGTGCCTTCTTTATATTCTCAGGTGTATACTCCCTGGATCTGCCTCTTTGTCTGCTTCGACCCTGTTCCCTAGAACTGATAGGGTGGATTACCCTCTTCGATCCTTGGGGAGTAGGGCTTCTCGATCTTCTTCGATCCCAAGGTTGGCCTCGAGATTCATAACCCGAATGGACAGGTTCCTTTCCTCTCCTCTATCTTCTATCTGTATGTCCGTTATGCTCTTCGGACTGTGCATAGCTAGACGCTTCGTCTTTCAACTCCGCCATCCGAAGCATCTTCTCGGATATATCTTGTCACTGTTTCAAAAGCACCTCCAAAGCCTTATCTGCTTCCCCTGCCATCTTGGCTAACTTGGAGGTTTTATCGGTCTGACCATCTCGGTGTCAAGTTCTAGACGGTGTGCCTTCTACCCGTTTTCGACCATGATCAGTCTCTTTTTCGGCAGTGAAAACCAGTCTTCTCCTAACATTACCAATGGCGCTCGAACGAGGACCCTCAGACGCATGCTTAGAAGCCGTACTGGCATGAGCACTGTTTGCAGGACCCAAGCGATCCTTGACAGATACTCGTGGTGTAGACGAACTTACATCCATCGGCTGTCCCTCCTGGGTAACCGTCCTACTTTTCACCATGGATTTCAACGTAGAACAGTTATAGTTTGTGATTGAAAACTTCAAGGACACTAGAACACAACCCTCCTTCTAGCGCTAATGTTAACGCCAAGATCTTTCCTCACATCCCAATCACATAAGACGTGTTTCTATCCTGCACAGTAAACAGGACAATCACCAAAAGCTTGACGGCTTGACCGTCGGGGGATAGCTCTGGCATGAGAGTCAGTACAGGCGATCACAAGGTTAACAATAGAGAATAAAATATCTAGTGCTTAAGAGAGAAAATAATTCAGTTACCTTTCCCTTAGTGTGTGATCCTTGCCCATATACACTCTGTCCGATTTTTCGTGCCACCCACTACCCTCTGACACCATCCCCCACTCTTGGTCATCTCAGTCGATTACTAGCAGCTCACCTGCTCCATCCCATCCCTGTTTGCCACCGCCGGCCGATTAGATCCCATCCACATTAATGCATGGCAGAGATAACAGTCAACTGTTATCTTTGTAATCATTACCAGTCAAAGTTGGTATTTAGATATTATTTGTCTAATGAATCAGCCCAAATCAGAGGCCCAATACATTTAAGACATAATAAATATAACCCAAGGAATGGGCCCAGTTGTTCCGGTCCGACGTGTAAAGTATCATGGTATACGGGAGGAGCCCATTCAACCGGGCCCAAAGGCATAAAGTAACATAGCCCAACAGAAGGGAAGATGGAAGAGTTATAGCCTTATTTTCTGTTAACACGTATAAAGTAAATAATAAAAAGGGTCCTTTACACTAATATACAACAATTAGAAAGTAATTACAAAAATAAAATATACACAACATAATTACAGAAATAAAACATACACAATATACGTGCTAAAATCACGTGTCATTAACTCCTACACGTCAGTTACCGAATTTTATCTTTTCAATTAACCGCCCTAAAATCATGCAACTTTGAAATCGGAACACAGATCAACGACGGAGAAAATGCAGAAATCTGTCGCGACTCTCAAATCGGAGAAGACGAATCACTTTGTCACGACGTAACTCTGAAATCGGAAATAGCATACAGCATCAACAACTTCTTCAAGTTCAGTAACCGTAAACTTACGACAACTTAGTGATTGTTTATTACAAGATCAACAGCCCGTTCGATACAAATTTGAATATTGAGGTGTGTGAATTTAAAAGTTATATGCATATACTACCTGTGGATACTACGAATTCCTATATTGGTTACCTTTCTTACATTTTCGCAGTAAAAAATGGTCACAAAGTAAGAATACGGAATGTTTTGATTCCAAAATGCATTTGAACATATGTTTTAAATTACGGTTATATAAATTGGTTACTGTTTATTATAAATTTGTTTGATGAATAATGTTTACTTGATTATTTCAAATTTTTAATTGACTTCTACTGACTTTTTTTTATATTAATGGTTACCTTCATGCAACATTGGTTACCTTCATGCAACATGCTGTTTACTGTCTAATGCTTCCTTGGTTATTGTGTAGCATTATGCTGTATTGATTACTGCATAATATTACTGACTAATTATGAATTGGTTATGGACTAATACTTAATTGATTACTGTTTAATATTATATTGGTTACTATCTAACTCTGGTTTGTGAGGTTACTGTCTAAACCCCTTATATTTTTCTGAATTGGTTATTGTTTAACATTATATTAGTTACTGTCTAATGCTGGTTTGGTAACTGCATAATGGTACTAACTAATGTTGCATTGATTACTAACTAATAATGACTTGGTTAATGTGTATCATTATATTGGTTACTGACTAATGCTGACTTTGTTACTGTGTAACATTATAATGGTTACTGACTTGGTTGTTGTTTAAGATTATAATAGTAACCAAACAAATATTACTGACTAATGCAGACTTGGTTATTGAAAAATGCTAACTTGGTTACTGTCTAATGCTGACTTGGTTACTGTTTAACATTATATTGGTTACTGTCTAACTATGAATATGTTACTGTCTACTGCTGGATTGGTTAATGCATAATGGTACTAACTAATGATGCATTCGTTACTGACTAATAATGACTTGGTTACTGTGTACCATTGCATTGGTTACTGACTAATTCTGAATTTGTTACTGTGTAACATTATAATGGTTACTGATGAAGACTTGGTTACTGACTAAGGCTGACTTGGTTATTGTTTAGCATTATATTAGTTACCGGCTAACATTGATTTGGTTACTTACCAATACTTATTCTGTTGACAGACAATAGAGATAATTCCAGTTGTACTTTATTTCAACGACACATGGGCTGATAGTAACCAATACACCAAATTTGAAGTTACCGGCATACTAGTTCCATCAACTAGTTCGTTCAAAGAAATGCTAAACAAAATATGCAGTGCATTACGGCTAGACACAAACGCAACAACATTGTCAATCAAATTTCAGATTAGAAGCGACATTCCACCGATCAATATATCAGATGAAGCAACTTTACAATTCTTTTTGAAAATGAGTAGAAAATTTGATGAACAAGGTAAATTTTCACTGATTGTGGATATTGACCACAGAATGGGACGCACAACAATCTTGCATAACTTGACAAATGTAGAAGAATCTCCAATTCACGATGTAATGACAATCAGATCAACACAAGGGAATTCAGCATTAGTTCCACTAGCAAGCCAAGAATGCCAATTTGGAACGCAATATGCTGATTAGCTTGCAAGGGAAATTATTGAACAACAACGAGACAGACAACATGACAAATCATACGTAGAAGAACGATATGATGATATAATATCGGATCCGAATGAACGTGAAATAAAATTACATCAAACCTACAAAGACAAAAAAATCCTATCACAAGCTATGAGGCTGCATTCAATCAAGAAAAACAGACAACACAAAGTCTAACGAACAAGTTATAGAGACTTTGTGCTTGTGTGCATATACGATGAAAATTGCAAATGGAAGATGAGAGCATCAAGTTTCCGAAAAACCAGTATGTTTTAGGTGAGAGAATTCAATGACATCCACACTTGTTCGGTCAATGTATTGTTGGGAGACCACAGACAGGCAAATAGTGAGTTGGTCAGTGAATGCATAATGCAAAAGTTAACAAATTTGAAGAAAATATACACACCAACCAATATTGTGGAAGACATGATGTTATAATATAATGTGTCTATCTCTTACCAAAAAGCATGGAGATTGAAGGAGAAAGCGTTGGAAAAGGTGAGAGGAAATCCACACGACTACTCACTCATCCCATCATGGTTACACATGCTGAAGAAAACAAATTCAGGTAACACTTTAAAATATTTTATTGGTTTTACAGCATTAGACAGTAACCAATATGATGTTCTACAGTAACCAAGATATCATTACACAGTAGAAGGTTACCAATGTAAATTATTTACTGATTAATGATGTATTGGTTACCTTCATGCAACATGTTGGTTACTGTCTAATGCATTGGTTACCAAACATGTGGTTACCAAGCATTAGTCAGTAATATTATGCAGTAACCAAAATAGCATTAGTCAGTAACCAATTAAGCATTATACAGTAAACAATAAAATATTACACAGTAACCAATACACCTTTAGACAGTATAACTGTTAGTATGCATGTTTAGTTATTAAATCTTTAGACCATTTGTATACGGTTATTATACATGTTTGGTTACCTTAATACGCATGTTTAGTTACTAAATGTAATATACAAGTTGTATACCATTAACCACATGAATTGTTACCGATTACTAGTGATTTGGATACTGTATACTACTTGTAATTCTAATGATAATGCTGATTTTCATATCAGGTTTCGTCACAGCCCTTGAGTTGGAAACAAATGGTCGTTTCAAGTATCTATTCTTTGCCATTGGAGCATCCATTCAAGCATGGCATCATTATTTTCCAATCATTGTAATCGATGGCATGTTCATACAATCAACTTACGGGGGGACACTACTGATAGCAAGCACACAAGATGCAAACCGAAACATTATTTCGATTGCTTTTTCAGTTGTTGACAGCGAAAATGAATTGTCTTGGAGATGGTTTTTCTTAAATTTAAGAATTACTTGTGGAGTTAGGGAAGGTCAATGTATTGTTTCAGACAGGCATGAAGTTATTATAGAAGGACTGAATTTTGTGTTTCCGGATATCATGCATGGTTCCTGCACATATCATATACTGAAAAATATAAAAAACAGATTCAAAAAGAAAGGAGAAGAAGTTAAACAGGCTTACAACGAGGCTTGTAGAGCTTACACTGTTGAACAATTCAACAAACACATGGCTGAACTTGATGCCATTGATCCTCGAATAAGGACATATCTAGAGGAAGAGGTCAAGTTGGATAGGTGCACCAGGCTCCATGGGACTGTAAGCAGGTACTCAACAATGACTTCAAACACCGTCGAATCTATTAACAATGCAATCAAGATTATCAGGGATCTTCCAGTTGCGTCAATGATTGAATGTCTACGTTGTCTGGTTCAAAGACGGTATTTCACAAACAAAAAAGCAGTCATATCAACATTTACAACACTTTCCACAACAGCTGAGAGAATGTTGCAATCTAATATCTTTAAATCAAAGATACTTAAGGTAATTAATACTTGATTTAAATTATTGCATCCTAATTTGCATTTGCAATTTACTGACTATCACTAACTTGGTTACTTACTAATGCTAACTTAGTTACTGTGCAACATTATATTGGTTACTGACTATTGCTGACTTTGTTACTGTGTAACCATATAATGGTTGTTGGCTATTACTGAGTTGGTTACTGTGTTACATTATACTGACTAATAGTGACTTGGTTACTGGATAAAATTATAATCTTTATTACATAATATTACTGACTAATACTGACTTGGTTACAGACTAATGCTAACTTACTTAATGTGCAACATTATATTGGTTACTGACTACTGCTGAATTGCTTACTGTGTAATTATATAATGGTTACTGTATAATGTTTATTTAGTTACTGTGTAACATTATACTGGTTACTAATCAATACTGACTTATTTACTATGTAACATTATAATGTTACTAGGATTTATAATTATTTCTTTTATATTGGTGGTTACTTATTGACTAACATTGTGTACTAGTTAATTGGTTACTGTATATTTAGCATGCAACTATTAATCTGATTGTATACATTGGGTGTTGTAGGTTGAGACATCAAACTTAGTGATTTTCACTGTTTACGATGTCTCTAAACAGTATATTGTGGACATCGAACAAAAGACATGCACATGCCGTAAATTTCAGTACCATGAGATGCCTTGTCCGCACGCTGCTGCTGTTATGAGCAAGAGAAATTTGAGCTGTTATGATTTTTGCTCAAGAAATTACACTAAAGCAACTTTGGTCGAGACATATTCAGCTTCCATCATGCCATTAAATGACAAAGAAAAGTGGGATGTATCAGAAGAAGTAAGAAACATATGTATAAAACCACCCAACACAAGAAGACCAGCAGGAAGACCAAAAAAAGGGAGGTACAAACACGGATCTGAAATCAAAATTCAAAACAAATGCAGCAGGTGCCAAAAAAAAGGACACAACAGGAAAACATGCAATAATCCCCCGGTTTTAAGACCACTAAAAAGGGTTTGATATAGTGCAGTTAAATTAAGAGTGTAAATACATGAATGTATTATTGTTTACTTTGAGTAACCATTAACCACTTAGTTGGTAACATTTTTGATTGTGTATAGTAACCAAATTTGTTATTCATTTATATATTGATTTTTGATTTCAATATAACATTAACCATAATAGTAATCAAATAAATACATAACAATAACCATAACAGTTTTTAATGGTAACCATACAAGCTTGTAACTATCAAAACATTATATGGTTACTATCAGTCTCATATCCCTCCAACAGTTTTTAATTGTAAGCATGTATAATAAGCATCCATCTCAGACAAGCATTTATAGTATACAAATAATTACATAACAGTAACCATAACAATTTATAATGGTAACCACATAATTACAAAACAGTAACCATAACATTAACCACCTAATAACATAATAGTAACCATACCAATTTTTAATGTAAACCAAATAATTACATAACAGTAACCATACCAATATTTAATGGTACCCAAATAATTACATAACAGTAACCATCACAGTAACCACCTAATTTCACAACAGTAACCATACCAATTTTGAATGGTAACCACAACATAAACAACCTGTATATCCAGCAACCTGTAATGAAAAGGGTATTGAAGTTTATGAAACCCATGTATACTCACACATGTACACTTAACAGATGATATATGTCCTGATACAATCTTGTAACTCTCTGGTTACTATTAAATTATTATCTGGTTACCCTTTTATATATGATTGGTTACCAACTGTATATTTCAAAAAAATTGAACAAACACAACTTAAAAAGAAACAAAATACCAACCAACAAACAATATCTCTTTCATTAATGCTAATATAATCAAATATGTAATTCCATCTACATAAGATCCAATGAACATCACAAAATCATAAACCATACACAAATGTTGTGTATAACCCCAAAACTTAAAAAAAATACACAACACAATTAATAAAGACAAAACAACAAAATTCGAACTAAATAAAATCTGGAACAATTCTTCCTAGAAATTCTCTATCAGTATCATAACCCTCCAACTGTTTGTTCCTTGCATGCATATATAGGTTTGTGCATAACTTCTTTCGATACTGCGCAATGGGGAAAGAAATAGGAATCTGATCAAACTTTTGATGAATGACATGCTCAGCGAAACAAATTGTGAACATCCCACAATCACTATAAAAACAAACAAAATATAACAAAAATCAAAAATAAAATCAACCTATATGTAATAATTAAAAAAATATACACAATTTAACCCTTACCCCTCGACTTGTTCAGGAACTGCCCCTGCAAATTCCAACTCAATTATATCATCTTCCTCCTTGTTCTGATACGGTTCACTGCTGAAGTCAATGTCAGACCTATCCTTCCAAAAACCGCACTTGCGCAGTAAAGTGGGAAGAATGAAGATGTACAGCTCACAAACATCCGATATTTTAGTTTGCATGGATTTCCTTTTTGGTTGTAGAGAATTGTAAACAGTTAGACACCTACGATGCACATCAAAAGTCAACAACAACCAATGGTCCGGTGATGACATATGAATGGGGAACAACACATAGTCAACGTTCCTCCATGGTGTGTTGACATCCATAAACAGCCCATGTATGTATTCAGCAACATCACCCTCCCCAAACAGAACAATTTTGTCCAGATTTTTTTTTGTATACTCCTCGTAAAGAGCGGTGATCTTGCTATGAAACCAACAATCCGTAGTCGTTACCCTTATAGGAACACTTTCAGAATGTCTTGCCAGTTTACGGAAATAATACAACGCAACATTGATGTGCTGAACCAAAAAAAAAATAGGATATTAACAGTTGCTGGAAAATGCAAGTATGTAATGAATGTAACTAAATAATGTAAACATAACTACAAAAACATAATTTTTAAAAAAATACTCACATCGTCATCTAACCACTGCCCAGGAGTCTTTAATTTATAGAACCACATTTTCGATGATATTGTGATAGATCCAAATACAAAAGAAGGCATGATAATATCGTTCTTTCCGAGAAATTTGTCTGTCCTTCAGTATAAGAGCATAATATTAGTATACACGCTAACATTAACAATTACCGTATTAGTATACACTCTACTACAAATCAAACTTGCACAGTCTATAATTAACATACTAATCAACAAACTTAATTTTAAACAGTACCCTGCTAACCAACAAATATTAAAATCATAACCATAATCAAATAGTAACTAATACATAACTAATAGGTAACCAAAACATAAATTAATAGTAACCAGAATATAAAGTAATGGTAACCATAACATTTATTTAATAGTAACCATACCATTTATTTAATATTAACATTTATTTAATATTTAATATTATGCAATAACCAAATCAGCATTAGTCAATAACCAATTAAGCATTATACAATAACCAATGTAATGTTACACAGTAACCAATACAGCATTAGACAGTAAACAATAGATCATTAGGTAGTAACCAAAACAGCATTGTACAGTATAATGTTGCCCAGTAACGAATGCAACATACCAAAATCCGTAAACTAATCAACAACTTAATATGTTCAATATGTTCAATAATTAATATACTAATCAATAACTTAATTTTAAACATTAACCTGGTAACCAACAAAATTTAAAATCATAACCATAATCAAATGCTAACCAAAACATAAACTAATAGTAACCAGAATATAAAATAATAGTAACCAGAATATAACATTTATTTAATAGTTACCACAACATTTATTTAAAAGTTGAACATTTATTTAATATTTAATATTATGCAGTAACCAATACATCATTAGTCAATAACCAATTAAGAATTATACAGTAACCAGTATAATGTTACACAATAACCAATACATCATTAGACAGTAACTAATACATCATTAGACAGTATAATGTTGCCCAGTAACCAGTACATCATACCAAAATCAGTAAACTAATCAACAACTTAATATGTTCAATAATTAACATACTCATGAACAACTTAATTTTAAACATTAACCTGGTAACCAAACCATAATCTAATAGTAACTAATATATAACTAATAGGTAACCAAAACATAATCTAATAGTAACCAGAATATAAAATAATAGTAACCATAACATTTATTTAATATTAACCATATGTTACTACAATAATACAAACTTATTTGTTTCATACAAAACAATAGCATTGTTAACAACAACAAAAAACCTTTTTCTGTTGTTTAATCCAATTTTGAACCATTGTTCAAACAATGCCTCTTCAAATTTTGAGGGCATATCCATGCATGATTTGGGGAATGCATTTAGACGTGCAAGTGTTTGACTAGCACCCACTACAGTAGATGATGAACCAGCCGATATGAACGCTGCTGTATATGGAGACCGCAAAATGGCACTCTTTGCAGGTTCACGTACAGGTCTACCACCGGCTTTGTGGACACTCTTCTCCAACTCATCACACTTAGCTATGTCCTATGTGGTCAGAACTATATAATCAAGAGCATACCTGCTTGCTGCCTCACCTTTCTTCCCCTTTTTCAATTGACATAAAAAGGTAATATATACGATTAGATTTTTAATCCAAAAACATGCAATTAACTAATATATGCAATAACAAACTGACTGTACAACAGCCAACAAATTAAAATGAACATGTTATATTAGTAACCTGAATAACATAAACTAGTAACCAAATCATAATATAATAGTAGTCAAATCACAATATAATGGTAACCAAAACACAATATAATAGTAACCAAATCACAATATAATGGTAACCAAAATATAGATATAATTTAAAAAAATGATGGCACATAATTCTAACACTAACCTTATCAGCACCATACACAACAATCTCTTTTCCAGTACATTGGCTTAATATGTCAAAAGACGGCATGTCATTATTATTGTCAATCTGTGCAAAATAAAGAACCATTTAATCATTAAAATAAAAGACAAATATCACATAACAAAACAAACAAATATGTCTAACCTTGACATTTTCTTCATCATCATTATTTTTTATTTCATCAGGTTCTTCAACCATAACAGCACGTTCAACTTCATTAGCAATTTCAATTACATTCACATCCTTCTTCTCAACGAATATTAACACATCATCACCATCATTATTCTTAATCAGATTTGAACCATCATCAACACGTTCAACTTCATTACCAAATTCAATTTCATTCCCACCCTTCTTCTCAACATCATTCAACACATCATCACCATCATTATTCTTATTCACTTTTGAACCATCATCAACATCCTCATCAATATGGAGCTCCTCCACCATGATATCAGTATCCTCATCAGCAGCCTCATCAGCAGCTTCATCATCTTCATCACCTTCATCGTCATCATCACCATAATTATCATCATTATCATCACCATCATTGTGAGAATCATCATCAAAATCACCATCAACCTTTTTGTCCCCCACGTCTTTGATCGCGCGTAACTCATCTCTAATAATGGATCTAAGGTCCCTGCATAACTGGACATGTAAAAGCTGCATTTCATCTTTAATATCAGTTCGCAACTTTCAAAATTCTTTTTTCAATTCAGAAACTTTCTTCTCCAACGGCCTAAACCGTGCATCAATTGCCTCTTTCACAACAGATATATCAATACCAATGTTGACAGCCTTCACTTTTTTTTCTACTTTCTTGTCACCATCCTTCCCATTAAAAAAGTGAAAACTGCCCAAATCAAGCCGATCCTTCTCCTCGACCGTGGGAATCAAACTGTTTATCCTCAGCTGAAAAATAATAAGTACACTTTGGTATATCATCTAACAAACAATGTACAATTACAGTGAAATAAACAGTAAATAAAGAATCATAAAATATAATCAGTAACCAAATACATATATACAGGTAACTAAATGTATAATAAGTAGTAACCAACTAAATGTATAAAGGTAACCAACAATATTGTTATTAGTAACCTGAATGTAATCTAATAAGTAACCGTATGTGAATATTCAAGTAACCAAAAACATTGTTATTATTAACATGCATATAAAATAATCAGTAACCAAATGTGTATATAAAGGTAACTAACTACTTTGTTGATAGTAAACTTCACATAATATTTTCATTTACCAAGTATATAACTAAAGGTAACCAAATTACATTATTATTAGTAAAACAGCATACATGTCCGGAATAAAAAACTAAATCATTCAACTTGTCATTTGAAAGGGGCTTCATTAACTCCTTCCATCTGAATAAACGGACATCCGACGGATGCTCATCATTGCATATACCCCGAGTTTTGAATGTCAAAATAGTTTCCAACATAAAAACTTGGAATACATAAGAAATCCCATTCAACTTGTACAATTTGGTGTAATGATCCATGTAAAAATTGTATGTTGAAACACCATTCTTTTCTTTCCTAAAACGCCCCTTCAATGCATTACACAAAGAGTACTTTGTCATCTCAAATGCGACTTTCCCTCAAGGAAAACTACTAACATTACCATAACACAAAAAATTAACCATTGCCCCATCCACGTAATTTTCAGAAACTGTGCACATAATGAAATTAAAGACCAAAAAAATCACTGACATCTTAATTGCCTCGTCATCATCATCAAAAACTGCCTTCCTATATACCCTACCTATACTACTACGTGTCACAGCTTCGTCCCCAAAAAACTTACCAATAAGCATATTCTTCATACCTTTATATTGTTAGAGTTTATGCCCTAGAGGCCAATTATTTGATGTAATTGCTTAACATTTGATATTATGTTGATTGAATAAATAAATGATTTTATTATGGTTTTAATTACTGCGTAATATAATTGTTAACATAATAAAATTCCTTAGAATAGTGATACAAATTATATAGTTTCAAGTATGTGACTTGAACATGAGATTATATAATTACAATTAGTATCATTGTTCTTAAATGTCCCTAGTCGAGTATCATTGTTGATGGGACAACAATGATGCATTGAGACTAGTATGTGGATTGACTGATGACCAAATCTCATTGGTCATAAATATATGAGATATTAAGTCAATGCATAGGTACATGTTAGAGAACAATGTACTGGACAGACCCACCATGAGAATTCTATATGGAGCATTATGCGAAGTGTCATTAGCAATTCTCATAGTGACAATGATGTAATGGTCCTCCGACCTGAAACCGCTATATTACTACACGAGAATTTATGTACTTTGATATCATCAAATGTCACCTTTAATAGGGTGGACTATAAAGGTGATTATTGGGTTCATTATGAATCGTGTGAGTAATATGAGTGATCTAGATGGAATTTAACCATCCTATATTTTATAGGTGATATCCATAGGCCTCTTGATTGAGTAGGACTATGAAATGCATGGCCATGCTCAAATAGTGATTTGTTTCATATAGTCTACTCATTGATCAATAAAACTCAGATTAAATTATGAAGAGTATGACACATTCCATGACTCGAGTTTAATCTAGGATATTAAGGTTAAAAGGATTAAATTACATTGAAACATTGGTCACGAAAAGGTTGCATCGAATCATCGATCTTATTATTACTTGGGTAGCAGTGATGCATTACTAGATGCCGCTCACTGTTTATAACTTTATAATATGATTTTAAGGTTATTGCCAACGTAATAATAACCTATAGGGTCACACACAAAGAACGTAATTAAAAGAAAATTAATTTAAATTGTAAAGATTTAAATATGTCAATATGATTGATATAATTTTAAATTACGAATTTAAATTAATAGGATAATTTATATATAGGTATATTAATTAAGTAAGACTTAATTAAGATATATATAAATTCGGATTTTAATAATATTAGGTTTTGATTAATTCCTCCTGACTGCTATATATATGATGTATATCAGACTTTAGGTTTGACGTCAAAACAAAACCCTAGCCGCTCTTAGAGAGAGACTAGAGAAAACAGTTTCGAAAATCCTCATCATTGGTGGCTAGTACCGCGATTCCTTCTTCTGCAGATCGTAAGACGATTCGCGGAGCGTTCGTGTGGATACCGTAGAGACGCAGTCGGTTTGTATTGCGTTGGAGATTCGAGGCGCATTCGATTTCAGACTCTCGTTTTCATATTCGGTATAATCTCTAAACCTCTTAATTAATTGATTTTTCGCATGGATCCTGTTTTAGGGTTTCGGAAATTGCTTTAAAATTTTAATTTCCGCTGTGCGTTTCTGTGCCGAAACCCTACATATATGCAGTTATATCATCCTCACCTTGCCATCTCAACCCAGATATCAGACAAAACTCAGGCAAACCAAACCTGACCCTTTTCTCCCCGAACATGAACCACATTTCACCGTCATCCCTCTGGTGAACCTCCCTTACAAGAGCGTGGTGAATAATTTGGGAATACATTTGGTGCTCACCAAACTCCAAAAAATTTCCAAAACATGTTGCCTTAAACTTATCCAGCTGACTCTGATTCAATTTATTTGCAATAATGCTGGGGACTTCCATGTCGCACCAATATATAACTTTTCCAGTGAATTTTTTGTTGCATTCCTCATAGTAAAGATCTCATAACTGCAAGTAAACAAAATCAGATTTATAAAGTTAACCAACCAGTCATATGATAGTAACCAAAACAACATAGACAAGTAACCAAGACATCATTAATCAGTAACCAATTCAGTATTAGACAGTAACCAAGACAGCGTTACACAATATAATGGTTAGACAGAAACCAATAAAGCATAAGACAGTAACCAAGACAGCATTATACAGTAAACAGCATGTTGCAAGAAGGTAACCAATGTAAATTGGTTACTGATTAATGTTGTCTTGGTTACCTTCATACAACATGCTGGTTACTGTCTAATACATTGGTTACCAACCATGTGGTTACCAATCATTAGTCAGTAATATTATGCAGTAACCCAAACAGCATTAGTCAGTAATATTATGCAGTAACCCAAACAGCATTAGTCAGTAACACATTCAACATTATACAGAAACCAATATAGTGTTGCACTGTAACCAATACAGCTTTAGACAATATATTGGTTAGACAGTAACCAAGACATCATTAGACAGTAACCAAGACATCATTAGACAGTAACCAGCATGTTACATGAAGGTAACCAATGTAAATTATTTACTGATTTATGCTGTTTTGGTTACCTTCATGCAACATGTTGGTTACTGTCTAATGCGTTGGTTACAAATCATGTGGTTACCAAGCATTAATCATTAATATTATGCAGTAACCAAAACAATAATTAATCAGTAACCAATTCAGCATTATACAGTAACCAATATAATGTTATACAGTAACCAATATAACCTTCGACAGTAACCAACACAACATTAGACAGTAACCAAAACATCATTAGACAGTAACCAAAATAGCATTAGACATTATAATGTTGCCCAATAACCAATATAGCATACCAAAATCTAACACCAAACATTTATATGATCGTAGCAATAACAAAATTTAAATTAACACACCTTTAAAATTCTTTGAGTTGGAATTATCTTCTGGATAAGCGCTTGAGCTTCATTCTTAACAAGGACGTCAAAATCAGAATCTAATTGCACTTCGGAATGTTTGATATCACTATGTATCACCAAACTACTCTCATTCTTACTCGATTTATTACCTACATCCTTCCCCTTTTCCTTTCCCTTTCCCTTCCCCTTCCCCTTCCCCTTGCTCTCCACAACAAACTTCTTCAAGTTCTTAACAGAATCACCCTCCGCGATCCTTTTCCTCTTTTCATCCTTCTTCCTTATATCAACCATTCTATATAAAACATAAAAACAACACAAACCAAAATAATGAATACTACATTCTGTTAGTAAACTACTTTAATATATAATACATTAAACTATTAAGAAAATACTCACTTGAAGCAATAATAAACAACGGAGTCGATCAATGAAGAAAAATAACCCAACTGAACCAGATTGCAACAGCGAGTAACAACGACAATGACGAACAACTAACGAAGATGGCGAACAACTAACGAAGATGATAACAAGTAAAGATCACGAACGAACAGATGAAATGAAGAATGAACAGATTAAATCACCAGAAACAATCGATAGAGATGAAGAACGAACGAACAGAGGAGAGAAACAAGGGTTTCAGTATGCAGACTGGTTTGGTAACTGAAGAGTACCAAACAAATGATAGGCGGTTATCACGCAATTCAAAAAAAATAAGCTTTTGCCATGTCAGCCAATTAATATTAACTCCTTAAATTAAGGACTCCTAATATAATTAGTATTGTAAATATATATTATAAAGTGTCATATTTTTGTAATTATTTTATAAATATATGATTTTTGTAATTACTTTTATAAATATACTATAATATGTAATTGTTCCTAATAAAAATACAAAAGTGATATATGTAAATTGAGCTTCTTATTCCAAGTCAGCTCTGAGGCCCGATGTCATTGAGTCTAAATCTTCTCAATCATTATTATTTGCACATTAGCTCTGAAGCACAATGTCATTGAACCCAAAAGTATAATCGCGTGTTTGGATACAATGAAAGATTTCAAAAGAAATAATTTATTGAAAATGAGGATAATTTTCCGCTAAATTTTTATTCATATAGAAGATTTTTCATTTCATTTTTGTTTTTACTTTTTACTCTTTTTTTTACCCCCTTTTTCCTTTTTCCTTTTTCCTTTTTCCTTTTTCCTTTTTCCTTTTTTCTCTTTTCTTTTTTCCCTGCCAAAACACAAGTGAATCGAGGAGACGGTTGAATATGGTAATCCATAACCTAGAAAAGTATAGTATGGCAAATCCATAGTCTTAATTTGGGGAGATGGGAAGGGAATGAAGTTCTTTCCAAAAAAATTAAGGAATAATTTTCTCATCCCAATCCCATCCCTGCAAGTAAAACTCACAGACCGACCCTAAACAAAAAGGCCAAACATCAAACTTGAAACAAAAGGCTTCATCCATTTACCAGTACAAGAAGACTATTAACCTCCAAGGCTCCAACCACTTACCAGTACAAGAAGACTATTACGCAAGTAGCAATTCACAAAAGATTTTGACTACTCACATTTCTTACAGAGAAACTTATCAGTAATGTTTACCAATCCACAAGAAACATGTTGTAGTATACAACTCTAGTATTGAAAAAAAAAATTGCATTTACATTTCTACAAGTACCCAGATCTTGTTTCATGTACACTCCTACCACTATGTCCAGCAACCTTGCCTACACTGAGATTTGGTGGAACCTGGGCTTGCATTTCTGCTAGCTCTCTCACTCGAACCAGAACTGAAGCAGGGATCGGAAAAGACGAATGTTTTCGGGAATTATCCACCTGCATATTTCCAATTAAGTCATCATCTAATGTGCTCAAAGATGCCATGCAATTTACTGAAAATTGAGCATCACATAGGGGAATACTTGGTACATTTTTCAAGGATCGAGTTATCAAGATGATTAATTGCGAATGGCCATGAAAATTTGACAAAAAAGGACAGAAACATGTCGACTCCAAACTGAAAGAAGACCGTTATTCTATAATAAGTGTGTACGCACAACCAAGAGAAGGGGAGTAACATCCATGTTTCGTTTCAGAAGATTAATGTATTCTTTAACACCTTTGTGTATAAGCAGCTTTTACCTCTTCAAATCAACAACATAAGCACACATTCTAAAAATATTGCTCACCCCTTTATCTGCAGGCAATTGTGCAAAACTAGCTCTCAGCAAATTCCTCCACTTGTCCTGCAAAATGATAACCTGTTCTCAGCCTAACATACAAGGAAAAATCATGTACTGTATATATTTAGTCTAAATGCCAACCATCTCTAGGCACATATATTTAGTTCCATTAGAACTTATGCCCAATTTACAATAAGACAAACATATACCTTGAGATCAACAGAGGTTCGATATGAATATGATGCAAACAAAACCCGTTTTATCTCAGACCACCTACCAGCACCATACCTAGCTACACCCTCAACTAGCTTAACCACCTCACTCAAGGTCCAAGGACGATGATGTTTCCTTCGCATACCACCATTTGCTGTAGGTATAGTTGCTATATTATCATATGAATTATCACCAGATGAATCCATGTGTTGCAGCAACACTTCATCTTTATCAAACTCAGTTGCTTTTCCTTGCAAACACGCCTCAGCTTTCTCTGGTTTAGTAATAAGCTATAGATAGAAAATAGAAAATTTTCATCAGTTTCTAACTAAAACATAAACATAAATAAACTACCACAGAAATCTAATAAAAACTGTAACTCAAGCCGCTGCACGACAAGAGGAAAAATTTTGAATACTTATCAGAAGAGGGGATGGGGGTGAAGAGGGAATAAATTATGGAGCCGATTAAAAACCTAACAAAAACCCAGGCAACTACACCTTGATATATATGAATAATCCAGTCTTTATGATACTGATCTACCTTAGTTTGAATTATTCCTTCATTCGAATACTTGTAACTCTGCTTTTGACTGATTATGTCAAAATGATTATAATCAACAGGATGACTAGTTGGCATAATGTTTAGCTTGGTATCTGATGTGTGACTATCAATGACATATGCAAGTTAGTTATTCCATCACATTTTTTCCCTGAACAAAATGTGTTGAAGTTAGCGCTTACAGGCTGTTGAACCCATCCAGGGGCTAGTCTAGCTTTGACGACTTTGTTCCCTCTTTCAGTATCTGGTCGAGAATCATATACGCCAAATGCCTGTTTTACCGCGTTGGAAGCTATGCCCATTCCACTGGGTTGAAGTTCCTACAAGTTGCAAAGTATATCACATCAATAGCAGCATTAGAGAAATAGGTGCCACTAGCATATCTTTTTATTAAAACATTGAGCTAAAAATAAATGACATGACTACCACATGAATGGATATTATATTGTATAAATAATTGTCTCACTGTAGAATTAATAGGACACTATTAGATAATACTCCCGTGGTCTCATTTTAGATGCCGTTTCCTTTTTTGGATGTAAAAAGACAATGTCATCATTGAATTTCTACACATCTATTAACATTACCATTTTCCCCATGAACTTTAAATTTGTGGGATCCATGAAGATTCCCATCAACTCACCTGCAAATATATCAACTGTAACACATTCAATCATGGAGTGACAAGTGAGGGGTTCATAAAGGGTAATATCGAACTTTGTATAATTTTGCATATTCTTATCATTTTAACATGCGTGATGTTTTAATGGGGACGTCTAAAAGGAGCAGAGGAAGTACTGTATATGACATAAAAACACTTTACTTATTGCAGACATATCCAAAATATTGGATTCGTGTAAATTCACAAATTTATTTTACAAGCTAAAAGTAAAAGCAAGCCACAAAACGGTAAGAGTTAGGCAACAGGATAACAACTGTAATATACCCACACTCTAGTTTACACGAGATTGTACTAACAGTGATGAAAAAAGGAGCCCTAAATGTTTTAGGTTCAATTCTGCTTGATTTTCACAAAAGCATCTTACTAAGAAGCCTAAAATGTCCACATAAAGAGCAAGAGGCTGAAGTGTAATATCACCTCATCAATTCATTGGTCTCCTATCTATTATACAATAAGCCTTTTGGTCTTACTATCCTTACCCATATGTCTGTTAAAAAAACTGTCTGAAGAAAAGTTGTAAACAATAAAGAGTAGCAGCTCATTCATACCAATTGAAATGAGCGTGAAGCAAAGCAGGACTGGGCATTAGCGAAAAGGGAGGTATTGGCATTTGGCAATAGCAAGCAGTAGACAACCATGTCTTATTAGAAACATATCACCATGGTTCATATGATCCTAAGAAACATGCACACTAAGCACTGTTATTGCCCACAACCGCAATGATGTGGTGAGTTTTTCTTTCGCAGTTCACACCTCAGTAAAATTATGCTTTTACATACATATTACATTAAGTAGCACTTACATAATTGTAGAAAAGAGAGAGAGAAGAATAGTGGTCTGGTTGGTATAGAAGTCGATGGAAGTGATAGAAATTGGAGGCTATGGGAAGTCTCTGTCCTTCAAAGGTGAACGGGTGTATCTCTCTTCATTATGTTGGGAGTGGAGGTGTTCAGATGGTTGTGTGAGCGCATAGCCTGCGTTACTCGGACTCGGGTGTCGAGTGCGGATACGAATCTAAATGTCGGACACGTGAAATCAAAAAATAAAGGATATGCGGATATGGATCCAAATTTGGACACGGATGCGAGGATACGGTATGTTATGATTTTTTAATAATAATGTTTATACTGTCCAAATTCTTATAGACATGCATTTATCATGAAACTTCAGGGATTGAAGTGCAAAAATATAAAGAAACAGGGGCAGAATTGAAACTACTGAAACTTCAGGGACTAAAATGAAAGAAAACAAAATTATAGAGACTGATATGTAATTTTTCAATGGCTATTTTGAGCTTTTAGAAAACCTGGGGGATTAAATTAAAAAATTATAAAAACTATGGGGTACCTAACTGTAAGTTTTCAAGGATATTTTGAATTCAGGTACGAGACAAACTCGTAACTTGTTGGAGGAGATCGGTTGAAGAAGAAAAAAAAGGCGACAAATTCGTCGTAACTCGTTGGAGAAGAAGAAAATGGCGACGATAGCAAGTCTTACTCCTTTTTCTTCAGTCTTTCCTCTTTCTTCTTCCTCCTCCTTCCTCGTCTCTTCTTCATCTCCGATGATGCTGCCTATCCGGATTTCTGTTGTCGGATCCCGCACCCGTACCAGTGTCGTGTCGATACGGGTACTCCACCAAAAATGGCGAATCCGAGTAACACAGTGCATAGCAGTGGCAACTGGAAGTAAGAAAGGGACAATAAAGAGAAGGGTGGGAATAATGAGGAAAGTGAGGAAAGTGGTTGTCTTCAATTACAATAAGATAGCGAGGTATAACAGACGCGGTACCTCAAAAATCTGCAATGTTGAAGATGATTTTTCAAACAATGATTATCATAGTTGTTAAGGCGTCGCCAAGTCGTCCAGTCGAGCAGAAATGGGTAAGGCGAGCTTCCGACTTGGCAGATGGCGTAAAGGCGAGCGCCTATCACAAAAAGTCGTCGCCTTGGACAACGCGGCGACGACTTGGACGACATTCCGGCTAGTCGCGCGCCTTGATCTCATGGGTTGACCCAAATTTGAACTAGACAAAAAACAACTGCTCGGCTGGTCGAACGACGTCGTCGCTATGCAAAACCTAGCCTAATGTAGTCATCGATTCACAGAGAAGAACTCAGAAGAGAAGACGAAGCCGACTGTTACGGCGACGGCGAAAGACTGCAACGACGACGGCGACTTCAGCGACGACTACGACGGCGACGAGTACTGCAGGTATGTTTTTCTTCTCCTTTCTTCTTCTGCTCTGTTTCTGAGCGAGTTTCTTCTGCTTTGCACTTGATATTACATGTGCAGTGCTTTGCTGAGTTTCTTTTCTTTCTGGCCATCTGGGCGACTGCCGACTACACTGAGTTTCTGTTTTTTTTTTAGCCTTTATATATATATATATATATATATATATATATATATATATATATAAATTTATATATGTATAATTATAACATTACAGACATATAAATTTATATATATATATATATATATATATGTATAAGTTCTTGTTTGACTTTTTTTACCTTATCAGTTATCATTTTTTTTGTAAGTACATATTTGATATTTCACTGAAAGAAAGAAATGCATGACTGTTAGTACTACTGTGATTACTATGCTATAATGGATAAATGCATGATTGTTAGTTATTATTTGATTTGATTATTTTTAATTAATTTTTTATTTGATTGTATTGTGTAGACATAAAATGGCGGAAAGTTCGGAGACCGATAATTATGATATAACGAAGGACCCTAAAAGAAAAGCTAAATCAAACGATCCGGGTTGAAAATATGGATATTGGCCGGATTTAAGTAATAAGGGTGTTTTATTAGTTATTAGACTATATATTTGTGATGGTTGGTTGCAACTTTATTTTCCATGTGGTGTTTGTTGAATTCTTAATTTTTTTTAATAATTTTTAATATCAAGTGTGCTGTTTTTGGATTGTTATTGCAAAGTATTTACATAATTATGCCTTTAATGTTATTCCATAGTGTTATGTTTTGAGTTTTAATGTATATAAAATTTTATTGCCAATATACTTGTTAAGTAAAATAAATAATATATAAATTACACATTATAAACGACTTGTCGCCTTACGGACACCATGGCGGCGCCTTGTCGCCTAGGCAGTCGGCTACCGCCATGACTCGCCGTAGCGCCGTAACAACTATGATGATTGATTATGCATACTCAATCCAATGCATCCCACTAACCCCAAAATATTGAAAACCAAAGAATTAAAAGTAGAAATAAAATCCCTCGCATGTACTCTCGTGAAATAAAAATGAAAATTCAACACAAACATATGAAACTAAGAACAACATTGTATGTCCAGGAATTTGTGAACAATTACACAGAAACAAACTAAAATGTACATATTGTGATTTATCAAAATAAACAAAGAAAAATGTACACTTCTCATGTTAAAATTTGTCACAAACAGGTCAGAAGGTATTAGTTAAGATTGAGAAATGATTGGATAACATTACCATAAGAGCCATAAAGTTTTCTCTTGGACGGCCTCTTCGAACCCGAGAAACATATGGAATCTGAATCCCAGAACCTCCAAGAGAATCCTGCCTGGTGACAAGAGGTTTCCCATCCGGTCTAACATTTTGAATAGGCTGGACACAAGTTCGTGGAGATGACTGCCCATGTCCGGAATGTTTCACTTGAGAAGTAAATTTTCCACTATTTTCCCTGTATTCTCCTTCTGAAACTTCTTCAATGTATCTCCTTGTGGGCTTCCGAACCCTTTTGACTGCTCTCTGTTCCATGCAAGTATCTTTACTATCATCATTATATTCCATACTAGGAATGCATAATCTCTTGCCAGAGCTGTTTACATGATTCTCCATTTGCTTTTTCTGGCGAGATGATGAACCTCCACAGTTCTCATTCATTACTCCAACAACAGGTTCCTTGGTATTTTTACCATCCACAATCTTACTTCCTTCTTTCCCTTTCTTAACCACTCTATTATCTTCTATAAAAAAAGTTGTAGTTGAAACATCACAAGAATTAGTCAGTCCCATGGAAATCCTCCTTTTAAGCCACTGCTTGTCCTTGACAGAAGTTTCTCGTCCGAATGTCGCTCTGAAAGTTTCATGAAGTTCTCGAACTGAAAGGTTGTCCAGACATATTTCCCCCCTCAACTTAGAAAAATCAGGCTTCCAACTACAACATATAGAAGAAGTTAATGATCCACTTTCAGTCAATCCACCTTGAGGTGTTGAGCATTGCCCACCCCCAGATTCATGAATTCGGCTATCATTTGTAGTTGGAGCAGATGAGGGGACAATTTCCTATAAGCAAGAATTGAGTATTGATATCCATTAAAATATAAGAAAGGTTGGATGATCCATAAGCAAATCAAAGAACCTTTTACTGCTCAACATTGTCATAAATCTCCTACACAAATTTCAAAGTGTCTAAACTCTAAAGACTGAAGAAAATACAGAAAACAGAAGGGTTGAAGGTTGCATTGGCCAGTACAAACCTCCATTACAAAAACATTTAGAAAACAAACCTGTCACAAAGCATATGGTATGTGGTATCTTAAATGTTAACAAGAAACTTTTATTTTAGAAAATCTCAAAAAGGAAGGGCTACCAGAATTGGGGACAAAGGGAAATAATAAATAATAGGCAAATGCTAAGCAGTGCCCCAAGAGAATTTGTTAAGGAGCAGTTATAGGCCATACAAGTCTTTGTTAAGTACCGAAAAGTTTTGTTATGGTGACTTGTTAAGGTAAATATAGTTTAGTTAATTTTATAAAGTGTTGTCATGGAAAATAGTAAAAAGTACATTCAATGTAGTAAGACTGATTTTATTATTGAGAATCCCCATAACAAAACCTCGTGAAAGTAATAACTTAACAGATTCTATTGTGGCACTCGTTAGATAATAACAAAGCTAGGGAAAAAATAGTTAACAACGATTGGAAATATGCAACACGTATAATTACAAATTATGTTTAATAATCAGGAGATACCTAGAATGTCATGTATGAGCAAGTGGCAGCAGGAACAAGGTTGGTGAAACTCACAACTTTTAATGCTTTTTAAGTTTTAACCAATTCAAAACAGAAAATATTTATATGTTACATAAAATCCATATGAATACCTCCGCCTGAGAATTTGATTTCATCAAATTAACTCCAGGGTCAAGCACTGCACTTGACTGTTCTGAATCAACTTCTAGATTCTCAGGTTGGAGCAGACCTGGAATGTATTTCTCATTTAGATAAAGCATAAAAACTGGACCAAGTACTAGATAAAAATGAATAAATACATCCATTAAATCCAATCACAGCGTGTTCAGAGGAGTGTCGCATGTTGAAACCACCAGCAAGTTGGAAATATAACAGCAAAAATTATATTTATTTACATCACACATAAAAAGTGAATCAATTCATTAAATCTGAACTAGAATCGGGTTGCGTCACTTGATGCTCTGATCAACAAGGAGGAGCTGACTCCAAGTAAAGGAGATTTCACTATGTTCACCACCACATATTCAACGATAACATATAAAATGTGAATTGAGAAATTCATTGGATATTTTAATATTTCAATAGTTTATATGAGCTAATTGACAGGACCTCTTAAAAGACATATTAAAGAAGGTAAATGTTGAATACACAAACAGATAAATAATTATATAAAGACAATAGAAAGTAAAATACTAAAAAATCAACCTTCAGAGCCTTTCAAATGAGTCTTTTCACAAGAACATTTATTAATCGGAGTACATTCCATAGTGCCCCCAATGTCTGCAACGAAACATGTTTCACTCTTTCCATCCTCAAGCAAGTCCTCAACTTCCATAACTTCATCATCCGTCGCAGGGACTAATCTCCCATCACCTTCAACCTACATGTTGAATAATAAATCAAAATTTAAAAATCCATTAAATAAAGAAATCAATCTAACGTAATCTCAATGGTATGGAACCCATGGTTTGACAGAGACTTCACATCTTAGCATACTTCCTTCAGGTATTAAAACACCGTATAACCCTAAAGAACAAGAAAAAAATGTGAGACTCAGATCTTTCGCACCCCTCAGGAACGTGGAGGTTACTTTATATGGGTTTTAAGACCACTATAGGTGTGAGAGAAAAAGTCCAAGGTCATCAGCTATTCACATACACCTAACAAGTTTCATACATAAGGAACACCTTTGAAGAGTCTTTCCATGCTTGTTTATTACCATAAGCTATGGTCTAGTAAGGTGCACAAATACCCTCCAATTTATTTGTCATTTGATGTTGTTACCTGTTTGCGTTTTGCAATATATCAGAGAAAAATCGATCTGGTTTTCTACTACACTAAAAGCTTTGGACAGGTTGGCCAACATCCAGAGTGAAGTTAAAGCTTTACGGCTTACTTTGTCGCACCTTTATTGAAGTTTTTTCTTCATTTTCCTCTTAAGAATTATACTTTCAGAGTACTAAGGAGAGGAGAAATTTTGATATAAATAGAAGATAAAGTTTTATATCACAGGAAAAGTGAGCTTCTTTCAATATATTTAACAGGGTACGACACGGAAGCAAGCCTGTTAATCTGTTATTACTTCGTAAATCAATCTCCAGCCAAATCCTAAAGCCAAAATGTATCATCCATAAAGGAGAGTGAATAAAACATCATGCTATTACATAATGTGAAACAAAGTAGTGCAAGTATCAAATACATTAGCGATATTTAATTCTATATATTTGTTAGATAAAAGGTTCTTAATATTTTGATTTTTTTGATAGAGAAGCTCTTAATTTTTTTATGAATAAAATATCTATTATCTTAATTTCTTCCCCATGCATATATACAGGTACATGTACATTAAAATTGTAATAAAGGAATTGATATTTTCAAAAGTAAATTTGATACTTTCACAAGTTCCTCCTCACACATGAATAGTAAGTGGGGTCCACCCATGTGAGAGAGTAACATATGGAACTAATATCAATTCCCAATTAATAATACCCGAACGAGCTGGTAAACAACAGGATCAGTGATCTGCTTCAGTGACTTCGGGGCAGAGCTAGTTTTTGCAACATTACTATCCTCAAATTTGGCTTCAGCATTTTCCACTACTTCAACCACTGTTTCCATGGAAAATCCAGCACATGCAACTCAAATACACTAACTGTACAGAGCAGAAAATAAATCCAACAAAGTTAAATATAATATATACATGCTTGCATAACATTTACCCCTTATCAAAACCCCTAATTGCACAATGCCAAATATGAACTGAACCCAAACGTAATCCAAAATTTCAACAGCTTCACACGTGTATTTTCATGTCGCCAACACAAAATACCAGCAATTTACAATTACACCTAGTGCTCACAAGTATATATTATATGTGCATACTTGTTATATTTATATTGTAAATGTGTGTGTGTGTGTGTGTGTGTATATATATATATATATATATATATATATATATATATATAATGAATTGAACTGAGCTAAATCGTAAACCTAGTTTTAAAATTGAACTCACCATAGAATGATAACTGGTTGGAATCTGGAAATGAAGTTACTTGCTCCCGTTGATAGCCGGTAAGTGACGGCAACTAGCCAGAAAAAAAAAGAGAGGTGAAATTAATAGTAATCGTCCTGCGGATAGAGCAATGACAAATAAATCGATTAAAGAGACGTTTAGCCTTCGGATAATCAGACGCTAAAATTTCAAACGATTATCAACAGATTTTAAGAGAGATTTGGGGTAAAATTATATAATTTATAGCTTATTCCTAGCGCTCGCAGCTCAGTCTCGCTTTTCTGGGACGCTCTGTTTTCGTATTACACTCGTTGTCAAACAGTACCGGAATCCAAATTTCGTATGAAGTGGGATTAAGGACCATCGTGGAGTCCGAATTTTGATTACTTGCGTCGGTTTTGTTACTGGTAGTGGTAGCCATCTAGCAAATTCCACGTAATTTTCCAACGGCCAAAAGTACCCCTCCAATCATCTCATGTTAAATATTAAGTATTACCTCCCTTCAAAATTATATAATTATCGTTGACTTTTAAAAAATATTTTGAATTATTTTTAAATTTAAATTTAAAATAATTTATTAAGAATTATGAATTAATAGATATTACAATAACTAGTATTTTTTAAAATAATTTATAATATTTATCATTATATTAAAAAATAATGTCAATTTTAAAATTAAAAATATTTAAATTAATTTAAAAAATCTCTTATTTTTAACCGCATATATATATATGGGTGTGTTTCAATAAATTAATAATTTTAAACTAGAGTAGAGACTGAAGGCTATTAAACAAGTGGTGGTATAATAGTTTAATAGAGATTTTTTTATAAAAAAAAATAGTGAACTTTGCCTAAATATTTTTTTAAAAAAATAGTTTGTGTAACCACATGTTAAGATGAGACCAATACCATGTTTCTAAGTTTTTAACTAAAAATAAAAGAATAAAACTAAAAATTATATTAAAAAAGTAATGTTGTTATTGAGTTTATAAAGAAAAATAAAGAAACATAAGTCTTACATTTAAAATATTATTTTATTCATTCGAAAATATAAAATTATTATTTATTTTTTTAAAATTAATTTAAAATATTTTTAAATTTAAAATTATAATTAATTTCTTGATTTTAGGTCCATATTAAAACTTAGTATGGTTTGTTTTAAAATATTGAAGTCAGTGGTCGGATAGAACGGTTGGATGAGAGTGCAGTACAGAGTGATAAGAATGGGTCAAAACTGAACATATATTCATATTCATGTTCAAATCAATGGCTACTTCTCCGATTCCTTCTCCAACTTTCTCCCTGTTATGTTCACTCTCCTTTCCTTCCCCGAAGAAGACTTGTCTAATCTCCCATCTTCATAAACGTTATGTCACATGTTTTTCATCCAAGAAAAATAAGCTCAATTTCAATTTCATGGACCAAATTCTTGATTATATCGAAGGTACGTGCTCCGTTTCTCAAGATCCACTGCTCTTAATTTATTCTCTCAATTTCAGGCCAAGTAATTACAGCCTGTACTTATCGCATTAGATAATTTTGGTAAAGTTTTGTACTTTTTTTTTTCAATATGAGTAACAATTTAAGACTAATACTCTATATTTGTTATTGGGGAACTAAATTGTTAAAAGTGATCATGTTTCATGTTGCAAACAGCAAAAAAATTACAAACAATAACTTAAAAAGAGTAATGCTAGAAGGCACAAACTATTTTACAAACGGCTAGTGGCATACTCTATCTAACGTATTGATCAACAAATTATTTTAATGTAGTCTTCGAACCCCACACAATATGCTGAGATGGAGTATGTCATATCAACAATTTGTAAAATGTTTGTAAAATAGTGGTGTCTCTAGTATTATTCTAACTTAAAAGCATATCATATAGGATTGATTAAAGTTTTGTCTTCTGTAAATCACTACTAAATCTTGGAGTTCAGGTTTGTTAATTATTCAATGGACCATTTTTAAGGAGGAGACACATGAATTTAGTTTTTCTAGAGTTTTATATAAGGGGAGAGTAAGCCGGAAGGTGCTGCTTTAGTAACAAATTAATGCGGAATAAACTAATGTGTACATAAAAGATGAAGATATGGCTCTCCATTGTATTCAGACAAAGTTCTAGATAGTCTAGGAAAAAAGATTATGTAGAGTAGATACCCAGATGAGCATATAATATGGTTGGCTAGCACAAAGCAAATCACAGAAATGTTTTGTTTGTTTTAAATGTTCACGAGATGCTAAGCACAGCTATTATAAGGCTTTGCATGAGAGAAAGTGGCTTAAAGTAGTATGCATTTGGTTGATCATGAATTTAAGGCGTTGTCCTGAGGATCAGAGAGTGGCTAGGATAGAGGGAGTTGAGCCACTGTGTATGCTGGGACTACCTATTTTCCTACCTTGAAAATGCTAAATGGTAAATATCTCTAGAATTTAAGGCTCTGTCCGCAACTAATTTTGATTCTTTTGGGTGCTAGTACAATATAGGACAGAATTTTAGCTCTCTTTTTTCCAATGGAGCTTAGATGATATAATAAGCTCAGACAATCTTATTGCAAACAAGCTTTACAATTTATGCTCTTGAATTTGTCTCCTTTACATTTTGGCCGAATGTAGGTGGACCAAAATTGAGGAAATGGTATGGGGCACCTGATATCCTCCCAATGAATGGATCCAGTTTGGAAGATGATGATGAATCTCCAGGTACTCTGATGTAGCAATTCCAAGATCTTTATGTGCATACTGCTTCAAGTTCTTCCTTGAACAATTGCTTCTGTTCTTTGAGTACAGAAGAAGGTGAAGTTAGGGATGCGGTTTTAGTAACGGATGGAGATAATGAGATTGGACAGGTGTGTGATGTCATTGCCTCCAATTTTATGCACAAGTATTCATGGTAAACAAACAAAATAAAAATAAACTATGACAGTTACAAGTAAATTATTGTGTTATTTGTCCTTTTTTATGTGTTTTGAACTCCTCTTCCTATAAATTTATTGTGGAGAGGAATTGAAAAAGAAGTAAGGACAACTGGATCATATTTTTGGATTTGAAATCTAATAAATCTATGCCAAATATCTCAACTTCCTCTTGATGGGGTTTTCTTGCATTGCAAATAATTCTGCCTTATGACAGATCAATTTTAGTTCTGTAATCTCCAAATGTAGATGGTAATATTGTCATTGATTGTCAAAAGAGCTCGAGTTAAAGCACTGGTGAAGGATAAACGTGCTGCAATTGAATCATTTGGTACTTACGTTGAGGTACGTAATGGCATGGCATTTTGAGAGTGAATTTTTTCTTCACCAATGACCTTTCATGTTTATCTTATTTTGTATCGACTTTTGCATGACCAATTTTGATTGTGAATTTGAAGTCGGTGGCTGGAGTCGCAAATGATAGGCCATTTTTACAGAAGGCTCTAAGAGGTGTTCGTGCAGTAATATGCCCTAATGTATGCGCATGGAGTCATCTGTTTTTTTACAGATTCTATCATTTCAGTCTTGTCAATTTCATAGTCGGTTGTACTACCACATCGTCTCTAATATCTCTATGTGTGGTTGTTATTTGTGAAACTCCAGTCAAACCTAATTGCCACAACAATTGGTGATGATGCTTTTCTGTAGGAAGGTTTCCTATCTAATGTGGAGAGTTTAAAAGGGGTGCAACATGTGATCCTCTTATCTCAGGTATTCCTTCCCTTCTATATTGGATGCATAGGCTCTTCTGATGTAGATGAAGTCTGTTTGTTATGTTTTGATATTATTGCAGTTGTCTGTTTATAAAGGTAGCAGTGGTATACAAGCTATCATGGAAAGCAATGCAAGAAAACTGGCAGAGCAAGATGAATCTGTGGTAACGAGTTCAGGAATTCCGTACACCATTATCAGATCCGGGTCGCTAAGGAATACTCCTGGTGGGCAGCAAGGTTTCAGCTTTAAAGAGGTATTTTGTTACGATCCTAGCTGTTATTATCCTTTTATCGCCAACCGGTGTAAAACCTTTTTCCATTCTCTCCCTAGTCCCAAGTCAATTGATCTGTGGTATTTCATGAACACACCAAGACCTATGAACTAGAATGTATACGTAAACTTGTTTATATGCTTTGTGTGGGCCCATGTGCAAAATTAGGATTCACATGACCTAATTAAATGTGCAAGTTAGGGTTCGCATAATCTAATGGAATGAAGATGGAAAAGTCAGAAATAAATGTGCTAGACCGGGAGAAGCCTCCACGTGTCCCGAGGCGGAAGACTCGTGGAGGCAGCTCATTTTGGGAATTGATTGAGGGATTGGATTGGTGGCTAGAAGGACAGGGCAATATGGGCATTACTCTAAGGACTAAAGGGTATTTCTGAAATTTCCCTGAAGGCATGTGCCTTGCACATGACTACTTTCCAGAATCCATTTGGAAAGGGACTTCTCTTCGGACTCAAGACTTGGACTCTTGGAAGATCAAAGGGACCCTTTTGGTGACTTAAAGGCTTGGAGATTCCACCTAAAAGCACTAAAGGGGTTTGGACACTCTCTCAACACTCAGGAAGACTCTTGGAATCCCAATAACCCTAATAAGGTTTCCGGATTCTAGGAGTAGAAGGACTCAAGAAGAAGGCTCTTGGAATCCCAATAACCCTAATAAGGTTTCCGGATTCTAGGGGTTCTGCCACGCGTCATTGGAGTAATCGCCCACCTGTCGTTCTCCCCTCTTCAATCAATCAATCAATTCCGTGCTCTTTGTGGATTTCTCTCCTCCTCAGCCAACACGAAACCCTAGACAAGCAAGGCGCGATTTCCTTGCCCACATTCTTTTGGCGACTCTGCTGGGGAGGTGTAGAATTCGTGAAGGGTATGCCCACAACTCGAAGTGGGAGAACAATAGGAAGAGCTTCACCAACAAACAGCATTGCCTCACCGGGTCCAGTTCCAAGGCAAGCAAGTCAAGCTTTCCAAGGCGTGAATCTAAATCTCAATCAACCCATCCTTGAAGACGCATCAGAAGGGAGTTCAACATCACCACACATGGCTAATCAACAACAAACTAACGCAGAAGCCGAATGAGGAGCTGTCAGATTACGTTGACAGGTTCAGGGCCCAAGCACAGAAGTGTGTAGAACCAATTGAAGAAAAGAACTTGGTTTGCATATGCAACAATGGTGCTTTAGACGCCTTCAAGCCCCACCTCATTACCAAGGCGTGCGATTCATTTGCGACCCTCTCATCTTTTGCACAAGACTTGGGGGGAATTATGACATTTCTCACCAGCCATACGATGAATACATGGAAGAGCAAGAGGACAGCAACTGTGGCTCTGGTGGATTCTCAGTCAAAACCACAGGGGGGCAAGAGGGAGAAGAATGAGAAATTTGAACGAAGCAGAGAAAAGCATAGGGACAAGTATACCACAATGCCAGTTCCGGAGGCTATCACATGCAGCGAGAAGGCGTTCAGGAGCCTGTACGAACAATGGGTCGAGCACGGAGTGGTGAAACCCCCAAGGCCTCGGTTGGTTGTAACCGAAGAAATGAAAAGAAGACCAGACTTCTGTGTATACCATCAATACGCAGGGCATTCCACTATGGATTGTTATAGTCTGCGGAGGATATACCATGAGAAAATGGCGGCCGGGGAGATTGAACTAGGAGAAACGTGTAACACCATCACCCATAGTGCAGTCCCGGAAGTCAAGAACTCAAATACTGGCTCTACGTAACATCAGAAAAAAAAAAAACTCTGAACTACAGATGAGTTAAAAAATAAAAAATAAAAAAAATCCACCCAAGGTGGTCCACCAAAAATGGTGGTTTAAGTCCTCAGGAGTATCCCTTGCCAAGTAATTGGATGACCAAGGGAGGAGGCACAAGAATTGACGAATAATAAAATATAAAAAAAAAACACCCAAAGATGGTGGTCCACTCTAAAATGGTGGTCAAGTCCTCGTAGACTGCACTTGCCAAGAAATTGGACGATCCAAGTGACGAGGCACCCGATTTCAAAGTCCTCGTAGACTGCACTTGCCAAAATATTGGACGACCCAAGTGACGAGGCACCCATTTTCAAGTCCTCGTAGACTGCACTTGCCAAGAAATTGGACGATCCAAGTGACGAGGCACCCGAGTGTTACACTTTATCATCAAAAGTGAATGAGGCACCCTAGTATAAGCCCTCAACCCCGAAAATAGTTACACTTTATCTCTAAAAGTGGTGAACGTTATGCTTTCACCGACAAAAGCAAGATTTATTATATGAAACGTTATGCTTTTCGTTAAAAGCAATTTTATTATCAATAAATTGACAAACTTTCACTTATACTTGAACGGTTTTTTTTAAATTTCTTAAAAAAAAATATATATATATATATATAGATTCAAGTGTTAGTTTGTATGAAATAAATGTACATGATTTTCCACGAAAGTTCATGATCTAAAGGTCATGACCTTTCGAATTGAAGATAGAGGAATACATAAAGCTTGGTCTTCGAGACTATCAGCAGGTCTTCGAGGCCCTCAGCAGGTCTTCGAGGCCCTCAGCAGGTCTTTGAGGCTATCAGTAGATCTTCAACGCTATTATCAGGTCTTCGATGCTATCAGGCCTTCGAAGCTATCAGCAGATCTTCAACACTATCAGCAGGACTTCGAGGCTATCAGGCCTTCGAAGCTATCATGCCTACAAGGCTTTCAGGACTTCACGAAATGTTGGGTTCTCAATGACTTCTTGATTCCAAAAGAAAGAGAAATTTCAAGAGATGGTAAGAAAGATTAGATCGAAGATTTTCAAAATATCCCAGGAGAGCTCCTCTAAGGCTCGCCCTTCTAGGGTTTGCTCCCTAGAGGTTCCCTCTCCTAGGACTTTCGTTTTCGAGGATTGCAAAATATCAAGCCCCGCGAAGTGTTCAGACACTGGAATCAAGACTTCAACACATACAATATTTTGCGCGATCATCTCACCAAAGGCGTGACTCACGCGCAGGGGGCAAATACTTATCGAAAGAGGGCATAAACATCCTCCAGAGTAAAGGTGCATTCACCCCAAGCAGTGTGAATATGTAGATAGAAGAACACCATGGTCCTATTGGATACGAATGTTCCTACATAGCTGGATGCAAAGCTATCCACATAATCAGCATTCCTAAGTAGCTAGTCGATCCAATGTTGCTATTCTTGAAGGTGGTTAGATGAATCAGACAAGAAGTCATCCCAACTTCCACAAGCCTATAGAAACAAGCCTTCCTTCTATGGTGGAGGAAAAGTTGTACGGGCATAAGTTTGGACTTGCTTCCAAAAGACGACGAAAAGACCAAAGGAGGGGAACCCTTTCCCAATCATTGAGAAACGGGGCCTCCTTGGTTGTTCTCAAGTCTGCATAATGTTCAACAGGGAGGGCCTGCGACATAAGTTTAGACTTGCTTCCAAAAGACGACGAAAAGACTAAAGGAGGGGAACCCTTTCCCAATCATTGAGAAACGGGGCCTCCTTGGTTATTCCCAAGTCTGCAGAATGTTCAACAGGGAGGGCTTGCAAGAAAAAAAAAAGGAGAGTTCAGCATAAGGGATCTAAAGAAGCAAGGAAGGGACGTCAAATAAAGTGCTTGAGCTCGAAATGCTCACCATGCCAAGGAGGAATATCCGAGAGTAAAGTTTCAAAACACCTGAAAAGAAGATGAAACAATGTCAGAAAGAGTTAGGGTTCACCCCCTAGGGTTCGGCTCCCTAGGGTTCGCCCCCTAGGGGCTTGGCCATCTGGAGTGGATTCGCCGCAAGCAAGCATATCAGTTTTCTTTCTCCTTTAGTGTTGGCGTCGAAAAAATGGCTAAGATTTGGCCCCTAGGATTCGGCGCCCTCCTAGGGTTCGGCCACCACCTAGGGGGCCTTCCCTTCAAAAAAAAAAAAAAAAAATTAAGGTTCAGCCCTAGGGTTCGGCGCCCTATAGGGTTCGGCTCCTATAGGGTTCGGCCACCACCTAGGGGCTGTTCCTTCTTCAAAAAAAAAAAAAAAATCAGGTTCGGCCCTAGGATTCGGCGCCCTATAGGGTTCGGCTCCTATAGGGTTCGGCCACCACCTAGGGGCTGCTCCTTCTAAAAAAAAAAAAAAAAAAAAAAGGTTCGGCCCTAGGATTCGGCGCCCTATAGGGTTCCGCCACCACCTAGGGGCCGCTCCTTCAAAAAAAAAAAAAAATTTAAGGTTCGGCCCCCTAAGCCTCGGCGCCCTATAGGGTTCCGCCTCCACCTAGGGGGGCTGTCTCCTTCAAAAAAAAAATGAAAAAAGAAGAACAGAGGCTAAGGTTTGGCCCTATTGGGCTCGAACACATATGGATTATTCCCTCATACTTTTGAGATCATGTTGCTCTATCGAATCAATTACTTGGGATGAATGACTGATCCTTCACCGTGAGAATTATAGCTTCGGAAGACAGAAGAGGCTACAATGACCTGGTGTTAGATACCGCAGAGATGTTCTTGATGGTGAGACGTGGCTCCAATTGTGAGGAAAATACGTATGCTCAATTCGTGGCTCCTAGCTAGTGATTATGAGACAATCTCAATTGAAGTTTAAAAATCTCAATTATTGGGAATATGCACGCAAGTAGCACCTACCTAATCAGAAGCAAGACATGCGGCGAGGGATTATGAATAGAGACTTCTTACTTCTCCAAAATAAAGATAAGTAAAAAGTTTATATTTTTCGAAAAGAATAAGATTAAAGCTTGATTTTATTCTCAAGAGAAAAATAAGATTAAAGCTTGATTTTATTCAAAAGAGAAGGGCTGATTTTCGAAAATGGCTATATATATATATATATATATATATATATATATATATATATATATATATATATATCAAATAAATAAAGATTTGGGTTTAAAATAGAGAAAGATTGGATTTTATTTCCAAAATCCAAAATATTTGATTTCATTTTCAAAATAAGGAAAGATTTGATTTTATTTCCAAAATCCAAAATATTTGATTTCATTTTCAAAATAAAGAAAGATTTGATTTCCAAAATAAAATCCAGTCTTTGATTTTATTTTTATTTCCAAAATAAAACTAAGATTTAATTTTATTTGGTTTGATAAAAAAGAAAGATTTTGTATACCCAAAATAATAAAAATTTCTTTTATTTATTGAATGTTATTTGATTATTTTTCTTGTTTTCAATTTCCAGGAAAAATAAATAAATAAACAAATCCAAGGGTTTGGCTCACGAGTAGTTTCCCTTTTACTAGGATCATGGTCTTCAAGACCCGTGAAGTGAAGTTACGCAGAATCGTCTAAAAGCTTAAAGTGTTCTTGCGCGATCATCTATTTGGAAATGCGACTCTCGCGCAGGGGGCAAATGTGGGCCCATGTGCAAAATTAGGGTTCACATGACCTAATTAAATGTGCAAGTTAGGGTTCGCATAATCTAATGGAATGAAGATGGAAAAGTCAGAAATAAATGTGCTAGACCGGGAGAAGCCTCCACGTGTCCCGAGGCGGAAGACTCGTGGAGGCGGCTCATTTTGGGAATTGATTGAGGGATTGGATTGGTGGCTAGAAGGACAGGGCAATATGGGCATTACTCTAAGGACTAAAGGGTATTTCTGAAATTTCCCTGAAGGCATGTGCCTTGCACATGACTACTTTCCAGAATACCCTATAAATACCCCTTCCATTCCATTTGGAAAGGGACTTCTCTTCGGACTCAAGACTTGGACTCTTGGAAGATCAAAGGGACCCTTTTGGTGACTTAAAGGCTTGGAGATTCCACCTAAAAGCACTAAAGGGGTTTGGACACTCTCTCAACACTCAGGAAGACTCTTGGAATCCCAATAACCCTAATAAGGTTTCCGGATTCTAGGAGTAGAAGGACTCAAGAAGAAGGCTCTTGGAATCCCAATAACCCTAATAAGGTTTCCGGATTCTAGGGGTTCTGCCACGCGTCATTGGAGTAATCGCCCACCTGTCGTTCTCCCCTCTTCAATCAATCAATCAATTCCGTGCTCTTTGTGGATTTCTCTCCTCCTCAGCCAACACGAAACCCTAGACAAGCAAGGCGCGATTTCCTTGCCCACACTTTGTAAACATGTATATTTCATATTGGTTTTACATTATTATGACAGGGTAGTGCGGCAGAGGGAAGTCTGAGCAAGGAGGACGCTGCCTTCATATGTGCGGAAGCTCTTGACACTGTCCCAGAAAAAGGACTGATATTTGAGGTTGATTAAGATATTTACATGCATAAATTAAATTTATGTTTTTGGTGTTCCAATATCATCCCTGTTATGGCATCTATAATATTTCGGACTGGACACTAATCTGAAAAGAAATCTCTCTATTATAATGCTTGTTTAATTAAAAGAGAAAATTTGGTGTGTTTGTGTCTTTGACTATGCCCTCCATTGTGTTATGTATGGGGGTGTTATAATTTCCAGGAATTTGGAATTATTTTCATTTCTCAACATTTGAATAAAAATCTTTCATAAGTATTGTGGCAGTTTACTCACCAACATTTTTCACTTTCTCCGACAATAGGTGGTCAATGGTGAAGAGAAGGTTTTGGACTGGAATGAATGCTTCACAAGTTTGATGGACAAAGTAGAGCAGCGGCTTCTATAGACAAACATGAAAAAGAGATGGAAATTGTTTATATATACTCCTATTTATTTTGTCTTTTTGGCGCTTTGACTCTACAATGTTTTTTGAGTCCGCAAATGTTTGCTCGCAATTATTGCCTTGCGTAACCGAAATTATGACCGAAGCATGTTTCAATATGTAACACCCTCTTTCCGAAATAGAAATAGAGGTTACTCAAAATATAACAAAATTAATAAATTTAATAGCAAGGCTTAAAGCCACAAAAGAATAGTTTTAATAACTGATAAATATCACAAGTCAATCCTAATAAATCTCCAATTGTCTTAAACCACAATCTAAAATAATTATTACAATTCCAAGTAAACTGACACATCAAGTTTAAACAGAATATTTCTAAATCATTGGAATGAATGGAGCTCTCATCACACTTGCCCTTGATTCCCCTAATTACCTGCCGAAAGAAAACACAGCATGAGCCAAACGCCCAGTAAGGATATAGAATACAAATAATGAACCAAAATAACTAACTCAATTAAATGAAAAGAGACAAAATGAACTGAAACGAAACGAACAAATCTAACACAACGAAATAATAGGCTGAATCAAATGGCTGGGTGTTATTTCATACCGAGCTCATAATAAAACAGAAATATACCTTGCCACACAGACAAGTCAAATAATGCCACATAGGCAAATCAAATAATGTCACACAGGCAAGTCACACACATTGGACTGCGAATCCAATGCATGTAAAATCGGAAGGCGTGTTTGGCACAAACATTACCAATCCGCAGAACAGAACAGAACAGAAAACTAGGGTCGACCCATACGCCTCCCACAACAAAACATCAAATGGCCAACTCCCACCGGAGCACAAAATGGAGACGCCGTGGACTGATCACACCGCCACGGAAGGTGTCATGCCTTGGTGCCAAGAGGACATGCATGTGGTACCCCCACAGGTGGTTATAGCTCAGGTATACCCTATAGTATTCTAACAAAAATATAATGTCACAACACATGCGACAAAATATCAACACAAAGGGGTTCTAACGTGTACATGTTAAATCGAACGAATCATCAACACAAGTCTCAAAATAATAACATGTATATCACTATGAATATCAAAATAAAATTTAGACATGATGCCCTATTCTAAAGAATACAAATATGAATTCTAATACAACGCCAAAATAATTTATCACAATAAATTGACAAGTGACAATTATGAGAGACAATACTAAATTTCGAAACGAATAACGAAACGAACAAATCAAAACAAAAGAGTTTCGCTGAAAGAGTACGGAATCCGTATTTGGATTAAGCAATGTAATACCCAAAATTTAAATTCTAAATTTGTCTCGTTAAATTCCTTCCGTTCGAACTAATTAAACAAAATAATAAGATAAAATTTGTATTACAAACTTACTCATCAACAATGTAATATTGTTAAATTTTTACCAAGTAAATTTTATAATATTAACAACAAGATTAATTAATTTAAACTGGTATACATAACTTTCAATTTGATTCATTAATTCGATTTATACGCTTCATAAATTAAATACTCAGTAAAATAAAATATAAAAATCTATATATATAATTCGCCCAATAACCTGCAATCAACCAATATATATAATAATCCTTGTTATTGTTACACACAAGAAGTTCAGTAGCTTCCAATTTTACAATCCCGTTAATGACTATATATTTATATATAAACTACACCACAATTTCATAACAGTAGGCTTAGAAAGAAAATCAAATTAATTAATTTCTAAGGAATAACAAATCATGTATATGAGCCAACAATTAGTAAAAAAAAAAAAAAGAAAGAAAAGACACCTGCTTGTTTATCTTTTCTGCTATGATCTCTCACCGCCGCCTCCTCTTTTCTTTTCTTTTCTGATTTGTAGCGCTTGTGATTAGGTTTTAGTGTTTATTTATTTATTAATTATCTTATTTATTCTCCTAATTGTAATAAAATTAATATTACCCACATTTAATTAAATTAAATCCAAATAAATTTTAAGGTCCAAATTGCACTAAATTAATTTACCCATCTCTTATTAATATTTATTAGCCCACACAAACTAAATAACTAGTTGACCCAAAAATAAATGACAAAATCCAATTAATATATTTTAAAACAAAGAAATTTTTTATTATTTAATATTTATTTATTTTACCGGGTATTACGCAATATACCCGAGTTGCATTGGTGTTCTTGTGCGCGTGTTTATTTGTAAAATTGACTCCTTGTGATATACTAATTTGATAACGCGAAACGAAATAAATAATGGTGAATCGTTAATTCATTCAGATTCTGATCCAAGGCTGTGCAGCAGAACACATGAGAGAATAGGGGGAGGGAGTGTAGTACTATATACCATTCCCTCCTGGCCTTGGACAGGTGGAGAAGACACAAAAGGGAATAAAGGAGGTCGTTGAAAGTTCCCATCAAAAGCAGAGAAAGTAAATTTATGAGCGAATGATGATGCAAAACAATGGCCAGCAGAGTATTATAGCCTTTTGGCAAAAAACTGGAAGAACATAATAATGCCTTTAACATGGAATTCTGGAAATCAAATTGGTATTTTACCTAACAACATTTCAGCACTAATAAAAATTTTCAAATGAAGAATTACAACGATGACGATGATGATGAAACTGTTACCTCTCAATTAAAAGTGACAAGGCATTGAAGAGTTGTAGTAGAACGTAGGTACATTAATAATTGAAAATTGCAATCAGGCAGACTTAATTCTCTTTTTGGCATCTGATTTTGTTGTTTCGGATGATTCTCCTCGAGATGAAACATGAATTGATGATGATTTTGCAGAGGAGATGGAAAGATGAGCGTATAGATCAACTACCCTTCGAATATTGTTGTTGAGCTCTCTAATTAGACCAACATTTCGGTTCAAGTTATCAGGGATCTTGGACTCTTGGTTCTGATTAATCTCGGTGATCAGCAACCTGTTTTGGTCCAAAATATTCTGGACCTGCCCTAAACTCTTCTGGAATGTCTCTGCTACTTTGCCATCTACTTGCATTCCATTACTAAATATATCGCCTTCCATTCTTGATTACAACAATTACAAGCACAGCCAATTAAATAATTCAAAGGAATTGAGTTGTATGGAATAATTCAAGAAATTTGTGACATTCAACATCCAGTGAGGTCTTGTTTCCTCTGCAAAAATCAACCGAAAGCTCTGATTTTGAATGCTGAATATAACAACACTAGTCAAGTCGTAGACCACAACTACTGTGCTACAAAAAATTTCTTAAACAATAACACCGGAAATTGAAGTCAACACAACTGTATTATATTTTCAAGCACAACATAAGAGATCTAATCCTCAAAACATAAAGTTAAAAAGAAAAGAATGGAGAGTAGAAAGCAAGAATACCCATCTTACCTTCAAATTCAAATTCAAAAAAAAAATCTGATAAGACATGGGGAAACTCGAGGAATCTAATATTATTCCAGATAATTGAAAACGCCCAGGGCTATGAATTCTGAATCCAACGACCTATAGTCCATAGAGGGGAGTGCGTAAAAGTGAGTATATAGTAGTAATAAAATCAGAAAAGATTTAGTATTTGTTTTTCTTTCAGAATATTTCTCTCCCCTCTTCCTACTTCACCTGCGGATTCGGGTAATCTCATTTATTCTATTAAAAATTAATCTCCTTCTTACATTTAATCTAATCATTGTAACTCAGTTCTTAACTTAATGGTTAAGAGATTCTATTCTCAAAATTTATTTCTTTTATTATCGGAAGTTTGTCTCCATAAATAATTTTTTTGGTCTTTGGGTGACTTTATTTATTTTATTATTTATGCCAGACTTGTTAGTAAGTTTATTTGGGAAAGTGAATTTATTTTTTTCATTATAGAAATTTTGTTTCTTCTTTATAAAAGTTTTATTGGTCTTTGGGACTCTTTAGGTATTATAAAAAGTTTGTTTCCTCTTCATGTGTGAGAAGTTTGTTTTCATAAATTTTTTATTTTTATACTTAATTATGAAATTAAATAATTTATATTTTCTAAAAAAATAAGACTTGATTTGTATAGATATTACGTACTTGATTTTGAAATTATATTATATTTTCTAAAAAAGTGGGGCTTTAAAAAAAAAACTAATCATCCTATATTATTTTAATCAACTTATCATCCAAGAAGTAAGGGGCAGTTCAACAACTGCAACCAATTTAAGTAGTAATTTTTTACTATTTAGTTTTTCGTGTGTGTGGCTTATTTTATAAGTTATTTTTGAAAAATAATAATTTTTTATTTCTCAAAAAAATAACTTAGAAGTTATTTCAAAATAAGTAAACTTAACCAAATGTAATGATTCTTTTGCTCTTATTTTAGTAATTTTTACAATTTATTTTATCTTATGAGTCATTTTAGCCAAACACTTTAACAACTTATTTTTAACTTAATTTGTAACTTATAAGTAAACATAATGCCAAATATTTTTATTTATAAATTACAACGTAAAACGACTTATAAATTATTTTAAATTTCAATTTATAAGTTTATTTTAAAATAAGTCATTACCAAAATGAGCATGATAGTATGAAAATATAAAAAATATATGTAAAAATATTAGTTCCTTAAATTAAAACTGGATGATAGTATGTGTTCGGGAGTATTTTACCGATCCTCATGTGGGCTGAATGTGAAACCCCAGATTTTATGAATAAATATTTAATTTTTTTCGAAATAATTTTTTTTATATTATTGTGTGGATTTGATATAATAGTTATGGGTAGTATTTATAAATTTTACAAAGTATGCAAGTTGTCATATTATATTCGATTGGTCGGAGAATATTCTTTTTGTCGGGGAATATCCGTACGACGGTACAATTATTGGTGGACCCCACAATGGAATTATTGTCGGATTGAGAAAACGACAAAAATACTTTATGAAAATAACGGCGGAAGTTTTACCGTTGATACTGTTGAACTACTCGGTAGTAAAAGTACAGTAATACGTGTGGTTGCATAGTAGCACACGATATTAATTATTAATGCTTATGTGAGAAGTCACTCAGTTTGATTCCATTATTGTCAGTTAATAATATGAATTATTTAGCGATAATGACGTTTTGTTTTATTCGTATTATTAACGTAATAAAACAGAAACATCTTTTTATATAAAACAGAATACTTTATTAAAGTTATTCTATAAATAGAATATATTATATTTTATTTAAAAGATTTTTCTTTAAATATGGACCGTCAGATTAAAGTAATCAATCTGGACCGTTCATGGATTAGTTACTATGCATTCTATTTTCCTATAAATAGAAGCTCATTCCTTCATTATTTTCTTACGAATTCACTGAACTCTAGAGAGAGAAACTATAGAGAGAGACTATATAGAGATAGAAGAAAAGTTTTCTGCTACTTCACTACTCTTATATCCAGTTCTTTTACGGTAAGGGGTGTTATTCTTTCTTATTCATGAAGAGAACTGTTGTTATTCCATTTCTTATTATTCTGTTGGAATAACCTGTATACGCGGTCTACCCTATACTTGGTGACATTCTTCTATTATTGTAAGACCCCGAATTTTATGAAATAAAAGTATTCAATTTTTCTTATAATTACTATTCAGTAAATGGTTAAATTGATAAAAGTTTAAAGTTATGGGTGAAATATGAATTTTTTTCAAAATAAGCAAGTGGTTATAAAATAATCATTGTTGTCGGGGAATATTCGTTTGGTCGTGGAATATTCTTTCTGTCAGAGAATATTCGTACGACGGCGCAGCTATTTGTGGGCCCCATAACGAATAACTGTCGGGTGAAGAAAAACGACAAATTTGAGTTTTTACAAATAACGGCGTAGTTGTTATCGTTAATACTGTTGAAATACCCGGTGGTTAAAATACAGTAATACGCGTTATTGCACAGTAGCACACGGTATTGCACAGTATTTTTGAAATTATTGATTCTTACGTAAGAAGGCACTACTCAATAATTGTTACAGTAGTTATTATTCAATATTTTATTTTATTGATTCAATAATTGCTGCGTTGATATTTTATATTATTGTTGTTTCAATAATTGTTGCTGCACAGTATTTTCCATTATCAGATCAATAATTCATATTATTTGAATAATATTATTAGATAACATTATTGGCAATGTCTAGAAAGTTCTGTCTAAGGAGAGGTTTGGTCATCTAATTGCGCGCCAGTAAGGAAAAATCCTTATTGGAAAGCCCCCTCTTTCCTGGGAACGGCCTGGTTGTCATAAATGTGATTCTGTAATATTATTTGTGAATAATTAATTATTGATTCATATGATAAGGAAATATTTATTTTATATGGATATAAATGAGGGATATATTTTTGTGGTTAAAAATGAAGGAGTTAATGTGGAGGTTTTTGTCAGTATTTTTGTCGGAATGGAGGTATTAAAAATCAGGGTTTTTGAGATAGTTTGCGGGGGTTATAATTTTTAATCCGACCGTTGGATCGTGGTAATTTTTGGATATGTTATACATATATAAGTTGAGTATATGTCCACAAATTTTGAACCGTTAAAAATGAACGTATGATTTATTACGAATTTTACAAGATGACTGTTCAGAAATTGTTGAATTTTCGGAGTTTATCATTTTGGTGGAAAATTCTAGAATTGGTGGGCCCCACTTGTGGTTGGTGAAGAAATGTGCTGAATTATATTTCAAATGTGGTGGGTGGGAATAGTAGCAGGTAAAGCCATCAGGTTGCAGGTCAAACCTACCAAAATTTTCCTATAAATAGAGGGCTAAGTTAGAATTGAAAATCACACCAGAAACATAAGCTTTCTCTCTTTCTCTCTCTAGATTATTGAGTGTATTTTGTGAGTATTTAGATACTTGGTGAGTTGCTATTCATCAGTGTAAGTTTCCTTCAGCCTTATACCGATCAGAAGTACTGCTCTTTTGAGGTAAGGGATAGTAAGGGATATTAAGGGATTTTAAGGGTTGTTATGATTTTCAGTTTCGTAATTTTTATGATCTTCAAAAATTCTGGAAAAATTTGAAATGATATTTTGATGAGTTTTCTTGATTGTGTCCAAAAATGGTGATTTTTGGATGTATAGATTGAGAGTTATGAATTTTATGAGAAAAGACTAATTTAGAAGTAACAGCTTATAATTCCTTGTGGTTAACTCCAAAATTGATGAAATTTTTATTGGGAGTACATGTATATGATAGAAGTATACTCTGTAAATTTCAGAATTTTTAGACAAAAGTACAATTTTTGATAAATGTCTAAATATTCGGTTGTTTTGGCCATATGAAAAATAGTAAATGACTTTTAAAAAATTCTGAGAAAAATATATGTTCACTATGGGACTATATTATGCTAAATCTCAGAAAAGAAATATTTTTGGGACTGATTTGGTATTTTTCATGAAAATGGTCTAGTTATGAGTAAATGAATTAAATATGTTTTGTGAAGTAAGAAAATTAGAAAATAGGATTTTATGACTTGAGAATCCTATATGAGGTATATGCAGATTTTTTTATGAGGGTTTTGATTATTGATGATGAAATTGTAAGAGTAGGCATTTTATGATGATTAAATGCATTAATTAGTAAAGTGTAAACAATTAAAATAAATTGTTTATAAATTTATGAAATGTTATTCTTTCAATATCATTATACCGAAATATTGGTATGTATTTTATTGTGGAATTTCTATCTTTTGTGTCGGGGTTACTATTCACGATTTACTATTCATGAGTTACGAATATTACTCTTGAGATTAAAACTATATGTTGATCATATTATTTTTATCATCATATATAACATTTTTATAACCCTGATGTTGAAATTCTGTTTCACTGGAGTGTAAAGATGGGTAGATTATTGGTATGATCATGACTAGGGTTCTCTTTGGCCTGTAGTGCAAAGTTGAATTGTGACTGGTATGATCATGACCATTGAATTTATAATTGAATATCTTAAGCTTAAGTACAAAGGTGAATTGATCAACATAGTTATAATTATTGTTTATATAAATTCTGAAATGATTATATATTTCTTTGAAGATATGAATATATTTGGCCTGTAGTGCAAATATGAATTGTTGTTGAATATCTTTGGCCCGTAGTGCAAAGATGAACTGTTGTTGAATATCTTTGGCCTGTAGTGCAAAGATGAACTGTTGTTGAATATCTTTGGCCCGTAGTGCAAAGATGGTTTGTTGATGAATATCTTTGGCCTGTAGTGCAAAGATGAACTGTTGTTGAATATCTTTGGCCCGTAGTGCAAAGATGGTTTGTTGATGAATATCTTTGGCCCGTAGTGCAAAGATGGATTTGTTAGTATGATTATAAACAGGAACTGTGATTTGGTATAACCATGATCTTTGATGTTTCAGGTAAAGACAGGTGATGAAAATATTCTTCGTCCTGGGTGCGAAGAAAAATTTATAGTCACAATTATGATTATGAGTTATTCATATGATTGTGGAAAGGAGTTGTTGAGTGAGGTTACATGGATAAAACATTGTTGATGGATTTTTAACATGGAGAAGATAATAGACTTTATAGTCTATTTGACTCTTCTAATGGATTGCTCGTTCCGCTGCAACTATGGTTGAAATTTTTATCATTTACCATATGTTCTAAATCTCTGATTTATTATTGATGAAAGCTATTGATAATTTAATTATCTTTAGTCATGATATTCTTTACTGAGCTAGTTGTGCTCACCCTTTTGCTTCACAATTCCTTTCAGGTAATAAGAGTGTAGCTGGGTCGAGCGAGGGTAACGGGGAAATAGAACAGTGGTCTCTAGCTGTGGATGTTCTCCCGAAGCAGTATAGAAAAGTTCATTTAGTAGTTATATTTGGTGAATCCAATAGGGTAAGGTGTACCCAACGTTGGAAGGGTGGTTTGCCACTATTATACAAGATGTCTAACGACATACAACCTCGTGTCATCATAAGACAGGGATGTGCTCATCCGCTTGCTGAGTATATATACGAATACTACCTATATAATCTTGGTGTTTGTTTAAAGTATAATTCTCAATTAGAGACAGTAGAGATAATGATATGTCAAGAGAAGACTCACCATTGGGAAGAATATGATAGTAATCTTCTCGTTTTTCTTTGGGGTCTATTGGGTCAACCAAGGATAATTCTGTGGCCATATGATATCTATCATAACCTAGACGCGTGGCCTCCCATGTACGAAGGTTTCCTTGAGCACTTCCCAAAGATTCTAATTTCTAAAACAGTTTTTGACTATACCTTTATATAAGGTGTTATTGTGAGGTGATGTCCACGGTTGGAACATGAGTCACATTTGGTATATATTTGTATCCAAACTCACAGCATATGTGTTGTTGTATTTTGCACGACAATTATTGTAATAAAGTTGTAGTTGTTTTCTGTACCATGTATTTGACGACTCAGAATGGGTTGGGTGGAATGGACCTATTTTGGGGTCGTTACAATTATTCTGTTGGAACATCCTGTCTGTGTGTTTTACACCGGACCTGGTTTCGTTTTTGTTATTATTCTGTTGGAACATCCTGTCTGTGTGTTTTACACCGGACCTGGTTCCGTCTTGTTATTATTCTGTTGGAACATCCTGTCTGTGTGTTTTACACTGGACCTGGTTCCATTATTTATTATTCTGTCGGAATATCCTGTCTGTGCGTTTACGCCGGACCTGGTTCCATTATTTATTATTCTGTTTACGCCGGACCTGGTTCCATTATTTATTATTCTGTTGGAATAACCTGTCTGTGCGGTCTATCGCATGCATGGTGATTTCTTTTGTTATTCCATTCTTTGATATACTCAGTTGGTTAAGTTTTGACTTCTATACTCCATGAAATTTATGGAATATCCTTGATAATTGCGGTTCATCCAGTATCTTTTCATGAAAATATTTTTTAAGTATTCTTGAATTTTACTCCACAATGCAGTATCATGTTGACAATTTGGACGTTGTTAATTCTTGGATAAATTAATTCTTGAACTTGTTTTATTGAATTCTTATATCATTGTCATCATCCTCATGTTTATAAAATGTTGAAAGTCATCTGTGGCCTGTAGTGCATAGATGGACTTGGTATGATTATGACCAGGGATTATTCGGTATAATCATGACCGTAATGTTACAAATGATGTGGTAAAAGTCATCTGTGACCTGTAGTGCATAGATGGACTTGGTATGATTATGACCAGGGATTATTCGGTATAATCATGACCGTAATGTTACAAATGATGTGGTAAAAGTCCTCATTGGCCCGTAGTGCGTTGATGGACAGTTGTTGGCATGATCATGACCATTAATGAATACACGAATATCCTTGGCCGTAGTGCAGGGGTGATTCGATGATGTGGATTGTTTTATTAAGCTGAGTCTCAGCGATAGCAGTGTTGAAAAACCTTTTAAATCATAAAAGATAGTAGAGTTTATTTTCTACTTGACTCTTTTAATGGATTGCTTGTTCCGCTGCAGTTAAACTTGATGTCTATTATATTTTATCAGTTTAACATTGTTGAAGGCTAATGATAATTTATTCTGCATTATCTTAGTCATAATATTTCTTACTGGGCTAGTTGAGCTCACCCTTTCTTTCACTGTTCTCTTCAGGAAATGAGAACGTAGCTGGGGCAAGTCGGAGAACGGAGTGATGGTTCGAATGATAGTATTAGTTAGTAGTCCTCACTATTCTATTTAATAATGTGTTAATAAATGTAATGAGGACTCCTTTTGAGTATGAATACTCTCTAGAAGATAATATCTGTATTCAAACTCACAGTTTATGTTTTGTCGTATTGTACACGACAGTTGTATTAGTAAGTTGTATTTGTATTCTGTACTATGTATCTGACGACCCAAGATGGGTGATGTATACCTAATTTTGGGGGCGTCACACTGAAGGCCTGGGCTGGGATCGAGGAGATTGGGTTCATTGGGCCGAAGCTATGCCGGATGTTGAAGGTGTTCGGGGTCGGATATCCGAGCTCTTTGGGCCGGAGTCCTGTTTTAGTCGCGATGTTCGGGGTCGGACCTTCAAGTCCCTCGGGCCGAAGCCCAGACCAGTTGTAAGACCCCGAATTTTATGAAATAAAAGTATTCAATTTTTCTTATAATTACTATTCAGTAAATGGTTAAATTGATAAAAATTTAAAGATATGAGTGAAATATGATTTTTTTTTCAAAATAATCAAGTGGTTATAAAATAATCATTGTTGTCGGGGAATATTCGTTTGGTCATGGAATATTCTTTCTGTCGGGGAATATTCGTACGACGGCGCAGCCATTTGTGGGCCCCATAACAGAATAACTGTCGGGTAAAGAAAACGACAAATTTGAATTTTACAAATAACGGCGTAGTTGTTACCGTTAACACTGTTGGAATACCCGGTGGTTAAAATACAGTAATACGCGTTATTGCATAGTAGCACACGGTATTGCATAGTATTTTTGAAATTATTGATTCTTACGTAAGAAGGCACTACTCAATAATTGTTACAGTAATTGCTGTGCAATATTTTATTTTATTGATTCAATAATTGCTACGTTGAAATTTTGTATTATTGTTGTTCAATAATTGTTGCTGCACAGTATTTTCTATTATCAGATCAATAATTCATATTATTTGAATAATATTATTAGATAACATTATTGTCAATGTCTAGAAAGTTCTGTCTAAGGAGAGGTTTGGTCATCCAATTGCGCGCCAGTAAGGAGAAATTCTTATTGGAAAGCCCCCTCTTTCCTGGGAACGGCCTGGTTGTCATAAATGTGATTCTGTAATATTATTTGTGAATAATTAATTATTGATTCATATGATAAGGAAATATTTATTTTATGTGGATATAAATTAGGAATATATTTTTGTGGTTAAAAAATGAAGGAGTTAATGTTGAGATTTTTATCCGTATTTTGTCGGAATGGAGGTATTAAAAATCAGGGTTTTTGAGATATTTTGCGGGGGTTATAATTTTTAATCCGACCGTTGGATCGTGGTAATTTTTGGATATGTTATACATATATAAGTTGAGTATATGCCCACAAATTTTAAACCGTTAAAAATGAACGTATGATTTATTATGAATTTTACGAGATGACTGGTTCAGAAATTGTTGAATTTTCGGAGTTTATCATTTTGGTGGAAAATTCTAGAATTGGTGGGCCCCACTTGTGGTTGGTGAAAAAATGTGCTGAATTATATTTCAAATGTGGTGGGTGGAAATAGTAGCAGGTAAAGCCATCAGGTTGCAGGTCAAACCTACCAAAATTTTCCTATAAATAGAGGGCTAAGTTAGAATTGAAAATCACACCAGAAACATAAGCTTTCTCTCTTTCTCTCTCTATATTATGAAGTATATTTTGTGAGTTTTTAGATACTTGGTGAGTTGCTATTTATTAGTGCAAGTTTCCTTCAGCATCATATCCGATATCCAGTCAGAAGTACTGCTCTTTTGAGGTAAGGGATAGTAAGAGATTTTAAGGGTTGTTATGATTTTCAGTTTCGTAATTTTTCTGATCTTCAAAAATTCTGGAAAAATTTAAAATGATATTTTGATGAGTTTTCTTGATTGTGTCCAAAAATGGTGATTTTTAGATGTATAGATTGAGAGTTATGAATTTTATGAGAAAAGACTATTTTAAAAGTAACCGCTTATAATTCCTTGTGGTTAATTCCAAAATTGATGAAATTTTTATTGGGAGTACATGTATATGATAGAAGTATACTCTGTAAATTTCAGAATTTTTAGACAAAAGTACAATTTTTGATAAATGTCTAAATATTCGGCTATTTTGGCCATATGAAAAATAGTAAATGACTTTTAAAAATTCTGAGAAAAATATATGTTCAATATGGGACTATATTATGCTAAATCCCAGAAAAGAAATATTTTTGGAACTGATTTGATATTTTTCATGAAAATGGACTAGTTATGAGTAAATGAATTAAATATGTTTTGTGAGGAAAGAAAATTGAAAAATAGGATTTTATGGCTTGAGAATCCTATATGAGGTATATGCAGTTTTTTGATGAGGGTTTTTGGTTATTGGTGATGAAATATTATGAGTTTGGCATTTTAAGATGATTAAATGCATTATTTAGTAAAGTGTAAACAATTTAAATAAATTGTTTATAAGCTTAAGAAATGTTATTCTTTCAATATCATTATACCGAAATATTGGTATGGATTTTATTGTGGAATTTCTATCTTTTTGTGTCGGGTTTACTATTCACGAGTTACTATTTATGAGTTACTATTATAGATGACATTTTTATAACCCTGATGTTGAAATTCTCTTTCACTGGAGTGTAAAGATGGGTAGATTATTGGTATGATCATGACTAGGGTTCTCTTTGGCCTGTAGTGCAAAGTTGAATTGTGACTGGTATGATCATGACCATTGAATTTATAATTGAATATCTTAAGCTTAAGTGCAAAGGTGAATTGATCAACATGGTTATAATTATTGTTTATATAAATTCTAAAATGATTATAATTCTTTGAGATATTAATATATTTGGCATGTAGTGCAAATATGAACTGTTGATGAATATATTTGGCCTGTAGTGCAAATATGAATTATTGATGAATATCTTTGGCATGTAGTGCAAAGATGGCCTGTTGATGAATATCTTTGGCCTGTAGTGCAAAGATGAACTATTGTTGAATATCTTTGGCCCGTAGTGCAAAGATGGTTTGTTGATGAATATCTTTGGCCCGTAGTGCAAAGATGGATTTGTTAGTATGATTATAAACAGGAACTGTGATTTGGTATAACCATGATCTTTGATGTTTCAGGTAAAGACAGGTGATGAAAATATTCTTCGTCCTGGGTGCGAAGAAAAATTTATAGTCACAATTATGATTATGAGTTATTCATATGATTGTGGAAAGGAACTGTTGAGTGATGTTACATGGATAAAATATTGTTGGTGGATTTTTAACATGGAGAAGATAATAGACTTTATAGTCTATTTGACTCTTCTAATGGATTGCTCGTTCCGCTGCAACTATGGTTAAAATTTTTATCATTTACCATATGTTCTAAATCTCTGATTTATTGTTGATGAAGACTATTGATAATTTAATTATCTTTAGTCATGATATTCTTTACTGAGCTAGTTGTGCTCACCCTTTTGCTTCACAATTCCTTTCAGGTAATAAGAGTGTAGCTGGGTCGAGCGGGGGTAACAAGGGAATAGAACGGTGGTCATCATTTAGTAGTTATATTTGGTGAAGAAAATAGGGTGAGGCGAACCCAACGTTGGAAGGGTGTTTTGTCACTATCATACAAGATGTCTAATGACATACAACCTCGTGTCATCATAAGACAGGGTTGTGCTCATCCACTTGCTGAGTATATCTATGGGCACTACCTATATAATCTTGGTGTTTGTTTGAAGTATAATTCTCAATTAGAGACAGTGGAGATAATGATAAGTCAAGAGAAGACTCACCATTGGGAAGAATATGATAGTAATCTTCTCGTTTTTCTTTGGGGTCTATTGGGTCAACCAAGGATAATTCTGTGGCCATATGATATCTATCATAACCTAGACGCGTGGCCTCCCATGTACGAAGGTTTTCTTGAGCACTTCCCAAAGATTCTAATTTCTAAAACAGTTTTTGACTATACCTTTATGTAAGGTGTTATTGTGAGGTGATGTCCACGGTTGGAACATGAGTCACATTTGGTATATATTTGTATCCAAACTCACAGCATATGTGTTGTTGTATTTTGCACGACAATTGTTGTAATAAAGTTGTAGTTGTTTTCTGTACCATGTATTTGGCGACTCAGAATAGGTTGGATGGAATGAACCTATTTTGGGGTTGTCACAGGTGGTATCAGAGCTTAGGGATATGATTTCTGGCGGAGATCGGGAAATATAACTAGGAGGAGAGAGACGAGTAAATCCTTCGCTAGTGTGTCCTACCTAAGCTTATTTGTTGGTCAGTCATAATATCGGGATATTATGTGATATGTTAATTTGTTAAATTAACCCTTGTTTTGAAGCTGTATTCTAGAATGATATTTGAAATACAGGAGATGAGCAATGGAGAAATTATGATGACAGGGAAGATGGAATCTGAAATGAAAGGAAGGTATTCTCAACTCTTTGAAATACCAGGTACGTAAATTTCGAGGACGAAATTTCATAAGGAGGGGAGATTGTAAGACCCCGAATTTTATGAAATAAAAGTATTCAATTTTTCTTATAATTACTATTCAGTAAATGGTTAAATTGATAAAAATTTAAAGTTATGAGTGAAATATAATTTTTTTTTCAAAATAAGCAAGTGGTTATAAAATAATCATTGTTGTCGGGGAATATTCGTTTGGTCATGGAATATTCTTTCTGTCGGGGAATATTCGTACGACGGCGCAGCCATTTGTGGGCCCCATAACAGAATAACTGTCGGGTAAAGAAAACGACAAATTTGAATTTTACAAATAACGGCGTAGTTGTTACCGTTAACACTGTTGGAATACCCGGTGGTTAAAATACAGTAATACGCGTTATTGCATAGTAGCACACGGTATTGCATAGTATTTTTGAAATTATTGATTCTTACGTAAGAAGGCACTACTCAATAATTGTTACAGTAATTGCTGTTCAATATTTTATTTTATTGATTCAATAATTGCTACGTTGAAATTTTGTATTATTGTTGTTCAATAATTGTTGCTGCACAGTATTTTCTATTATCAGATCAATAATTCATATTATTTGAATAATATTATTAGATAACATTATTGTCAATGTCTAGAAAGTTCTGTCTAAGGAGAGGTTTGGTCATCTAATTGCGCGCCAGTAAGGAGAAATTCTTATTGGAAAGCCCCCTCTTTCCTGGGAACGGCCTGGTTGTCATAAATGTGATTCTGTAATATTATTTGTGAATAATTAATTATTGATTCATATGATAAGGAAATATTTATTTTATGTGGATATAAATTAGGAATATATTTTTGTGGTTAAAAAATGAAGGAGTTAATGTTGAGATTTTTATCCGTATTTTGTCGGAATGGAGGTATTAAAAATCAGGGTTTTTGAGATATTTTGCGGGGGTTATAATTTTTAATCCGACCGTTGGATCGTGGTAATTTTTGGATATGTTATACATATATAAGTTGAGTATATGCCCACAAATTTTAAACCGTTAAAAATGAACGTATGATTTATTATGAATTTTACGAGATGACTGGTTCAGAAATTGTTGAATTTTCGGAGTTTATCATTTTGGTGGAAAATTCTAGAATTGGTGGGCCCCACTTGTGGTTGGTGAAGAAATGTGCTGAATTATATTTCAAATGTGGTGGGTGGAAATAGTAGCAGGTAAAGCCATCAGGTTGCAGGTCAAACCTACCAAAATTTTCCTATAAATAGAGGGCTAAGTTAGAATTGAAAATCACACCAGAAACATAAGCTTTCTCTCTTTCTCTCTCTATATTATGAAGTATATTTTGTGAGTTTTTAGATACTTGGTGAGTTGCTATTCATTAGTGCAAGTTTCCTTCAGCATCATATCCGATATCCAGTCAGAAGTACTGCTCTTTTGAGGTAAGGGATAGTAAGAGATTTTAAGGGTTGTTATGATTTTCAGTTTCGTAATTTTTCTGATCTTCAAAAATTCTGGAAAAATTTAAAATGATATTTTGATGAGTTTTCTTGATTGTGTCCAAAAATGGTGATTTTTAGATGTATAGATTGAGAGTTATGAATTTTATGAGAAAAGACTATTTTAAAAGTAACCGCTTATAATTCCTTGTGGTTAATTCCAAAATTGATGAAATTTTTATTGGGAGTACATGTATATGATAGAAGTATACTCTGTAAATTTCAGAATTTTTAGACAAAAGTACAATTTTTGATAAATGTCTAAATATTCGGCTATTTTGGCCATATGAAAAATAGTAAATGACTTTTAAAAATTCTGAGAAAAATATATGTTCAATATGGGACTATATTATGCTAAATCCCAGAAAAGAAATATTTTTGGAACTGATTTGGATATTTTTCATGAAAATGGACTAGTTATGAGTAAATGAATTAAATATGTTTTGTGAAGAAAGAAAATTGAAAAATAGGATTTTATGGCTTGAGAATCCTATATGAGGTATATGCAGTTTTTTGATGAGGGTTTTTGGTTATTGGTGATGAAATATTATGAGTTTGGCATTTTAAGATGATTAAATGCATTATTTAGTAAGTGTAAACAATTTAAATAAATTGTTTATAAGCTTAAGAAATGTTATTCTTTCAATATCATTATACCGAAATATTGGTATGGATTTTATTGTGGAATTTCTATCTTTTTGTGTCGGGTTTACTATTCACGAGTTACTATTTATGAGTTACTATTATAGATGACATTTTTATAACCCTGATGTTGAAATTCTCTTTCACTGGAGTGTAAAGATGGGTAGATTATTGGTATGATCATGACTAGGGTTCTCTTTGGCCTGTAGTGCAAAGTTGAATTGTGACTGGTATGATCATGACCATTGAATTTATAATTGAATATCTTAAGCTTAAGTGCAAAGGTGAATTGATCAACATGGTTATAATTATTGTTTATATAAATTCTAAAATGATTATAATTCTTTGAGATATTAATATATTTGGCATGTAGTGCAAATTTGAACTGTTGATGAATATATTTGGCCTGTAGTGCAAATATGAATTATTGATGAATATCTTTGGCATGTAGTGCAAAGATGGCCTGTTGATGAATATCTTTGGCCTGTAGTGCAAAGATGAACTATTGTTGAATATCTTTGGCCCGTAGTGCAAAGATGGTTTGTTGATGAATATCTTTGGCCCGTAGTGCAAAGATGGATTTGTTAGTATGATTATAAACAGGAACTGTGATTTGGTATAACCATGATCTTTGATGTTTCAGGTAAAGACAGGTGATGAAAATATTCTTCGTCCTGGGTGCGAAGAAAAATTTATAGTCACAATTATGATTATGAGTTATTCATATGATTGTGGAAAGGAACTGTTGAGTGATGTTACATGGATAAAATATTGTTGGTGGATTTTTAACATGGAGAAGATAATAGACTTTATAGTCTATTTGACTCTTCTAATGGATTGCTCGTTCCGCTGCAACTATGGTTGAAATTTTTATCATTTACCATATGTTCTAAATCTCTGATTTATTGTTGATGAAGACTATTGATAATTTAATTATCTTTAGTCATGATATTCTTTACTGAGCTAGTTGTGCTCACCCTTTTGCTTCACAATTCCTTTCAGGTAATAAGAGTGTAGCTGGGTCGAGCGGGGGTAACAAGGGAATAGAACGGTGGTCATCATTTAGTAGTTATATTTGGTGAAGAAAATAGGGTGAGGCGAACCCAACGTTGGAAGGGTGTTTTGTCACTATCATACAAGATGTCTAATGACATACAACCTCGTGTCATCATAAGACAGGGTTGTGCTCATCCACTTGCTGAGTATATCTATGGGCACTACCTATATAATCTTGGTGTTTGTTTGAAGTATAATTCTCAATTAGAGACAGTGGAGATAATGATAAGTCAAGAGAAGACTCACCATTGGGAAGAATATGATAGTAATCTTCTCGTTTTTCTTTGGGGTCTATTGGGTCAACCAAGGATAATTCTGTGGCCATATGATATCTATCATAACCTAGACGCGTGGCCTCCCATGTACGAAGGTTTTCTTGAGCACTTCCCAAAGATTCTAATTTCTAAAACAGTTTTTGACTATACCTTTATGTAAGGTGTTATTGTGAGGTGATGTCCACGGTTGGAACATGAGTCACATTTGGTATATATTTGTATCCAAACTCATAGCATATGTGTTGTTGTATTTTGCACGACAATTGTTGTAATAAAGTTGTAGTTGTTTTCTGTACTATGTATTTGGCGACTCAGAATAGGTTGGATGGAATGAACCTATTTTGGGGTTGTCACACCAGTATATATAAGTTTGGTGGGATTGGGCCTGTGCAGTTGGACAACCCATGTACAGAGTTTGGAGTTATAAGGTGTGACGCCCCCAAAATAGGTCCATTCCACCCAACCTATTCTTAGTCGCCAAATACATGGAACAGAAAATAACTACAACTTCATTATCACAATTGTCGTGCAAAAATACTACAACACAGATGTTGTGAGCTTTGATACAAATATATACCAACTGTGACTCAAGGCACCTTACATAAAAGTACAGTCAATAACTGTTTTTGAAATTAAAATATTTCGAAAGTGCTCAAGAAAACCTTCGTACATGAGAGGTCATGTGTCTAGGTTATGATAGATATCATATGTCCACAGAATTATCCTTGGTTGACCCAATAGACCCCAAAGAAAAACGAGAAGATTACTATCATATTCTTTCTAATGGTAAGTCTTCTCTTGACATATCATTATCTACACTGTCTCTAATTGAGAATTATACTTCAACCAAACACCAAAATTATATAGGTAGTGCTCGTAAATATACTCAGCAAGTAGATGTGCACAACCCTGTCTTATAATGACACGAGGTTGTATGTCATTAGACATCTTGTATTATAGTGGCAAAACATCCTTCTAAAATTGGGTTCGCCTCACTCTATATGATTCACCAAATATAACTACTAAATGATGTATAAAATACAACACACTATTCTAAAGTTCTCAATAAAATTATTTTCATACTGTTTAGGGAGAACCTTCACAGCTAGAGACCACCGTTCTATTCCCCTGTTACCCCCGCTCGACCCAGCTACACTCTTATTACCTGAAAGGAATTGTGAAGCAAAAAGGTGAGCACAACTAGCCCAGTAAAGAATATCATGACTAAAGATAATTAAATTATCCATAGTCTTCGTCAGTAATGAATCAGAGATTTAAAACATATGGTAGATGATAAAACTTTTCAACCATAGTTGCAGCGGAACGAGCAATACATTAAAAAGGTTAAATAGACCATAAAGTCTATTATCTTATCCATGTTAAAAGTTTACCAACAATGTTTTATCCTTGTAACATCAATCAACAGTTCTGGTCCACAATCATATGAATAACTCATAATCATAATTGTGGTTCTAAATTCCTCTTCTCATCCAAGACGATGATAATTTTCATCACCTGTCTTTACCTGAAACATCAAAGATCATGATTATACCAAATCACAGTTCCTGTTCATAATCATACTGATAAATTCATCTTTGCACTACGGTCAAAGATATTCGTCAACAGTTCATCTTTGCACTACTGACAAAAGATATTCAACAACAGATCATCTTTGCATTACAAGCCAATGATATTCAACAACAGATCATCTTTGCACTACAGGCCAAGGATATTCAACAACAGATCATCTTTGCACTACAGGCCAAAGATATTAATATCTCAAAGAAATATATAATCATCTCAGAATTTATATAAACAATAATTATAACCATGTTGATGAATTCACCTTTGCACTTAAGCTAAAGATATTCAATTATAAATTCAAAGGTCATGATCATACCAGTCAACAATTCAACTTTACACTACTGGCCAAAGAGAACCCATAGTCACGATCATACCAATAATCTACTCATCTTTACACTTAAGTCAAAGAAAAATTTCAGCACTAGAATTATAAAAATATTATATATGATAATAAAAACAATATGATCAACAACTGCATTTAATTTCAAGAGCAATATTCATAAATCAACTATAATTTGGTCAGAAAAAAAACCAATTTTATCGTGAATAGTACCTATGAATAGTAACCCGTAAATAGTAACTCATGAATTCGTACATAGTACTGTATACGCAAATAATGTCATATACGTAAATAGTGTCATATACATGAATAGTGTCGTATACGTGAATAGTAACCCCGACATGAAAAAGGTAGAAATTCTACAATAAAATCCATACCAATATTTAAGTATAATGATATTGTAAGAATAACATCATTATAAAGAAAATAACATCTCTTATCCCTTACAATCCCTTACCTCAAAAGAGCAGTACTTCTGACTAGAATATCGGATTTGACGCTAAAAAAAACTTGCACTGATTAACAACTCTCAAAGTATCTAAATACTCACAAAATACGCTCAATAATATAGAGAGAGAAAGAGAGAAAACTTGTTTCTGGTGTGATTTCCAATTCTAACTCAGCACTGTATTTATAGAAAAATGTTAGAACGCCGAACCAGATTTAACCTGTTACCTGATGGCTTTACCTACTACTATTCCTGCCCACCACTTTTGAAAATAAATTTCAGCACATTTCATTTCTCACCAACCAAAAGTGGGGCCTACCATATTTTTAATAAAAATATTTATTTTCGAAACTTCAATAATTTATAATAAATAGCTCTTTTATCTGAAAATTTTGAATCCCATGTATTTTTTATAGAAAATTTAATTCTCTACAACTTTGTAGAATAAATTTTTTCCAAATTTCAAACAGAAAATGTCCGAAATTCACATACGAATGATTTTCAGCACCTCTATTCCGTCAAAAATATTGATAAAATACCACAACATTAATTCCTTCATTTATAACCACACTAAATATATCCATCATTTATATCCACATAAAATAAATATTTCCTTATCATATAAATCAATAATTAATTATTCACAAATAATATTACAGAATCACAATTATGACAACCAGGTCGTTCCTATGAAAGATGGGGCTTTCCGATAAGGATTTATCCTTACTGGCGCTCAATTAGGTGATCAAACCTCTCCTTATACAGAACTTTCTAGACATTGCCAATAATAATATTATTCAAATAATGTGAATTATTGATCTGATAATAAAAAATATTGTGCAGTGACAATTATTAAAACAACAATAATATAAAATATCAACGCAACAATTATTGAATCAATAAAATAAAATATTAAACAGTAATTACTGTAATAATTATTGAGTAGTGCCTTCTTACGTAAGGATAAATAATTCAATAATACTATGCGGTGTGCTACTGTGCAACCACGCGTATTACTGTATTTTAACAGCCGGGTACTCCAAAAGTATTAACGGTAACAATTACGTTGTTATTTATAAAAACTCAAACTTGTCATTTTTTTCATCCGACAGTTATTCTGTTATGGGACCCACAAATGGCTGCGCCCGTCGTACGAATATTCTTCGACAGTAAAAATATTCCACGACTAAACAAATATTCCCCAACAACAATAAATATTTTATAGTCATTTGCTTATTTTGAAAAAAAATTCATATATCACCCTTAACTTTACTTTTTATCAATTTAACCATTTACTGAATAGTAATTATAAGAAAAATTGAATACTTTTATTTCATAAAATTCGAGGTCTTACATAAGGGGTTTACATGGTTAAGGACTCTAGTCCTAATCATATTTTAATAAGGTAACTCCACAGGTAGTATTTGGATTCGATTCTACTTACGCCTTTTAAGGAGATTGTGTTGGATCCAAATATAGGTAACTATCATATTTAAGAGTTTTAATCCGACTCAGAGAGGGGTTTTAAGAAAGTGAGAATGGCTATAATGTATATGGGTCTAAATTTTTTACTGCTTTAATTTGCATTCAATCGTTATTGTTTTGGTCTTATTGTATTAAAATTTGTATATTTCTCTTGGTTTGTGTCTTGGGTTCCTAGAAATGTCCATATATGCATGCCGTCGTGCATGTGGCTAGTCTATATTGTAGGGGAGACTCTGGCGATTTTTTTTTTAAAAAATGTTCATAAGTATTATAACTTAGATGTAAATTGTTTTAATATATCTACTTATCGTTGATGTAAATTGTTATATATTATAGTGATTTTTCAGATAATAAGATCGTCAAATGCATATCACAGCTGTGTTTACAGAATTGGCCTACACCTGTGATTACGTGGGCGAACACACTTATCGCCCACAAGGGTGTTGTTTGGGCTGAATTTCAGGTATGTTTTTTTTTAAATTATGACAGATAATATAATATTCAAAAGATAATTATTTAGTAATATTATTATTGTTGTTTTATTTGCAGAAACGGTATATATGGGAGGACGCAGTGATACAGACATTATTCTGACAGAAGTGCGCGATCCGCACAAAAGACAATTTAAATAAAAAAAGACAAAAGGCCCTTCACAATGCCGAGATCAACCATCCAGGTCAGGGAGATGATTACATGTACGAGCATAGCCCCTGGTGGTGCACCCAGTCTATATGGGCTGAGATGTGTGCCCAATGGAGAGCTAGGTGAAAAGACGAATGATTGTCGTCACTAACAGATCCTCGGGTGTACCCGATGGCGAAAAGGCTAAAGGGATATACAAGGGCGACAGTATTTTACAGTTGCAACATATCATTGTCAGGGTACGTATTTACAAGTTTTAATATGTTTACAATCATGAATTGTAGAAAATATATCACATTTTTACTTAGTAATATTGTGCTATTTTTTGTATAGGAGTCTCAATCTCAAGGTCAGCCTATCCATTGACTGGATGTGTACGTGGCCAACCGTGATGGTCTACCTGATGCTATCCAGATAACAGTAATAAATTTAAATAACTTGATCTTGTTTATCAATGCTTATAGAATTAATTTATTTTTAACTATTTAATTGTTAACATGATGACAGGATACTTATAAGCGTTTATTGAATGAGCGCTATCCTAAAGGCACCCCACGTCCGCCTATTGATCAAGAGTTGTGGGAGAGGTCGTCTGTTGTGAAGAAGAACTACATTAAAGGTCAAGACAACGACGACACTCGTCCTTCAGTGGCTCAGGCTGCTCTTCTACCTAGTCTACACAGTCATCGAGTCATCCAGTTGTTCATACTCCGGCTGACTGTGTGAAAGCTAATGTCGAGATCGAGATCTTCTGGAGATACTGGGCGGGCATCTGGGGGCTCTGAGTCCTGAGGAGTTAGCTGAAGTAGTAGCGGCAGCAGCAACATCACAACATGGGGATGACGACGAGGTATAAAATCAATTTGTTGTATATATTGTCATAATATACCAATATTAACATAGTTAGTATATATTTGTAACTTGTTTTATTATATTATTAATTACATGGTGATCAAAGAGGCGATGATGCTTGACGTATCTGTTTTAGATCAATTTTGTAGTTATAGTATAAGCTTGTACTTGTATATTCATTCTTTGAATGTCTGTATGTTACTTAAATAAGTTTTGAAATGTTATTATATTTATTCAAATCATATTGGATTTTAAAGGTTTATATACTAGTTTCGTGTATGTGTTGGTGGACGATGGATGTTTATATTGTTGTGTATGCTGTTTATCTTGTTGTGTATATGTGTTGGGATAAAGCAGGTACAAAACAGGTACAACTTTTTGGGAATTCTGCAAAACAGCAAAAATCAGGTTTTCAATTTTTTCATATCAGCGACCGCATGCGGTCGTTGGTAGTTATTAGCGACGGCTAAACATTTGAGGGTATCAGCGACCGCATGCGGTCGCTGACACGTGGACCACGTCAGCTTTGGCCCTGGACCATGCTGACTCAGCTTAGCGACCGAATTTGTCATTTCGGTCGCTCATATCGATTGCAAATATGTCGGTCGCTGATGTGCATCCCAGCGACCAGATTTTATGCGGCGACTATCAGCGACCGCATTCAGTCGCTGAAAGATACCAGCGACCGGTTGCGGTCGCTGATATGCAGTCGCTGATAAACATTTTTCTTGTAGTGATTACAATTAACAGGTAATACATATTTGAGCACTAAATACTAAAGTCTCCATTGTTAAACCTTATGAACGGCTTGTACTGGTGTGAGCTATCTCCCGGTGGCACAAGCCGTCAAGCTTCGTGTGTGATATGTTATTGTGCAGGTTCAAGCGCGTGAATTCTGTGGTTGGACGCGCCGATAAAATTTGGCGTTAACAGTATGAAAAATAAATTTTTATGTTAAAATGTGCATGATTTTTTTAAAATAAGATATTTTTCTTAAAAGTGAGGAAAATAATAAATAAAAAAAGAATGTATGGACTTGTTCGACAATGGCTTATAAGTTAAAACTTTAATAAGTCATTTTCAATTGTGAATTATAAAGAAATATGTTCGACACTAGTTTGACTTGTTAATTAAAAAACAAGTTAAAACAATTTAACTAATACTGACTTATAAAATAAAATAAATTATAAATATTATTAAAAATGATATTAATAAAAGAATACGTTGATTCAACATTTCGCAATTAGAATTACCATTTCAACAATAATAAAATATTTAAAAAAAGCATAATCTCAATAGTTATTATATTTAGCCAAGCTCATTTATTTAAATAACTTATAAGTTATTTTTTTAAAAATAAAAAATTATCTTTTATTAGAACAACTTATAATAAGTTAAAAATTAAGTGATGAGAGAAGACCCAAACAATAAAAAAACCCATAAGTCATGGTTGAACATGTCTATAAGTATTATGTTATCAAAAGGATGAACAAATTATATTTTTCACATATATAAAAAAAAGATTCAAAAAAATATTGTTTTTAAAATTTATCCTGACTTAAAGTTTTTTACATATGAATGATGAATGATGAATGATGAATGATGAATATTTTTTATTTTTTATTTTAATAAAGTTCACTAAATAACACACTTATTTTTCACTTTATAATACTTTAGTTCATATATATATATATATATATATATATATATATATATATATATATATATCATTCTAAAAACGGTGGTAGTAGTATTGATTGAACCAATGAAACAGAAAACATAAATTATTAGCTACTACTTCCTCCGTTATTTAATATAAATCGTTTTAAAGAAATATTTTTGTTCTTTAATACTTCCTCCGTTCTTTAATATAAGTTGTTTAAAAAAAATATTTTTATTCCTTAATATAAGTCGTTTGAGAATTTCAAGTAAGCATTAATTGCTTAATTCTCAATATTACCCCAAGTATTAAATGTAATTTTGGTTCTCTTACTATTTTTTGTCTAATAAATAACAATCTCTTCTTCTAATACAAGGGTAATATAGGCAATTGATATTATAGTTAATGCTACTCAATCATTTTATTAATACTTATACCCAACTCTAAAACGACTTATATTAAGGAACGGAGGGAGTATAAATCATTTTAGAATTTTAAATAAGTATTAATTGCTTAGTTTTCAATATTACCCTAACACTCTGTTTCTGAGTTTTGAACAGAAAAGAAAAGAATAGAAAACTTAAATTAGAACAGAAAAGAAAAGAATAGAAAACTTGAAATTTTCCTTTGTGTTGTTTCTGAGTTTTTAATAGAAAAGAATAGAAAATTTAAAAAAAAAAAATCTTGCGTTTTTGAGTTCTAATGAAAAGAAAAGAAAAATATCACTTTTATAAATTTATCCTTATATTAATTATAACCATTGAACCATGAATAAAAATATGCAAGATAAATTTAATCAAAGAAAAAAAATTCCATAATCAAATACAAATATCCAAATAAATATTAAACAAAAATTACTTCTACAAAGTCATTGTCATACCATACCCAAAAGTTATCAAACATAATCTGTATTATTAATACTAACGGAGATTATTCATCAAATTCTTCAAAAAATTCAATCTCTTCTCTAATGGTAACCCAAACACTGCTCGTGTCTTGTCTTGATTTTCTAGTAGCCATAAATAGGCTTCATCGATTTTTTCCTCATCGAAATTCATTTCAGTAAGTCCTTTGAAGATATCAATTTAGTAAGAAACTTTGTTCCGAAAGAATTTTGTATCACTCTCTCCTTTCTTGTTGATTAATTATTATTATTATTATTTTGAATATTAAGGTTTATATTAATATATAGTACACAATCACATATAATTTTTTGATGATTTTTTTTATAAAAAATATAAACTTTAGGGAATAAATCTGTTATTGGAAATTATGTCCCAACAAAATGCTTCTCAAAAAAATATATAGAATTAGTACTATTTCTTTCTTTTAAATGTGGTAGTATACCATGCATTAAGTCTTTTTGTAAAGGCCAATTAGGTTTTAAATTTAATCCTGGCCTTTGTATGGATTTGTATTTTCTTTTGTGTGGCTTGTATTCTCACTCACAGTATTGAGCATTGAATTAACTAAGATTTAAATATTCGTGGAGAATCGCATGAAATCAAATTGTGTGTGTGTAATATATATATATATATATATATATATATATATATATATATATATATATACGGAGAGTCTCTAAAGCGAACTTTAAAAAGTGAACTAAAGACGAACCGTCGTCTTTGGTGTTTATGGCGACGGTTCGACCCGTCGCCAAAAACTACATGGCTATGGCGACGGATCGAACCGTCGTCCGTCGCCATAGACACCAAAGACGACGGTTCGTATTTGGTTCGCTCTTTAAGGTTTGCTTTAGAGACGGACCGTGTATATATATATATATATATATATATATATATATATATATATATATATATATATATATATATCAAGTTTTTTAAGTAGGAAAAAATATATAAAATGAAGCCATGATTTCATAGCACTAATTAACGGTACAGATCTTACTTGAAGATGACCGTCAACAAGAACGTAAACGTTACTGTAAGGTTGCCCAGAGCTGACATATCTAGGAGCTATAATCAAGACCCACAAGCCCTAGTAATGGAACGCATTTCCTGCATTAAAATATTTAGGGCATCTGATAAAAACAAATCGAGGACATGAAGTATAATTTAAAATTTATTATATTAAAAGTTGAGAATAATAGGAGAATTATAAAAATATTACTTATTCTAATTTTTTTTCGTCCAAATCAGGCCAATTTTGGACGAAAAATTTTGACAAGAAAAATGGCCAAGTTTTCTATTCATTTATTTTCTTTTCCGTTTATTAAAAAACTCAGAAACATCAGAATTGGAAAGAAAACTTAAATTTTTCGTTCATTTCATTTCTTTTCTGTCCATTTTAAAACTCAGAAACAAAGCGTAAGTATTAAATGTAACTTTGGTTCTCTCACTATTTTCTGTCCAATATATAACAATCTTTTATTTCAATACAAAATCAATATAGACAATTAATATTATAGTTAATACTACCTTCGTTCCTAAAAGATTATCGTTTAAGGTTTTGACACATGTATTAAGAAAGTATAATTTACCAAGTAAAATTTGTTTGAAATTTCATCACTATTTCTTTATGGGAAGTTGAAAACTATTAATACAAGGGAGATAATTTCTTGAGACGATGAGATAAGGTAGGTGTAATATAGGAAAGTAAATAATTTATTCTCCTCGAAAATTGTAAACGACAAATATTTTGAAATAAATTTTTTCTTCTAAAATGACAATCTTTTAAGAATGAAGGGAGTACTATATAATCATTACCTTAATATCTGTCCATAAGATAAGACCATAGGGAGTAGTAAATGTAACATTTCAGTCTCACATCGAAATATAAGAAAATAATTTATCTACATATAAGTAAATAAATATCTTCAAATCATAATATTTTGAGTGAGTCTATAATAGATTACGATAATCTCAAAATGATACTACCTCCATCCCATAATAACTGTCGTTTTAGAAGGAATTTTTTTTTTCAATTTATTTGTCGTTTATAACTTTCTAGGAGAATAAATTATTTACTTTCTTATATCACCTCTACCTTCTCTTATTGTCCCAAGAAATTTTTTCCTTGTATTAATAGTTTTCAACTTCCTATAAGGGGTAGTGATGAAATTCCACACTAATTTTAATTAATAAATAATAGTACTAAATGATTTTTTTAATCCATGTGTATCAAGCTAAAGCGATAGTTATTATAAAATGGAGGAAGTATTATTTATGATAACCGAAGAAATACTATTTGGGTGAGTGATTTTAAGGACGCGATGAATTTGATTGCCGAGGGTTGTTATAGTAAAAGGTCACGACGGTACATATATCCGACCGTATATATAAATAAGTTCACGCACTCTCTTTCTTCTTCCTCTCTTCCCTCACTGGAGAAACTTGGAAATTCAGAGAATCTGAATTCTCAAAAATTGTCTGTCATGATTTAGCCCGCAAAACCCTCTCAATTTTCCCCAAGTAAATAGTAAAGAACGCAACACAGAATGACAGAGAATTCATCACCATCTCCAAAACCTATCCAAACAATGGAACCAACAATAATTCAGCAGCAGAACCCATCAACATCATCCAACAATAACCTAGCTGCTTTGGCCTCTCCTTCTATTTCAATCGATATCCCTCAAATTACATCTTTACAACAACAGCAGCAGCTCCAACAGAATAATTTGATGGCCGCATCAAATTTTCAAGTACAGAGATCGCCATCAATGTCCAGGTTAAATCAAATTCAGCAACAGCAACAGTATAATTTGGCCACCGGTATTCGGCAACAAGATGCGGTCGGAATAAGTGGCCAGTTTGGAAATGCCAATTTAACCCGGTCAGCATTAATGGGTCAATCTGGGCACTTGCCCCTGTTGTCCGGTCAAGCAGCAGCCGCAGCTCAGCTCAATTTGCAGTCGCAACTTCTAGCTTCGGTATTAACGGATTGTATTTCGTCTTTCTAGTTTCTTTGTTCTTTAGATAAACTTAATTTGCAGTTATTTCTGGTTAATGTGCTACTTATAGCTTCATTTGCAACTTTTGGCGTCCTTTTATATTTTATATTACGTTTTAAATTTAAATAATTATTTTTATGAACTTAAATTTGCAGATGTTTATACTTGCTAGAAATTAAAAGAATGCAGCTATTTATATTAAAAAAGGTTGTTTTTTCTTTGCTGAAGAGGAATTGGCCCAACTTTGTGCCAAAACAAGTTACTTTTACTTCATGTGTTTTTATTATCAAGAATTTTTTGAGACTAGTACTTTTACTTAATTTTTCAGCTATTTATCTAATCATATGTTTTTTGAGTGTACGCGGAGTTGTTTTTGATAAACTTAAATCTTCAGGGCTTTCTTAAAAGTGTTATGAGAGGATTTCCCTAAACTTGCAGCTGTCATTTGTTAAATGTGTTTCTTTTATGAAAAGTGTTTTGTGCTTTTTGTTTTTAAGACAAGTGAAGTCTCGGTGCAGCCAAGGCAGAAAACTGGGTTAGTACAAGGAGGGTCTCAATTCCATCAAGGGAATTCTCCTGTGCAGTCTTTGCAGGGGATGCAAGCAATGGGGATGATGGGAACTTTTAATTTAGGTTCTCAGATCAGAGGAAATGGGTCATTGACATACACACAGCAACGGATGAACCAAGGGCAAATGAGGCAGCAGTTGTCCCAGCAAACTCCACTTTCCTCAGCACAGGTATCGCTTAGGTCTAAATTTTCTTTCTTTCTTTTGATTCCCCAACTTTCTTGACCTGTGATCGATCAATGTATTACTTTCTTGACAAACATGAGGTGTATCGAGTGTGTTTGTGATTATTTATCTTTTTTCACTTTTTAAGGTGGCAAGACCACATTTTTGGTCAAACCATACACCACCTAGGTATAGCTTGTCACCTCTTGAGGGCATCCTAACATTTGAGAAAAGTTTATCAGGATTCATTCTATCCCAAATTATGGATGTTCGCCTTTCTAAAAAATACTATAACAATATTCTCATATTTTCATTTTTGGGTGTACGCTCCTTTTTGAAAGTGAAAATTGGATTGTAGTGATTTTATTTTTAATTTTTTTTGCTGGAAAATGCTGCTTTTCTGCATTCCAATATTGTACTCTCCAGTCTGAAATATAAGTATATTTGCACGCACAAAGTAGTTTTTACCTTTTTAGCTTTTGATCTAATCCATGTACTCTAAGTTACCAAAATCATTTTGTCTCCTGAAGTGAGCTTCTAATGGTAGCTTTTCTTTAATTTTCATGCCTGCAATTAAATTCTTCCCTCACAATTTGTAACTGATCATTTAGATGTTGCAAGTATCGTTGAAAAAAAATCTTGGGTCTAAATGTTGTATATACTACAGTTACCTTGTGCTGTTGGTATACCATAGGCTTCTTACCAGAGGCAGTATCTTGGAATTTATTTTTCATATGCAATATGGATTATAGCTTTCTACCATTCCTTACCGACCGTTAAAGTTAGATTGTCATTAATAAGCTAATCTATTTCAATATTGTTGGTGATGCTGAGGACAATCGAGGAGTTTCTTTGGATATGCTCGAGTAAATATACGTGTATGATACGACTCCGTATTGTCTTTGGTGGACCTATGGAGTGAGAGAAACAATGGTTGATTTGAGGACAAAAAGGGGCCCATTGGACAAATCTCGTTCTCCTATTGTTCCAAATCAGTTGACGCGTTTTCTTGGTGATGTGGCACAAATTTTAACATGTTTTGAAGAGTTATCTATAGATTATTACTAATTATATATTATCAATATAGTTCGAAATTACCTGTCTAAAGAATTACATATATATAATTAATGTTGTTGAATATATAACATATAAATACATCAAGAACAGAAAAATATATTTTATCAAGTGTCTTTGGAACATCTTAAGTTGTGTGTAAAGCATGCCCAAAAATGGGACAACTAATTTGGGACAAATGTAGTATTTTATTTGTTTATGAGTGGAAAACATCCATGCTTAATTAAGTTTTTTTTAATGTTGATTTCCTTGGGTATCTGGTTGAATCTAAGTTTTACACTTACCATAGAGAGGAGTTGGTTTGAATAGGATATGGGGAGAGTTTTATATACATCGTCTGTACGCGGGTTGCTACCCCTTTGGAGCTTTGATTGATGTATACTTAAAAAATATATATATTTCAATATTGAAAGTAGTGTTTTTTTTTAAATGGTTACCCCTAGTAATTCCCTGTCCTTACAGTAACGATAATAATCCCATGAATACACATAATAGAAATTTAAGAACCCAAAATATGTAAAGTTAGGATTGAAACATGACCATCTCCCTGTTGTTCAGGGCCTTCAGACGTTACCTGACGTCCATTGCACTTGTATCAGCATCACTGCAATGCGGCTTATAGTGAACTGAGCAAATATCTGGTTGGCTTGGTCAGTGTATGGGTCTTAACTTCCAAGTGTACCAGTGATTTGTCATGACTTTTGGGTGGGATTGTGGTGGGCAAAGATGATTTATATACCCTTGGGATAGTGGATTGAGCCTTGATCCGGGCTCGGGTTGTTACTGTTACGAGCAATGCCAAAATAAGAAATAATTACCATTAAAGTTTTATAATCTATTAAATGTGGTTGTTACGAATAATTTCAAAATGTGGACTAATTACAGCCTTTTGTTGACTTTTATTTATTTATTACAGCTTGTTGCTTATAATTAATGTCGTGCTTATCTCCAGAAATTACAGGCTCAAAGCCTACCAAGGACATCGTTCATAAACCCTCAGTTATCTGGGTTGGCTCAGAATGGACAACCAGCTCTGATACAGAATACTTTGTCACAACAACAGTGGTTGAAGCAAATTCCAGCAATGTCTACACCTAATTCTCCTTCATACCGTCTTCAACATCAGAGGCAGCAACAAGTACTTCTGCAGCAGCAACTAGCTTCATCTCCTCAGATGCAACAATGTTCTTTGGCATTGAACCCCCAGCAGTTATCCCAAATGGTACAACAGCAACATCAACCAATGGGGAATCCGCAGCTGATCCAACACCAACAACAGCAGCTGCAGCCTCAGCCTCAGCAGCAGCAGCAGCTGCAGCAACAACCACCACCAACACCTCAACAACAACAGCTTTTGCATCATCATCAACAGGAGCAGTCTCCGAGGATGGCGGCTCCCGTAGGACAAAAATCTCTAAGTCTGACTGGATCACAGCCAGATGCTACTGCATCTGGGACAACTACACCAGGGGGTAGTTCAAGCCAAGGAACAGAAGCAAGCAATCATCTTCTTGGGAAGAGGAGGATACAGGATTTGGTTTCACAGGTCACTTTGTTACTTTCCTAAGTTTCGTTTACCACGTTAGGCAAACCGTAACAACAATTTGAGATTTGAACAAAATCCTACAAAGGTTAAAAAGAATGATATAGTATAATTTGAACTGCAGTAGATAAACTTCAGCCATGTCATTCTCTTTTCTTTTGATTTATATATTTTGGAATTTGGGGAAACTTGGGAAAACCTTTTCTATCAATTTAGTTATCTTTGGTGTAAATTCACAGTCAAATTTACTAGAAACAAGAAAGAAAAATTTAAGGTTTTATTGGCACAACTCCATTTTTGTTTTTAATGCTGGTACCCATACTTGTATTAGATATGAACTGAGTTTAAGTTCTTTGGTGTTCAGGTGGACCCACAAGGAAAGCTGGACCCTGAAGTGGAAGATCTACTTTTGGAGATTGCTGATAACTTTATTGATTCGGTGAGGCTTTATAAAACTAATTTCTTAGTTATATCTACACATATTTTGTTTCTCTTTGGTGTACTCATGCCATTTAGATGAGTCTACAACTTCAAATTTCAATTCACATGTCATAACATTCAAATATTGTTTAATTATTATATCAGTATTACATTCAACAGACATGGTTGTGCGGTGGTGGTTATCTTGCGTCATAACCTATTATGATTATGATTATTTTTAACATGACCATCAGATTTTAATCAAATGGATTATGGATATGATAGATTTAAAAGAAGACATTAAATGCATTTTAAGTACTTAAAATGCATTTTCTGAATAAGGAAATAAAAAAAATAACACTATGAGAATATAAATAAACTAATTTAGGAAACTAACTGAGACAATAATGTATATTCTGTACTATAGTTCTTTAAACTTTGAATGTTAACCAAGTAACTAACAAAAAGACTCAAGTCTCCTTCTGATATGCTGGTCTTGAAAAATCTTCAAAATGTTTAAAGCAATAGAGTTTGACTGGCCATTTTGGTTTGACCGATCACGATTTACTCGTGGTTCAGTCTGAAGTTCTGATTGATCCATTCCCTGTGTACCACCCATGCTTAAAAAGGGGAGATCGTCGATTGATTGACGACTGATACGAAAAGAATAAGATTTATATTGTTATGAACTCTGTTTCCATAAATTGCTTATGAGCTTCTCATTTGAGCAGGTTGTGAGCAGTATTAGTTGAAACTCTAATTTTCCCTTTTCTATTCATTTTTTTCCAGTTCTCTTTTTATTGGTGTTTTGTGCACTTTTGTTCTTTGTCAAGCTTTGTAGTCAGTAAAAGGAAGACTTCTTGTTCGAATAATTGCTGCAACTACTTATTTGAAAAGAAAATAGTTTCTGCAATTATGGGTTTCCATAGTTGATAATTTCTATGTTGTAGATTTGAGTTTCTACTATTAACCATCATAGGCTATGGTGTAAAGTTCCATTATCTCAATATCACAATACTGGAAATTTATAAGATATTTTTCTTATGTGATTTGGATTCTTGGAACTTTGACCTACGTGGAAAATTTCAAACCTTTTTTTGGGAGAAGTTGTAACCGAAGATCCCATGTTATTCAGATGCGTTGGCTTCTGGTTAAGTAGGCTCTGGTAACTAAATTCTACTTGTTTAGAAAGCCAATGAATTGTTTTAAGATTAATAGAACTACTTTTCTAGATAGTCATCCAATTTGCATATGAAAGAAAAATTCTTTCTCCACTTTCGAAAATCCATCTCTTTGTATAGGTTTGTTGTGTTAATGGCACAATGAGACCATAGTCATCTGTTCTTGCATTGCTCAGTAGTGTGGTGGTTGTTTGGAAAAAGTGGTGATAAACTCCTGCTGCTACTTTTTGTAGGTTACTTCATTTGCATGCAGTTTGGCAAAGCATCGTAAATCTTCAACTGTGGAGTCCAAAGATGTATTGCTACACTTAGGTATGTGCTGTATCCAAATGTAATTCTATCAACACATTCTTATTGTGTGCTTTGAGGAAAATGCATTGTGGCTCTTTAATAATTTTTTTTTTAAATTAAAAGAGAAGTAACTCTAGGAAATGTTGTTGGTTTGCCCCTGTACTCATTTAGAAGAGCACTAGAACATGATAAAGTTGAAGCAAATTGTCAGCATTCCAAAATTAGAAATACAAGTGTGCATATATAGATCTGTGCAGGTATAACTAGCATAATTGTTTTTTCCGTTTTTTGTAAAGTGTACAGATGTGTTCCATGGAGTAAAAGGTTTGTTGTACCAACTTATTATTATCATATCATGCAATGATTGATTTTTCCATTTTCTGTTAAATGTACAGATGTTCCATGGACCACATTCAGTGGCATTTATACATCCTTATTGTTTTATTGAACATGCAGAAAAAAACTTGGGTTTGACTATTCCAGGGTTCTCAAGCGAAGAGAAGAAACACCAAGAGTATGATGTAAGAGTTTACTTTCCCTATTCGAGAGTTTTGGTATATTCGTACCTGTCTATAGCTATGTGTCTATCAGCATATAAGGGGCTATATTAAAATTTAAACGAAAATAGACAATTAGGTTTATGAAGAATGAATCCATGTTTATGAAAACTTCTGACGAACAATTATTTGCAAGTGAGAACCATTTTAAAAATAATATTGTATTGTGTTTGCTGATCTTCTATATTTTGATCATCTTTCGTCGATGATATGGTTATGTTTTTTGCTCTTTCCAATTCCTTTGCTTAGTCACTATATACAGCATTCATTGTGCACATAATATGCAATATAGTAGCTGTACTGATATTTAGTTTGAAATGTTCATGCAGGCGTCAAGCGGTCTCCATAAACAGCGCCTCAATATGGTGAGCAGAAGACCTTTTTACTTGCCTTCCATATGTCTTCTCTCATTGGGTGCTTACTGCTTAGAGTTCCCTATTGAGTATTGACATGACTATTGTATCGAGTCAGATACGTGCACTGATGGAACCCTCACAATCTGATACGACAAGCAGTGCAAAGGAGGTGGCAGGACAGGGGATTGGCAGCTCTGTTGGTGTGAACAACCACCTGATGATGCCTTGTACTAGTTCAGAGCAGTTGGTTTCCCAATCCTCTGCTTCTCAAACGCAGCAGCAAGTAACAAGATTTTAATTGACAACTGACCGTTGCATTCTAGACTTACAAATGGTAAATAGTTGGATATTATTAACTTGACCATCGGATTGAACTTTCATTATCATATTTAGGGAAGTAGTCGCGCCGCCTCTATTATAAGAATTGTTTCTTAATTACATGAATTGTTTCTAAATCAAATTGCTGTCACAGGTTTGGTGTGATGGACGAATAAACAAAAGTGGGCTTGTGTTGGATAGAGGATGCTTGCTGCATGCATGGACGAGATTAGAGCTATTAACCATCTCCTACCGTTGTAGACTTGGAATAATAAATTTGATGGAAGTGGAAGTGCCCAGTTGTGGGTGCGTGTTTAATAGGAGGAGCTTGATTTAGCCTGTGGTGCAATGCAACATATTTAAGTCTTGTGGTTGTGGTATCTTAAAATGTTTTTTTGGACTTGTTAAAGCCTACACATGGTTGGTTATCAGTAATCAACAGAAAGACAGACTAGGAATGTTTTTGACCCATATAAAAGTGTCAACTGTTTGGGATATCCATTTTTATTTTTTTCCGTCGGAGTATTTTAAAATTTAAAAATAGGGAAAATTTTACTTTTTGTTTTAGAGTCGAGCATAATTAAATTTTTTTTTTTTAGAAACGGATATTTTTACATAATCAAATTAAAGATTGAGTTGAAGACATTTGAGTAACTTTAATATTAGGAAATGATATTTTCATAAAAAAAATCTAATTGGGTGTTTTTTTTTAAAAAAAAAACATAATAAATTGGTTTTTCTTATATATAGATATATATTTTTTTTATTACGAAACAAGTAGGTAATTGAGTGCCTAAATTATGTTAAATTTATTTTAAGATAAATTGATTAATTAATCAATAATTAGTCACTATAGTGTTAATACGTAACATTCTACATGTCAGTCATCAATTAATCAACGTAACGTACCATAGCATAGCAATCAATTGAAACCGTTTTTCCTACTATCACCTTCTCCTCTCTCGGCCGGAGAGGTGGGGAACTCTCTCAGGAAAATATAAAACAATTGGATGGCTTCGGATTCTGTTTATACTGCTGCTCGGAAAGGTCAGTATTATTATAGTCATTCACCGTGAATCTTAATTCATTAATTTTTACTAATTCTGTAATTCTCTCCGTAAAATCTTGTTTTTTTTAAAAAATTTCTGGTTGTCTGCAGTTGTAGTCCACCTGAGAGCTACTGGTGACGCCCCGATCCTGAGGCAAGCTAAGTTCAAGGTACACACGCATATATATATATATATATATATATATATATATATATATATATATATATATTTCCTTCTGTCTTTTATAGATTCACTAGATTGAGGTTTATCCGTCCACCAATTAATTTTGATTAATTGTTACACGCTTCTGCAATTTTGTTGAAGTGAAAGCCATCCCTGAAACCTAGGTTAAATTAAAATTTATTATTATTTTGATAAAAATCATTTGCTAAAAAGGTCAATTTTATTTTTTTATTGTCGACTATTTAAGTTGAATGGGATGTTTATATGCTTACAATTACTAAATATAGAATTTTGTATTTATAGCTACTTAATGATAAGCATGAATTGAAGGATAAAATTCGTTTGTGAGTTAACATAGCAAAATTTGTTGTCTTGGGCAACATATTTGCTTGGTATGAATTTTATGTTTTCAATTCAATGTTTAACTAGTACACCAAGGCAATAAATTACTTATCATATACTCTTAACATTCCACAATGTAAGGATCTGTGACAACAGAACTTACCTAGCTCAGCTATGGAACTTAGTTTCAGATAAAATGGAAATTTAAGTGAGAGAAACAAGTGACAGAGAGGGAGAAGATAAGAAAGAGTTCAAGAAAGAGCTAGAGAGAAACAAAAATTGCAATTCATATTCCACATGCCTCAACACTGACAGTATTTATCAGAACATTCACCTCGCTATCTCTTCCTCTCTCTCTCTACAGAATTGTAATGGAAATGACAGCTCTATCCATTCTAATAACTGCTGACTAATGGCTTATTAACTAGCTAATTACTTTACGATTAATTCACTTTACGTCTGCATTGATTCCACTCTGTAGAGTTTTCATTGATTCACTCTACGATTGTGAATCAATGAAAACTAATAACAACTGACTAATGACTTTTTAACTAGCTAATGGATTATTAACCCAACTCATATTCCTTACAATCATCCCCTCATCAAACCAACCTTGTCCTCAAGGTTAAATATGGGAAAATCTCTTATGGAGCTGCTCCTAGTCCTCCCATGTGGCTTCAGAAGGGAAAGTGTTAGACCATTGGACTAATACCTCAACTGCTGCAACATTGTGCTTCTTAACCATTTTCCTGTCTAATATAACCACTGGTTCCACCAAGAATTGGCCATTCTCATCAAGGTGAGGTAAATTTGTAGAACTAGGACAATAAAGTCCAATTTTCTTCTTAAAAAGTGACACATGAAACACAGGATGAACTTTGGCAGCCACAGGAAGCTTGAGCCTATAAGCAACAGTGCCAATTTTCCCCTCTATAGGAAAAGGCCCAAAGTATTTAGTAGCTAACTTCCCAAATTTGGTCTGTGACAATGTCGTCTGTTTACAAGGCTTGATCCTTAAATATACTAGGTCACCCACCATAAAAGATCTCTCACTTCTAGCCTTGATATTGTTTCATCCTGAATTGAGCAACTGTCAAATTTTGCTTAAGTAAATGCATTAATTGAGTTCTGTCTTGACATTAAGATCTAGTAGTTGGGTCATGAACTTGGCCATATTGGTGGAAATTGATATGCGGAGGCTTATATCCATATAATGCTTTAAATGGTGTGACCTTCAATCGACTATGGTGGTGTGTGTTGTACCACCACTTAGCCAAAGCTAACCAAGTACTCAAATGGAGTTTTTTTCTACCAACTTAAAAAGAGACTGCTAGAAAAGATTAATAAAAATCTTGCCTCTATCGGACACAATGGTAGAAGGAAGCCCATGAAGCTTATAAATCTGATTAATGAACACTTGCTAATAGCAGTGAAAGGATGTTTAAGAGCTATGAAATGGCCATATTTAGTCAATTTGTCCACCACTACCCAGATAACTGTAAAACCATTGGATTTGGGCAATCCTTCAATAAAATCCATAGATATGTCAGCTCAAGGAACCTCATGCATAGGCAAAGGCTGCAATAATCCTAGTATGGCCACAGTTTCATGTTTTTGTTGTTGGCAGATATCACACTCCTTCACAAACTTTGTAACATCATTTCTCATAGAAGGCCAGAAGAAATATTTACTAAGCCTCTTATATGTACCCTTGGCCCCCAGCCGGTGAAGCATGGAATTTAGAAAGTAACTTTGTTCTTAGCGGCATGTCTGGTCCTACTACCAGTTTGTCTTGGAATTTAAGTCGGCTATGATGAAAAGAGTATCCTGGCAAGGATCCATCTATAGCTGAGCAATAATATCCCTCATCCATCAGATTCTCACGATTGAGCTAATTTCAGAATCCATTGGGGAGTGACTATGGAAATAGCTGAACAACTGTGATCTTTCTCAGAGAATTCGACTTGCCTTGATAGACAGTCTGCTGCTACATTTTCCTGTCCTTTCTTGTACACAATTTCATAGTCTAATCTCATTAGTTTAGTGATTCATTTTTGTTGATTGGTAGTAGTAACTCTTTGATCCAAAAGGTACTTCAAGTTGTGGTGATTAGTCCTAATCAACACCTTATTACCAAGCACATAATGTCTCCATTTAGTGATGACATAGACCACAACCATCAACTCCTTTTCATATGTAGACCAGCCCAGGTGTTTTGGTGCTATAGCCTTTGCTCAAGTATGCTATGGGCCGACCATGTTGCATCAAAACTGCCCCAAGACCAAAATGTGAGGCATCTATTTCTAAAACAAAAGCATTGTAAAGTTAGGCATTGCTAACTTGAGCCTTGATCATTGCATCTTTAAGAGCTAAAAAACATTTGTAGCTCCCTCATGCCAATGAAATTTATCCTTCTTTAACAGCTCAGTTAAAGGTTTGCTAATGAGACTATAATCCTTGATAAACTTCTTATAATAACCTGTCAATCCTAGAAACCCTCTGGAACTCGTAATGCTATGTGGCAAGGGACATTTTGTCATGCAACTAATCATGTATGGGTCAATAGAAACAACATTGTTAGTAATAATATGCCCCAAATATTGGAATTGTTTAGTGCTAAACACACACTTGCTTCTCTTAGCAAATAAGGTATTATCTTGTAGGAGCTGTAAGGTTAATATTAGATGTCCTAAGTGTTCTTTGTAACTCTTGCTATATATTAGTATATCATCAAAAAAACTAATACGAATTTTCTGAGGTAGGACTTGAAAACTTGATTCATTATAGACTGAAAAGTAGCTTTTGCATTTGTAAGCCCAAAGGGCATTATTACCAAGAATTCAAAATGGCATGTGTGAGTTCTAAAAGCAGTTTTTGGGATATCTGATGCATGTACTCTAATTTGATGGTATCCAGACCTGAGATCAAGCTTAGAATACAATCTAGATCCATACAATTCATCAATAGCTGGGATAGGGAATTTATCCTTCACAATCATATCATTAAGGGACCAATAATTGACACATCCTCCAAGATCCATCATACTTTTTAACCAAAAGAACTTGAAATGCATAGGGACTAGTACTAGGTTGAATCACCCCATAAGCTTGCATTTCATTCACAATTTTTTCAATTCCTCTTTTTGCACACAAGGCCTTAAGTTAGCTGGTTGGCTGTCTTCCTTCAATTTTATATTATGGTTGTGGGACCCTATCTGGTGGTAGATTCTTAGGTTCCTGGAAGACCACAGAAAAACTCTCCAACAAGTTATCCAATTAATAACACTGTTGTCCCAACCCACCAGTTTCCTTGATAGCACACCCTTCCTTAGTTGTAACTTCAGTAGTGCGGGGATCTTGATACATACCAAATATGTAACCGAAATAACCATGTGTTGTTGAATTGAGAACCTTTCTAAATTCCTCACAAGACATTAGCTGCACAATAGGTGTTACTAAATCAGATTCTCCTTGCAACACAATAGACTTATCTTCCTTAACAAAAGAACGTTGTAGCTGGTCAAAATCAAATATCACTTGATTGAAATTTTTAAGCCACTGCACACCTAAGACTGCATCAATCCCCCCCAAGGGAAGAATTCTGAAATCAGTAACAAATTATTCTCCTTGCACTATCCATTTAAAATCTGAGCACTCTTGGGAACTAGTCACCTTAAAACCATCTGCAACAGAAACTGAGATTGATTTGATATTCTAAGTGGCCTTAACTGTTTTAGCTGCATGAGGATCTAAAAAGTTGTTGGTACTTCCACTTTCTATTAAAATCCTCAGAAATTTCCCATTTGCCATGCCCAAAATTCTTATGGTATTATTGACACTGTGCCCAGATAAGGCATGTAGAGTAATATGAGCTTCCTGCTGCTCGCAAACATTCCCATTTACTCCTACTTCTTCACAACAATCGTCACTGTCACAATCATTAGTGCAGTTCTCAGATGGTATCATCATGAATAATTGAGATTTCTTACATTGGTGTCCCATGGTGAAAGGCTCATCAAAAGAGAAACATAACCCTCTCTTACTTTTCTCAAGATTTGTTCCCTAGTCAATCCCCTAATTGGTAGGGACCTAATAACCTCCATGTTAGGTAGTCTTGTAGAAGTAGGTACAGCAAACCCACAACCTACAGTCTTAATAGTTGTCATTGGGCTAGCTTTCCAAGAATTTTCTGCACCAACAGTTTTAAGACTCACTCTGCTCCTCTTTATCCAAGCCTCCAACTTGGCCTCTTCTACTGTTGCTAATCGAGTCGGCTTCTTAAGATAAGAGTAGTAATTTTTAGCTCTTGAATTCCCAATCGAACCCCCCACAATTTTAAGACTCACTCTGCTCCTCTTTATCCAAGCCTCCAACTTGGCCTCTTCTACTGTTGCTAATCGAGTCGGCTTCTTAAGATAAGAGTAGTAATTTTTAGCTCTTGAATTCCCAATCGAATTTCCTCTTTCACCCCCCCCCCCATGAAATAGTCCATGAAGAAAGCCTCATTCAATGCAGGATTCCTAGCTAGGGCCCAACTTTTTAATTCCTCAACCTTCTTTCTATATTCATCCACAATACCACTTTATTGCAGATTTTTAAGTTCTCCTATAGGATTGATCTGAGCCTCAGGACTAAATCTAGCAACAATCTCTTCAATAAACCCATCCCATGTTAACTTTTGTCCCTCTTGTACAAAACCTGAGTACCATTTCTCAGCTTCCCCTTCTAAATTCATAGTAGTTAAATATAGTTTCAAAAGGCTCCAAAACTGAACCTGTCTGAATATCTGATTGCTAGAATTACCTGCATTAATATGTGGAGATTGCAATCGAATAGAGATAAGAGCCTCAAATCCTTTCATCATCTGATCCAGCTTCTCCTCAAAGCCTTATTTGAGGTTGTTAACTGATTCCTGTAGCTGAGTTTGTAATTACTAAATAGTGTTTGTTCATTAACATGAGTTTCCAAGTTGCTGAGTCGCTGATTGTTGGTCTCCATGGTTGGATCGGAAGGGCTCTGATACTAATTGTAAGGATCTGTGAGGACATAACCTTACCTAGCTCAGCTATGGAACTTAGTTTCAGATAAAAATGGAGATTTAAGTGAGAGAAATAAGAGGCAGAGAGGGAGAAGATAAGAGAGTTCGAGAAAGAGCTAGATAGAGAAACAAAAATTGCAATTCATATTCCACATGCGTCAACAATACAATCTGTGACAGTATTTATCAGAACATTCACCTCACTCCCTCTCTCTACAGAATTGTAATGGAAATGACAACTCTATCCCTTCTAATAACAACTGACTAATGGCTTATTAACTAGCTAATTACTCTACGATCAAAACTGCATTGATTCCACTCTATGATTTCATTGATTCACTCTACGATTGTGAATCAATAAAAACTAATAACAATTGACTAATGACTTATTAACTAGCTAATGGATTATTAACCCAACTCACATTCCTTATACACAAAAAGAGTTCCATTTGATTTTTTTCCCCTAGTCAATTTGAGAAAACCTAATATTCAAAATTTATGTGAAATTATTTGATGTTGACTAATAAAGTAGTTAATGTTGTAAACTACTTAAAAAAGTATTCAAGTACAAATTTGTTATTTCAAAAATTAAAATAAATTCATATCACAACTTGAATTTTAGAATTTTGCAAATTAACTAGGATCAAAGCCAAATGAAACTCTTTTTGTGTGGGACGGAGGGAGTATTATACCACTATCGGTTTCCATGTGTCAAGCATCAAGTGATTCTAGTCAGGCCTTGAATCCAAAACTGCTGCACGCTTGTAAAACAAAAACAGCGACGTGTCATGATCTTTTCTGTGAGACCCATAGTCAGGGGCCACATAATATCATATGATAGTCATTCCGTGATTGATGGGAGAACATGGACCATACTTAAAAATATCAGCTGCATTACCGGAATACGCTTTCTGTTACAGTCAAACATGAATCATTAGTAGCAGGTTCAAGGATTTAAGTTTTACTTTTGTTAGTTAACTTAGCATTAGGTACCTATACCCTTAAAATTGCTTACTAATGTACTATGCTACTATGCTTTAACATTTATCAAATATCAAGTATTATTAATATTGATGTTTCAAACTCTTGAATGAGCAGATTGCCGGGAGTGACAAGTTTGCGAAAGTTATTGATTTTCTTCGCCGCCAAATTCACAGAGAGACATCGGTAGATGTTGATAATGATATCGTCTTCATCTCTTTAGCTAGTGAGTAGACCTGGAGTAACAAATATCTTCATTTTTTATTTTCTTTTTCCAGTTTATGTATGTCAATAGTGCCTTCTCACCAAAACCGGATGAAATGGTGATTGATCTATATAATGTATGTTTTTCTACTAATTGCATATTTGTCAAATCATATTTTAGTTGCAGTATTTTTTTATTTAATTTTTTGATTCTTATCCTATCAAATATTCGAAGTATTATAGACTTGTAACACCTTCTCTTTGATGTTGCGTCTATCATCTATATCTATTTACTTGCTAAATGAATACTTTAAATTGTTATATTGTAGCACTAGCACCTACTCATTTTGGTTCTTATTTGGACGACCAGGTGCCAATTGAGTACCAAACACAACATATCATTTTTGCGCACACGTTATATTTAATACTATTTTTCTATAGTACATATGTTCTTTTGAGTATGATAATGAGGGTGAAATATGCCAACGCCTGCATCAGTGCTGAACAGTTTTCTGTTGAAGGGTATGAACATGCAATTACTACCGTCTCCTAGAATACATATGTAATTTAGTAAAACAAACTTTGGATCAGCTTGAATTTTGTAGTAGAAAGAATAGTAGATGATATTTGGTAGAAAATTTTTAATGAGATTTCCAGGCTTATTCCTCCAATTTCTCTTTTCCAATAGGTAAACAGATATGTAATTATGTCACCTGCTAACTTTATAATGGTTCTGCCATGAATAAGTTGGTCCTTAAGTGGCCAAATTTTTGTTTTATGATTCGCTGAACTTTGAATAATTTAGAGTTACCTTTGTTGTTAAAAACAAAAAACATTTCTTAAGATGACTGTTTTTTCGTATCAGATACTGATACTGCCTGCCTGAAGGAGACTCTATGATGTGTATTTGTTTCATCTCTAACCAATTCAATATATGGACACTTCTTCAATGCTATTTAAACTGTGACCAACCTCTTAAAGAACGTATGTATTCTTATCTAAACAACTTCTGAATGTTAAGATATTACTTTCTGTTACACGTGTCAATTATTTTTTACAAATTTATTAATTATCAAGGTGGGTGAGGGGGATAGAACTTTACCTCAAGTCTACAATAAGTAGACCAATATAGTCTAATGGAGATATCTTCAACAGGATAATATGTTCTCCATTGAGTTCAACAGGATTTGATCCTTCACCTCCCCACTAGAGTTAGAGCTCATTGATATGTTTCAAATAAAATCATTGTAAAAGAAAGATGAACATTATATATTTTTAATAACGTTGATAATATAGTTGCATCTCATTTCCTCAATAGATGCCGTGTCAAACTATTTGGAGTTTTGCACATTTTTAACCAGTTGGCCTGGGTAGCTGGATTTGGTTTGTATTTTCTGTTAATTATGGTAAGTTGAATATTGCAGAATCATGGTTTTGATGGTAAATTGGTTGTTAACTAGGCTTGTTCTATGGCGTGGGGCAAACTCCTCCCGTCAGTACTCTTGAGATGAATCTATCTAACTGTGTATATGGTGAGTACATTTGTGAATTTTTATTCTTTTACACCTCTTTCTTTCCATATGACCCTAACCATTGTGAGTGGATTGGTATGTAGTTGATGCGTTTGGTAGGTTTTAGCTGAAGATAACAAGAGTTTTGGAAACACTTCAGTATTATCATCATGGTGGTGGTATCTGTGTCCGAATTATATTGGAGTTTCTCGTTATAAATGCTGAAACATTATTCTTCATCTGCTTGTCAGGGTACTAGGTGTGATGATTGTGTATGTGGCTGGCTGATAGAGAAGTTGAAGGTTGGTTGGTTGTAAAGGGAGGGCTGTAGTTTTAATATTGGTTTTCTTTTTTAGATTGAAGATTCTAATACTAGAACCTAGGAAGGAGGAGCCTACATATAGCAGCAACTCCTGTGCCTGTGGTAAAACAATATTTGTTTTTGAGTACATGCCCAAATTGTACATTCGAACTAGAACACTTTCTCTTCTCTGTTTTACTACTATTTTATCTTTATTTTGGTTGTGTAGATATAGATAGATAGATAGAACCCTAAGGCAAGCCAACTAAGATATTACTATATTAGTTGTGTGTCGTGTCTTCGACGCTATATAGACGGCAAAATTTATTTTAAATTTTGAACGGCTAGATGATTTGTTAGATAGATGTATACCCTAACCCTTGACGAGCTTATGGGCCCTGCTAACGAATGAGCAAAATCACGTGAGCCTCCATGATACCCTTGAGGCCTTGGCGAGCTTATGGACCGCTTCAAAAATTTTGCTTCTTGGGTAAAAAAGTTTGTTTTTCTGTTCATTTTATTTCTTTTTTCCCAATCTCTCTGTAATCGTATGTATCCGGTGGTCAATCGTATGTAGTTATTTATTACTATTATTATTATTAAGTCAAATTGGACTGCTGTGACCCGAAGAACACATAAACCTTGTACGCTCTACCACATCTTATTAGACTCTCTGTATTTTCAATTGGTTTGTAGTGTTTATTTCTCTCTCATGGGCCTGGCCCACCTCTGTCTCTCTCTCTCCCTGTCATTTATCTGCTCTGCAGAAACGCAGATGAAATGAAAGGAGGAGGAACGAAAACCGAGGCCTTCCCTACAAGAAAAGAGCTGGCTAACTTGCTCAGAAAATAAGACATATATATATATATACTACTCAGTACTCCTCATCTTTTGTAAAATTTAAGTATACATTTTTTTTTAACAAAATGAATTATTTTAAAAAAATCTAACACATTATAATTAAAAATGTAATAGTGCGACACGATAGACACTAGTAGTATTCAATTGACGAAAAATAAAAGTGAGGAATGTTAAATTTTTGATGTCATTATATATTCTAAAAATATAAAATATATTTTTAATTATAAAAATTAAAATTAAAAGCAATATATACATATATATATATATATATATATATATATATATATATATATATATATATATATATATATTACGGAAGTAGTACCGTCCTACTACATAGATTCATAAAAAAAGGAAAAAAAGGGAGTAATATTGGAACAGTCGAACAGACGAACCAACTTGCAGCAAATACTCTGTTCCTTTTAAAATGATTGATTAAAGGTATAAAAAAAATTTATTTATAAAAAGATAAGATAATATACATAAAATAAAAAATAAATATGTTATTTAATGATATTTATTAGTATAAAAATAAAAATATTTATTATTTTTATATTATCTTAAAGTCATTAAATATAAATTTAAAATTTTTATTTTTTATTTTTTTAATACGTGTGTTCATTTTTTTTTGGAGGAGGAAGGAGTGAAGGTTTATGATGATATGGATCAAGATATAAATACCATGTCAACCCTATATTATTTTATTTAATATTTTTTTAATAGTTTGTCTTTTCATTCTCCTGTACCAAAATATTTCTTACGTTGTGTTCATGTTTGAGGGCAAGTAAAATAGTGGAAATAAGGCTTTGTGCTAGTTATTTTGAAGCTTGAAGCCAAACAAAGAAAGGCCACATAGAGAGAGAGAGAGAGAGAGAGAGATTATGAGTAAGTGGTAGGGGTTTTCTGTGACTCCACTCCTGGGCATAGACTTGGACTAGGAACATGATCAAGACTTTGGGCGAGAAGACCATCAACAGCACCAAGGAAGTGATGGAGATGGAAATGGGCAACTAACTGACCCTCCCGCGCGCTCATGTTGTTGATGATGACCATGTCATGCCTTTGCGTTCTGATAATTCTCTAATTTGCGTTATGGAGGATCAGGGTGATAATCCTTTCAGGCCTTACCATGATCAAGGTAGCTATATATATATATATATATATATATATATATATATATATATATGCATGCTCCATGTCTACCTATTTCTCCATCTATACATTACGTACATTAATCAACTGGGTTTTGTATGTGTTGTACGCAGAGTGGAGATATGAAAACGCAATGAATATGCATGCCAATAATCCCAATGGGGAGGCTCCCAAGCTAGAAGACTTCTTGGGTTGTTGTTACTCCACCTCTCCTCCGGATCATCATGAAGAAGAAGAAGAACCCAAACAAGTTAATTATTCCCAAACCAATGTAAACATTAATGTACCACCACCAATATTTGACATGACCACCTCCTCCTACAATATTACAAGCAGTAGACAAATCCAAAGAGGAGTTGATGGATATGGATACGAATATTTCAGCGCTAACCCGGCTCCATTTTATCACCCGCAAACTACTAGTTTTATACCCCCGCCGAGACCACCCACAAGTATTGAAAATTTTCAAACTTGTGCAGATGATAATGATCCAAACCTCCATGACCCCTTTGAAACTAGTTATAATTCTGTTTCTGGCTTCAAATCTTGGTTACGCCAAACACCTCCTTTTCATTTATTAGACAAATCTCAAACCACTACTCATCTTCAATCTCTCTCTCTTACCATGACCCCCCCGACCTCGCAGCAGCCAGAAGCTGGATTGGTCCCTTCATCATCTAATTTGCACCCTCTTCCTGCGGCAGCTGATCATACCCGAAAGCGGGCGGCAATGCCCAAATCAACCACTACCAACAGAGAACCGGTGCCTCGTAAATCTATTGACACTTTTGGCCAGAGAACTTCACAATATCGCGGGGTTACCAGGCACTTTTCTCTACTTTTATTGTATTTTTTTGATTTTTTTGATTTCTGATCATACATGGAGTAGAGATATATTTTAAAGATATATCTACTGATGTTTTGGCGTAAAAAAATATGTGTTTAGGCATCGATGGACTGGGAGGTACGAAGCTCATCTATGGGACAATAGTTGCAGAAAAGAAGGACAAACAAGGAAAGGAAGGCAAGGTGAGAGAATATTTGTTTATATGATTTCGTGGGCGACGTCGACGCAATTCTTCTCTTCAATAATTTACTAACAATGAAGTATTATATTTTTTTCATGCTATGCTACGTCTGGGGGGGTCTTCTTCTTCTTCTTTCACCTATATATGCCTCCGTCGATCAGTTTATCTAGGTACGTAGGTGAAATTTCCATTTCCATTTCTTCAACTATAATGTACATGTACACGTTTATATATATTATGTTATACTATCCATCTATCTTCGATCATTAATCAGGTGGTTATGATAAAGAAGAAAAAGCAGCTAAAGCTTATGATTTAGCTGCCTTGAAGTATTGGGGTCCATCATCCCACATAAATTTCCAAGTAGGTAGTCATTATTTACAAGGAAAGGAATGATATTTTTAATTAGCCCAAAACCGCTATATAACTAACTAACTAACTATATCAGAGCTACAGCTTCTAAACATTGCCCCGCCTTCTTTCTTCAATTAAATCAGATAAGCACGTACGAAAAAGAGCTCGAAGAGATGAAGAACATGACAAGGCAGGAGTTTGTTGCCAACTTAAGGAGGTATTTATTAATTTTTTGCTTTCAATAAAATTAAAACACCATCTATACCTTCAAATTTAGGAACTAATTATATTTAATGAGTAATAAATTTCATGGACGGGTCTATAATACCAGAAATCGCATGAAAAAGGTTACCCAAGATCATTCATATTCTTCTAACAATAATCTATTACTCTACGATTGTTGTTGTTGTTGTTTTTGACAGGAAAAGTAGTGGGTTTTCAAGAGGGGCGTCTATATACAGAGGAGTGACGAGGTTGTGGCAGGAAACTAACTTTCCTTTTTGTTGATAAAAAATTCACCAACCTTAAATATGTTTTGTATACAATCACAAAATATATCTTTCTCATCTGTTCCCTCTCTCTCCTTTAACTCTGTTTTCTGGGTGGTTGTACTTTTAATGCTCACAGACACCATCAACATGGAAGGTGGCAAGCTCGAATAGGAAGGGTTGCAGGCAACAAGGACTTGTACCTTGGTACCTTCAGTAAGTGATTCCATGTCCTTTTTAACAATTAATTACTCGTGTCTATGATTCTAAGTTAAATCTAGTCAATAACTCTTTAAAACAATACTATGTTTTATTATTTTTGCACCAATAAAAAATTACTAGTATTATTGGATACATAATTTGGTCCGACTATCACACTTAAAAATTTCTCTTATTACCATACCAACCATGGTTAAATTTCAGGTACACAAGAGGAGGCTGCAGAGGCCTATGATATTGCTGCAATTAAGTTTAGGGGAACAAGCGCGGTGACTAATTTTGATATTAGCAGGTACGACGTGAAGAGGATTTGCTCGAGTTCAACTCTAATCGCTGGTGATCTTGCTAAGCGTTCATCCAAAGAGTCACCTACTTGCCTCGAGGATTATAACTCTAGCGCATCATCAGCTTGCCCTCAACCGCCTCTTCTTGCCATAACGAATGGTGAGCCCTCTGATGAATTTACGGACATGGCTTGGAGCGGTGAGCATCAGCCACACATGAATATTAGAAATAATAATAATAATAATAATAATGTAACTGTGCCAGGCAGCAGGAAGTCTTCTAGCCCACGCAGCAGCAGCAGCAGCCCAAATGGGAATGGTTCGAGCTCAATTGGAATGGAGGTGGAGTTTGGGGTTGGATCAGCAGCAGCGGAAGAAGATTATTCTCAGGCATATTTCTCATTGCAGGGGCCAAAGTATGGAGGGGAAAACGGGAGCGATTATACCAACAATAATAGGAATAGGGTAGGAAATCTACCCTTAGTGAATAAGGTGCCAATGTTTGCTTTGTGGAATGAGTGAAGAAGGTTGATGATAGGAGGTGGGTGCGCCCAGGCTTCTTGTTGACAAAGAAAAAGCTAGCTAGCTTTGTATTGCCATGTAACCAATTAATATGTAGTAGAGTAGAGGAGACAGTTAGCCAAGGAATGTGATTGCCTTGATGTTTTTTAACTGTTTTCAGACGAGTAATATATTTGTAGCTAGGACGCAATTTGGGGAATTAAATTTGGGTTTCTTGATTTTCTTTGTTTCTGATTTTTTGTGACCCTTGTTTGTGTGTGTGTGTGTGTGTGTGTGTATATATATATATATATATATAGAGAGAGAGAGAGAGAGAGAGAGAGAGAGAGAGAGAGGGATCAGTGATATCAAGTTGATTAAAAAGGCATGGCGAAGTTGGTATATTAACTGGCTAGACAGCGTATCAAATAAAAATATATGCGGATGGAGCTAGACAGACTAGCATAAGAAGGGAAAATATATCCCGCATTATTTGATGTAAATGGTAATAATCGCCCTTATTGACGTTCCAAATAAAAACTTTGAGAATATTAGTACTCAGTAGAATAGTTTCAAAGTATCGGAGCATGCATTGGGGTATTTAAGTGGAATCGGGGGTTGATTGTTTAAAGACTTAATATATTGAATCGGTTAGTTATTAAGTGAATTTATTTTGGAAAAAAATCGTTTAAATTATTGAATCGGTTAAATAATTGAACTGAATGGTTAAGTTAAATTTTTTTGGCTGAATAAAGTAAAAAAATATTAAGTAATATTAAATAAATTTACAATAATTTTGAATTTTTTCAGAGAGGTAAAATAATAAAATTATGTCATTCAGATGTTTTAGACATGCTAATTATCTAATAATTTTTTTTATTTAAATTTATATTCAATTCATTCAGATTTATTTAATTTTTATCAAATACCCTGGGTCAGGAAGGACTAAAAATTTATACAATCAAGAGAATTCAAATAAAAAAGAAAAAATAGAACATATATATCCGTGTGTATATCCTACTAGCGGGGGGTAAATGATGGTAATTAATGGCAACAAGTAGAAATCAAGAATGTTGGTATTGATTTATAGTTGTGCATATTCGACTAATGATTACTATAACATAATTGTTCAATATTTCTGTGAGTGCGTTATTATTTATTTTTAAATTATAACAAAGAAAGTTAGAGGTACAAGAAAATTAGTCCATATAGGATTCAGGAATTTTATCTCAGATATTTTTATATAATTTTTTGATATTTTTACATGAAAATTATCATCGCTATACATCTATAGGAATATTTTTTATATAAAAATATCAAAAAATTATATAAAAACACCAACAATCTTTTATCTCTAGTCAAGGCGGGAGATTCAGGTGAAATAAGAGTAAAAGAGGTAGTCAATAAGAGTATTTTAATTTGGAGTAACAGTAGTACGGAGGTATTACTTACTTACTGCTCTAGTAAAACGAAACAGTAAAAGTAAAATATTGGAGGGTCAAATGTCTAAAAATTTCTTTAACGTTTTTTCTGATGTCCCGCTTTCACTTTATAATTTTTTTTTTTCAAAAATACGCTTAACGTTACCAATTTTAAATCAGTTGTGCTTCTGATGCTAACTGACATGCCACCTAAACTAACTCCACTTATACCTTACTATTTTTTAGTGACTGAGCTGACACCTGGACAAACATTCAAGCGGAACCCTCTAGAATCACAACATAAAAAAAACTAAAACCAAAAAAAAAAGATTTACTCTTCTTCCTTCACTTCTCCCAAAACACAATTCAATTTTGTTCACCGCCACAAACTCTCATTCAGATCAGCCATCGCCATCGCCATCGCCTCGCCGCCTCTACCTCAGCCTTCGCCTCCGACTTCGAACACTCAATTTCACTAAAAAATCCTTCTTACTTTCAATGTTTGATTTGCATCTAACTGATTATTAACTCTAGAAATCTGATGTTCATTTTAATCATGTTTCATACCATAGTGGCCATGTAAATGGTTCAGATTGTTGTTGGAGAAAGTAGAAGAAACTTTAGGGGTAAAATGAATTTGAACTTTTTATTTTTGTGGTTCACATCTTAGTTTTGTTTCTGGCAATGGTTAGTTTTGTTTCTGGTAATGGTGGATTTGACTTTGTATATTCATGGAATAAGAAAATAATAGAGGAAAAAGTTTCCCAATTATTTTATTTTTATATTTTACATTTCTAGTGTGATTTTTTTTTTTATTTACTTCAGTGTTTACAACCTTCAAGGCTCTAAGTACATCATCACAAGGTCTAGAGGATAAATTTTATATACCTGATAATTCATTTATAAATGTTGGGTCATAATATTTTTTATACTGGGCCAGGCCGAATGGACTTGTCCTTTGGACTATGTCACTTTTGTCGTATTGGGTCAAATGATTTGAGTCCCGCTACTTGACTATAATATTGGGCTTAGTCATTGGATTTGTCCATTATGTAAGCTGTCACTTATCATATCTTTGACCGGTAATCATCACAAAGGGTAGTAGTTGACTGTTATGTCTGCCACCTTTCTGCATGGCATTAATGAGGATGAGACTTCGATTACCGGCGGGAGGTAACAGTGGTAGCAAGTAGGGAAATAAGCTACATACTTTCGGCTGAGATGATCGGGGGTGAGAGGAGGTGTCAGGAGATAGTGGGTGGCACGGTAAACCGGGTCTAGGGAACGTATGGGGTAAGGATTATAAAAAGAAAGAGGTAACAAAACACAACACACAATCCTATTATTTTTTTCTCCCTCATACACTAGTCAATATTTTTTCTCCATTGTTAACCTTGTGATCGCCTGTACTGACTCTCACGCCGGAGCTATCCCCCGACGGTCAGGCCGTCAAGCTTCTGGTGTTGACTTGTTGAACTGTGCAGGATCAGAGCGTCTTACGTGATTGGGACGCGGGAGAAGATCTTGGCGTTAACATTGACGCTAGAAGGAGGGCTGAGTTCTAGTGTCCTGAGTATTTTTCAATCACACATTGTGGTCGTTCTACGTCGGTATTTATGGAAAAGATTAGAATACCTACACCTGAGGGGCAGCCGATGGCTGCCAGTGAATCAATACCGCGAGTATCTGTCAAGGACCGTTTGGGACCTACACTAAGTGTTCATGCCGCACGACGTCCAAACGATCGCATGGAGATTCTCGTCCGAGGGCTGTGAGCAAAGCCAAGAGAAGGCTAATTTTCACAGCAGAGAAAGGGTCTGGTCATGGCCGGAGACGAGTAGAAGGCACCTCGCCTAGAACTCGATACCGGGATGAACAAGACGAAAAGGCTGCCCGCTTGGCTAAGATGGCAGACAAAGCTGATAGGGCCATGGAGGCACTGGTGAAGCAACGGCAGGATATAGCTGAGCAGATGTCTCGAATGGCAGATTTGAGGGACGAAGCGACCAGCTATGTCCAATCTGAAGAACGTGGGCATCGGAGTGGGAAAGAACCTGCTCATTTAGGGCGTAAGTCTCGGGGTTAACCTCGAGAAAGAAGAAGGTCCAGAAGCCCTACTTCTCAAAGATCGAAGAGGGCACATCACCCTGTCAGTTCTAAGGAGCAGGGTCGAAGCGAACGAAGAGGTCGATCTAGGGATCGTACTCCTGAGAATACAAAGAAGGCGCTCGTTGTTGCACATTCCCACCACGGCAGCCGGGTTCAGAGACGAAGCAGATCTAGGGGTCGTACACCCGAAAGTCCACCGAGGGCACTCTGCCCTGTGGACCATCGTCATCGTAAAAGCCCCTCGAAAGTTGGGGGTTCTATGGCAAGAGACCAGTTCATTCAGAGGAGGGAGGAGTCACCGGAAAAAGTAGCATCGTCCCAACCCGAGGGCGTGGAGTATCTAGTTAAAGAGGTAAAGGAGCTTCGGAGGCAGCTTGCCGAGGTACAGAAAATTAAAGATACTTCGGGAAAGAAGGCATCCTCTTTTTCCGCGGAGATTCTGAAAGAAAAAGCTGACCCCACCAAGAAGCTGCCTCACATTGAAAGTTATGACGGATCGGGGGATCCCTATGACCATAGTCAGGCGTTCGACCGACTGATGGATTATTACGACTTTAGCGATGCTGCTAAGTGTCATACTTTTGTCACGACACTCAGAAAGGATGCCAAGCAGTGGATGAGGATTTTGCCTTCGGATTCGATTTCATCTTGGGCGGACATGTGCAATAAGTTCCACGCTCGCTTCGGGAGCAACAAAAGGAGGGGGAAACCAACTGGCTCGTTGGCTCAGGTTCGACAATATTCGAATGAGTCTTTGGGCCAATATGTGAAGCGATTCCGTGAAGCAGTCGGCCAAGTGACAGACCTGAACGATCTACAAGCCGTGAGACTGTTTCAGAATGGGTTAGATCTGATCAAATCAGAGAAGTTGGTGAAGAAATTGATGTTTCATCACCCGAAGAGTCTCGCAGAAGCCTTCGACAAAGCGAAAGGTTATATTGTGGTAGAAGAAGCCATGAATAGCCTCAAGCGCCCTTTATCAGATCGGCTTAAGGAGACAGATCGGGACAGAACATAGGGGGACCAGAGTAAGAATGAAGGAAATAAAGGTCGTCATGACGGTGGGTCAAAGAAATACAACAATAATTGGAGACAGGGTGGAGGATGCTCGTCCGCTCCAGCTCAGAGGGTAAACAGGACGTATACTGCACTCAACGCTGACCGGGCTGTTATCTTGGATCAGATTAAAAATCAACCTATCTTCGAGCCACCCCGAGATAATATTAAGCCCGGGAAAGGGAATTCTCGTAAGTATTGTGACTATCATCAAGCCTCGGGCCACGATACGAACGACTGTGCTAGTTTGAAAGATTTTATTGAGAGAAAGGTGCAAGACGGGACTTTAGTTCATTATGTGGCTGCCAGAATGAATCAACAGCAAGATAGAGGACCTGTTCAGGCAGCCCAACCAGTTCAGCAAGTGCTCCCCGCTTCTGGACCGCCAGCAAGGCAAGTGATAGATGTCATCACTGGGGGTACTTCGGGCAAGCTTGTTGGAAAGAAGCGCCGAAGTTATCTGGATTCGGTCATGTCGGTGGCGGGTACCCTCCCGAAGACTGACAGACCCTTCCCGGGTACGGTAATTTGCTTTACAGATGAGGATTACCCTTCGGAAACCATCGAACCGTATGAGGGATCATCGGTGGTGACAGCACAAGTGGGTTCGATAGATATGAAACGAATGATGATCGACAATGGGTCTTTTGTGGATATCTTATATGCCCATGCTTATCAGAGGATGCATCTTGATGGGCAGAAGATGGAGATCGGGCATGAGGCCCTTTATATGGCTTCAGCAATGATCCAGTCAAAGTGGCTGGAACCATCGAACTGCCGGTTATCTTCGGTACGGCCCTCCAACAGGTAGAAATTATTTGCAAATTTTATGTTGTACATGTGGATTTCGCTTATAATGCTATTTTGGGGAGACCCACTTTAACTTCTTTACAAGCTGTAACCTCAATCCCTCATTTCAAAATCAAATTTCCTACGGCTCATGGGGTTAGGAAGGTAAAAGGAGATCTGGATCTGGCCAGAAGATGTTATAGAAATGCCGTGATCACTTCGGGAGTAGGGGTGTCAAAGCAAAAATAGACCATGGCAATTGAGATCGAACCCTTCATGGAGAGCAGCTCAGAGCCGTTGGTCATGCCAGCTGAAGAAACAGAAGAAATAGAGCTCGTCCCGGGCAAGGCAGACAAGACGGTGAAAATAGGTTCGGGCCTGCCGGAACCTCTCCGGACGAACCTCATTGAACTCCTGCGATGTTATGTTGACATCTTCGCATGGGAACCTCAAGATATGCCGGGAGTGAGCAGGGATATTGCTGAGCATCGGTTGGAAGTGGACTCGTCGAAGAGGTCAGTTCGGTAAAAGAGGAGGATCTTTGCGCCTGAGCGCCAAAGAATCATCGATGAAGAAATTGCGAAGCTGCTAGCTGCTGACTTCATCTTCGAGATCGACTATCCGCAGTGGATGGCAAACGTGGTGCTGGTCCAGAAGCAGAACGGGAAATGGCGAGTCTGCATCGACTATACAGATCTGAATAAAGCTTGTCCAAAGGATTTCTACCCGTTACCCCACATTGACCAGCTCATCGACGCAACTTCGGGGTATGCCTTGTTGAGCTTCATGGATGCATTCTCTGGCTATCATCAGATCTCTATGTGTAAAGAGGATATACCGAAGACGGCGTTCATTACGCATCGTTCGGTATATGCCTACAAAAAAATGACCTTCGGTCTCATCAACGCCGGGGCCACTTACCAGATGATGATGAACTATGTCTTCAGGCACCAGTTGTGCAAGAATATGGAAGTATACGTAGATGACATGATTGTTAAGAGCATGTTGGTGCACAAACATCTGGATGACCTGGAAGAATGCTTTCAGACAGTCCGCCATCACAAATTGAGACTGAATCCTGTCAAGTGCACCTTCGGATTAGGGGCTGGTAAGTTTCTGGGTTATCTGGTCAGTCAGAGGGGAATTGAAGCCAATCCAGAAAAGATTCAAGCGATCCTGAACATGAAGACTCCTCAGTCATTTAAAGATGTTCAACGTCTGACTGGAAGGATTGCAGCTTTGAGGAGGTTTATGTCCAAGTCGGCAGAAAGGTGTTTGCCATTTTTTGATACGTTGAAAGGGCTGAAGAATGCCAAGACGTTCCAATGGACTTCGAAATGCGAAGATGCTTTTTAGAGCATCAAGTCCTACTTATCTTCGGCGCCTTTGTTGGTGAAGCCCGCTCCTGCTGAGCCTTTGTATTTGTACTTAGCAGCTAGTTCGTTGGCAGTAGGAGCAGTTTTGGTGCGAGAAGTTGGGGGTAAGCAGCACCCGATTTATTATGTAAGCTACGTCCTTCGGGATGCTGAAACAAGGTACGCAAACATTGAAAAGTTTGCTTTTGCTTTAATAACTGCTAGTCGAAAGCTTAGGCAATACTTTCAGGGTAGGCTGGTAATAGTCTACACAGATCAGCCTTTGAAGAAAATTATGGGCAAACCTGAGGTATCGGGGAGATTAGCTGCGTGGACGATGGAGTTATCTCAATTCTTCGTTGAATATCATCCCCGAACCACCATCAAAGGGCAGGCCTTGGCAGATTTTGTGGTCGAGTGTTCGTTTTTGGAAGCTGATGAAGTTGTGGCCGAAACTGAAGGGTCTGACAGCATAGTCGCAGTTCTTCAGCAAAAGCAGAGTTCGTGGACGCTGTATGCAGATGGGTCCTCTACCACGGACGTCAGCGGAGCAGGGATTATTCTGACCAGTCCGGAGGGATTCAAGGTGCAACAGACCATCAGATTTCAGTTTAAAGCGACGAACAATGAGGCGGAATATGAGGCAGTGTTGGCGGGATTGCGACTAGCTAAGAGTCTCGAAGTGCAAAGAATAGTTTTCTTCAGCGACTCTCAGTTAGTCGTTAAACAAGTCTCCGGGGAATACGAAGCCCGAGGTCATAGAATGATCAAGTATTTGGCGGAATTGAAAGAACGACTTCAGTATTTCCAGTTCTATGAATTTCAGGGGGTCGAACGTAACGACAATTCCATTGCCGATGCACTCTCCAAATTAGCCACTACGGATGTTAACGTTTTTGATGGGTCGGATTACTTGGAAATTCTGTAACATCCTAGTGTTCATCATGAATCGGTAATGTGCGTTGACCGAACCAACTGCTGGTTGACCCCATATCTGGAATATCTGGCAGATGGCGTTTTACCTTCGGATCAGATGCTGGCCAAGAAAATCATGTACAAGAGTGCTAATTTTGTTCTGATAGATGGGGATCTGTTTCGAAGGGCCTTCTCGTCTCCACTATTAAAATGTTTAACTCCGTCCAAAGCTGAATATGCTCTTCGAGAAGTTCACGAGGGCATCTGTGGCGACCATATGGCTGCTAAGTCATTAGCCTATAAATTACTTCGTCTGGGGTACAACTGGCCTACCATCTTCAAGGAAGCGACTGAATACGTCAAGAAGTGCGAGAAATGTCAGCTTAACAGTCCGATCCCACATCAGCAACCAGAAGAGCTATACTCAATCTTATCTCCCATACCCTTTACTGTCTGGGGGGTTGATATACTGGGTCCGCTACCGAAAGCAAAAGGTTAGGCCAGCTTTGTTATAGATGCCATCGACTACATGACCAAGTGGGTAGAAGTAAAACCGCTTAGGTTAATAACGGAACAGGAATGCTTAAACTTCATCAAGGAGTCGGTAGTATTTCGGTTCGGAATTCCTAAGGTGGTGATTTCAGACAATGGACGTCAGTTTGTGGGATCAAAATTCGAAGCATTTTTGAAAGAACTGGGGGTCCAGCACAGAAAGACTTCGGTAGCTCATCCTCAGTCTAATGGACAACTCGAAGTGACCAACAGAACGCTGCTGAATGGAATCAAGCACAGATTGGACGAAACAAAAGGAAGATGGCCAGAAGAGCTGCTCAGCGTGTTATGGGCCTATCGGACCACTCCGAGGACCACAACAGGAGATTCACCTTTCAGATTGGCCCAACAGTACTGATGCCTTAGTCCCAATTGAAATTGGATCCCCAAGTCTTCGAGTTAGTCAGTTCAAAGAGATATACAATGACGAAGGACTGAAAGCCAATCTTAATTTACTTGAAGAAATCAAAGAAACAACCTTGATCAAACTAGCAGCCTATCAGCGAAGAGTAGCTAAGCATTATAACAAAGGGGTAAAACTTCGCAGATTCGAAGTAGGGGATTTCGTTCTCAGAGAAGTCGAAGCATCCACACCCCAGAATTTGGGAAAGCTGATGCCGAATTGGGAAGGGCCGTATATAGAAGTACCGAAGCCGGGGACTTATCGGTTGAGGGCCTTGGACGGATCAGATATCAAGAATACTTGGCATGCAGGCAGGCTTCGAAAGTATTTTCAGTAGATACAATGTCAGTACACCGGAAGTCTGTAAATATTTAAGTCATCATCAATAAAAATTCACTTTTTCTCAAATAAGTCTCGTCTTCGTTGCTATTAATGTCACCGATGTAAGGAGGTTCGGGTGGACTCGCTGACCATTCGATGGTAGCCTCATCGGCAGGTGGTCCTTATGAGTTTGTCAGGCCCTGCGTGGTAGGCAAATGTCATTGGTGTAAGGAGTTTCGGGTGGACTCGCTGACCATTTGATGGTAGCCTCATCGGCAGGTGGTCCTTATGAGCTTGTCAGGCCCTTTGTGGTAGGCAAGTGTCATCCTTAAGACGTTGTCAGGCCCTGCGTGGTAGGCAATTGTTGACCTTTAGAGCTTGTCAGGCCCTTCGTGGTAGGCAAGTGTCATCCTTAAGACGTTGTCAGGCCCTGCGTGGTAGGCAATTGTCGACCTTTAAACGTTGTCAGGCCCTTCGTGGTAGGCAAGTGTCATCCTTAAGACGTTGTCAGGCCCTGCGTGGTAGGCAATTGTCGACCTTTAGACCTTGTCAGGCCCTTTGTGGTAGGCAAGTGTCATCCGTAAGACGTTGTCAGGCCCTGCGTGGTAGGCAATTGTCGACCTTTAGACCTTGTCAGGCCCTTCGTGGTAGGCAAGTGTCATCCTTTAGACTTCGTCAGGCCCGTCACGGTAGGCGAATTCCCAGTGAGGCAGATCTACCTCACACTTTGGTAACGAATAAGTATTCCTTTACTTTATTACCTAAATTTTTCTAAGTGTTGAGTTCGAAAGGCCACATTCTTTAACTTCATCTTATCTGTTATACCTAGTTGCTAATTAACAGTTTAAGTTAAGTCCACGAAGGAGCTTGTACATTTTTCAAGCTGAATCGATATTGAAGTATTGATAAACAGTAAATGCACCGAGGTCATAAGGAATAATGTTGATATTTCATTTACATAATATTGTTTACGAAACGATATACACTTTTACAGAAATCCTACAGCTAAGGGAAAAGAAAATCATCTTCAGGAGTCAGCTTCGTCTTCCGAAGAGTCGAGAATGGTCGGATCAACCTTGGTTGTGACAAGTCTTGCCTTGTCTTTGCTTCGGCACTCATCATATCCATCCGAGAACATTTGGACAATCTCCTCGTTCAACTCAGCTGATTTCTGATATTCTTGTTGAACTTCTCTCCGAAGATTTTCGGTCAGAGGGGGACCCAAATCTCTCAGAGCACGAAGTTCTCGAAGCTCCTCTTCGAGCTTTGCCCGTTCCTTCAGATGTCTCAAGTCCCTAGCTTCGAGTTCATTCACTTGCTGTGCCAGGCTCTTGTTAGTTTTCACTATTGTTTCGTTTTTTTCCCACAAGAGCTTCATTTCTACGAACCAGGTCTATGTTCGTACTAACGGTTATTTGGTGGGTGGCTTCGACTGTCTCCAGTTTCTCTTTTAACTTATTCAAATCCTTTTGGAGGCATTCGTTATTGAAGAGAGCGGTACCATGGTCCCTTCTCTCTTTGCTCAGAGCCGACGTCAGAATAACGTTATCTTGTCGGGCTACGTCTTTTTCGGCTTCGGATCCTTTATATTGGGGAAGAAGTCTCCCGAAGACAGCATTTGCCTACAGACATTCAAAGACAGTCAGTGAATTATTAGAAGAAGCACACAATTTCCCAATATTCAAAAACTTATTCACCTTAGCCTGATAACTCATGCCTTCTTCGATTAAATCCCTTAATCGAGCTGTTCCTGAACCGATGGTCATCGGTCTCCCGGACGAAGGAATCGAACAGCTGAAAGGGAAAGTTTGCATTAAACTTCGGCCATACGGTAGGAGAAGATGCAGCTTCTCGCCTGAAGGCTGAGGGGGAAGATCGTGCTGGAGAGGGCATAGATGGTTCGGGAGGCGGTGGTGGTTGATTGTCGGAAGGTTGTTTCCTTTTGCGGGACAGCGGTGTAGATTCGATTTGTTTTTATAACTCATCTTCAGAAATTTGGATCTCTACAGGAATGATGATCGGAGGATCGACTTCAGCAGTGGGAATCCGGAGTTCTTCGGCAGACAAAGGAGTTACCTTGGTCCTCCTCTTCTTGATACGGAGGGCTTGCATCCGCTCCTTTACAGGCATATCAATCAATCTTGCTGCAGAAGTGGATTGAGATTCTTGAGGGTTTGTACGGACTTTCCGAATAGCCCTTTTCTTTCTTCGAGGTCGGTTAGGTTCCTCTTCAGCGACGAAGTGCGCCGATTGATCCTCGATGTTCTGATCTTCGGAGGCCGAAGGCTCCTCAGGGGGGACTTCGGCAGAAGGCGACGAAGGCTTACCGGAGAGGTACCTATCCAGATCCTTTCGATCGATCGAAGTCGGTTTGATAAGAGACACTGCATATACAAAGAACCAGTTTAGACACTACTAGCATAAATCAATAAACTGTACCTTGATATAAGTCAACTCACATTTGTGATCGTACTGCCACACTTGCTTGCTTAGGAGTCCGAAGCTCCATTCCTTCAGAGGTATCTTCTCTATAATACGCGTCATTTCTCTTATACGCTCCTCGGATATATCTCCGAAGTCTGCAGAGACACAATCAGAAGTAATCCAGTCCGGAATAGAAGAGATTTCGGGCCCGTTGACGAATAACCATTTATTGTGCCATCCTCGGTTGCTCGAAGGAGTGTCCATTAGAGATCGCTTCTCGATTCTGGCATTGGGCTTAGGGGCTATTTTGCTCAGTACCTTGAAGCCTTTTTCCCGAGACTTCCCCACCGAGAAGAGGGTAAAGAAAGAATCAACAGTGGGAGGAACTCCTATCTCGTAGCAGAAGGCTATATAAGCCAGTATATGGATATATGAATTCGGCACCAATTGGGCGAATCCAACTCCGACGAACCCTAGGAGGTTGATCAAGAAGGCGTGAAGGGGAAACCTTACTCCCTTCTCCAAAAACGTTATTAGAACGGCGGTCTAACCGTTGGGGCGCTGGTACAATCTTTTATGGGAAGCTGCGGTCCTCACCCTGTGGGTATCTGGTATTTGATAGCGAGTCCGAATATTACAGAGCTCGACCTCAGTAACAGTGGAGGGGTGTTAACGTGAGGAAAATCTTCCTCATTCTTAAAAAATTCGGAGGGGTTTGGAAGTGGTTCAAGAAACGGAGCTTCCTGGGTATCAATTTGGGGGTTTGAGTTCAAAGCCTCTTTGTCAGGGCTTAAATGGGCGGTCACGGTGGTAATGGGGGTTACACAAAGTGGAGAACTCTTATCAGAGCTTTGAGATGCCATTGTTGAGAATTCGTAGAGAAAATGAAGAAATTTGAGGAAGAGAAGGCAATAAACTCTTGTAGACTCAAAATAGCAAGGAACCAGCCAAGGTGAATGGATGGCAGCTCTTATAGTGAGTAGTCTTTTCAATTTTTGCACCAAAACCAAGGGCGGCGCATTAATTGGAGGTAATGATGTGAGAGAGGAAGGGGTAACGTCCGATTTTGGTTTTAATGGGTTATCCAGAGTGGGCTGGCGTTCATTGGATCTTCATTTTTCGTCCTTAAGGCTGTTGGGCATGTGCCATTTGGGCTTCTGGATCCACTTGAATTAGCGACTGTTACTTATCAGTTAGACCTCGGTGAGATTCCTTTCTGCCCCTTTGGTTTATTACAAATCCCTTTCACTATGGACTTACACTATTTACAGTCTTCCACTAAACATCCTGTTTAATAAAAGATTGGGGGGCAATGTTGGGCCATAATACTTTTCATACTGGGCCAGTCCGAATGGGCTTGTCCTTTGGACTATGTCACTTTTGTCGTATTGGGTCAAATGATTTGGGCCCCGTTACTTGACTATAATATTGGGCTTAGTCATTAGATTGGTCCCTTATGTAAGCTGTCACTTATCCTATCTTTGACCGGTAATCATCACAAAGGGTAGTAGTTGACTGTTATGTCTGCCACCTTTCTGCATGGCATTAATGAGGATGGGACTCCGATTACCGGCGGGAGGTAACAGTGGTAGTAGGTAGGGAAATAAGCTACATACTTTCGGCTGAGATGACCGGGGGTGAGAGGTGTCAGGAGATAGTGGGTGGCACGGTAAACCGGGTCTAGGGAACGCATGGGGCAAGGATCACAAAAAGAAAGAGGTAACAAAACACAACACACAATCCTATTATTTTTCTCTCACTCATACACTAGTCAATATTTTTCCTCCATTGTTAACCTTGTGATCGCCTGTACTGATTCTCACGCCGGAGCTATCTCCCAACGGTCAGGCCGTCAAGCTTCTGGTGTTGACTTGTTGAAATGTGCAGGATCAGAGCGTCTTACGTGATTGGGACGCGGGAGAAGATTTTGGCGTTAACAATAAATTTTGTTATTTTGATTGTAATGGAGGATTGCTTTAATGTGCGGATTCTAGTAGAAGATTTGATTTTTTTTCATTTGGGGTTTTTAATTGCAATTTTTGATTTGGTGTTCGTGCAGATTCTAGGGTTTGTAATCGGTAAATACTCAATTTTTATCTGTGCAATACAGGGTTTTGGGATGATGAGAACTTGCAAATCATAGGTGTTTTATCGCTGATAATCAACGATTAAATCTGTGATTTTGAGGGGGTTGGGATTTTGTATGGAAACTCAAAGGAGGCCACCTCATTAGGCCCTTCTTCTTCTGCATCTGGTGCAACCACGCGTTCTATAAAGCACGCGTGTCTCTGCTGCACCTAATTCTTCGTTTACAGTCCCCATTATCACTGTTGCTCCTGTCAATTTATCCATCTCGACCCGTTCACTAGATTCAGAAATAGATGAATCTTCTGCACCTCAATCAAAAGAAAATGGTAACCCTATGCAGGCATTTTCATGGTTAATGCTTAAACGATTGTTTTTTGAGTTTCTATTTTAACTGTTATTAAAGAATTAAACGACCGAACAATATTTTGGTAACTTCGACCGACAAGCCACGTCGGAGATATACACAGTACTCACTACTCAATTATTGGACTTTAGGAACAAACGTTGTTGTGGGTCTGAATCGGTAGTCGATATTTTTCACAATTTCATTGTCAATTTGTTGAAATATTTGAATTGGGTCAAGTTATAGAAGAATTTGGCAAGTGGATTTTTATAGGTTTTGGTCACGGGGGTTCTGGTATTAAGAAAAAATATTCTAGTGGTGGTTTGCTAGAAACTTTGAAAATGGAGACAAAGGTGGTGGTGCAAGATCAAGAGAGAGAGAGAGAAAATAGAGGAAGGAGGTGGTGATGCATATGGTAGAAATATTTTTTTAATTAAATATTATTTTTGCCATGTGTCATCAAAATTTATTCTCTTCATGTTTCGTCAGTAAAATATGTTTATGTGTCGGTCGTGTTAGTTTAGGTGGCATATTTGTTAGAGTCATGGGCATAATTGACTTAAAATTGGTAAAATTAGGTGTACTTTGGAAAAAAAAAAAAAAAAAAAGGATGAAAGTGTGATATCGAAAAAAATATTAGGCACATTTGTGCACCTTTGCCCAATGTTAGTGAGAGTTGATAAGAGTTAAGAGTGAAGAAGATGTACCGGCAAAAGAGACACAGGTACAGGGGGAAGCGAGGCTCTTCATTTGCTGTCTGTCACCTGACCTACAGGCCTGCTTCTGCTTCGGCTTCGGCTTCTGCTTCTGCTGGTTGTTAGTCTTCCCTTCCTCACTTGTCTTGTCGTGTTTGGATTTCCCAATGCATGTTTCTCAAACTCTCATGGCATGGTGCGCTGAATCTGATCTTAGTTCCGTTCTTACAAGATTATAGATTAATATTTTGCATATAGATTAAGAAAATATTATTTATCAAATAAAATTTATTTAAAAATTTATCATTATTTCTTTTTAGGAAGTTGAAAATTATTAATATAAGGAAGAAATTTTTTTAAGACAATGAGAGAAGGTAAGGATAATATAAAAAAATAAATAATTTATTCTCCTTGAAAGTTATAAATGATAAATTTTTTAAAATAAATTTTTTCTTCTAAAACGATAATTTTTTAAGAACAGGGTGAGTACAACATATTAGTTGTATTTCCCAAACAATAGACATACATACATACATGCACGTACCAGAGATTAAATTATATATATATTATATTTCCGCCCTTCCAACCAACTTTCTTACTATCTATTCTAAAAAAACAACAGCTAAGATTTACTCTTAATAATGACAATTAAATTAATATAAAATATATTTATTACTTCATAAAGATGATGGAAGAGAAATAAATGTACGTACGATAGTAAGACCCAAGTAGGATAAAAAATCCGTTTATTTGTACATTATTATTATTACAAGGATAATATTAAGAGTTTATATATATATATATATATATATATATATATATATATATATGCAAAGCAGACACATTAGCATTAAAAGTGGAAAGAAAGAAATATCCGTGAATTGAATGTATATGTAGTATGTATGTATGCGGATCCCTTTAACTCAATTATCGGCGAGAGAATCCAAATAGCCTGCTTGCAGGTATCTACCTCTGATCGGATGACAGACAGATGAAATGAGGAAGGGGTACCTTAAACTGCGTGCCTTAAATCTTTTATATGTTTAATATTTTACTCCATTATGTGTCCTTCCTCCCTTCCCCTGCCCTGGCTACTGTTGCCGGTACGTGACTAAGATATATAAGTATATAGAGAGAGAGAGATACAGATTTACTCATTCATTCATTCATTCATCCAGTAGAATTAATCAGTATGTTATTGGGAGTCGGGAGTGACTGACATCGGAGAGAGGACGACGCGTTTTCACGGCGCGTGCACATTGGTCCAATACATACATCACGCCATACTACTACACTCCTGTTACTACTGGTATCCAGTAATTCTGAAAGCGAAGCGATCGATAAGATAATTAAAGAATTTTGGGAAAAAGATAAGAGAATTACTTACTACTACTACTAAATTAACGGTCCCCGCCCCCGCCACCGCCAGTTGTGAATAATGAATCATTTAAGGCAGGCACGCCGTGTCTCAATAATTCCAACATGTCCTTTTCTCCCTCCCTCTCTCTCCTCCACAAATGAACCTTCGCTGGCCGGGGGATGAGGTGGTGCCAAATCGGGAAACATAATTCTTTTTTGATACTTCTTAAAAAAATTATTGTTTAAAATTTTGACATATAGATTAAAAAAATATCATAAGTAAAATTTATTTAAAATTTTATCACTATCCCTTTATAGGAAGTTAAAAACTATTAATACTCATAAGAAAAAAAATTTCTTAGGACAATGAGAGAAGATAAGGGTAATATAAAAAAATAAATAATTTATTCTATTCGAAAGTTATAAACGATAAATTTTTTAAAATAAATTTTTTCTTCTAAAACGATAATATTTAACATATAGAGTTCGTCCGGATCAGGAACGTACCATCTTAAATAACATTACATTGAGTACATGCTTAAGTAGTAATAACATGAAGTACTACTTATAAAATTTCTAGGGGTGAGCATGATGCAGTTTGAAAAATTTAAAACCGCACACGAAATCGCTTGTGATTGGTGCGGTTTGATTTTAAAGTGTGTGGTGCTGTTTTAATTGGTGCGGTTTCGGTTCCAAAACCAGTTGAAACAACAAAAAAATCTAAGCCTTCAATAAAATTTAACATAGAACTTGCATCGAACAATTAACTTAGTGACGAAATCGACAATGAGAATTATATCAAGCATAGAACCAAAGCCCCTTCTGCCAAACATGTCAAATTCACCATCAAATCATAGAACAGTGAGACACGTAAAATAGTTTTAGTTTATAATAAAAGAATGATGCTTTAAAACTAAAACATACGCTATATAAAACAACGGAGACCATATATTCGATAACAAGCAAGAAGGTTTATCTAGTTCCCCAAAAATTAAAAGTATATACTGAAGATAGAATGAAATTATATCTTATATATTGCAGGGAGGACTTATAGAATATATAATCCTAACTATACCTAATTTGAAAAATAATCTATTAGACTATTACTATTATAATATTGACCTTAACCAATGCATCAAGTGCTCGAACCAACGAATTTGGCCCCTAAGCTATAAGCCCCTCCAATAACGCATCAAATAAATTAGAAATTTTAAAACTCAATTGCTTAATTTTTGACTCTATAACATCTAACAATCTTCTTTTAATTGGTGAAAAAATAATAATGCAAGACTGTGGTTTTCTCTGAGCGTGTTCAAGTGAAAAATAACTTTAGAATTTAGTACTAGAGATAATACATAAATACACACATGGTGCGGTTTCAGTTTTATGCGTGCGGTTTTGGCTCGTAACCAAACCGAAACCGTAAATTTGGTTATTCAACCCACCTAAAACCGTCACATACGCCGGAACCGTTGGTGCAGTTTTAATTGGTGTGGTTCGTGCGATTTTTGGTGAGATTTCGGTTCCAATTTGGTTACTTGTTCAGCCCTAAAAGTTTTCGTGTATTTTTCACTTCTCGCTCCGTATTTAATTTGCACAAGTCTGAAAACTCTCTCATCACATCACTCATAAAGGTTATTTGGAGCTCTCCATCATCAAGTACGCATAGTAAAATACAAATATACTCCTACCAAGTGAGGAGACAGTTTTCAGAGAGATATATATATAGGGAAATAATCCGTGAAATACGTTAGTTATTAGGGCTGTTTCAACTAACGCTCATTCAGCCGTTTAAAATTAGAGTTAATGGCTGAGATGACTGCCCAACTGCTAGAGGGAGTAACGGCCAACAATAAATTTTAAAATCCTCTCTGATGGCCGCTAGAGGGAGTAGCGGCTAGCCAAAATGTCGTCGTTTTGACTGGCCGCTACTCCCTTTAGCGGCCAGCAGAGAGGATTTTAAAATTATGGGCATTAAGGGAATTTGGGCCAGCCGCTACTGGGAGTAGCGGCCAAGCGTTTCCCATATCTAAACTTGTATACTGTTTGCATTTGTAGTTTGCTGATACAGAGAGACGAGACGGCGCTGCACAAAGAAACGGAGAAGGGTTTGCTACAAATTACTCGAATTTGGCCCATCAATCTCAAATTCAACTAGTAAAGTAAGTGTCTTTCAACCTAATATGCTTTTATAAATTTATTTAAAAACAAAATAGACATTGAATGATAGTATTTTGCTAAATATTTTAAAAATTATGTGTATAAATTGGGTATTTTCTATATATAAAATATTAGTATGTATATTTTTTAGTATTATATATGCTTAAATTATGATAAATGTTTTATTGTTGTTGTTGGTTATTTCTTGCAAAAATTGACATTTTGTTATAAAATGTAAATACACTTGCATGTATGAAATATTATCATTGTTGTTTGTATTATTTTTGGTCAATTATTTATTTAGATATTGAATGAAAGTTTTATTGTTATTGATATTTGTAGGTAAATATGGACAATTGGCTGCTTGGACCCATTGATCGTAGTGTCCTTTATGCTCAAGAAAAGCATGTATCCGAAGATGTATGGAATGAGATTGAAATGGGTACACTTATGTCAAGCCAATCTACTTCAATTACATATGATAAATGGGAACTTACCAGCCTACAAAAAAAATTATTAGAGGCGTGGGGGTTTAAGGGGTTTAGTTATCCTGCAGTAGTAACTAGAACAGATGTCAGTCTTATATCTGCTTTGATTGAGAGATGGCAGCCAGAGACAAATATATTTCATATGAAATGTGGTGAAATAACAATAACATTGGAGGATGTCCATTTCATTTTTCGTTTGCCAGTATTGGGTAAGTCCTTAACTTATCCTTCATTTGATGCTCCATTAAGTTATTTTAGGGAAATCTTTGGGGATGAATGTGCTGGGCAATGAAATAATGTCAAAAAAAGACGTGGTATTTCCTTAGTTTGGTTACATAAAATTTTTTCCAAGTGTCCAGACAATGCAAGTAGAGATGTGGTTGGTATGTATACAAAGGCATATGTCATTTGGTTATGCCGGGGGGAGGGGGGGTTTATTTCCCACAAGGTCAAAAAATACTGTACACCCTAGGTACATGTATTTTATTTATGATTCAAATAAGATTGTCATATATGCATGAGGTGCCGCATGTTTGTCATATTTATATCGGGGGTCTGTACACAACATCTATGAAAGAGAGTAATTATGTCAATGGTTGTGTGAACTTGTTACAAATTTGGGCATACGAGCGTTTTCTGGTTGGAAGGCCTAACCCTAGGCCCAATTCTTTATTTTGGATCCCTAGAGTAACAACATGGGCGTACTCCGCCAAACATCAATATGGTGATAGGCGAAACGATCCCCATCACCATCTATCTTTCTACCGGGGCGAATTTGATAGGCAACCTCAGTGGGAGGCAGTATGGCTGTGACGCCCCCAAAATTAGGTATACGTCACCCATCTTGGGTCGCCACTTACATGGTACAGAATACAAATACAACTTACTAATACAACTGTCGTGTACAATACGACAAAACATAAACTGTGAGTTTGAATACAAATATTATCTTCTAGAGAGTATTCATACTCAAAAGGAGTCCTCATTACATTTATTAACACACTATTACATGGAATAGTGAGGACTGCTAACTAATACTATCATTCGGACTATCACTCCGTTCCCCGACTTGCCCCAGCTACGTTCTCATTTCCTGAAGAGAACAGTGAAAGAAAGGGTGAGCTCAACTAGCCCAGTAAGAAATATTATGACTAAGATAATACAGAATAAATTATCATTAGTCTTCAACAATATTAAACTGATAAAATATAATAGACATCAAGTTTAACTGCAGCGGAACAAGCAATCCATTAAAAGAGTCAAGTAGAAAATAAACTCTACTATCTTTTATGATTTAAAAAGTTTTTCATCACTTTTATCGCTGAGACTCAGCTTAATAAACAATTCACATCATCCCTGCACTACGGCCAAGGATATTCGTTAGGGTCACGACCACAAATTCCATGCACTACGGGCCAAGGATATTTGTGTATTCATCAATGGTCATGATCATGCCAACAACTGTCCATCAATGCACTACGGGCCAATGAGGACTTTTACCACATCATTTGTAACATTACGGTCATGATTATACCGAATAATCCCTGGTCATAATCACACCAAGTCCATCTATGCCCTACAGGCTACAGATGACTTTCAACATATATAAACATGAGGATGATGACAATGATATAATAATTCAATAAAACAAGTTCAAGAATTAATTTATCCAGGAATTAATAACGTCCAAATTGTCAACATGATACTGCTTTGTAGAGTAAAATTCAATCAGAAAAATATTTTCATGAAAAATACTGGATGAAGCGCAATATCAAGGATATTCCACTAATTTCATGGAGTATAGAAGTCAAAATTTTAACCAACTGAGAATAATAAGAAATGGAATAACAACAGAAATCACCATGCATGCGGTACTTCGCATAGGCAGGTTATTCTAACAGAATAATAATAATGGAACCAGGTCAGGTGAAAATCACACCGACAGGATGTTCCAACAGAATAATAAAGACGGAACCAGGTCCGGTGTAAAACACACAGACAGGATATTCCAACAGAATAATAAAGACGGAATAATAAAGACGGAACCAGGTCCGGCGTAAATCACAGACAGGATATTCCAACAGAATAATAAAGACGGAACCAGGTCCGACGTAAAGCACAGACAGGATGTTCCAACGGAATAACAATGACATAATAATAGAAGAATGTCACCAAGTATAGGGTATTCCGCATATACAGGTTATTCCAACATAATAATCAAGAAATGGAATAACAGAAGTTCTCTTCTTGAATACAAAAGAATAATATTCCTTACCATAAAAGAACTGGATATAAGAGTAGTGAAGTAGCAGAAACTTTTCTTCTATCTCTATATAGTCTCTCTCTATAGTTTCTCCCTCTGGAGTTCAGTGAATTCGTAAAAAAATAATGAAGGAATGAGCTTCTATTTATAGGAAAATAGAATGCATAGTAACTAATCCATGAACGGTCCAGATTGATTTACTTTAATCTGACGGTCCATATTTAAAGAAAAATCTTTTAAATAAAATATAATATATTCTATTTATATAAAAAGATTTTTACAATGCAAATACTATTCAACACTATGCAAAACACTATGCAACACTATGCATAATAAAATATAATATATTCTATTTATAGAATGACTTTAATAAAGTATTCTGTTTTATATAAAAAGATATTTCTGTTTTATTACGTTAATAATACGAATAAAACAAAACGTCATTATCGTTATAATAACTCATATTATTAATCAACAATAATTGAATCAAACTGAGCGACTTCTCACATAAATATCAATAATCAATACTGTGTGCTACTATGCAACAACGCGTATTACTGTATTTTTACTACCGAGTAGTTCAACAGTATCAACGGTAAAACTTCCGCCGTTATTTTCATAAAGTATTTTTGTCGTTTTCTCAATCCGACAATAATTCCGTTGTGGGGTCCACCAATGATTGTACAGTCGTACGGATATTCTCCGACAAAAAGAATATTTCCCGACCAATCGAATATAATATGACAACTTGCATACTTTGTAAAATTTATAAATACTACCCATAACTATTATATCAAATCCACACCATAATATAAAAAAATTTATTTCGAGAAAAATTAAATATTTATTCATAAAATCTGGGGTTTCACAATCTCCCCTCTTTATAGAATTTCGCCCTCGAAATTTACGTACGTACCTGGAATGCTGAAGAGTTGAGGATACCTCGTCAGATTCTAACTCTTGAGGTATAACCTTTGAGTGTTGAATACGATTCTTCTTATCCAAGTTGTTAACATGTATCTCCTCATACGTTAAATCTTCTGCTATCTCGTCCGGTTCTAAATTAATAATGTGGTTCGGGTCATCCACATTTTTACATAACATCGGCACGTTAAAAACGTTATAAACATGCGACATACTTGGCGGTAAAACAAGTATATAAGCCACAGTTCTTACTTGATCGAGGATTTAAAATGGGTCAACAAAATCGAGGGTTGAGATTTTCTCTCTTCGTCGATTCTTGCTTCTAGAATAACGCCCTCTTGAACCTTCTTCTTCACATTCATCAGCTCCGGGTTTGTAGCTTGAGCGGCTTTAACTTTATCGATTAAAGTCAATTCTACTCGTATATTCGTTATCTTCACGTGGGTTCCTAGAGTCTTTAACTCTATCTTCATCATTTGTAAGTCGTACGAAATGGGTCTTTGTGTTAACAACATCGCACTCGTAAACGCATACAATCTTCTACTAAACGTGTCAGCTACCACGTTCGCATTTTCATGATGATATTGCATGGTACGATCGTAATCTTCAACAGCTCGAGCCAACGTCTTTGGTGCATTATACTTTCGTTTTGGTTGAAGAAATATTTGAAGGTTTAAGAAATGGGTTTTGTACTGGGGTCAATACAAAATTCAATTTCACGCTCTAAGGGTAAGCTAAGAAGTCTTCAAGAATACGTCAGGAAATTTATTAACAATAGAAATATCATTCAAAACTGTGACTCTCATCCCAGACTTGGATAACACGTCACATTGATACCTATCAGCTTGCCATCGTCATTTACAACGTCTCCTACGAAAAGTCTGGCTTCGGTGCATTCCACACCAGGAAGTCAACAACGAAAGGAACGGGGATCCTTACTTATGGCTTGATATGATAATGATTGACTTTAGTGGTTTGGTTGCTTGAATTCGCATAACAGGTTGGTTAGGAATATGAAAATTAACAACCTTACGAAAAGCATAATGGGTAGTTAACCAATCGTTTCCAAAAATCACATATCGACAGGTAACGTGAAAGTGTCGATTTGAATAAGATTTATAAATAGTGGAGGTAATGAAGATTTCTCCCAACTGACTTTAAACAGACATATCAAAGTCTAAACATTGAACACAACTAAGTGAAATAAAAGAGTGAGTAGAACCGGTATCTAACACGGTATAGACTTCGCAAGAGTTTATGACTAACATACCCGTGATAATTTTATCCAGGTTCCTCGTCACGAAAAAAAAAAATGCTTTCTCTTAAACTACTGGCTTTGGCTTTTCTGGGACGGTCTTTGGTGCCTCCATCCTATCTGAACTTGTCTTCGGTGAACGACAAAATCGGACTAAGTGACCTTCTCTTCCACAATTATAGCATGCTTTGGATGGCATCGCGCAGTTTGGACTGATGTGTCCCTCCCATCCGCATTTGAAGCATATGATAGGTGGTCGCTCTCCTTCCTTAACAACGGGTGCTGGTGCTGACGTCTTTCCATCATTGTTGAATTTCCTCTTCTTGAAATGTCCATTCTTATTGTTTTGACCATGATTACCATTAAAGTGGTTACCATTTCTGGCATGTTGATTCCCTCCATGCTTATTGTCACCGCTTTGATGACTGTTATCACCAGTATTATCATTTTTCTGGCTGCTCTCTTTTGGTTGCGTTGACTCGTTATCGCGCTCTACTAATTGAGCCCTATTTACAACATCTGAATACAAACACAGTTTATGAGAAATAAGATATTGACGTATCTCAGGCTTCAAACCTCTTAAAAACATCCGCTTCATTCTCTCTTCATTATCAACCAAGTGGGACGCAAATCGGGACAACTCGGCAAACTTGGCTTCGTATTGCGACACGGTCATGTTGTTTTGCTCCAACTTGATAAATTCCACTTCCTTCATGTGACGAATGCTTTCGGGAAAGTACTTGTCATTGAACAGTTCTTGGAACTTCTCCCAAGACATCTTGAGTGCGTCAGGCTGGGTACGTTTTACAGATTCCCACCAGTAATCTGCCTCTTCACGTAACATAAAGATGGCAAAGGGAACCTTTTGCTCCTCGGAGCATCCCAAGACATCAAATATCTTGGTGATCTGCTTTAACCACGTCTCTGCCTTAAGTGGTTCTGGCTTTCCCAAAAACTCCGGCGGTCCTAGCTCCTTGAATTGCTTAGCGGTGACCAACCGTGGGTTGTCATTGTTTCCTCCTGCATTATAAATAGGAGCCGTCTTCGCCTGATGTTGCATGAATTCTAAAAAACTCTTAAACGTACCATCGTTTGACAATTGATCAGTGTTGTTGTTTACAGGAGGATTATCGTCATCCTGTTGCACATTGTCCTGATTATTGATCTGTGGAGACTCAACGGTCTCCTGTGCTCCATTGCTTATCTCAACATTTTCAGATGCCATTTTTAAATACTGTTACAAAATAAGGGTTAATTAACATATCACATATTATCTCTATACTCTGACCGACCAATTAAATAACAAGTAAACTTAGGTAGGTCATACTAGCGAAAGAGTTCCCCGTCTCTCCCCTCCTAGTTCTATTCTCACATCTTAGCCAGGGATCATATCCCTAAGCTCTGATACCAACTGTGATGCCCCCAAAATTAGGTATACATCACCCATCTTGGGTCGTCAGATATATAGTACAAAATACAAATACAACTTACTAATACAACTGTCGTGTACAATACGACAAAACATAAACTGTGAGTTTGAATACAAATATTATCTTCTAGAGAGTATTCATACTCAAAAGGAGTTCTCATTACATTTATTAACACACTATTACATAGAATAGTGAGGACTACTAACTAATACTATCATTCGGACCATCACTCCGTTCCCCGACTTGCCCCAGCTACGTTCTCATTTCCTGAAGAGAACAGTGAAAGAAAGGGTGAGCTCAACTAGCCCAGTAAGAAATATTATGACTAAGATATTACAGAATAAATTATCATTAGTCTTCAACAATGTTAAACTGATAAAATATAATAGACATCAAGTTTAACTGCAGCGGAACAAGCAATCCATTAAAAGAGTCAAGTAGAAAATAAACTCTACTATCTTTTATGATTTAAAAAGTTTTTCATCACTTTTATCGCTGAGACTCAGCTTAATAAATAATTCACATCATCCCTGCACTACGGCCAAGGATATTCGTTAGGGTCACGACCATAAATTCCTTGCACTACGGGCCAAGGATATTTGTGTATTCATCAATGGTCATGATCATGCCAACAACTGTCCATCAATGCACTACGGGCCAATGAGGACTTTTACCACATCATTTGTAACATTACGGTCATGATTATACCGAATAATCCCTGGTCATAATCACACCAAGTCCATCTATGCCCTACAGGCTACAGATGACTTTCAACATATATAAACATGAGGATGATGACAATGATATAATAATTCAATAAAACAAGTTCAAGAATTAATTTATCCAGGAATTAATAACGTCCAAATTGTCAACATGATACTGCTTTGTAGAGTAAAATTCAATCAGAAAAATATTTTCATGAAAAATACTGGATGAAGCGCAATATCAAGGATATTCCACTAATTTCATGGAGTATAGAAGTCAAAATTTTAACCAACTGAGAATAATAAGAAATGGAATAACAACAGAAATCACCATGCATGCGGTACTTCGCATAGGCAGGTTATTCTAACAGAATAATAATAATAGAACCAGGTCAGGTGAAAATCACACCGACAGGATGTTCCAACAGAATAATAAAGACGGAACCAGGTCCGGTGTAAAACACACAGACAGGATATTCCAACAGAATAATAAAGACGGAATAATAAAGACGGAACCAGGTCCGGTGTAAAACACACAGACAGGATATTCCAACAGAATAATAAAGACGGAATAATAAAGACGGAACCAGGTCCGGCGTAAAGCACAGACATGATATTCCAACAGAATAATAAAGACGGAACCAGGTCCGGTGTAAAGCACAGACAGGATGTTCCAACGGAATAACAATGACAGAATAATAGAAGAATGTCACCAAGTATAGGGTATTCCGCATATACAGGTTATTCCAACATAATAATCAAGAAATAGAATAACAGAAGTTCTCTTCTTGAATACAAAAGAATAATATCCTTTACCGTAAAAGAACTGGATATAAGAGTAGTGAAGTAGCAGAAACTTTTCTTCTATCTCTATATAGTCTCTCTCTATAGTTTCTCCCTCTGGAGTTCAGTGAATTCGTAAGAAAATAATGAAGGAATGAGCTTCTATTTATAGGAAAATGGAATGCATAGTAACTAATCCATGAACGGTCCAGATTGATTTACTTTAATCTGACGGTCCATATTTAAAGAAAAATCTTTTAAATAAAATATAATATATTCTATTTATATAAAAAGATTTTTACTATGCAAACACTATGCAACACTATGCAAAAAACTATGCAACACTATGCATAATAAAATATAATATATTCTATTTATAGAATAACTTTAGTAAAATATTCTATTTTATATAAAAAGATGTTTCTGTTTTATTACGTTAATAATACGAATAAAACAAAACGTCATTATCGCTATAATAACTCATATTATTAATCAACAATAATTGAATCAAACTGAGCGACTTCTCACATAAATATTAATAATCAATACCGTGTGCTACTATGCAACAACGCGTATTACTGTACTTTTACTACCGAGTAGTTCAACAGTATCAACGGTAAAACTTCCGCCGTTATTTTCATAAAGTATTTTTGTCGTTTTCTCAATCCGATAATAATTCCGTTGTGGGGTCCACCAATGATTGTACAGTCGTACGGATATTCTCCGACAAAAAGAATATTCCCCGACCAATCGAATATAATATGACAACTTGCATACTTTGCAAAATTTATAAATACTACCCATAACTATTATATCAAATCCACACCATAATATAAAAAAATTTATTTCGATAAAAATTAAATATTTATTCATAAAATCTGGGGTTTCACAATGGCGGCCATACCAGCGATGGGATAATGATTGGAGGTACTATAACTATGAGGCTAGATTAGCAGTATCCGATCGGGTCCCATTGATTCATTTTGATATTGTCGAGTATCAAATGCCCGACCAGGTAATGAGGTAATATGGGTATATCCAAGGTATTCCGTCCCCAGCTGAGAGAAATGATGCACTGAGACAACCCATAAAACAGTCATTTAAGCCACCAGATTACATACAAATGAGAAGAAAATACATTGATGAGTGGGAGCTATATATGGATTGTTTCGAGGGAGAAGTTCAGGAGGTTGCGAAAACTATCCCTATGGATACATACTTCAAGTGCTATAAAAAAATTACTCGACGACACTTGCACCGCCCTTGACGCAAAAGAGATTCCAACACTACCTACGAGCCTCGTTCTGTATATAATCAACATCGTATGGTTATCATGGTAAGCAAGTTAAAGTTTTACAAATTATTCAATTAATATAATATATTGCTTATTTATTTGATGTAATCTATTGTATTCTTCGATACTAATTTATTTTGTTTGTTTTCATATTTTATGTTATTTTTTGAATAGATTGAGGGCGCAAAATCTCTCCTCGACAAATTTTGCAAGTTCAAGCAAGACTTTCCTCCCGAATATAATCACATGAAAGAGGGTTGGGATCAACTATATGAGTTGTATGATGCAAATGTCAGGGGTGGGGGGAGGAGTATACGTGGGGTGAACAGACAGAGAGGCCCACCCCTGCACTTGAGGTCGATGTATACATCCCTATCACCCAGGCTACTTGTGATATGTCCCAGCCTACTCAGTTTACGTACGAGGGTGGATCTTCTTTTATTGGCGATGATGTTCCAGTAGAAGCATATGGACCTAAAGGGTCTATAACAAAAAGATTTCGTGGGCCAAAGATTGGAATGATCAACGAGAACTTCTTCTCCCCAACTCCCCCCAATCATCTTCAATTTATCATTTCGCACCCTCAACTTTGGTACACGTTGACTCACCAAGATATGAATTCTTTGTAACTCTGAATTTGGATATACGAGCATGTGATGGACGCATATATGTGCCTTCTGCGGGATCGGGAAGCAAAATATCAGAGCGAGGGAATATAGAGATGGGCAAAATTTGGCTTCATGACCTCCTTTTTCATGCACTTGGGGAAAGGTGCCTTGTCTACTAGGGACCAAATTCGTGGAGATCTTTTCTGCCAGTCATATGCGACACCTCAAGTGGGACTACCGATACATCAGTGTGACTTTATCTTCATTCCTATATGTATCCCAAGTAACAGTCATTTCATACTATTAACCTTTTCGGTCTCAACATGGAAGGTTTCTATTCTCGACCCGCTATATAATGACAAACCACACATGAAGTTGTCCGAAATGTACAAAGATTACATCGATGTCGTGGTACGTGACATTTTTTATAATACAATCAGTTAGTTTTCCCGTAATATATGTGCATACTAATGCCATTATTGTTATTGTAGATACAATTGATACCGTTGATACTCGACCTATGTAGGACAATTATTACGATTGCGGCATATTTGTTTGCAAGTATGTTGACTACCTCGTGCGGAGCAATATTGACCTTGGCAAAGAAAAATGGTCAATTGAAGATGTATCGGTCTTTAGGTATAGAATAGCTTATGAATTGTTCAAATGTAAGGCTAGAGAAATACCGAAAGACCAAATTATTTAGAGGTTAATCTTGAACATGTAATATTTTATATGGATTGGATGAAACATGTTGGGAGACTAAATATTTTGATTTGATGTTTAAAGTAAAAGCTCATGATTATATGTAAAGTCCTTCAAAGAATATATGTACAAGGACTTAGTGATATATCAAATTTGTTAGGTTGATCTAACCTCTTAACGTGTATCATTCTGTAAATGAATGTATAGATAAAGAGATTAAAGCTGTTAGGTTGATTTTGAGATGTAATAGAGAGGCTTCGAAGAGATCGTAGTGTATCGAGCTGATCAAAATTGCATAAACCAAGGCAGAATCGTAGAGCATGAAGGATCGTAGTGTGCCTGCCTTGAAGGGCCTCTTCGAAAATCGTAGAGTGGTCTCAACGTTTGCCGAGCCAACTCAGAGATCGTAGTGTGCTCTCAGAAACGTAGAGCTTGCAAGACATGCAAGTGAAGATCGTAGTGTGCAAATTTTTAAGAGAAATCGTAGTGCTCTCTATTTATAGCATCAGACCAAGCACCAAGGTGACAAGGCACCACGATCTGGATCGTAGAGTATCATCTGCCTTGTGTCAGAAGAATTGAGCCCCACCTTTTTGTTTGAAGATAAATATCGACAAATGTGGAATGGGTCCTAAATGTTAAAGTACTCACCAGTCTCAAAGGCATAAAAGATATTCTTAGTATTCAACAAAGAAGCGTATTGGAGAAGCTAAGGAAAGTACCTTTGGTAAGAGGAAAACATCTTTTCAGGTGTTAGGTGAGAAAGCAGCCTGCTATGTCAGTGGGTCAGAATGCAATTCAGAAGATGTGCAGAAAAGTCTCCATCAAAGTATAGAATTGTCAAATGCATTTAATGCTTCAACGGATGGATCCAACGGATAAAATATTCATTGTTGTCGGGGAATATTCGTTTGGTCGTGGAATATTCTTTCTGTCGGGAAATATTCGTACGACGACGCAGTCTTTTGTGGGCCCCATAACGGAAAGCGATTGGATGAAGAAAACGACAAGTATAAGTTGTTTATAAATAACGGCGTAGTTATTACCGTTAATACTGTTGGATTACTCGGTGGTTAAAACACAATAATACGTGTTATTGCACAGTAGCACACTGTATTGCACCAATTATTGATTCTTACGTAAGAAGACACTACTTAATAATGGTTACAGTAATTACTGTTCAGTATTTTATTTTATTGATTCAATAATTGCTGTGTTGATATTTTATATTACTGTTGTTTCAATAATTGTCACTACACAATATTTTCTATTATCGGAGCAATAATTCATATTATCTGAATAATATTATTAGATAACATTATTGGCAATGTCTAAAAAGTTCTATCTAACACATGTTTTGTGTGTCGGTGGACCCTAATAATTGTCTGAAATTTGATTATAGCCTGTAAAATCGTCCGTTTATGGATTTCGGTCAATTTCTGTTTGGAATTTGGAAAAACTTTCTTCTGCAAAGTTGTAGATAATTCGGTCAATAGTTGTAAAACTTTCTTCTTTACTGGGCTAGTTGAGCTCACCCTTTTCCTTTTTGTTCTATTTTTCTCAGGAGGCGAGAATGTAGCGAGTACTAGTCGGGGTATGGAATGATGGTTCTAGAAGTTATTTTAGTAGTCCTCACCATTTTTGTGAAATAATGTATCAATAATTATAATGAGGACTTATTTGAGTGTGGATATTGTCTAGATGACAATATTTGTATTTAAACTCACAGTTCTTATGTTGTAATAGTAAAGATGTAGTTGTTTCTGTACCATATATTTTGGCGACTCAGAATGGGTGTTGTATACCTATTTTGGGGGCGTCACAGTTGGTATCAGAGCTTAGGGATATGATCTCTGGCGGAGATCGGGGAATAAAATTAGGAGGGGAGAGACGAGTAAATTATTCGCTAGTGTGTCCTACCTAAGCTTATTTGTTGGTCGGTCATTATATAGGGGTATTATGTGATTTGTTAATTTTTTTAATTAACCCTTGTTTTATGGCAGTATTTAAGAATGTCGACTGAGAATGTTAACAGTGGAGTAAATGAAACTGTGGAGACACCTATGCTCACCAACGAGGAGAACGTGCAACAGGCTGGCAATGTTCCTCCTGTGAACAACACCAATGAGTAGATGATGAACGATGGGATGTTTAGAAGCTTTTTACAATTCATGCAAAACCAGACGAGGGAGACTCGTGTTCAAAATACAGAAGAAAATGATAGCAATTCACGGTTTGTCACAGCCAAGAAGTTCAAAGAATTGGGACCACCAGAATTTAAGGGAAAGCCGGATCCGATCATGGCGAAAACGTGGGTCAAGCAAATTACCAAGATATTTGATGTCTTAGGATGCACAGAGGAACAGAAGGTTCCATTCGCCACCTTTATATTCCGTGGCGAGGCAGACTACTGGTGGGAGTCTGTGAAGCGTACCCATCCAGCCGCACTGAGCATGTCTTGGGAGACATTTCAAAAACTATTCAATGACAAGTACTTTCCTGAAAGTATTCGTCATATGAAGAAGGTAGAGTTTATTAGACTAGAGCAAAATAACATGACGGTGTCCCAGTACGAGGCGAAGTTTACAGAGTTGTCCAGGTTTGCACCTCATTTGGTGGAGAATGAGGAACGTATGACGCGGATGTTTCTGAGAGGTTTGAAACCCGGCATACGTCAATATCTCATTTCTCATAAATTTTCTCTCTATTCAAATGTTGTCAACAGGGCTCAATTATTAGAGCGGGATAAAGAGTACGGTCAACCGAGGGACCACAACCAAGATCATATCGGTGACAACAGTCATCAGAACAATGATAACCAGCGGAGAAAGAAAAATACAGACAAGAACGGCAACCACTCTGGTGGTAATCGTGGCTATTAAAATAGAAGAAGCGAGTCGGGATGAGATTTTAAAAAGAGGAGATTCAACAATGACAATACGAAGACGTCAGCACCAGCAGTAACTGGTTCTAAGGGAGGAGAACGACCACCGGTTATATGCTATAAGTGCAGAAAAGAAGGACATATCAGCCCAAACTGCCCACAACAGTTTAAGGTATGTTATAATTATGGAAAGGAATGACATATCGCTCGAGATTGCACTGTAGCGAAACCAAGTCCAGCGGGGATGGTGACTCAAAAAGCTGTCCCAGAAAAGACAAAGTCAACGGTTCCTGGAAAAGTATTTGTCGTGACTGGTCAACATGCGAGGAACCCAAACGAGGTGATCACGGGTAAGCTAATCATAAATTCATGCGAAGTTTATACCTTTCTAGATACTGGTGCTACCCATTCATTTATTTCTCCTGCTTGTGCTCAACGTTTAAACTTGACTCCGGAGAAGTTAGACTTTGATTTATCTGTAGAGACTCCGTTAGGAGAAACTTTTATCACATCCACTGTTTATAAATCTTGTTTGATCCAAGTTGGCACCATCACATTACCTGTTAACCTTATCTCTTTAAAGATACTTGCTTTTGATGTGATTTTAGGGATTGATTGGTTAACTACTCATCATGCCAAAATTGATTGTTTTCGTAAGGTTGTTAGTTTCCATATTCCTAACCAACCTGTTGTACGAATTCAAGCAACTAAGCCATTAAAATCAATCACTGTTATATCAAGCCATAAAGCCATTCGTTTATTAAAAAATGGATGTCAAGCTTTCTTAGCCCTTGTTATGGATTTGAATAAAGACACGTCAAATTTGAATAATATTCCTGTTGTTATTGACTTTCCTGACGTATTTCCTGAAGAACTTCTCGGTCTACCCCCGGAACGTGAAGTTGAATTCTTTATTGATCTTGAACCTGGTACAAAGCCCATTTCTAAAATCCCATATCGAATGGCTCCTATTGAACTTCAGGAGTTAAAGGTCCAACTACAAGAAGAAAGACGGGAGTATGCGACTTTGTATTGATTACCTAGAATTAAACCATGTCACTATCAAGAATAGGTATCCGCTACCTCGTATTGATGACTTGTTTGACCAGTTACAAGGAGCACAATTCTTTTCAAAGATCGATCTTCGTTCTGGATATCATCAGCTGAAGATTAAAACTGAGGATATTCCGAAGACTGCCTTCAGAACTCGGTACGGGCATTATGAATTCCTAGTCATGTCTTTTGGATTGACTAATGCTCCTGCGGCTTTCATGGATATGATGAACCGAGTATTCAAGGATTATTTGGATCAATTCGTTGTTATTTTTATTGATGACATCCTCATATATTTCAAAAGCCGTGAAGATCATGAGCACCTTTTGAAGCTGGTACTGCAAAGGCTTCGTGATAGCAAGCTATATGCTAAGTTAAAGAAATACGAGTTCTGGCTTGAGGAAGTAGCATTCCTAGGGCACGTGGTGTCAAAACATGGAGTATCTGTTGACCCGGCGAAGATTGAAGCAATACAAAGTTGGGAGCAACCAAAGACGGTGACCGAAGTATGTAGCTTTCTGGGCTTAGCTGGTTATTATCGGATATTCGTGGAAGGGTTTTCTCGAATTGCTACTCCGTTAACTCAGCTGACTCGGAAAGATATCAAATTCGTATGGAGCGAGGAATGCGAGAAGAGTTTTCAAGAGCTTAAGAGGAGACTCATTTTGGCACCTGTTTTGACCATACCATCTAGTTCGGATGGATTTGTTATCTACAGCGATGCTTCAGGCAAAGGGCTAGAATGTGTTCTCATGCAACGTGGAAAAGTTATAGCCTATGCCTCGCGATAACTTAAAGAATATGAGAGGAATTATCCTACTCATGATCTAGAGTTGGTAGCAGTAGTTTTCGCGCTAAAGATCTGGAGGCATTATCTATATGGGGAGAAAGTGGAGATATATTCAGACCATAAAAGCCTCAAATATTTCTTCACTAAAAAAAAACTCAACATGCGGCAACGACGTTGGCTCGAGCTGTTGAAAGATTACGACCACACTATTCAATACCATCCTAGAAAAGCAAACGTGGTAGCTGACGCGTTGAGTAGAAGATCATATGCAGGAATAAGTGCGATGATGTCAAGTATACGCATATAACCAACTTTAATCGATAAAGTTAAAGTTGCTCAAGCCACAGACCCGGAGCTGATGCGTATGAAGAAGAAAGTGCAAGAAGGTGCTATTCCAGAAGTAAGAATCGATGAAGAAGGAATACTTCGAGTCCACTCCAGACTTTGTGTTCCTAACGATTCTGATTTGAAGTACAAGATCATGATGGAAGCACACAATACACCATTTGCAATCCATCCTGGAAGTACCAAAATGTATCGTGATCTTCGACATACATTTTGGTGGAACAATATGAAGAGAGAGATTGCAAAGTTTATCTCGAGGTGTTTAACTTGTCAACGTGTAAAGGCGGAACATCAAGTGCCAAAGGGTCCATTGCAACCACTTGAGATTCTGAAATGGAAGTGGGAACACATTACCATGGATTTCGTTACGGGTCTTTCCACGGTTTCTCAAGGCATAAATGCTATTTGGATAATTATTGATAGATTAACCAAGTCTGCTCATTTCTTGCCGATACGGGAGACTTATTCCCTTGAACGTCTAGCTAGTATGTACGTGAATGAGATTGTGAGGTTGTATGGCATGCCAGTATCCATAGTTTCGGATCGTGACCCAAGATTCACTTCAAGATTTTGGGTAAGCTTGTAAAAAGCTATGGGCACGGATTTACGATTTAGTTCGGCTTACCATCCTCAAACGGACGGGCAATCAGAGAGGACTATTCAAACTCTTGAAGATCTATTAAGATTCTGTATCCTAGACTTCAAAGGCAGTTGGGATAAGTATTTACCATTGGTGGAATTCTCCTACAACAACAGTTATCAGGCAAGTATAGGTGTGACTCCATTTGAAGCATTATATGGACGAAAGTGTCGCTCTCCAGTATGTTGGGATGAGGTGGGAAAAGCAACGTTGTTGGGACCAGAGTTGGTACGAATGACTACAAAGAAGATCCAAACGATTCGACAACGTATACAAACGGCACATGATCGACAAAAGAGTTATGCGGATCTTCATCGAAAGGACGTGGAATTTGACATTGGGGATCATGTATTGTTGCGTGTGGCTCCATGGAAAGGAGTTACAAGATTTAGAAAAAGAGAAAAGCTCAATCCACGATTTATTGGTCCATTTCAGATTCTTGAACGAGTAGGAAATGTGGCCTATAGACTCGCGTCACCTCCAAGTATGTCTCATGTTCATAATATTTTTCATATATCTGTGTTACGTAAATATGTGAAAGACCCAAACCACATTATTGAGTTAGAACCAGACGAGATAGCTGAAGACTTAACGTACGAAGAGGTACCTGTCAAGATTTTGGATAGGAAGGAGCATGTCCTACGCACGAAGGTCATACCACAAGTTAAAGTTTTGTGGAGAAACCATGCTATTGAGAAAATGACCTGGGAGTTGGAAACAGAAATGAAAGCGAGGTATCCTTATCTTTTCGAAACACCAGGTACGTACGTCAATTTCGAGGACGAAATTTCATAAGGAGGGGAGGTTGTAAGACCCCAAATTATTAATAAATGAAATTTAATTTCTTCTATTTATTATTTAAAATAGTAAGGGTTAAATTGATTAATGAGGTTAGTTATGGGTAAAATGCACAAATATTTCAAATAAGCAGGTTGTTATAAAATATTCATTGTTGTCGGGGAATATTCGTTTGGTCGTGGAATATTCTTTCTGTCGGGAAATATTCGTACGACGGCGCAGTCTTTTGTGGGCCCCATAACGGAAAGCGATTGGATGAAGAAAACGACAAGTATAAGTTGTTTATAAATAACGGCGTAGTTGTTACCGTTAATACTGTTGGATTACTCGGTGGTTAAAACACGGTAATACGCGTTATTGCACAGTAGCACACTGTATTGCACCAATTATTGATTCTTATGTAAGAAGGCACTACTCAATAATGGTTACAGTAATTACTGTTCAGTATTTTATTTTATTGATTCAATAATTGCTGTGTTGATATTTTATATTACTGTTGTTTCAATAATTGTCACTACATAGTATTTTCTATTATCGGAGCAATAATTCATATTATCTGAATAATATTATTAGATAACATTATTGGTAATGTCTAAAAAGTTTTGTCTAAGGAGAGGTTTGGTCACCTAATTGCGCGCCAGTAAGGAGAAATCCTTATTGGAAAACCCCCTCTTTCCTGGGAACGGCTTGGTTGCCAGTACTGTGATTCTGTAATATTATTTGTGAATAATTAATTATTAATTTATATGATGAGGAAAATATTGATTTTATGTGGATATAGATGGAGAAAATTTTTAATGTGACAATTGTTGAAAATTAATATTTTATCTTTTTCTGATAAAATAATTCATTTAAATATATTATTTTAATAATATATTAATGGTGATATTTTTACAATGAATATGTGATATATGAGGAGGAAGAGTATTTTGTGACATTAAATGATTAACACATGTTTTGTGTGTCGGTGGACCCTAATAATTGACTGAAATTTGATTATAGCATGTAAAATCGTCCGTTTATGGATTTCGGTCAATTTCTGTTTGGAATTTAGAAAAACTTTCTTCTGCAAAGTTGTAGATAATGAAATTTCCTATGAAAAGTAGTGAGTTTTGAATTTTTCTGACAAAAGGGCTATTTATTATGAATTATTGAAGTTTCAAAGCTCCGAAATAATTAATTTTTGGAAGTTTAAAATATTTTAAATAACAAAAACATTTTTTTCATTATGGTGTGTTACACATGTGTGTTGAATGAGCTAAATTCAGTTCTTGGAAGGTTGGCGTAGGAAAATTTAATTTATATATTAATATTATATTAAATTTTCTGCTTTGGTGTTCTAAGCATTTTTCTATAAATAGGGCGCTTAGGTTAGAATTGAAAATCACACCAGAAACTAAAGATTTCTCTCTCTTTCTCTCTCTATAATATCGAGCGTATTTTGTGAGTATTTTTATACTTTGAGTGTTGCTATACGGTGCAAGTACCTTCAGCACTATATCTGATATTCCAACCAGAAGTACTATTTTGCTAAGGTAAGGAATGTTATTTTATTCAAAAATAATATTATTTCTTCAATATCATTATGCCGAAATATTGGTTGGAAATTTTTATCAAATTTAGAACTTTTCATGTCGGGGTTACTATTCACGAGTTACTATTCACCGAAAAATAAAATTTTATTCTTTTCGTCCAAAATATCTATTCTGGATACTAGCTTTGATTGTATTCATATTTTGATCATTCTTGAATTTTACTTCACTATGATTATTTATAAGGTATTTTTGGACATGGATAAATCGAAATACGAATCCTTAATATTTGTTATTTTGTTTCACTGGATTCGTTTCTTTTAAAATATTTTTCATCATCCTCGGTCCTAAATGATGATATAACTGAATATCTTTGGCCTGTAGTGCAAAGATGAATGATTTCTGATGAATATCTTTGGCCCGTAGTGCAAAGATGAATAGGTGTTGAGATGAACATGACCAACTGATGAATATCTTTGGCTTGTAGTGCAAAGATGAATATTGATTGATGTTACAGGGATAAAATATTGATGATGGACTTTTAAATTCATAGATAATAGTAGATTTCATTCTCTACATAACTCTTCTATGAATTATTATTTTTCGTTACGAATATTGATTTAAAACTTGTTGTCTATTGTATTCTATTAGATTTTTCCCTGTTGAAGGCTAACGATAATTTGTTCTGTATTATCTTAGTCATAATTTTCTTTACTGGGCTAGTTGAGCTCACCCTTTTCCTTTTTGTTCCATTTTTCTCAGGAGGCGAGAATGTAGCGAGTACTAGTCGGGGTATGGAATGATGGTTCTAGAAGTTATTTTAGTAGTCCTCACCATTTCTGTGAAATAATGTATCAATAATTGTAATGAGGACTTATTTGAGTGTGGATATTGTCTAGATGACAATATTTGTATTTAAACTCACAGTTCTTATGTTGTAATAGTAAAGATGTAGTTATTTCTGTACCATGCATTTTGGCGACTCAGAATGGGTGTTGTATATCTACTTTGGGGGCGTCACAATATATGCAAAACATATGCAGATGAAAAGGATAGCAAGGCATTGAAAAAAAACGTATAAGAACCCTTAACGCTCAACTCTACGATCTGAGAAAAAGGAAGAGCTTGCTCAGCTACTCGGTTCTTTCGAACAAGAGCTTAACAGCAACTGAGTAGCACCAATCAATAACTCAACAACTACCAATCAACTGAAGTAAGAGTTCCAAGTCAGAAGGACTTGAAGAGTTCTAAGTGAACTGTGAAGAGCCAAGTTTGCTGGACTTGAAGAGTTCAAGAATGAATTAAGAAGTTTCTAGACTGCTGATCTAGAAAGAATCTGTGTGATTCAGAAAGTGTAAAAGGCATCCTTAATGGATTTCTTACTCGAGGAGTAGAAGAGTGAACTAGGAGCTTTAAGTGCTCTGAACCACTTAAAACGACTGTCTATTACATTCTTGTTATAACTACTATATCTGTCATAACTGCTATAACTGTCTCACTCTCATTAACTCACTATCTTAAGGGAGATTAAAATAAAGATTAATTCAGCTAAGTTTTAATCATTATCACTCTAACAAAGTAAAACGGAAAGTTTTTTAATATCTATTCACCCCCCCTTCTAGATAACTATTGTGCCTCCGGAAACTAACAAAACATTTTGTTTAACTAATGGTGGTATTTCATTGGGTGATTTTGGTATTGATCATGTGTTTTAATCGGTTAATTTGTTATATATATATTGTTTGCATATTGATGATTAAGTTGTTTAACAGGTATGGGTTGGTATACTGCTTTTCAACTGGTGCCAAATGACTGTATGCTGGCCGCTAGAGGGAGTAGCAGCCAACACTTTTTTGAAAAGTGATGTCCGCTACTCCCTCTAGCGGCCAGCATACAGTCATTTTGCACCAAACCCTTTCGGCCAGCATCCGGGAAATCTTTAGCATCACACCCTCAGCAGTAACATGCAAACACTTACATGGAGAAACAAAACATGTCTAGTTCAAAAAAGTACAAACATTTCAACATTCTGACTAAAATGGAAATGATTCAACATTCTGATTACAAAACAAACATTTCAACATTCTGATTAAATTACATCTCCATAATCACTCAAGAACAAAAACACTTGTAAATTCCAAATAAACGCATAACGAGACATTAATTATCTTTAGGTTTAAGAAGTACTAACACCCTATAATGATTTCGCTTGTCATGATTAGTTTCAAATCTGCATATTGCACATTTTCGGTGAGACTTACTACCCACAAATCTTTCAACGACACTTTTTAATCTTGATTGTCTTTTTCGACCCTTTTTCTGAGAAGCAATTGGTGGAAAATGCTCTTGTTCTTTGTGATGCCCCCAAAATAGGTATACATCACCTATTCTGACTCGCCAAATATATGGTACAGAATACAAATACAATCTTAAATATACAATATGAGCTGTGAGTTTTAATACAAATATTGTCTTCTAGACAGTATTCAAACTTAAAATAAGTCCTAAATACATTTATTATCACACTATTTCATATAATAGTGAGGACTACTAGTGCTATCATCTGGACCGTCACTCCGTTCCCCGACTAGTCCCTGCTACGTTCTCATTTCCTGAAGAGAACAATGAAAGTAAAAGGGTGAGCTCAACTAGCCCAGTAAGAAATACTATGACTAAGATAATGTAGAATAAATTATCGTTAGCCTTCAACAGTGTTAAACTGATACAATATAACAAGCATCAAGTTTAACTGCAGCGGAACAAGCAATCCATTAAAAGAGTCAAGTAGAGAATAAAATCTACTATCTTTTATGATTTAAAAAGGTTTTTCATCACTTTTATCGCTAGGACTCAGCTTAATAAATAATCCACATCATCCCTGCACTACGGCCAAGGATATTCGTTAGTATCACAACCATAAATTATCCATGCACTACGAGACAAGGATATTCGTGTATTCATCAATGGTCATGATCATGCCAACAACTGTCCATCAATGCACTACGGGTCAATGAGGACTTTTACCACATTATTTGTAACATTACGGTCATGATTATACCGAATAATCCCTGGTCATAATCATACCAAGTCCATCTATGCACTACAGGCCACAGATGGCTTTTAACATAATATAAACATGAGGATGATGACAATGATATAAGAATTTAATAAAACAAGTTCAAGAATTAATTTATCCAGGAACCAATAACGTCCAAATTGTCACATGATACTGCTTTGTAGAGTAAAATTCAAGAATGCTCAGAAGAATATTTTCATGAAAAGATACTGGATGAAGCGCAACTATCAAGGATATTCCACTAATTTCATGGAGTATAGAAGTCAAAGCTTTAACCAACTGAGTATAATAGAATATATGAAACTGTAAATGGATTTTTGTCCGCCATGCGGTAATCCACGTAGACAGATCATTTTCACAATTTAATAAGGAATGAATACGAATGATCATTCACTATGCATGTGGTAATCCACATGGATAGGTTATTCCAATATAATAATAAAGAATGGAATAACAGAAGAATTCACCATGCATGCGATAGACCGCACAGACATGTTATTCCAACAGAATAATAAATAATGGAACCAGGTCATGCGTAATACGCACAGACAGGATATTCCAATAGAATAATAAAGAATGGAATAACAGAAGAATTTTACCATGTATGCAGTACTTCACATATACAGGTTATTCCAACGGAATAATAAGGAATGGAATAACAGAAGAATTTCACCATGTATGCGGTACTTCGCATATACAGGATATTTCAACATAATAAAAAAGAATAGAATAACAGAAGAATTTTACCATGTATGTGGTACTTCGCATATACAGGTTATTCCAACATAATAATAAGGAATGGAATAACAGAAGAATTTCCCCAAGTATAGGGTAGTCCACGTATACAGGTTATTCCAATATAATAATAAAGAATGGAATAACAGAAGTTCTCTTCATGAATACGAAGAAATAATACCCCTTACCTTAGAAAAAATTGGATATAGGAGTAGTGAAATAGCAGAATACTTTTCTTCTATCTCTCTATAGTTTCTCTCTCTAGAGTTTCAGTGAATTCGTAAGAAATAATGAAGGAATGAGCTTCTATTTATAGGAGAATGGACTGAATAATAACTAATTCATGAACAGTCCAGATTGATTTACTTTTAAACGGACGGTCCATATTGATTTACTATGCAAAATTAATAAAATATTTTAATAAAACAAAATCTTTTAAATAAAATATAATATATTCTATTTATAATCTAATAAAACGAATAACTTTATAAAAGTATTCTGTTTTATATAAAATAATTTTACTATGCATAACAGAATATCATATATTCTATTTATACTCTAATAAAATAAATAACTTTATAAAAGTATTCTGTTTTATATAAAAAAAATTACTATGCAAACACTATGCAAATACTATGCAAATACTATGCATAATAAAATATCATATATTTTATTTATAGTCTAATAAAATAAATAACTTTATAAAAGTATTCTGTTTTATATAAAAAGTTTTCTATTTTATTACATTTATAATAATAATAAAACAAAACTTATCACCTTTATTATAATTCACAATATTACTCGACCAGGTCGTTTCCAGGAAAGAGGGAGCTTTTTAATAAGGATTTCTTCCTATTGGCGCGCAATTAGGTGACCAAACCTCTCATTGGCAGAACTTCTAGACATCGTTAATATTGCAAATAATAATATGAATAACTTTACCGTCTCAATTATTGATTAATAACATAACATATTATACATATGCTACTGTGACAATAATTGAATCAATAATATGAGATATATGATGCAGCAATTACTGTAGCAATAATTGAGTATAACTGAGTGACTTCTTACGTAAGCATCAATAATCAATACCGTGTGCTACTATGCAACCACGCCTATTACTGTACTTTTACTACCGAGTAGTTCAACAGTTTTAACGGTAACACTTTCGCCGTTATTTTTATAAAAATATAATTCTGTCGTCTTCTTACTACGACAATACTTCCATTATGGAGTCCACCAATGATTATGTCGTCATACGGATATTCTCCAACAAAAAGAATATTCTCCGACTAAACGAATATTATATAACAACTTGCATACTTTGCAAAATTTATAAATACTACCCACAACTATAATACTATCTCAAATCCACACCATAATATTAAAAAAATATTTCGAGAAAATTAAATCTTTATTCATAAAATTTGGGGTCTCACATTCTTCATCATCAACCTTATACTCATCATCATCATCATCATCATCATCTTGCAATCCCATATCCTGAGCTGCATGTAATTCTGCGCAGTCATCATCATCGTCTAGTATGTCTGTCTCATCTGGGTCATATTGATCAATAAGGGCTTTTCCCCGTGCATTTTGTTGTAGTATTACCTTGTAGCCTCTAACTGAGCAAGCAGCTTTACTAGCTAACTCTTAAAAATCACTCATCAAATGATTGTACCACATTGATTGGTTTTTTTCAAAGTCTGCACTCATTGGAGAATCCATTTCTTCTTCACCATTACTCTTATTAGCATCTCTTGTCCATCGAGGAACGATCATGTAAGCAGGTATTCGTACAATACTCTTGAAGCATAAGAATCTGAGTATATGTCTGCAAATCTGACTAGAATGTGAGAACATTTGGCAAGTACATGTTATCGACCCCCCTGACAATTATTGACAACTTGTCGATATCTCCGACTATTTTCAATTGCATCTTCCCTGTACACTGTATAGACCTTTGCATCAATAATGCACAACTCACTAACTTTTTTGATGTTATACTTAAAAGAATCCACGAGCTCTTTTTGAAAACGTCTAAACATCTCTTTTGTATAAAAATATAATTATACAGGTTATTCCAACATAATAATAAGGAATGGAATAACAGAAGAATTTCACCAAGTATAGGATAGTCCACGTATACAGGTTATTCCAACATAATAATAAAGAATGGAATAACAGAATTTCTCTTCATGAATACGAAGAAATAATACCCCTTACCTTAGAAAAAACTGGATATAAGAATAGTGAAATAGCATAATACTTTTCTTCTTTCTCTCTATAGTTTCTCTCTCTAGAGTTTCAGTGAATTCGTAAGAAATAATGAAGGAATGAGCTTCTATTTATAGGAGAATGGACTGAATAATAACTAATTCATGAACAGTCCAGATTGATTTACTTCTAAACGGACGGTCCATATTGATTTACTATGCAGAATTAATAAAATATTTTAATAAAACAAAATCTTTTAAATAAAATATAATATATTCTATTTATAATCTAATAAAACGAATAACTTTATAAAAGTATTCTGTTTTGTATAAAATAATTTTACTATGCAAATACTATGCATAACAGAATATCATATATTCTATTTATACTCTAATAAAACAAATAACTTTATAAAAGTATTCTGTTTTATATAAAAAAAAATTTACTATGCAAATAATATGCAGACACTATGCAAATACTATGCATAATAGAATATCATATATTCTATTTATAGTCTAATAAAACAAATACATTTATAAAAGTATTCTGTTTTATATAAAAAGTTTTCTATTTTATTACATTTATAATAATAATAAAACAAAACTTATCACCTTTATTATAATTCACAATATTACTCGACCAGGTCGTTCCCAGGAAAGTGGAGACTTTCCAATAAGGATTTTTCCCTATTGGCGCGCAATTAGGTGACCAAACCTCTCATTGGCAAAACTTCTAGACATTGTTAATATTGTAAATAATAATATAAATAACTTTGTCGTCTCAATTATTGATTTAATAACATAACATATTATACATATGCTACTGTGACAATAATTGAATCAATAATATGAGATATATGATGCAGCAATTACTGTAGCAATAATTGAGTATAACTGAGTGACTTCTTACGTAAGCATCAATAATCAATACCGTGTGCTACTGTGCAACTACGCGTATTACTGTACTTTTACTACCGAGTAGTTCAACAGTTTTAACGGTAACACTTTCGCCGTTATTTTTATAAAAATATAATTCTGTCGTCTTCTTACTACGACAATACTTCCGTTATGGGGTCCACCAATGATTATGTCGTCGTACGGATATTTTCTGACAAAAAGAATATTCTCCGACTAAACGAATATTATATAACAACTTGCATACTTTGTAAAATTTATAAATATTACCCATAACTATAATACTATCTCAAATCCACACCATAATATTAAAAAAAATATTTCGAGAAAATTAAATTTTTATTCATAAAATTTGGGGTCTCATATTCTTCCTCATCAACCTTATACTCATCATCATCATCATCTTGCAATCCCATATCTTGAGCTGCATGTAATTCTGCGCAGTCATTATCATCGTTTAGTATGTCTGTCTCATCTGGGTCATATTGATCAATAAGGGCTTTTCCCCGCGCATTTTGTTGTAGTATTATCTTGTAGCCTCTAACTGAGCAAGCAGCTTTACTAGCTAACTCTTGAAAATCATTCATCAAATGATTGTACCGCATTGATTGGTTTTTTTCAAAGTCTACACTCATTGGAGAAGCCATTTCTTCTTCACCATTACTCCTATTAGCATCTCTTGTCCATCGAGGAACGATCATGTAAGCAGGTATTCGTACAATACTTTTGAAGCATAAGAATTTGAGTATATGTCTGCAAATCTGACTAGAATGTGAGAACATTTGACCAGTACATGTTATCGACCCCCCTGACAATTATTGACAACTTGTCGATATCTCCGACTATTTTCAATTGCATCTTCCTTGTACACTGTATAGACCTTTGCATCAATAATGCACAACTCACTAACTTTTTTGATGTTATACTTAAAAGAATCCACGAGCTCTTTTTGAAAACGTCTAAACATCTCTTTTGTATAACATTCAGAAGCATGTACTTCCAACGATGTTCCTAAAACCAAACTATGTTTTCGATGCTTTGTTACATAATCAGTCTTTCTCTCTCTGTTGAATTGTTTTTCAATAGCCTTCTGAGTCTTGACGACAAAATATTTCATGCCTGTTGGAGCGTTCACATAAGAATCAAAAAAATGGTTCATACCTTCGCTTCTTCCGGTGGTTGTCATTCCTGCAGCAAAATATCTTATTGTGTATGCACTTATCCATTTCTGCTTCACATCATATAAACTTATGAGCCATTCATTTTGAGACAAATCATATTTTCTCACAAGTATTTCCCAACGCTCTTCAAACTCGCCGATGGAATATGAATTATACACACAGTTATTAAAATCATCTTTGAACGATGGGTGTTCCGCATAAACATGATGTAATTTTTCTGAAAATTTATTGCTAATATGCCAAGAACACAATAAATGATGAATGGATGGGAGTACCCTACCAATTGTATTGCTCATAACTTTATCTTGGTCAGTGATGATTGTTACAGGAGCTTTGTAATCCATGGCTTCAAGCCACGTCTCTAAAACCCAACTGAAAGTGTCTTCTGTCTCATCCCTTAACAATGCAAATCCAAATAAAACAGAGTGATAATGGTGGATAACCCCGGAAATGGAACATATGGCATATTATACCTATTTGTCCTATACATAGTGCCAAATGTAACCACGTCTCCGAAATATTGATACATAAATCTTGATCGGGCGTCTACCCACAAGATACAAGCTATACGATTGTCTTCACCTGATTTGACACGAAAGAAAAATTTATTCGCACTGCTAGAATCAAATTTCTTCAGATAATTAACTGCTACTTGTACATCATTTCATCCTCCGAGTCAAGACTTAAATCCCTAACTACATTACGAACATCTTTGTCACTAAAACCTATATTTTGCATTCCTCCACTCATTGTGCTCAAAACATTCATCATCCTACTTGGTCCAATACCCGCCTGATTTAATGTGTCAATTAATTTTTTTGCTACCGGCGTAATATTTCTATGTGTCTCAATCAAATCTACTTTGGTAGGTGTCACTAACTGATGATTGTGATCCAACTCGATAACCGAAATACGCCAGTTATCTTCTTTCTTACTGTGGACAACATACATTCTAGTTTTGCATAGTGTTCGACCAATTGTGTCTCGTTGTCTTGTTTTCTTATTGCTATCACATTCATCATCTAATGAATTCTTTACAACAGTTGGTCTACCAGCTTTTTTACATACATATAACCTTGACGTCAAATCATTACTGTGAGCATGTTTACGACTCGTAGCAATCCTAATCTCAAATCCACTTTTTTGGGCATAGGATCTATAAAAATTTTCAGCTTCTTCTAATTTATAAAATAATTGACCAACATAAGGAACCATTACCTTTGTACTACTACTTTCACCATCATTAACATACTCCGATTCATTTCTACATTCTAAACTAGCAAAAGATTCAGAAGAGCTAGATAAAAATATATCTGTAGCAGCTATGAAAGCCATTGATGAAGAATTACCAAAAATTTATAGCACAAACAAGTGATTTCAGAAATAGCAGATTCTTTTCGAAGCTATATTTCTGCAAATGTTAAGCATTTGGACGGGAATGGAGTAAAATGTTAGATCTATGGTGGAAGATAAGGTGAATTTGGCCGCTACTCCTAGTAGCAGCTAGGGGTGCACAAAATTTTTGATTTTTTTGATTTTTTATCGGTACCGGCGGTACCAATTTTTTCGGTAGCGATTTTTCTGTATTTTAACACTTTTCGGTACCGATAGCGGTAATAACTTTTTGAATTCGGTAAAAACTGAAATACCAAAATTTAATAATTTAATAATTAATATTTAATATTTTGTAATTTTATATATTAAATAATTGTTTTATATATCAATAATTTCTATATAATAGTAGTTTTATTAATTTATATATATATATATATTAATAATGTTTTGTAGTTTTATTTTATATATTAATTATTATTAATAGTTAATGATTTTTTAGTTTTTTAAAAATTATTAATATATAAAAAAATTTATTTAATTATTATTAATAATTATATATATTACCATGCGGTATAACCGAAATCTGAACCGAAAAAATCGGTACCGATTTTGTACCGAATCGGTACCGAAATCGGTAATTCGGTACTGGTTTCGGTTTCTTATTTTTTCGATAATTTCGAATCGGTACCGGTTCGGTATTTTCGATACCGATTCGATTTTTTACCGATGAACACCCCTAGTAGCAGCTGACCCAAATTCCCTTAATGTCCACAATTTTAAAATCATCTCTGCTGGCCGCTAGTGGGAGTAGCGGCCAGCTAAAACGTCGGCTGGACAGTTATCTCAGCCATTAACTCTAATTTTGAACGACTGGATGAGCGTTAATTGGAACAGCCCTAATAACTAACGTATTCCACGGATCATTTTCCATATATATATATATATATATATATATATATATATATATATATATATATATACGGTCAGGATCAAGAGTATTCTCCTTAAATAACATTCCTCCTTAAATAGTATTCTTTTATTAAAACTACGTCGTTTTGGAGGGACGCGGTGATATTTTTGTAAATACGCGGTGGCATTGTATTTATAAAAATGTCACCGCGTCCCTCCAAAACGACATAATTTTAATAAAAGAATGCTATTTAAAGAGAATGCTCTTGATCCTGACCGTATATATATATATATATATATATATATATATATATATATATATACAGAACTGATCAGGTCCGGGAGTCCGGACTTGATCAAATTCGGACCAATTTTTTTTTATTTTTTTTAAAACAACTAAAAATATTTTAATATTTTATGGAACTAAAATTTTTTCATAATACAATATTTTGGACGTGTTTTGGATACTTATACCAAAAAATAGTGGTACAGTCTGCACAGACTTTACCATCATGTTTTGTTATACGTACCCAAATCACACCCAAAACACTATATTATGAAAAATTTTCAATTCCATAATTTTTTTCTTTATTTTTTTTAGTTGTTTTAGAAAAAACAAAAAGAAAGTTCTAATTTTGGTCCGGTCCGGGAATCCGGACTTAATCCGAACTCTCTCTCTCTATATATATATATAAGAATCCGGCTAGTATAAAGTTAATTTTTTAATAAATTAATTAATTAGTTAATAAAATACTGACACACGTTAATCAATTGATAAATTTACCCAAAAATAAACTTTCCCTCCTCGTATATATAGCGAGTCTGAGATGGTAGACCTAATTAATTTGTAATTTATTACTTCTAAGAAAAATACGTACAGGGCTAGGGCTAGGGCTAGGGCCAGGGCGAGGTAGATATATTCCATAAAGATAGCTCCTGCTCCTGCAGATTCAGGTTGACGACGTACATGCAGCCTACAGGTTGCTCGAGCCAGCCTCCAGTAGAGCTGCCTGCCTCAATTCTCCCCTACCCCCCTCTCCTCTTGCCTCTCTCTCTAGGGTTCGGTTTCCCGTGACGTGATAAAACTAAAATTTTATGCCTTGGATTTCTTTATTAAATTATTGCCGGCCCACTCATTTCACAGCTCGTATACTCTCTCTCTCTCTTTTCTTTTTCCTTCTATGTGATTTTATATTATTAATTTATTATTACAATTTAATTTAAATGATACGTTTTATTTTATAAACTTATTATAATATAGTACTAAAATTTAAGTAAATAAACCAAGGAAATTTTTTAAATGTGTTTCTCTTTTGTTGTGAAACACTTAAACTACAATCAAATTAAGAATTAATGTAGCGAATGAAAAGTTATTATTATTATTATTAGTTTTAAACTTTCATTTTGAGGAATTATTAGTATTATAAGTATAAATAAATTTTATAATCAACATAAATTACATATGCGAGTGAGAATCGAACCACCTCACAATAAAAAAATAATATATTATTTGATTAATAAATTTTGTGATATATTATATAATTATAATAATTGCGTGACCTAAATTTATATTAATTTAAAATTTATGTATTATTATTTGAACTCAAAATTTAAATTATAGTATTATTTTGTTTATTTGCATACATGATATACATAAATCATTAGATTTAGTATGCATACAAATTCATCTATTTTACGGTGTTCAATGGCCCAAGCCTCAGTGTTTCTTGGAGCATGTATTAATATTAGTATAATTAAAGGCCCAATATTAGACTATCCAAATATAGTTGGAGTAAGGGCTGGGCTGGGCTGTACATTCTCTTCCCCTCTCCCCGTACAAGTTATTTTTTGTTGCTTTCCTACTACTAATTATTAGGAACAATTACACAATATAGTACATTTATAAAAATAATTACAAAAATCATACATTAATAAAATAATTACAAAAATATAATATTTTATCATATATATTTACAATAGTAATATATCTAGGATTAAAGATAAATATTAATGGTTTGAAACTAGCGTGATAACCGCTTGTCATTTGTATTTTTTTTGAATAGCGTGATAACCTGTGCAGTTACCAAACCTCTTTTGCATGCTGAAACCCTTGCTTTTATCAATCTGTTGCGACTAAACGTAATCGGAGTTACCAAACCCTCTGCAGTTACCAAACCCTTGCTGAAACCATTGCTTCTATCATCTATCATCTGTTACTTCTTCATACTTGTTCGTTCGTTCTTCGTCTATATCATAGTTGTTTGACATACTCGTTGAGTTGTTCGCCCTTGTCGTTGTTACTCGTTAGTTCATTGTCGTTGTCGTTCTTACTCGTCTGGTTCATTGTAGTTGTTACTCGTTATTCTTCTCCATTGATAGAATCTGGTGTTTATTATTGCTTCAAGTGAGTATTTTCTTAATAGTTTAATGTATTATATATTATAGTAGTTTACTAACAGAATGCAGTATTCATTGTTTTGGTTTTTGTTGTTTTTATGTTTTGTATAGAATGGTTGATACAAGGAAGAAGGATGGGAAGAGGAAAAGGATTGTGGAGGGTAGTTCCGTTAAGAAATTGAAGAAATTTGTTGTGGAGAGCAAGGGGAAGGGAAAGGGGAAGGATGTATGTTATAAATCGAGTAAGAATGAGAGTAGTTTGGTGATACATAGCGATGTCAAACATTCCGAAGTGCAATTAGATTCTGATTTTGATGTCACTGTGAAGAATGAAGCTCAAGTGCTTATCCAGAAGATAATTCCAACTCAACGAATTTTAAAGGTGTGTTAATTTAAATGTTGTTAATGTTTATTGTATAATGCTTAGTTGGTTACTATACAATGCTTAATTGGTTACTCCATAATATTAATGATTAATGTTTGGTAACCACATGATTGGTAACCAATGCATTAGATAATAACCACCATGTTGCATGTAGGTAACCAAAACTGAATTGGTTACTGTTTTATGATGTCTTGGTTACTATTTAATGATATCTTTGTTACTGTCTTATGATGTATTGGTTACCGTCCTATGATGTCTTGGTTACTGTCTAATGGTGTATTTGTTATTGTCTTATGATGTATTGGTTACTGTCTTATGATGTCTTGGTTACTGTCTAATGATGTCTTGGTTATTGTCTTATGAGTGTCTTGGTTACTGTCTTATGATTTATTGGTTACAGTCTTGTGTGTCTTGGTTACTGTCTAATGATGTCTTGGTTATTGTGTTTTTAATGTATTGCTTACTGTCTTATGATGTCTTGGTTACTGTCATATGATGTATTGGTTACTGTCTTATAATGTCTTGGTTACTGTCTAATGATGTATTGGTTACTCTTATGATGTCTTGGTTACTGTCTTATGAGTGTATTGGTTAATGTCTTATGATTTATTGGTTACTGTATTATGTGTGTATTGGTTACTGTATAATGACGTCTCGGTCAATGTCTTATGATGTCTTGGTTACTGTCTAATGATGTATTGGTTACTGTCAATCCAGTATATTGTATAAAGCTGTATTGGTTACTGTGCAACATTATATTGGTTACTGATTAATGCTGAATGGTTAATGATTAATGATTGCTAAGCACATGGTTGGTAACCAATGTATTAGACAGTAACAAGCATGTTGCATGAAGGTAACCAAGATAGCGTTAATAAGTAACCAATTTACATTGTTTACCTTCTTGCAAATTGATGTTTAATGTATAATTATGTCTTGGTTAATGTCTAATGATTTGTTGGCTGTTGTCTAAATATTATATTGTGTAACGATGTCTTGGTTACTGTCTAATGCTAGATTGGTTACTGATTAATGATGTTTTGTTTTCTGACTAAAGCTATATTGGTTACTTGTTTATGTTATTTTGGTTACTATCATATGACTGGTTAGTTAACTTTGTAAATCTGATTTTGTTTACTTGCAGTTATGGGATCTTTATTATGAAGAATGCAACAGAAAATTCAATGGAAAAGTGATATATTGGTGCGACATGGAAGTCCCCAGTATCATTGCAAATAAATTGAATAAGAGTCAGCTGGATAAATTTAAGGCAACATGTTTTGGGTATTTTCTTGAGTTTGGCGAGCACCAAATGTATTCCCAGATTATTCACCACGCTCTTGTTAGGGAGGTTCACCAGAGGGATGACGATGAAATGTGGTTTTTGTTCGGAGAGAAAAGGGTCAGGTTCGGTTTACCTGAGTTTTGTATGATATCTGGGTTGAGATGGAAGGGTGAGGATGATATAACTCCATATAAAGGTATGGATAATTTGATTATTGGTAAGTTTTTTGGTGACGAAGCTGTGACACGTAGTAGTATAGGTAGGATATATAGGAAGGCAGTTTTTGACGATGATGACGAGGCTATTAAGATGTCTATGATATTTTTGGTCTTTAATTTCATTATGTGCACATTTTCTGAAAATTACGTTGATGAGACAATGGTTAATTTTTTGTGTTATGGCGATGTTAGTAGTTTTCCTTGGGAGAAAGTTGCTTTTGAGATGACAAAGTACTCTTTGTCTAATGCTTTGAAGGGGCGTTATAGGAAAGGAAAGAATGGTGTTTCAACATACAATTTTTACATGGATCATTATACCAAGTTGTACAAGTTGAACGGGCTTCCGTATGTATTCCAAGTATTTATGTTTGAAACTATTCCGACATTCAAAAATCGGGGTATATGCAATGACGAGCATCCGTCGGATCTCCGTTTATTCAAATGGAAGGAGTTAACGAAGTCGCTTTCAAATGACAAGTTGAATGAATTAGTGTTTTGTTCTGGACAGGTATGTTGATTTACCTTTAGTTATATAATTGATAATTGAAAATATTATGTGAAGTTTACTATGAACAATGTAGTTAGTTACCTTTATATACACATTTGGTTACTGATTATTTTTTATGCATGTTAATAATAACAATGTTTTTGGTTGATTGAATATTCAAATACTGTTACTGATAAGATTACATTCAGGTTACTAACAACATTGTTGTTGGTTACCCGAATATACACATTTGGTTACATTTATAAATTTAGCTGGTTACTAATTATTATACATTTGGTTACATGTATATATGTATTTGGTTACTGATTATGTGTTTATGATTCTTTATTTACTGTTTATTTCAATGTAATTGTACATTGTTTGTTAGATGATATATTTAAGTATACTTATTATTTTTCAGCTGAGGATAAACCGTTTGATTCCCACCGCCGAGGAGAAGGATCGACTTGATTTGGGCGGTTTTTACTTTTTTAATGGGAAGGATGGTGAAAAAAAAGTAGATAAAAAAGTGAAGGCAGACAACATTGGCGTTGATATTTCTGTTGTGAAAGAGGCAATTGATGTACGGTCTAAGCCGTTGGAGAAGAAAGTGTCTGAATTGAAGAAAGAAGTTTATGAATTGAAGAAAGAATTTGGAAAGTTGCGAACTGATATCAAAGATGAAATGCAACTTTTACATGTTCAGTTATGCAGGGATCTTAGGTTTATTATTAGAGATGAGTTACGTGCTATCAAAGACGTAGGGGGCAAAAAGCTTGATGGTGATTCAGATGATGACGATTCTGACAATGGTGGTGATGATGATGATGATGATGATGATGATGATGATGATGATGATGATGATGATGATGATGACCACGATGACGATGAAGGAGATGAAGGAGATGAAGGAGATGAAGGAGATGAAGGCGGTGAAGGTGGTGAAGTTGCTGATGATGCTGCTGATGAGGATGCTAATGTTAGGGTGGAGGAAGTCTATGTTGATGAGGTTGTTGATTATGGTTCAAAGGTGAATAAGAATAATGATGGTGATGATGTGTTGGATGAAGTTGAGAAGAAGGGTGTGAATGAAATTGAATTGGGTAATGAAGTTGGTGATGATGTGTCAATTCTCGTGGAGAATAATGATGTGAATGTAAGTGAGATTGCTAATGAAGTTGAACGTGATGTTATGGTTGAAGATCCTGATGAAAAAAAAAATAATGATGATGAAGAAGATGTCAAGGTTAGACATATTTGTTTGTTTTTGTTATGTGATATATGTCTTTTGTTTTAATTATTAAATTGTTATTTATTTTGCGCAGATTGACAATTATAATGACATGCCGTCTTTTGACATATTAAGCCAATGTACTGGGAAAGAGATTGTTGTGTATGATGCTGATAAGGTTAGTGTTATAATTATGTGCCATCATTTATTTAAATGTTATTTATGCTTTGGTTACCATCATATATTGAATTGGTTACTATGATATTATGTTTTGGTTACCATTATATTGTAATTTGGATACTATTATATTATGATTTGGTTACTAGTTTATGTTATTCAGATTACTAATATATCATGTTCATTTAAGTTTGTTGGCTGTTGTACAGTCAGTTGGTTAATAGTTTACGTTATTCAGGTTACTAATCGTATATATTACCTTTTTATGTCAACTGAAAAAGGGGATGAAATGTGAGGCAGCAAGCAGGTATGCTCTTGATTTTATGGTTCTCACCACTCAGGACATAGCAAAGTGTGACGAATTGGAGAAGAGTCTTCACAAAGCCGGTGGTAGACCTGTACGTGAAACTGTAAAGAGTGCCATTTTACGTTCTCCATATACAGCAGAGTTCGGATCGGCTGGTTCATCATGTACTGTAGTGGGTGCTGCTAGTCAAACACTTGCACGTTTAAGTGCATTCCCCAAATCATGCATGGAGATGCCCTCAAAATTTGAAGAGGCATTGTTTGAAGAATGGTTCAAAATTGGAATAAACAACAGAAAAAGGTTTGTTCTTTGTTGTTAACAATGCTATAGTTTTTTATGAAACAAATAAGTTTGTATTATTGTAGTAACATATGGTTATTATTAAATAAATGTTATGGTTACTATTACTTTATATTCTGGTTACCATTAGATTAAGTTTTGGTTACTTAATAGTTATGTTTCGGTTACTATGTGATTATGGTTTGGTTACCAGATTAATGTTTAAAATTAAATTGTTGTTTAATTTACTGATTTTGGTTTGCTGTATTGGTTTCTGGGCAACATTATACTATATAATGCTGTTTTGGTTACTGTCATTGGTTAATGTAGAAAGCTGTATTGTTTACTGTGTAATATTGCATTGGTTACTGTATAATGCTTAATTGGTTACTGACTAATTTTGTTTTGGTTACTGCATAATGTTAAATATTAAATAAATGTTAATATTAAATAAATGGGGTGTTTACTTAATAAATGTTATGGTTGCTATTACTTTATATTCTGATTAATATTAGTTTATGTTTTGGTTACCTATTAGTTATGTGTTAGTTACTATTTGATTATGGTTTTGATTTTAATATTTGTTGGTTATCAGGGTATTGTTTAAAATTAAGTTGGTTGTTTAGTATGTTAATTATTGAACGTGCAAGTTTGATTTGTAGTAGTGTGTATATTAATACGGTAATTATTAATGTTAGTCTGTATACTAATATTATGTTATTATACTGAAGGACGGACAAATTTCCTGGAAAGAACGATATTATCTTGCCTTCTTTTGTATTTGGATCAATTGCAATATCATCGAAGATGTGGTTCTATAAATTAAAGACGCCTGGGCAGTGGTTAGACGACGATGTGAGTATTTTTTTAAAAAATTTATGTTTTTATAGTTATGTTTACATTATTTAGTTACATTCATCACATACTTGCATTTTCCAACAACTGTTAATATCCTATTATTTTTTTTTTGGCTCAGCACATCAATGTTGCGTTGTATTATTTCCGTAAAATGGCAAGACATTCCGAAAGTGTTCCTATAAGGGTAACGACCACGGATTGTTGGTTTCACAGCAAGATCACTGCTCTTTTCGATGAGTATACAAAAAAAAATTGTGACAAAATTGTTCTGTCTGGGGAGGGTGATGTTGCTGAATACATACGTGGGCTGTTTATGGATGTCAACACACCATGGAGGAACGTTGACTATGTGTTGTTCCCAATTCATATGTCATCACCGGACCATTGGTTGTTGTTGACTTTTGATGTGCATCGTAGGTGTCTAACTGTTTACAACTCTTTACAACCAAAAAGGAAATCCATGCAAACTAAAATATCTGATGTTTGTGAGCCGTACATCTTCATTCTTCCCATTCTATTGCGCAAGTCTGGTTTTTGGAAGGATAGGGCTGACATTGACTTCAGCAGTGACCCGTATCGCAACAAGGACGAAGATGATATAATTGAGTTGGAATTTGCTGAGACGGTTCCTGAACAAGTAGAGGGGTAAGGGTTATTTTGTGTACATTTTTTTAATTATTATATATAGGTGGAGTTTATTTTTGATCTTTGTTATATGTTGTTTGTTGTTACAGTGATTGTGGGATGTTCACAATATGTTTTGCTGAGCATGTCATTCATCAGAAGTTTGATCAGATTCCTATTCCTTTTCCCATTGCGCAGTATCGGAAAAAGTTATGCACAAACCTATATATGCATGCAAGGAACAAGCAGTTGGAGGGCTATGATACTGATAGAGAATTTCCAGGAAGATTTGTTCCAGATTTTGATTAGTTCGGATTTTGTTGTTTTGTCTTTATTAATTTTGTTATGTATTTTTTTATTAAGTATTGGTGTTATACACAACATTTGTGTATGGTTTATGATTTTTTGATGTTTATTGGATCTTATGTAGATGGGATTACATATTTGATTTTATTAGCATTAATGAAAGAGATATTGTTTGTTGGTTGGTATTTTGTTTCTTTTTAAGTTGTGTTTGTTGAATTTTTTTCAAACATACAGTTGGTAACCAATCATGTATAAAGGGGTAACCAGATAATGATTTGATAGTAACCAGATAGTTACAAGATTGTATTATGCCATATATAATATGTTAAGTGTACATGTGTTATGTATACATGGATTACATAAAATTCAATACCCTTTTAATTACAGGTTGCTGGATATAAAGGTTGTTTACGTTGTGGTTACCATAATAAATTGGTATGGATACTGTCATGAAATTAGGTGGTTAATGTGATGGTTACTTTTATGTAATTATTTGGGTACCATTAATTATTGTTATGGTTACTGCTATGTAATTATTTGGTTTACATTAAAAACTGGTATGGTGAGTGTTATGGTTACTGTCATGTATAAAATTTTAACCAATTACAATTTTGTAATATAAAGTTGGTAACCAATCGTGTATAAATAGGTAACCAGTTAATGATTTAATAGTATCCAGAGAGTTACAATATTGTATCAGGACATGTCATATGTTAGGTGTGCATGTGTTAGTATACATGGGTTTCATAAACTTCAATACCCTTTTAATTACAGGTTGCTGGATATTAAGGTTGTTTATGTTGTGGTTACCATAATAAACTGGTATGGTTACTGTCATAAAATTAGGTGGTTACTGTGATGGTTACTGTTATGTAATTATTTGGATACCATTAAACATTGTTATGGTTACTGTTATGTAATTATTTGGTTAAAAACTGGTATGGTTACTGTTATGTTATTAGGTGGTAAATGTTATGGTAATTACATGTTGCTGGATATACAGGGTGTTTATATTGTGGTTACCTTTATAAAATGGTATTGTTAATGTTAAGAATTTAGGTGGTTACTGTGATGGTTACTGTTATGTAATTATATGGGTACCATTAAACATTGTTATGGTTAATGTTATGTAATTATTTGGTTAAAAACCAGTATGGTTACTGTTATGTTATTAGGTGGTAAATGTTATGGTTACTGTTATGTAATTATGTGGTTACCATTAAAAACTGTCATGGTTACTGTTATGTATTTATTTGATTACTGTTATTGTTAATGTTTCATTGAAATCAGAAATCAATATATAAATGAATAACAATTTTGTTTACTATACACAATCAAAAATTGTACAAACCAATCGTTTAATGGTTACTCAAAGTAAACAATAATACATTCATGTATTTAAACTATTAATATAACTGCACTATATCAGATCCTTTTTAGTGGTCTTAAAATCGGGGGATTATTGCATGTTTTTCTGTTGTGTCCTTTTTCTTGGCACCTGCTGCATTTGTTTTGAATTTTGATTTCAGATCCGTGTTTGTACCTCCCTTTTTTTGGTCTTCCTGCTGGTCTTCTTGTGTTGGGTGGTTTTATACATATGTTTCTTACTTCTTCTGATACATCCCAGTTTTCTTTGTCAGCTAATGGCATGATGGAAGCTGAATATGTCTCGACCAAAGTTGCTTTAGTGTAATTTCTTGAGCAAAAATCGTAACAGTTCAAATTTCTCTTGCTTATAACAGCAGCAGCGTGTGGACAAGGCATTTCATGGTACTGAAATTTACGGCATGTGCATGTCTTTTGTTCGATGTCCACAATATACTGTTTAGAGATATCATAAACAGTGAAAATCACTAAATTTGATGTCTCAACCTACAACACGCAATGCATACAATCAGATTAATAGTTGCATGCCAAATATACAATAATCAAATAACTAGAACAAGAATTTTAGTTAATAAGCAACCACCAATATAAAAGAAACAATTATAAATCCCATTAACATTATAATGTTACATATTAACTAAGTCAGTATTGATTAGTAACCAGTATGATGTGAAACAGTAACCAAATAAGAATTATACAGTAACCATTTTATAATTACACAGTAAGAAATTCAGTAGTAGTCAGTAACCAATATAATGTTGCACATTAAGTAAGTTAGCATTAGTGTGTAACCAAGTCAGTATTCAAGTTACTGTTAGTCAGTATAATTTTACACAGTAACCAACTTAGCAATAGGCAGCAACCATTATATGGTTACATAGTAATCATGCTAGCAATAGTCAGTAACCAATAAAATGTTTGACAGTAACTAATTTACACTTATTAAGTAACCAAGTTAATAATAATCAGTAAGTTGCAAATGTAAATTAGGACGCAATAATTTAAATCAAATATTAATTACCTTAAGTATCTTTGATTTTAAGATATTAGATTGCAACTTTCTCTCAGCCGTTGTGGAAAGAGTTGTGAATGTTGATATGGCTGATTGTTTATTTGTGAAATACCATCTCTGAACCAGACAACGTAGGCATTCAATCATTGACGCAACTGGAAGATCCCTGATAAACTTGATTGCATTGTTAATAGATTCGGCTGTGTTTGAAGTCATCGTTGAGTATCTACTTACAGTCCCATGGAGCCTGGTGCACTTATCTAATCTGACCTCTTCCTCCAGATATGTCCTTATTCGAGGATCAATGGCATCGAGTTCAGCCATGTGTTTGTTGAATTGTTCGACAGTGTAAGCTCTACAAGCCCCGTTGTAAGCTTGTTTAACTTCTTCTCCTTTCTTTTTGAATTTGTTTTTTATATTTTTCAGTATATGATATGTGCAGGAACCATGCATGATATCCGGAAACACAAAATTCAGTCCTTGTATAATGGCTTCATGCCTGTCTGAAACAATACATTGACCTTCCCTAACTCCACAAGCAATTCTCAAATTTACGAAAAACCATCTCCAAGACATTTCATTTTCGCTGTCAACAACTGAAAAAGCAATGGGAATAATATTTCGATTTGCATCTTGTGTGCTTGCTATCAGTAGTGTCCCCCCGTAAGTTGATTGTATGAATGTGCCGTCGATTACAATGATTGGAAAACAATGGTGCCATGCTTGAATTGACGCTCCAATGGCAAAGAATAGATACTTGAAACGGCCATTTGTTTCCAACTCAAGGGATGTGACGGAACCTGATATGAAAATCAGCAATATCATTAGAATTACAAGTAGTATAATGTATCTAAATCACTAGTAATCGTTAACCGTTAATGTGGTTAATTGATTATAACTTGTATATTATATTTAATAAATAAACATGCGTATTAAGGTAACCAAACATGTATAATAACTGCATACAAATGGTCTGAAGATTTAATAATTAAACACGCATAATGTCTAAAGGTGTATTGGTTACTGTGTAATATTTTATTGTTTACTGCATAATGCTTATTTGGTTACTAACTAATGCAATTTTGGTTACTGAATAATATTAATGAATAATGCTTGGTAACCACATGTTTGGTAATCAATGCATTATTCAGTAACCAACATGTAGCCTGAAGGTAACCAATACAATATTAATCAGTAAACAATTTACATTGGTAATATTCTACCGTGTAATGATATTTTGGTTACTGTTGAACATCATATTGGTTACTGTCTAATGCTGTAAAACCAATAAATGTTTTTAGAGTGTTACCTGGATTTGTTTTCTTCAGCATGTATAACCATGATGGGATGAGTGAGTAGTCGTGTGGATTTCCTCTCACCTTTTCCAATGCTTTCTCCTTCGATCTCCATGCTTTTTGGTAAGAGATAGACACATTATATTCTGACATCATGTCTTCAACAATATCGGTTGGTGTGTATATTTTCTTCAAATTTGTTATTTTTTGCATTATGCATTCACTTACCAACTCACTATTTGCCTGTCTGTGGTCTCCCAATAATACATTGACCGAACAAGTGTGTATATCATTGAATTCTCTCACCTTGAACATACTGGTTTTTCTGAAACTTGATGCTCTCATCTTCCATTTGCAATTTTTATTGCATACACACACTAGCACAAAGTCTCTATAACTTGTTCGTTGGACTTTGTGTTGTCTGTTTTTTCTGATTGAATGCAGCCTCATAGCTTGAGAAAGGATTTTTTTGTCTGTGTAGGTTTGATGTAATTTTACTTCACGTTCATTCGGATCCGATATTACATCATCATATTGTTCTCTTGCGTATGGTTTGTCATGTTGTCTGTCTAGTTGTTGTTCAATAATTTCCATTGCAAGATGATCAACATATTGCGTTCCAAATTGGCATGATTGGCTTGCTAGTCGAACTAGTGCTGAATTTCCTTGTGTTGATCTGATTGGCATTACATCGTAAATTGTAGATTCTTCTACATTTGTCAAGTTATGCAAGATCGTTGTGCGTCCCATTCTGTGTTCAATATCCACAATCAGTGGGAATTTACCTTGTTCATCAGATTTTCTACTCATTTCCAGAAAGAATTGTAAGGTTGCTTCGTCTGATATACTGATCGGTGAAATGTCGCTTCTAATTTGAAATTTGATTGACAATGTTGTTGCGTTTGTGTCTAGCCGTAATGCACTGTATATTTTGGTTAGCATTTCTTTGAAAGAAATAGTTGATGGAACTAGTATGCCGGTAACTTCAAATTTGGTGTATTGGTTACTATCAGCCCATGTGCCGTTGAAATAAAGTACAACTGGAATCATCTCCATTGTCTGTCAACAGAATAAGTATTGGTAAGTAACAAAATCAATGTTAGCCGGTAACCAATATAATGTTAAATAGTAACCAAGTTAACATTAGTCAATAACCAAGTATTCATCAGTAACCATTATAATGTTACACAATAACAAAGTAATTATTAGTCAGTAACCAATGCAATGTTACACAGTAACAAAGTAATTATTAGTCAGTAACCAGTGCAATGTTACACAGTAACAAAATTATTATTAGTCAGTAATATATACAGTCGGACGGTAACCAATATAATGTTAAGCAGTAATTAAGTCACCATTAGTCAGTAACCAAGTCTTCAGTAGTAACCATTACAATGTTACACAGTAACAAAGTCATTATTAGTCAGTAACCAATGCAATGGTACACAGTAGCCAATTCATTAATAGTCAATAATCTATGTTAGCGGGTAACCAATATAATGTTACACAGTAACCAAGCCATCATTATTCAGTAACCAAGTCAGTAACAATTACATATTATAGTCGGACAGTAACCAATGTAATGCTAAGCAGTAACCAATTCTTCCTCAGTAACCATTATAATGTTACACAGTAACAAAGTCATTATTAGTCAGTAACAAATGCAATGGTACACAGTAGCCATTTCATTATTAGTCAATAACCAATGTAATGGTACACAGTAACCAAATCATTATTAATTAGTAACCAATGCAACATTAGTTAGTACCATTATGCATTAACTAATCCAGCATTAAACAGTTTTATAGACATAGTCAGACAGTAACCAATGTAATGTTAAGCAGTAACCAATTCAGCATTAGTCAGTAACCAAGTCTTCATCAGAAACCATTATAATGTTACACAGTAACAAAGTCATTATTAGTAAGTAACCAATGCAATGGTATACAGTAGTCGATTCAGTATTAGTCAGTAACCAATGTAATGATCCCAGTAACCAAATCATTATTAGTCAGTAACTAATGTAACATTAGTTAGTACCAATATATATTAACCAATCCAGTATTAAACAGTAGAATAGACATAGTTAGACAGTAACTAATGTAATGTTAATCAGTAACCAATTGCATTTTTACATGAAATTTGCAATTAAAACATTCATATTGCAATCAAAACATTCATTATTCTTACCGTGTGATCATTTTAAGTGCAAAAAACTTAAGAAAGGTAACCAATATAGTAATTCGTAGTAACAATAGGTAACTATATGATTATAAATTTTAAAATATCATACCTCAGTATTTATTAATCGAAGTTGATGTTGATCGTGTGTTTAACAATCATTGCAGTATTTGGTTACCGATCTTGAAGGCGTTGTTGATTTTGTATGCTAGTTTCGATCTTAGAGAAGCGTCGCGACAACTGGAATTGTCTTCTCCGATTACGAGTTTAGTCGCGACAGGAGGCTTCGGCTTCGTATTTTTGTTTCTCCGTCGTTGATCTGTTGTGTCGACGTCAAGTTGCATGATTTTAGGGACGGTTAATTTAAAATATGAAATTGGGTAACTGACTTGATAATGAAACGTAATTTTAGGGGATTATGTTTTATTTTTGTAATTATGTTGTGTATGTTTTATTTTTGTAATTACTTTTTAAATGTTGTATATTAATGTAAAGGACCCTAACAATTACACAATATAGTACATTTATAAAAATAATTACAAAAATCATACATTAATAAAATAATTACAAAAATATAATATTTTATCATATATATTTACAATAGTAATATATCTAGGATTAAAGATAAATATTAATGGTTTGAAACTAGCGTGATAACCGCTTGTCATTTGTATTTTTTTTGAATAGCGTGATAACCTGTGCAGTTACCAAACCTCTTTTGCATGCTGAAACCCTTGCTTTTATCAATCTGTTGCGACTAAACGTAATCGAAGTTACCAAACCCTCTGCAGTTACCAAACCCTTGCTGAAACCATTGCTTCTATCATCTATCATCTGTTACTTCTTCATACTTGTTCGTTCGTTCTTCGTCTATATCATAGTTGTTTGGCATACTCGTTGAGTTGTTCGCCCTTGTCGTTGTTACTCGTTAGTTCATTGTCGTTGTCGTTCTTACTCGTCTGGTTCATTGTAGTTGTTACTCGTTATTCTTCTCCATTGATCGAATCTGGTGTTTATTATTGCTTCAAGTGAGTATTTTCTTAATAGTTTAATGTATTATATATTATAGTAGTTTACTAACAGAATGCAGTATTCATTGTTTTGGTTTTTGTTGTTTTTATGTTTTGTATAGAATGGTTGATACAAGGAAGAAGGATGGGAAGAGGAAAAGGATTGTGGAGGGTAGTTCCGTTAAGAAATTGAAGAAATTTGTTGTGGAGAGCAAGGGGAAGGGAAAGGGGAAGGATGTATGTTATAAATCGAGTAAGAATGAGAGTAGTTTGGTGATACATAGCGATGTCAAACATTCCGAAGTGCAATTAGATTCTGATTTTGATGTCACTGTGAAGAATGAAGCTCAAGTGCTTATCCAGAAGATAATTCCAACTCAACGAATTTTAAAGGTGTGTTAATTTAAATGTTGTTAATGTTTATTGTATAATGCTTAGTTGGTTACTATACAATGCTTAATTGGTTACTCCATAATATTAATGATTAATGTTTGGTAACCACATGATTGGTAACCAATGCATTAGATAATAACCACCATGTTGCATGTAGGTAACCAAAACTGAATTGGTTACTGTTTTATGATGTCTTGGTTACTATTTAATGATATCTTTGTTACTGTCTTATGATGTATTGGTTACCGTCCTATGATGTCTTGGTTACTGTCTAATGGTGTATTTGTTATTGTCTTATGATGTATTGGTTACTGTCTTATGATGTCTTGGTTACTGTCTAATGATGTCTTGGTTATTGTCTTATGAGTGTCTTGGTTACTGTCTTATGATTTATTGGTTACAGTCTTGTGTGTCTTGGTTACTGTCTAATGATGTCTTGGTTATTGTGTTTTTAATGTATTGCTTACTGTCTTATGATGTCTTGGTTACTGTCATATGATGTATTGGTTACTGTCTTATAATGTCTTGGTTACTGTCTAATGATGTATTGGTTACTCTTATGATGTCTTGGTTACTGTCTTATGAGTGTATTGGTTAATGTCTTATGATTTATTGGTTACTGTATTATGTGTGTATTGGTTACTGTATAATGACGTCTCGGTCAATGTCTTATGATGTCTTGGTTACTGTCTAATGATGTATTGGTTACTGTCAATCCAGTATATTGTATAAAGCTGTATTGGTTACTGTGCAACATTATATTGGTTACTGATTAATGCTGAATGGTTAATGATTAATGATTGCTAAGCACATGGTTGGTAACCAATGTATTAGACAGTAACAAGCATGTTGCATGAAGGTAACCAAGATAGCGTTAATAAGTAACCAATTTACATTGTTTACCTTCTTGCAAATTGATGTTTAATGTATAATTATGTCTTGGTTAATGTCTAATGATTTGTTGGCTGTTGTCTAAATATTATATTGTGTAACGATGTCTTGGTTACTGTCTAATGCTAGATTGGTTACTGATTAATGATGTTTTGTTTTCTGACTAAAGCTATATTGGTTACTTGTTTATGTTATTTTGGTTACTATCATATGACTGGTTAGTTAACTTTGTAAATCTGATTTTGTTTACTTGCAGTTATGGGATCTTTATTATGAAGAATGCAACAGAAAATTCAATGGAAAAGTGATATATTGGTGCGACATGGAAGTCCCCAGTATCATTGCAAATAAATTGAATAAGAGTCAGCTGGATAAATTTAAGGCAACATGTTTTGGGTATTTTCTTGAGTTTGGCGAGCACCAAATGTATTCCCAGATTATTCACCACGCTCTTGTTAGGGAGGTTCACCAGAGGGATGACGATGAAATGTGGTTTTTGTTCGGAGAGAAAAGGGTCAGGTTCGGTTTACCTGAGTTTTGTATGATATCTGGGTTGAGATGGAAGGGTGAGGATGATATAACTCCATATAAAGGTATGGATAATTTGATTATTGGTAAGTTTTTTGGTGACGAAGCTGTGACACGTAGTAGTATAGGTAGGATATATAGGAAGGCAGTTTTTGACGATGATGACGAGGCTATTAAGATGTCTATGATATTTTTGGTCTTTAATTTCATTATGTGCACATTTTCTGAAAATTACGTTGATGAGGCAATGGTTAATTTTTTGTGTTATGGCGATGTTAGTAGTTTTCCTTGGGGGAAAGTTGCTTTTGAGATGACAAAGTACTCTTTGTCTAATGCTTTGAAGGGGCGTTATAGGAAAGGAAAGAATGGTGTTTCAACATACAATTTTTACATGGATCATTATACCAAGTTGTACAAGTTGAACGGGCTTCCGTATGTATTCCAAGTATTTATGTTTGAAACTATTCCGACATTCAAAAATCGGGGTATATGCAATGACGAGCATCCGTCGGATCTCCGTTTATTCAAATGGAAGGAGTTAACGAAGTCGCTTTCAAATGACAAGTTGAATGAATTAGTGTTTTGTTCTGGACAGGTATGTTGATTTACCTTTAGTTATATAATTGATAATTGAAAATATTATGTGAAGTTTACTATGAACAATGTAGTTAGTTACCTTTATATACACATTTGGTTACTGATTATTTTTTATGCATGTTAATAATAACAATGTTTTTGGTTGATTGAATATTCAAATACTGTTACTGATAAGATTACATTCAGGTTACTAACAACATTGTTGTTGGTTACCCGAATATACACATTTGGTTACATTTATAAATTTAGCTGGTTACTAATTATTATACATTTGGTTACATGTATATATGTATTTGGTTACTGATTATGTGTTTATGATTCTTTATTTACTGTTTATTTCAATGTAATTGTACATTGTTTGTTAGATGATATATTTAAGTATACTTATTATTTTTCAGCTGAGGATAAACCGTTTGATTCCCACCGCCGAGGAGAAGGATCGACTTGATTTGGGCGGTTTTTACTTTTTTAATGGGAAGGATGGTGAAAAAAAAGTAGATAAAAAAGTGAAGGCAGACAACATTGGCGTTGATATTTCTGTTGTGAAAGAGGCAATTGATGTACGGTCTAAGCCGTTGGAGAAGAAAGTGTCTGAATTGAAGAAAGAAGTTTATGAATTGAAGAAAGAATTTGGAAAGTTGCGAACTGATATCAAAGATGAAATGCAACTTTTACATGTTCAGTTATGCAGGGATCTTAGGTTTATTATTAGAGATGAGTTACGTGCTATCAAAGACGTAGGGGGCAAAAAGCTTGATGGTGATTCAGATGATGACGATTCTGACAATGGTGGTGGTGATGATGATGATGATGATGATGATGATGATGATGATGATGACCACGATGACGATGAAGGAGATGAAGGAGATGAAGGAGATGAAGGAGATGAAGGCGGTGAAGGTGGTGAAGTTGCTGATGATGCTGCTGATGAGGATGCTAATGTTAGGGTGGAGGAAGTCTATGTTGATGAGGTTGTTGATTATGGTTCAAAGGTGAATAAGAATAATGATGGTGATGATGTGTTGGATGAAGTTGAGAAGAAGGGTGTGAATGAAATTGAATTGGGTAATGAAGTTGGTGATGATGTGTCAATTCTCGTGGAGAATAATGATGTGAATGTAAGTGAGATTGCTAATGAAGTTGAACGTGATGTTATGGTTGAAGATCCTGATGAAAAAAAAAATAATGATGATGAAGAAGATGTCAAGGTTAGACATATTTGTTTGTTTTTGTTATGTGATATATGTCTTTTGTTTTAATTATTAAATTGTTATTTATTTTGCGCAGATTGACAATTATAATGACATGCCGTCTTTTGACATATTAAGCCAATGTACTGGGAAAGAGATTGTTGTGTATGATGCTGATAAGGTTAGTGTTATAATTATGTGCCATCATTTATTTAAATGTTATTTATGCTTTGGTTACCATCATATATTGAATTGGTTACTATGATATTATGTTTTGGTTACCATTATATTGTAATTTGGATACTATTATATTATGATTTGGTTACTAGTTTATGTTATTCAGATTACTAATATATCATGTTCATTTAAGTTTGTTGGCTGTTGTACAGTCAGTTGGTTAATAGTTTACGTTATTCAGGTTACTAATCGTATATATTACCTTTTTATGTCAACTGAAAAAGGGGATGAAATGTGAGGCAGCAAGCAGGTATGCTCTTGATTTTATGGTTCTCACCACTCAGGACATAGCAAAGTGTGACGAATTGGAGAAGAGTCTTCACAAAGCCGGTGGTAGACCTGTACGTGAAACTGTAAAGAGTGCCATTTTACGTTCTCCATATACAGCAGAGTTCGGATCGGCTGGTTCATCATGTACTGTAGTGGGTGCTGCTAGTCAAACACTTGCACGTTTAAGTGCATTCCCCAAATCATGCATGGAGATGCCCTCAAAATTTGAAGAGGCATTGTTTGAAGAATGGTTCAAAATTGGAATAAACAACAGAAAAAGGTTTGTTCTTTGTTGTTAACAATGCTATAGTTTTTTATGAAACAAATAAGTTTGTATTATTGTAGTAACATATGGTTATTATTAAATAAATGTTATGGTTACTATTACTTTATATTCTGGTTACCATTAGATTAAGTTTTGGTTACTTAATAGTTATGTTTCGGTTACTATGTGATTATGGTTTGGTTACCAGATTAATGTTTAAAATTAAATTGTTGTTTAATTTACTGATTTTGGTTTGCTGTATTGGTTTCTGGGCAACATTATACTATATGATGCTGTTTTGGTTACTGTCATTGGTTAATGTAGAAAGCTGTATTGTTTACTGTGTAATATTGCATTGGTTACTGTATAATGCTTAATTGGTTACTGACTAATTTTGTTTTGGTTACTGCATAATGTTAAATATTAAATAAATGTTAATATTAAATAAATGGGGTGTTTACTTAATAAATGTTATGGTTGCTATTACTTTATATTCTGATTAATATTAGTTTATGTTTTGGTTACCTATTAGTTATGTGTTAGTTACTATTTGATTATGGTTTTGATTTTAATATTTGTTGGTTATCAGGGTATTGTTTAAAATTAAGTTGGTTGTTTAGTATGTTAATTATTGAACGTGCAAGTTTGATTTGTAGTAGTGTGTATATTAATACGGTAATTATTAATGTTAGTCTGTATACTAATATTATGTTATTATACTGAAGGACGGACAAATTTCCTGGAAAGAACGATATTATCTTGCCTTCTTTTGTATTTGGATCAATTGCAATATCATCGAAGATGTGGTTCTATAAATTAAAGACGCCTGGGCAGTGGTTAGACGACGATGTGAGTATTTTTTTAAAAAATTTATGTTTTTATAGTTATGTTTACATTATTTAGTTACATTCATCACATACTTGCATTTTCCAACAACTGTTAATATCCTATTATTTTTTTTTTGGCTCAGCACATCAATGTTGCGTTGTATTATTTCCGTAAAATGGCAAGACATTCCGAAAGTGTTCCTATAAGGGTAACGACCACGGATTGTTGGTTTCACAGCAAGATCACTGCTCTTTTCGATGAGTATACAAAAAAAAATTGTGACAAAATTGTTCTGTCTGGGGAGGGTGATGTTGCTGAATACATACGTGGGCTGTTTATGGATGTCAACACACCATGGAGGAACGTTGACTATGTGTTGTTCCCAATTCATATGTCATCACCGGACCATTGGTTGTTGTTGACTTTTGATGTGCATCGTAGGTGTCTAACTGTTTACAACTCTTTACAACCAAAAAGGAAATCCATGCAAACTAAAATATCTGATGTTTGTGAGCCGTACATCTTCATTCTTCCCATTCTATTGCGCAAGTCTGGTTTTTGGAAGGATAGGGCTGACATTGACTTCAGCAGTGACCCGTATCGCAACAAGGACGAAGATGATATAATTGAGTTGGAATTTGCTGAGACGGTTCCTGAACAAGTAGAGGGGTAAGGGTTATTTTGTGTACATTTTTTTAATTATTATATATAGGTGGAGTTTATTTTTGATCTTTGTTATATGTTGTTTGTTGTTACAGTGATTGTGGGATGTTCACAATATGTTTTGCTGAGCATGTCATTCATCAGAAGTTTGATCAGATTCCTATTCCTTTTCCCATTGCGCAGTATCGGAAAAAGTTATGCACAAACCTATATATGCATGCAAGGAACAAGCAGTTGGAGGGCTATGATACTGATAGAGAATTTCCAGGAAGATTTGTTCCAGATTTTGATTAGTTCGGATTTTGTTGTTTTGTCTTTATTAATTTTGTTATGTATTTTTTTATTAAGTATTGGTGTTATACACAACATTTGTGTATGGTTTATGATTTTTTGATGTTTATTGAATCTTATGTAGATGGGATTACATATTTGATTTTATTAGCATTAATGAAAGAGATATTGTTTGTTGGTTGGTATTTTGTTTCTTTTTAAGTTGTGTTTGTTGAATTTTTTTCAAACATACAGTTGGTAACCAATCATGTATAAAGGGGTAACCAGATAATGATTTGATAGTAACCAGATAGTTACAAGATTGTATTATGCCATATATAATATGTTAAGTGTACATGTGTTATGTATACATGGATTACATAAAATTCAATACCCTTTTAATTACAGGTTGCTGGATATAAAGGTTGTTTACGTTGTGGTTACCATAATAAATTGGTATGGATACTGTCATGAAATTAGGTGGTTAATGTGATGGTTACTTTTATGTAATTATTTGGGTACCATTAATTATTGTTATGGTTACTGCTATGTAATTATTTGGTTTACATTAAAAACTGGTATGGTGAGTGTTATGGTTACTGTCATGTATAAAATTTTAACCAATTACAATTTTGTAATATAAAGTTGGTAACCAATCGTGTATAAATAGGTAACCAGTTAATGATTTAATAGTATCCAGAGAGTTACAATATTGTATCAGGACATGTCATATGTTAGGTGTGCATGTGTTAGTATACATGGGTTTCATAAACTTCAATACCCTTTTAATTACAGGTTGCTGGATATTAAGGTTGTTTATGTTGTGGTTACCATAATAAACTGGTATGGTTACTGTCATAAAATTAGGTGGTTACTGTGATGGTTACTGTTATGTAATTATTTGGATACCATTAAACATTGTTATGGTTACTGTTATGTAATTATTTGGTTAAAAACTGGTATGGTTACTGTTATGTTATTAGGTGGTAAATGTTATGGTAATTACATGTTGCTGGATATACAGGGTGTTTATATTGTGGTTACCTTTATAAAATGGTATTGTTAATGTTAAGAATTTAGGTGGTTACTGTGATGGTTACTGTTATGTAATTATATGGGTACCATTAAACATTGTTATGGTTAATGTTATGTAATTATTTGGTTAAAAACCAGTATGGTTACTGTTATGTTATTAGGTGGTAAATGTTATGGTTACTGTTATGTAATTATGTGGTTACCATTAAAAACTGTCATGGTTACTGTTATGTATTTATTTGATTACTGTTATTGTTAATGTTTCATTGAAATCAGAAATCAATATATAAATGAATAACAATTTTGTTTACTATACACAATCAAAAATTGTACAAACCAATCGTTTAATGGTTACTCAAAGTAAACAATAATACATTCATGTATTTAAACTATTAATATAACTGCACTATATCAGATCCTTTTTAGTGGTCTTAAAATCGGGGGATTATTGCATGTTTTTCTGTTGTGTCCTTTTTCTTGGCACCTGCTGCATTTGTTTTGAATTTTGATTTCAGATCCGTGTTTGTACCTCCCTTTTTTTGGTCTTCCTGCTGGTCTTCTTGTGTTGGGTGGTTTTATACATATGTTTCTTACTTCTTCTGATACATCCCAGTTTTCTTTGTCAGCTAATGGCATGATGGAAGCTGAATATGTCTCGACCAAAGTTGCTTTAGTGTAATTTCTTGAGCAAAAATCGTAACAGTTCAAATTTCTCTTGCTTATAACAGCAGCAGCGTGTGGACAAGGCATTTCATGGTACTGAAATTTACGGCATGTGCATGTCTTTTGTTCGATGTCCACAATATACTGTTTAGAGATATCATAAACAGTGAAAATCACTAAATTTGATGTCTCAACCTACAACACGCAATGCATACAATCAGATTAATAGTTGCATGCCAAATATACAATAATCAAATAACTAGAACAAGAATTTTAGTTAATAAGCAACCACCAATATAAAAGAAACAATTATAAATCCCATTAACATTATAATGTTACATATTAACTAAGTCAGTATTGATTAGTAACCAGTATGATGTGAAACAGTAACCAAATAAGAATTATACAGTAACCATTTTATAATTACACAGTAAGAAATTCAGTAGTAGTCAGTAACCAATATAATGTTGCACATTAAGTAAGTTAGCATTAGTGTGTAACCAAGTCAGTATTCAAGTTACTGTTAGTAAGTATAATTTTACACAGTAACCAACTTAGCAATAGGCAGCAACCATTATATGGTTACATAGTAATCATGCTAGCAATAGTCAGTAACCAATAAAATGTTTGACAGTAACTAATTTACACTTATTAAGTAACCAAGTTAATAATAATCAGTAAGTTGCAAATGTAAATTAGGACGCAATAATTTAAATCAAATATTAATTACCTTAAGTGTCTTTGATTTTAAGATATTAGATTGCAACTTTCTCTCAGCCGTTGTGGAAAGAGTTGTGAATGTTGATATGGCTGATTGTTTATTTGTGAAATACCATCTCTGAACCAGACAACGTAGGCATTCAATCATTGACGCAACTGGAAGATCCCTGATAAACTTGATTGCATTGTTAATAGATTCGGCTGTGTTTGAAGTCATCGTTGAGTATCTACTTACAGTCCCATGGAGCCTGGTGCACTTATCTAATCTGACCTCTTCCTCCAGATATGTCCTTATTCGAGGATCAATGGCATCGAGTTCAGCCATGTGTTTGTTGAATTGTTCGACAGTGTAAGCTCTACAAGCCCCGTTGTAAGCTTGTTTAACTTCTTCTCCTTTCTTTTTGAATTTGTTTTTTATATTTTTCAGTATATGATATGTGCAGGAACCATGCATGATATCCGGAAACACAAAATTCAGTCCTTGTATAATGGCTTCATGCCTGTCTGAAACAATACATTGACCTTCCCTAACTCCACAAGCAATTCTCAAATTTACGAAAAACCATCTCCAAGACATTTCATTTTCGCTGTCAACAACTGAAAAAGCAATGGGAATAATATTTCGATTTGCATCTTGTGTGCTTGCTATCAGTAGTGTCCCCCCGTAAGTTGATTGTATGAATGTGCCGTCGATTACAATGATTGGAAAACAATGGTGCCATGCTTGAATTGACGCTCCAATGGCAAAGAATAGATACTTGAAACGGCCATTTGTTTCCAACTCAAGGGATGTGACGGAACCTGATATGAAAATCAGCAATATCATTAGAATTACAAGTAGTATAATGTATCTAAATCACTAGTAATCGTTAACCGTTAATGTGGTTAATTGATTATAACTTGTATATTATATTTAATAAATAAACATGCGTATTAAGGTAACCAAACATGTATAATAACTGCATACAAATGGTCTGAAGATTTAATAATTAAACACGCATAATGTCTAAAGGTGTATTGGTTACTGTGTAATATTTTATTGTTTACTGCATAATGCTTATTTGGTTACTAACTAATGCAATTTTGGTTACTGAATAATATTAATGAATAATGCTTGGTAACCACATGTTTGGTAATCAATGCATTATTCAGTAACCAACATGTAGCCTGAAGGTAACCAATACAATATTAATCAGTAAACAATTTACATTGGTAATATTCTACCGTGTAATGATATTTTGGTTACTGTTGAACATCATATTGGTTACTGTCTAATGCTGTAAAACCAATAAATGTTTTTAGAGTGTTACCTGGATTTGTTTTCTTCAGCATGTATAACCATGATGGGATGAGTGAGTAGTCGTGTGGATTTCCTCTCACCTTTTCCAATGCTTTCTCCTTCGATCTCCATGCTTTTTGGTAAGAGATAGACACATTATATTCTGACATCATGTCTTCAACAATATCGGTTGGTGTGTATATTTTCTTCAAATTTGTTATTTTTTGCATTATGCATTCACTTACCAACTCACTATTTGCCTGTCTGTGGTCTCCCAATAATACATTGACCGAACAAGTGTGTATATCATTGAATTCTCTCACCTTGAACATACTGGTTTTTCTGAAACTTGATGCTCTCATCTTCCATTTGCAATTTTTATTGCATACACACACTAGCACAAAGTCTCTATAACTTGTTCGTTGGACTTTGTGTTGTCTGTTTTTTCTGATTGAATGCAGCCTCATAGCTTGAGAAAGGATTTTTTTGTCTGTGTAGGTTTGATGTAATTTTACTTCACGTTCATTCGGATCCGATATTACATCATCATATTGTTCTCTTGCGTATGGTTTGTCATGTTGTCTGTCTAGTTGTTGTTCAATAATTTCCATTGCAAGATGATCAACATATTGCGTTCCAAATTGGCATGATTGGCTTGCTAGTCGAACTAGTGCTGAATTTCCTTGTGTTGATCTGATTGGCATTACATCGTAAATTGTAGATTCTTCTACATTTGTCAAGTTATGCAAGATCGTTGTGCGTCCCATTCTGTGTTCAATATCCACAATCAGTGGGAATTTACCTTGTTCATCAGATTTTCTACTCATTTCCAGAAAGAATTGTAAGGTTGCTTCGTCTGATATACTGATCGGTGAAATGTCGCTTCTAATTTGAAATTTGATTGACAATGTTGTTGCGTTTGTGTCTAGCCGTAATGCACTGTATATTTTGGTTAGCATTTCTTTGAAAGAAATAGTTGATGGAACTAGTATGCCGGTAACTTCAAATTTGGTGTATTGGTTACTATCAGCCCATGTGCCGTTGAAATAAAGTACAACTGGAATCATCTCCATTGTCTGTCAACAGAATAAGTATTGGTAAGTAACAAAATCAATGTTAGCCGGTAACCAATATAATGTTAAATAGTAACCAAGTTAACATTAGTCAATAACCAAGTATTCATCAGTAACCATTATAATGTTACACAATAACAAAGTAATTATTAGTCAGTAACCAATGCAATGTTACACAGTAACAAAGTAATTATTAGTCAGTAACCAGTGCAATGTTACACAGTAACAAAATTATTATTAGTCAGTAATATATACAGTCGGACGGTAACCAATATAATGTTAAGCAGTAATTAAGTCACCATTAGTCAGTAACCAAGTCTTCAGTAGTAACCATTACAATGTTACACAGTAACAAAGTCATTATTAGTCAGTAACCAATGCAATGGTACACAGCAGCCAATTCATTAATAGTCAATAATCTATGTTAGCGGGTAACCAATATAATGTTACACAGTAACCAAGCCATCATTATTCAGTAACCAAGTCAGTAACAATTACATATTATAGTCGGACAGTAACCAATGTAATGCTAAGCAGTAACCAATTCTTCCTCAGTAACCATTATAATGTTACACAGTAACAAAGTCATTATTAGTCAGTAACAAATGCAATGGTACACAGTAGCCATTTCATTATTAGTCAATAACCAATGTAATGGTACACAGTAACCAAATCATTATTAATTAGTAACCAATGCAACATTAGTTAGTACCATTATGCATTAACTAATCCAGCATTAAACAGTTTTATAGACATAGTCAGACAGTAACCAATGTAATGTTAAGCAGTAACCAATTCAGCATTAGTCAGTAACCAAGTCTTCATCAGAAACCATTATAATGTTACACAGTAACAAAGTCATTATTAGTAAGTAACCAATGCAATGGTATACAGTAGTCGATTCAGTATTAGTCAGTAACCAATGTAATGATCCCAGTGACCAAATCATTATTAGTCAGTAACTAATGTAACATTAGTTAGTACCAATATATATTAACCAATCCAGTATTAAACAGTAGAATAGACATAGTTAGACAGTAACTAATGTAATGTTAATCAGTAACCAATTGCATTTTTACATGAAATTTGCAATTAAAACATTCATATTGCAATCAAAACATTCATTATTCTTACCGTGTGATCATTTTAAGTGCAAAAAACTTAAGAAAGGTAACCAATATAGTAATTCGTAGTAACAATAGGTAACTATATGATTATAAATTTTAAAATATCATACCTCAGTATTTATTAATCGAAGTTGATGTTGATCGTGTGTTTAACAATCATTGCAGTATTTGGTTACCGATCTTGAAGGCGTTGTTGATTTTGTATGCTAGTTTCGATCTTAGAGAAGCGTCGCGACAACTGGAATTGTCTTCTCCGATTACGAGTTTAGTCGCGACAGGAGGCTTCGGCTTCGTATTTTTGTTTCTCCGTCGTTGATCTGTTGTGTCGACGTCAAGTTGCATGATTTTAGGGACGGTTAATTTAAAATATGAAATTGGGTAACTGACTTGATAATGAAACGTGATTTTAGGGGATTATGTTTTATTTTTGTAATTATGTTGTGTATGTTTTATTTTTGTAATTACTTTTTAAATGTTGTATATTAATGTAAAGGACCCGTTTAATTATTTTTGGCAAGTCAAGGGAAAAAGAATAAGACAAAACTATACATACATAATTGAGCTTGTAAAGAAGCTATGTAAAACAAAAACTAATTATGTGAATTATTCAGATCTATCCATCCTAGAATGGCATCTTTGGATCCACGATGTAGTTTTTGCAAAATTCTCCCCTCTAATTTGGATTATCTACTTACTACCTCCTCCTCCGTCCAAAGAAAAAAAATACCACCACCAGTTTATTTATTTAGTTACTTATTTACAGATAAAGGAAGTAAAACGGCAAAACTAATGAATTCGTTACTGTAATTGGCACATTTTATTTAATATATTATTAAATTTTTAATTTTTTAAATTATATCATTAAATTAATTAATATTTTAAAATTAGGTTATCACGTTGACAGCTGTTAAATCCTTATTCGACGTGGACTTGAATAAGAAAAAGAAAAAAACAAAAATGATATGGCCATCACGTCATTAGGTAGTAATATTCAACCTCAGAGGTGCCCCACCTTGACAAATCTCTAAAAGAGAGAAAATCTCATCTCTTGACCCAATTGCCCTCGCATACTCTCAGTGCTTGAAGGGTAATACATGCTTTTTCTTTAGCAAACCCGCTGTCCGATTAGAGAACCCGAACTTGGTCTTGGAGAAGCAATAATCCCTCTGCGATTGAAACACGTTTACTCAAATCAACACCCAAAACCCTAGCAATAGCGGTTTACGTCAACTGCAAAGGTAGAATCTAGTAAGCGCACGAGCACGAGAACCATTCCCTGTGCGACGGCGGTTAATACGTTCTTATCGTCTTCTTGGAGTAATAATAAGAGTGAGTCGAGGGCTGAGTTCTTCGGTTGTGCCGATTTGTAATCGAGTTAATAGGTTTATGCAGGAGACACGAACACACCTCGCTTGAAAGTGGCGAAAACGATGGCGTCTTGGAAGACTCTGCTCTTGATGAGGATGTCGATGTCAGTGACGTGACGAGTGAGTTTGTCGAAAATTGAGTCGATATCGTTTTGGGTCTTAATCTTGCCGGCCGGGAGGGTAGGGGAGTGACAAGTTTTGGAGAGAGAAAATGCATCAAAGAGTGTGGAGGAGTTCTAGAGAGAGATAGCTGGAGCAGTCGGTAGAGGTGGAGAGGTCAGAAAAGTTGGCGAGATGGGTTTTGACATCGGAGACTTTGCTGTTATTTTCGTTTTTTCCTTTTCTTTTTCACCTCCACGTCGAATAAAGATTTAACCGTTGTCATCATGAGATAATAAAAAGTCTAAATTTCAAAATATTAATTAATTTAATAATATAATTTAAAAAATTAAAAATTTAATATGAATTCATTACTTTTGCGGAAGTAAAACGGGTTAAATACACTTTTTCCCACTCTAGTTCTAACTCAATAATGTGGTTCGAGTCTTTCACAAATTTACGAAGCACAGATATGTGAAACACATTATGAACACGAGACATGCTTGGAGGTAATGCGAGTCTATAGGCCACATTTCCTATTCGGTCAAGAATCTCAAATGGACCAACAAATCGTGGATTGAGATTTTCTCTCTTCCCAAATCTTGTAACTCCCTTCCATGGAGCAACACGTAATAATACATGATCCCCAATATTAAATTTCACGTCTTTTTGATGAAGATCCGCATAATTCTTTTGTCGATCATGTGCCGTTTGTATACGTTGTCTAATTATTTGGGTCTTTTCTGTAGTTATGCGTACCAATTTCGGTCCCAATAACATTACTTCTCTCACCTCATCCCAGCATACTGGAGAGCGACACTTTTTTCCATACAATGCTTCGAATGGAGCACCACCTATACTTGCCCGATAACTGTTGTTGTAGGAGAATTCCACCAATGGTAGGTACTTATCCCAACTCCCTTTGAAATCTAGGACACAGAGTCTTAATAAATCTTTAAGAGTTTGAATAGTCCTTTCTGATTGCACGTCCGTTTGAGGATGGTATGCTGAACTGAATCGTAAATCCGTGCCCATAGCTTTAACCCAAAATCGTGAAGTGAATTTTGGGTCACGATCCGAAACTATGAATACTGGCATGCCATGCAATCTCACAATCTCATTCACGTACATACAAGCAAGACGTTCAAGGGAATAAGTCTCCCGTATAGGCAAGAAATGAGCAGACTTGGTTAATCTATCAACAATAACCCAAATCGCATCTATACCTTGAGAAACAATGGAAAGACCCGTAACGAAATCCATAGTAATTTGTTCCCACCTCCATTTCAGAATCTTAAGTGGTTGCAATGGACCCTTTGGCACTTGATGCTCCGCCTTTACACGTTGACAAGTTAAACACCTCGATATAAACTCCGCGATCTCTCTCTTCATATTGCTCCACCAAAAGGTATGTCGAAGATCATGATATATTTTGGTACTCCCAGTGTGACAACCCCAAAATAGGTCCATTCCATCCAACCCATTCTGAGTCGCCAAATACATGGTACAGAAAATAACTACAACTTTATTACAACAATTGTCGTATAAAATACAACAACACATATGCTGTGAGTTTGGATATAAATACATACCAAATGTGACACATGTCCCAACCGTGGACAGCACCTCACACTGGCACCTTACATAAAGGTATAGTCAAAGACTGTTTTAGAAATTAAAATATTTGGGAAGTGCTCAAGGAAACCTTCGTACATGGGAGGCCATGCTTCTAGGTTATGATAAATATCATATGGCCACAGAATTATCCTTGGTTGACCCAATAGACCCCAAAGAAAAATGAGAAGATTACTATCATATTCTTTCCAATGGTAAGTCTTCTCTTGACTTATCATTATCTCCACTGTCTCTAATTGAGAATTATACTTCAAACAAACACCAAGATTATATAGGTAGTGCTTGTAAATATACTCAGCAAGTGGATGTGCACAATCCTGTCTTATGATGACACGAGGTTGTATGTCGTTAGACATCTTGTATGATAGTGGCAAAACACCCTTCCAACGTTGGGTTCGCTTCACCCAAGATGATTCACCAAATATAACTACTAAATGATGACCACCGTTCTATTCTCCCGTTACCCCCGCTCGACCCAGCTACACTCTTATTACCTGAAAGGAATTGTGAACAGAAGGGTGAGCATAACTAGCCCAGTAAAGAATATCATGACTAAAGATAAATAAATTATCAATAGTCTTCATCAGTAATAAATCAGATATTTAGAACATATGGTAGATGATAAAAATTTCAACCATAGTTGCAGCGGAACGAGCAATCCATTAGAAGAGTCAAATAGACTATAAAGTCTATTATCTTCTCCATGTTAAAAATTCATCAACAATATTTTATCCCTGTAACATCACTCAACAGTTCCTTTCCACAATCATATGAATAATTCATGATCATAATTGTGATTCTAAATTTTTCTTCGCACCCAGGACGAAGGATATTTTCATCACCTGTCTTTACCTGAAACATCAAAGATAATGGTTATACCAAATCACATTTCCTGTTCATAATCATACTGATAAATTCATCTTTGCACTACGAGCCAAAGATATTCGTTAATAGACCATCTTTGCACCACAGGCCAAATATATTGTAACGACCCCAAAATAGGTCCATTCCATCCAAACCTATTCTGAGTCGCCAAATACATAGTACAGAAAATAACTATAACTTTATTACAACAATTGTCGTGCAAAATATAACAACACATATGCTGTGAGTTTGGATACAAATATATACCAAATGTGACTCATGTTCCAACCGTGGACATCACCTCACAATGACACCTTACATAAAGGTATAGTCAAAAACTGTTTTAGAAATTAGAATATTTGGGAAGTGCTCAAGGAAACCTTCGTACATGGGAGGTCACGCGTCTAGGTTATGATAGATATCATATGGCCACAGAATTATCCTTGGTTGACCTAATAGACCCCAAAGAAAAATGAGAAGATTACTATCATATTCTTCCCAATGGTGAGTCTTCTCTTGACATATCATTATCTCTACTGTCTCTAATTAAGAATTATACTTCAAACAAACACCAAGATTATATAGGTAGTGCTCGTATATATACTCAGCAAGTGGATGAGCACATCCATGTCTTATGATGACACGAGGTTGTATGTCGTTAGACATCTTGTATGATAGTGGCAAACCACCCTTCCAACGTTGGGTACACCTTACCCTATTGGATTCACCAAATAAAACTACTAAATGACTTTTCTATACTGCTTCGAGAGAACATCCACAGCTAGAGACCACCGATCTATTTCTCCGTTACCCTCGCTCGACCCAGCTACACTCTTATTACCTGAAAGGAATTGTGAAGCAAAAGGGTGAGCACAACTAGCTCAGTAAAGAATATCATGACTAAAGATAATTAAATTATCAATAGCCTTCATCAATAATAAATCAGAGATTTAGAACATATGGTAAATGATAAAAATTTCAACCATAGTTGCAGCGGAACGAGCAATCCATTAGAAGAGTCAAATAAACTATAAAGTCTATTATCTTCTCCATGTTAAAAATCCACCAACAATGTTTTATCCCTGTAACATCAATCAACAATTATGGTCTTCAATCATATGAATAACTCATAATCATAACTGTAGTTCTAAATTCCTCTTCTCATCTAGGACGAAGATAATTTTCATCACCTATCTTTACCTGAAACATCAAAGATCATGGTTACACCAAATCATATTTTCTGTTCATAATTATACTAATAACTTCATCTTTGCACTACGGCCAAAGATATTCATTTGTATCACCAGTTGGTCATGTTCATCTCAACACCTACTCATCTTTGCACTACTGGCCAAAGATATTCAACAACATGTCATCTTTGCACTACGGGTCAAAGATATTCATCAACAATTCATCTTTGCACTACAGGCCAAAGATATTCATCAATATTTCATCTTTGCACTACAGGCCAAATATATTAATATCTCAAAGAAATATATAATCATTTATATAAACAATAATTATAACCATGTTGATCATTTTATCTTTGCACTTAAGCTGAAGATATTCAATTATAAATTCAATGGTCATGATCATACTAGTCAATAATTCAACTTTGTACTACTGGCCAAAGAGAACCCATAGTCATGATCATACCAGAAATCTACCCATCTTTACACTCAAGTCAAAGAGAAATATCATCATTAGGGTTATAAAAATGTTATATATGATAATAAAATCAATATAATTAACATATAGATTTAATCTCAAGAGTAATATTCATAAACCAACTATAATTTGGTTAGAAAAAGAAACCAATTTTGTCGTGAATAGTAACTCGTAAATAGTAACTCATGAATAGTAACTCGTGAATAGTAACTCGACACAAAAAGATAGAAATTCTACAATAAAATACATACCAATATTTCGATATAATGATATTGAAAGAATAATATTTCTTAAGCTTATAAACAATTTATTTTAATTGTTTACACTTTACTAAATAATGCATTTAATCATCCTAAAATGCCAAACTCATAAGATTTCATCACTAATAACCAAAAACCCTCATAAAAAATCTGCATATACCTCATATAGGATTCTCAAGCCATAAAATCCTATTTTCTAATTTTCTTTCTTCACAAAACATATTTAATTCATTTACTCATAACTAGACCATTTTTATAAAAAATACCAAATCAATTTCAAAAATATTTCTTTTCTGGGATTTAGCATAATATAGTCCCATAGTGAACATATATTTTTTTCAGAATTTTTAAAAGTCATTTACTATTTTTCATATGGCCAAAACAGCCGAATATTTAGACATTTATCAAAAATTGTACTTTTGTCCAAAAATTCTAAAATTTACAGAGTATACTTCTATCATATACATGTACTCCCAATAAAAAATTTATCAACTTTGGAGTTAACCACAAGGAGTTATAAGCGATTACTTTTAAAATAGTCTTTTATCATAAAATTCATAACTCTCAATCTATAAATCCAAAAATCACCATTTTTGGACACAATCAAGAAAACTCATGAAAATATCATTTTAAATTTTTCTAGAATTTTTGAAGGTCAGAAAAATTACGAAACTGAAAAACATAACAACCCTTAAAATTCCTTACTATCCCTTACCTCAAAAGAGCAGTACTTCTGATCGGTATGCAAAGCCGAAGGAAACTTGCACTGAATAGCAACTCTCAAAGTATCTAAATACTCACAAAATATGCTTTATAATATAGAGAGAGAAAGAGAGAAAACTTGTTTCTGGTGTGATTTTCAATTCTAACTTAGCCCTCTATTTATAGGAAAATTTTAGTAGGCTTGACCTGCAACCTGATGGCTTTACCTGCTACTATTCCCACCCACCACATTTGAAATATAATTCAGCGCATTTCTTCACCAACCATAAGTGGGGTTCACCAATTCTAGAATTTTCTACCAAAATGCTAAATTCAGATACTTCAACAATTTCTGAACCAGTCATCTCTTAAAATTCATAACAAATCATACGTTCATTTTTAACGGTTCAAAATTTGTGGACATATACTCAATTTATATATGTATAACATATCCAAAAATTACCACGATCCAACAGTCGGATTAAAAATTATAACCCCCGCAAAATATCTCAAAAATCCTGATTTTTTTAATACCTCCATTCCTACAAAAATACGGATAAAAACCTCAATATTAACTCCTTCATTTTTAACCACAAAAATATATCCCTCGTTTATATCCACATAAAATAAATATTTCCTTATCATATGAATCAATAATTAATTATTCATAAATAATATTACAGAATCACATTTATGACAACCAGGCCGTTCCCAGGAAAGAGGGGGCTTTCCAATAAGAATTCTTCCTTACTGGCGCGCAATTAGGTGACCAAACCTCTCCTTAGACAGAACTTTCTAGACATTGTCAATAATGTTATCTAATAATATTATTCAAATAATATGAATTATTGATCTGATAATGGAAAATATTGTGCAGTGACAATTATTGAACAACAATAATATAAAATTTCAACGTAGCAATTATTGAATCAATAAAATAAATAATTAAACAGTAATTACTGTAACAATTATTGAGTAGTGTCTTCTTACGTAATAATCAATAATTTTAAAAATACTATGCAATACTGTGTGCTACTGTGTAATAACGTGTATTACTGTATTTTAGCCACCGGATATTCCAACAGTGTTAACGGTAACAACTACGCCGTTATTTGTAAAAACTCAAATTTGTCGTTTTCTTCACCCGACAGTTATTCGTTATGGGGCCCACAAATAGTTGCGCCGTCGTACGAATATTCTCCGACAGAAAGAATATTTCACGATCAAACGAATATTCCCCGACAACAGTGATTATTTTATAACCACTTGCTTATTTTGAAAAAAAAATTCACATTTCACCCATAACTTTAAACTTTTATCAATTTAACCATTTACTGAATAGTAATTATAAGAAAAATTGAATACTTTTATTTCATAAAATTCGGGGTCTTACATATATTCATCAACATGTCATCTTTGCAATACGGGCCAAAGATATTCATCAATAATTCATCTTTGCACTACAGGCCAAAGATATTCCTCAATAATTCATATTTGCACAACATGCCAAATATATTAATATCTCAAAGAAATATATAACCAATTCAGAATTATATAAACAATAATTATAACCATGTTGATCAATTCACCTTTGCACTTAAGCTAAAGATATTCAATTATAAATTCAATGGTCATTATCATACCAGTCAACAATTCATCTTTGCACTACTGGCCAAAGATATTCCTCAACAGTTCATATTTGCACAACAAGCCAAATATATTAATATCTCAAAGAAATATATAATCAATTCAGAATTATATAAACAATAATTATAACTATGTTGATCAATTCACCTTTGCACTTAAGCTAAAGATATTCAATTATAAATTCAATGGTCATGATCATACCAGTCAACAATTCATCTTTGTACAACTGGCCAAAGATATTCCTCAGTCACGATCATACCAATAATTTACCCATCTTTACACTCAAGTGAAAGAGAAATTCAACATCAGGGTTATAAAAAATATAATATATAATAGTAACTCATAAATAGTAACTCGTGAATAGTAAATTCGACACAAAAAGGTAAAAATTCCACAATAAAATCGATACCAATATTTCGGTATAATGATATTGAAAGAATAATATTTCTTAAATTTATAAACAATTTATTTTAATTGTTTACACTTTACTAAATAATATATTTAATCATCTTAAAATGCCAAACTCATAAAATTTTATTACTAATAACCAAAACCCTCATAAAAAAATCTGCATATACCTCATATAGGATTCTCAAGTCATAAAATTCTATTTTCTAATTTTCTTATTTGACATAACATATTTAATTTATTTTCTCATAACTAGTCTATTTTCATGAAAAATACCAAATCAGTTCTAAAAATATTTCTTTTCTGGGATTTAGCAGAATATAGTCTCATATTGAACATATATTTTTCTCAGAATTTTTAAAATTCATTAACTATTTTTCATATGGCCAAAACTGCCGAATATTTAGACATTTATCATAAATTGAACTTTTGTCCAAAAATTCTAAAATTTACAGAGTATACTTCTATCATATACATGTACCCCCAATAAAAATTTCATCAATTTTGGAGTTAACCACAAGGAATTATAAGCGGTTACTTTTAAAATAGTCTTTTCTCATAAAATTCATAACTCTTAATCTATACATTCAAAAATCACCATTTTTGGACACAACCAAGAAAACTCATCAAAATATCATTTCAAATTTTTTCAGAATTTTTGAAGGTCAGAAAAATTATGAAACTGAAAAATATAACAACCCTTAAAATCTCTTACTATCCCTTACCTCAAAAGAGTAGTACTTCTGACTGGATATCGGATATGACGCTGAAGGAAACTTGCACTGATGAATAGCAACTCACCAAGTATTTAAAAACTCACAAAATATGCTTCATAATATAGAGAGAGAAAGAGAGAAAGCTTATGTTTCAGGTGTGATTTTCAATTCTAACTTAGCCCTCTATTTATAGGAAAATGATAGCACGTCGAAGCAGACTTAACCTGCAACTATTTTTACCCACCACATTTGAATAAAAATCTCAGCACATTTCTTCACCAACCAAGAGTGGGGTCCACCAATTCTAGAATTTTTTACCAAAATGATTAACTTCGAAAATTCAACAATTTCTGAACCAGTCATCTCGTAAAATTCATAATAAATTATACGTTTATTTTTAACGGTTCAAAATTTGTGAACATATACTCAACTTATATATGTATAACATATCCAAATATTACCACGATCCAACGGTCGGATTAAAAATTAAAACCCTCACAAAATATCTTAAAAATCCTAATTTGATTTTCAATACATCCGTTCCGACAAAAATAAAGATAAAAACCTCAACATTAACTCCTTCATTTTTAACCACAAAAATATATCCCTCATATGAATCAATAATTAATTATTCACAAATAATATTACAGAATCACATTTATGACAACCAGGCCGTTCCCAGGAAAGAGGGGGCTTTCCAATAAGAATTTCTCCTTACTGGCGCGCAATTAGGTGACAAAACCTCTCCTTTGACAGAACTTTCTAGACATTGCCAATAATGTTATCTAATAATATTATTCAAATAATATAAATTATTGATCTGATAATGAAAAATACTGTGCAGTGACAATTATTGAACAACAATAATATAAAATTTTAACGTAGCAATTATTGAATCCATAAAATAAAATATTGAACAGTAATTACTGTAACAATTATTGAGTAGTGCCTTCTTACGTAAGAATTAATAATTGAAAAAAATACTGTGCAATACCGTGTGTTACTGTGCAACTACGCGTATTACTGTATTTTAACCACCGGGTATTCCAACAGTGTTAGCGGTAACAACTACGCCGTTATTTATAAAAACTTAATTTTGTCGTTTTCTTCATCCAATCGCTTTCCGTTATGGGGCCCACAAATAGCTGCGCCGTCGTACGAATATTCCCCGACAGAAAGAATATTCCACGACCAAACGAATATTCCCCGACAAAATAAATATTTTATAACCACTTGCATATTTTGAAAAAAAAATCACATTTCACCCATAACTTTAAACTTTTATCAATTTAACCATTTACTGAATAGTAATTATAAGAAAAATTGAATACTTTTATTTCATAAAATTCGGGGTCTTACACCCAGGATGGATTACAAATGGTGTATTGTGTGCCACCATCATGATTCTATACTTAAAGTCAGAACACTACAAGAAAAAGGCTTAAGTCCGACGGAGTTTTCCGTCGGAATTACTCTTATTCAGTCGAAATTACGTTATGATCGACGAAAATATCTGTCAGATATTCGGTCGTAAATATTCGCGTCGAAAATAACGTCCGTCAATAGTTCTGTCGAAAATTATATATCTTCGACGAAGGTATCTCCGACGGATGTACGTCGAACATTATATATCTTCGACCGAATATATAGGACGAAACTGTTCGTCGAATATAAGAGTAACTAAGTTCGACGGATACCTTCCCTCGGAATTACCTTATTCCCGACTGAAAAATAGAATAACCCATTAACATTAAAATTGGCTGAATATTACCTTCGACGGACTTTACGTCGGAGATAGGTTATTTACGACGGATAATTTGCGTCGAATATAACATATACTCGACTAAAATTAGGATATTTCGGTATTTATTAAAAATTACTTATTTGTTATTTTCGAGGGACATTTCGTCGCAACTAGCTTATTCCATCGGAATTAACTAGCCTTTTTTTTAAATTCAGATTTTAAAAGTTCAGTTTCCAGGTGTTTAAACCCATTAATGTACCTGTAACCTGTCACAACCCAATACACAGTAATAGAAACTTGTATCTCACATTCAAATATGCAACATAGCACTAAAACTTAATCTTCAACTCATTATCATTCACATTCACATTCAAATATCCACCAAAATGTATTATAAGCTAACCAATTACAAATATAATTAATTGACCATAAATGTTAAACAATATAATTTACAATAGTTGTACAGACACAATTAGACAATACAATATATACAAAAGGGTCTACCAATAACATGAATATATACAAATGAACTATAAACTAGTAAAAGTATGATCATCATCGGGCAGAGGTGAACGACGCTACTCTGGTGTATGGATGTCAGACTCGTGCTCCTGCTCATCATCGCCAGCCTGGTCGCCATCGCCACCCTGTTGATAGAATCAAAAATATAAATCATTAGTCCATATATATATATATATATATGTGTGTGTGTGTGTGTGTGTGTGTGTGAGAATTAACAAACTAACCTTAATTGAAAAACATAAACAATAAGAATACCTGAGTAGGTGGGGACGGACGAAAAGCCTCCTCCAAGAGGGTAATCACCATCCGGAGCATCTCGGCGCTCCAAGCGTCGAACTGCTCCCGTGGTAATCCCGTACTCTCTGCAGAGGCCCCTGCTAAAATATCCTGAGCAATCTGGTGAAGACGAGAATTGGAAGGCAACTGCTGACGCCGAAAGACCGGATCGGTATGGAACCTATCCGACACGGCCCCTATCAGCCGCCGGAAGATATCGTCATCCAAGCCAGCGCCCGTATGAGATGGTCCGACATGTGCTCTCGGACGCTGGCGCTGGCTGAAGCCTATAAAGAGATACAAATTCGATTACTAATAATAATTTATATAATGTGATAAATTAGGATAATTTCGTGAAACATTAAAAAATATTACCTCTAGGAAGTGTATGTGCGAGTATCCTCGGCAGACCCAACACTCGATATCTGCCGGTACTGCTAGTAGGGGGATCCTGAGACGCGACCCATAGTCTCAGCTCCTCATCCCGATCTAATACAATATCGGGAAGAGGGGTGGCGGAATATAACGGCTCAGAACCCCTCCTAATAGTCTCTAGCTCAGCTATACGCTCGTCCCGAAGCCTCTAAAATCGGTACTGTAATGTATTCCGTATATGTATGTTAATTATATCATTTTAGTTATGATTGAATATTATTAAAAGCTAAATAGTAAGATGAGTTTTACCCGTATAGATAAAGCTGCCTGAGACAAAGCACGCTCGTCCTTAGGCGTGTTGGCTCGATGCCAAAACTCTAGAATGGTAGGATCACGGCCCAAGGTCCTCCCCAATGCCTAATACAAACAATCATAAAACAGGTCTTGATTATTTGTATGAGAACTTGACACATAAATAAATAAATACAATGCACTTACCGTCTTTGCCTCCTCGAACGACTGAGAACCAGTGGTGTGTACTATCCGGAGCTGTCCACGGTTCTTCTTCGCCTGCTTGAACTTTTTCTTGAATTCATCAGCCTCCCAGTGCGCACACATAGCCTCCCAGGCTAAATCGGAGACTATGCGGGGCTGATGATCTCTGATGGTGGTCCCGGGCTGGTCCACAACTGCCCAGGCTGCCTTCTGTCGCATCTCATACAGTCTCGGCGCAAGTGGAAAGTATAGTAAAATTTTCCTGGGAACATGTTTCTCCTTCCCCCTATGTTTTGTAACCTTGTAGCGCGATAAACTGCATATATCACACTGTCCCTTATCTCTGTCCTCCCTATAGTATAACATGCAATCCTGGTCACAAGCATCGATTTTCTGATACCCCATATTTAACCCCTTGACCATCTTCTTCACTTCGTAATAATTCGCAAGAAGAGTGTGATCCTTGGGTAAGAACCGTCCAATTATAGCGAGCAAATCGTTGAAACCTCTCTCACTACAGTCGTGCTCATTCTTGAAGTGTAAGAGCTTCGTCACTGCAGAAAGCTTGGTGTTCGTATCATTTCCCGAATACAACGCGACCCCAGATTCAGATAGCAACTTATAAAAGGCAACAGTTGTATCATTTGGCACTTGCTTCGCACTGCTTGAAGAAGGTTCATATTCAGCCCAGCCAATAGTAGTAGGGCCATAAGCATCAACCAACATCTCAACTGGATCATAGTTTTTGACGTATGAATCCCGTGGAATTGGTTGTTCCACAATATTTTCAATCACTGCTGATTCCCCGTGATGAGTCCATACGAAGTACCCATCTACAAATCCACGAGAAAATAAGTCGAATTTAATCTCGTCAACTTTCTTCCAAATCAGATTTTTACACTTGACACACGGGCATCGCATCTTCCCGTGCGGATCATACGTATGTTCTAGTGCTTTGGTCAAGAACTCTAAAACCCCAATACGATAAGCTGAGACTAATCCCCTCCCATCAATGGGTATCCTACGATACATCCAACTCCGGTCGGCTGACATTTTTAACTACACAGAAGTATGCATTAAGTTAATTTGGATATTCATGCGTGAATTAAATTTACCTAGTATCTCTACAGGACAGGGGTAAGGCTTCTATCCCGTTATTGGATGTGTCTCGTCACTAGTGCAAACACGTTGAGTACGTTTCATGAGTTTCAAGAAAATTTCGGTAGCACCTCCCCACGGTCTCCAAGCACACGAAATAGACTAAGATAACTTAATCTAAGTATGCACTCAGAGAACATATAGAGATAACAGTCGATTAATCCTCAAAATAACAAAAAATGTACCGTTTCGTATTTGCACCGGCCTAAGTGAGACATAACATCCAATAACAGTCCCAAACTGGGGACTATTCGACATTCACCCCTATTGAGTGTATGTCAAACGGGTTTCTAAGTTTCAAAGTATAGTACATAGTTTAAGAGAATTTATGTGGAATCTCTACTTGAATCGGCAACAGGGAAAAAAAGGGTCGTAGTTCCTGTTGTGTCCTATACTCGAATAATAAAGTTAATTCAATTACTGCAAACATTCCTCACTATTCCATCATAACAGATGACAACATCGCGAAGGAGTTCCATTAAGCTATTGAACAAAGTTTCAGCTTAAGCAACCCTCTAGATGAACGAATGATCACTTCTCCGCTAGGAATGAATCATCTCCCCATATGGGTCCAATCCATGATATAGACAGCTTCTCACCACACCGAATTCCTCAAATGGACAATTCTCATACAAGAGGTGAGACATCCTGTGAGAACTACCCATCTGAGGAATTCAGAGTGATGAGAAGTTGTTTATATCATGGATTGGACCCATATGGGGAGATGATCCAATCCTATGGGAGAAGTGATTGTTCGCTCATTTAGAGGGTTGTTTAACCTAGAACTTTGTTCAACAACTTACTGGCACTCCTTCCGGATGTTGCCATCTATTATGATGGAACAGTGAGGAATGTCTGCAGTAATTCAATTACCTTTATTATTCGAGTATAGGACACAAACAGGAACTACGACCCCCTTTTTTTTAATTGTTGCCGAGGAACCGGTTGGAGTACTATTTAGCTGCAACTGTTATGTCAAAACCTGCATACAAGAAAGAGTACATATATGTAGAGAGAGTATTATTGCATTTATATATTAAAAATTATGGCAAACTAAGCAAATGCTACTTAGTTTATTTTGCCAATGATAATAAACTAAGTAAGTGGTACTTAGTTTATGAGAATTGTTATTTGGAATCTATAGAGATTACTGTTCGACATTCATTCCTACTTGTCAAACGGGTTTCTAAGTTTCATATTATAGTACATATATGTATATATATACATATAATACTTAATTATTGAGTTTATTGAAAATTGTGGCAAACTAAGCAAATGCTACTTAGTTTATTTTGCCAATAGAAAACTAAGTAAGTGCTACTTAGTTTCTGAGAATTGTTATTTGGAATATACATGACTACTATTAAATTATTTTATTTTATTTTATAAAATTTAATTGTATTTTATTTTATTTTAAATTTAATTTAATTTAAATTATGGTACTTAAATTAAATTTATTTTATTTTATTACATTTTTAAATATTTTTTATTAAATTTAATTTATTTATTAAATTAAATCAAATTTGTTTTGTTTTATTAAATTTAATTTAATTAAGTATTTTATTTTATTTTATTTTGTATTACATTATATTATCTAATTTTTAAAAATTTTTTAAGTTTATTATTATAATTTCTTTTATTTGTTTAATTTTTTAATTAATAAATATTATATTTTCTAATTTTTAAAAATTATATTATAGTATATTATATTATCTTATTTTTAAACTTCACTTATACATTTTTTATAATTTTATAATTTTATTTAATTAAATTAAATTAAATTTAATATACATTAATTTATTTTGTATAATATTATATTATATTTTAAAAAAATTTATTAAATTAATTATTATTATTTTTATTTAATTTAATTATTATTTTTTTTATATTATCATATATTAAATAATTTTTTACATTTATTTTGTCTAATAAACTAAATTAAATTAAATTTATTTCATTTTATATTAAATTAATTAAATAATACATACATATATTTGTAGGTATCACAAAATTTTCAATTGCAGATTTCTGACAGATATTCCATTGGAAATTCCATGGGAAATATCAAATATCACATTCTTAATTATACACTGACATACATATATTATGATCCAAACACTGTAATTATTATGACCCAAACACTGTAATTGCACAAATAAATCACAATTTCAGCAACATGCATTCACTTGCAGAATTGAAGTCAAATAATCCCAATTTGCATCATGAACAACTTTCGCAAAATCAACAACTTTAACAAAATAAATTTCATAACAGAAATGAACCCAATTTCAGCAAATTAAAATATAAAACCCAATTTCTGATACAACAACTCCAAAATTATTCTCAGTAACACATGAATTAAAGGAGGAGCATTTAGGATTTCTTACCTTGAATTAAAGGAGGATAAACGAGGAAGAAAAAGGAGGAGCTAGGAGCTGGGGGTGGGTGGGGTATCGGGACAGGGCTGGGGTGGGGGGACCGGGGAGAGGGGCCGGTGGGGGTACCGGGGCAGTGTGGGGGGACCGGGGGGAGGGAGTGGGGGTACCGGAGTAGGGTGGGGCCGAAGACCGGGGGCGCAGTGGGGGAAACGGTGGCAGTGGCAGGGGGAAGGGGAGGGGGAGGGGGGACCGGTGACTGGATGGGTGTGGGTGGGGGTGGGGGGGGATGAGAGAGGCTAGGGAAGGAGAGTGAGAGAGAATGAGTGAGAGAGAATGAGAGAGAGATCAGATAAATCGAGCGTCTGAAATGAAAAGGCAGAAGATGAAAAGTTTATATTTGTTATATCCGACGGAATATCCATCGGTAATAAGTCCCTCGAACATAACTTAACTTCGACGAAATATCCCTCGGACTTAACGGTTATTCGTCGAAACTACTTTTCGCGGTGGCGCAAAATTTGGCGCCAACTGGAGAGTTCTAAGGTCGACGGAATTCCGTCAGAATTATGGTATTTTCGAGAGAATTATATCCGACGTATTATTCCCTCGGACATAATCCTATTTCGACCGAATATAATCCGTCGAGTATACGTCCGTCGAAATTAGTCGGTTTTCTTGTAGTGGAATCGTTAGGAACGTAAAGTCTGGAGTTGACTCGAAGTATTCCTTCTTCATCGATTCCTGCTTCTGGAATAGCACCTTCTTGCACTTTCTTATTCATACGCATCAGCCCCAGGTCCGTAGCTTGAGCAGTTTTAACTTTATTGATTAAAGTCGGTTCTACTCGTATGTTTGATATCCTCACATCGCATACTCCCGTCTTTCTTCTTTACGAATAAAACAGGAGCACCCCAAGGAGATGTACTAGGACGAATGAAACCGATGTCCAACAACTCCTGTAGTTGGACCTTTAACTCCTGAAGTTCAATAGGAGCCATTCGATATGGGATTTTAGAAATTGGCTTTGTACCCGGTTCAAGATCAATAAAGAATTCAACTTCACGTTATGGGGATAGACCAAGAAGTTCTTCAGGAAATACGTCAGGAAATTCACTAACAACAGAAATATTATTCAAATCTGACGTATTTTTGTTCAAGTCCATGACATGGGCTAAGAAAGCTTGACATCCATTTTTCAATAAACGAATAACTTTATGGCTTGATATGACAGTGATTGATTTTAGTGGTTTGGTAGCTTGAATTCGCATAACAGGTTGATTAGGAATATGAAAACTAACAACCTTAAGAAAATAATCAATTTTGGCATGATGAATAGTTAACCAATCAATCCCTAAAATCACATCAAATACAAGTATTTTCAAAAAAATAAGATCGACAGGTAATGTGATTGTGCCCACTTGGATCAAGAAAGATTTATACACAGTGAATGTAATAAAAGTTTCTCCTAACGGAGTCTCCACAGATAAGTCAAAGTCTAATTTCTCCGGAGTCAAGTTTAAACGTTGAGCACAAGCAGGAGAGATAAAAGAATGGGTAGAACCGGTATCTAGTAAGGTATAAACTTCGCAAGAGTTCAAGATTAGCTTACCCGTGATCACCTCGTTCGGGTTTCTGGAGTTTTGGCCAGTCACGACAAACGCCCTCCCTTGAACCACCGACTTTGTTTTGTTCGTAGTCGCCTTTGGTGCTGTCGTCCCAGTTGGACTTGACTTTGCTACCAGACAAAATCGGGCTATATGACCATCTTTTCCATAATTGAAACACACCTTGGAAGGCTGTGAACAGTTTGGACTTATGTGTCCCTCCTCTCTGCATCTGTAGCATCTAACTGGCGGTCGTTCTCCTCTCCTAGAATTTATTGTTGGTGTTGGTGCTACTGCTGATGTCTTCCCATCATTATTGAATCTCCTCTTTTTGAAATTTCCACTTGACTCACCTCTCCTGTTATCATGACCACGATTACCACCCGAGTGGCTACCTCTTTTGTCCGTATTTTTCCCTCCGCGCTGGTTATCATCGCTCTGATGACTGCTGTTACCGGTATGACGCTAGTTGTGGTCCCTTGGTTGAACATACTCATTATCTCGCTCTAACAATTGAGCCTTGTTTACAACATCTGAATATAAAGAAAATTTATGAGAGATAAGATATTGCCGAATATCGAGTTTTAGACCTCTCAGAAACATCCGTGTCATTCGTTCCTCATTCTCTACCAAATGAGGTGTACACCTGGATAACTCTGCGAACTTCACCTCGTACTGAGACACAGTCATGTTGTTTTGTTCTAGTCTGATAAACTCTACCTCCTTCATATGATGAATACTTTCAGGAAAGTACTTATCATTGAACAACTTCTGAAACGTTTTCCAAGACATGCTGAGTGCGGCAGGCTGGGTACGGTTCACAGATTCCCACCAGTAATCTGCCTCACACGGAACATAAAGGTGGCGAATGAAACCTTTTGTTCTTCCGTGCATCCCAAGACATCAAATATCTTGGAAATTTGCTTGACCCACGTTTCCGCCTTAATCGATCCGGCTTTCCCCAGAATTATGGTGGTCTCAACTCTTTAAACTGCTTAGCTGTGACAAACCGCGCGTTACTATCATTTCCACCCGTATTTTGTACACGAGTTTCTCTCGTCTGATTTTGCATGAACTGCAAAAAGCTTCTAAACATCCCTTCATTCATCATTTGTTCGGTAGTGTTGTTTACATGAGGAATATTGCCTTCCTGTTGAACGTTCCCTTGGGTGGTGATCAAAGGTATCTCCACGGTCTCATACGCTCCATTGTTAACGTTCTCAGTTGCCATTCTTAAATACTGCCATAAAACAAGGGTTAATTAAAGAAATTAACATATCACATAATATCCCTATATTATGACTGACCAACAAATAAGCTTAGGTAGGACACACTAGCAAAGGATTTACTCGTCTCTCCCCTCCTAGTTCTATTCTCCGATCTCCGCCAGAGACCATATCCCTAAGCTCTGATACCAACTGTGACGCCCTCAAAATAGGTATACATCACCCATTTTGAATCGCCAAATACATGGTACAGAAATAAATACAACTTTATTACTACAATTGTCATGCAAAATACGACAACACATAAACTTTGAGTTTAAATATAAATATTGTCTAATAGACAGTATTAAAACTCAAAAGGAGTCCTCATTACAATTATTGATACACTATTTTACAAAAATAGTGAGGACTGCTAAAACAAATTTTTAGAACCATCACTCCATACCCCGGCTAGTTCCTGTTATATTCTCACCTCTTAAGAAGAAAAATAGAACAAAAAGGAAAAGGGTGAGCTCAACTAGCCCAGTAAAGAATATTATAACTAAGATAATATACAACAAATTATCATTAGTCTTCAACAGGGAAAAATCTGATAGAAAATAATAGATAACAAGTTTTAGATCAACAACTGCAACGGAAATAATAATTCATTAGAAGAGTTAAGTAGATAATGAAATCTACTATCATCTATGAATTTAAAAGTCCATCATCAATATTTTATACCTGTAACATCAATCAATAAACATCTTGAATCAAATATTCATCTTTGCACTACGGGCCAAAGATATTCATTTGTATCACCAGTTGGTCATATTCATCTCAACACCTGTTCATCTTTGCACTACGAGCCAAAGATATTCATCAGGTAATCATTCATCTTTGCACTACAGGCCAAAGATATACATCAAGTATCACCATTAAGGACTGAGGATGATGAAAAACATTTTAGAGAACGAATCAAGTACGATAAAAGGACAAAGTTTAGAGATTCGTACATTAGATAATTCAAGTTTAAAAATACTCCGTAATAAAATATAATGGAGAAAAATTCAAGAATGACGATCAAAACATGGATACAATCAAAGATAGTAACCATACTCGACATCTGGTACAAAGAAGATAAAATTTTATTTTTCGGTGAATAGTGTCGTATTCGTGAATAGTGTCGTATACGTGAATAGTAACTCTGACACAAAAAGTAAGTTCAGACAAATATTTTGGCATAATGATATTGAAAGAAATAATACCATTTACAAAAAAATAACATCCTTTACCTCAAAATACAATATTTCTGACCGGAATATCGGATATGACGCTGAAGAAAACTTACACTAAATAGCAACTCTCAAAGTATCTAAATACTCACAAAATACGCTCGATAATATATATATAGAGAGAGAAAACTTGTTTCTGGTGTGATTTTCAATTCTAACTCAGCACCCTATTTATAGGAAAATGTTAGAACGCTGAAGCAGACTTAACCTGCTACCTGATGGCTTTAACTGCTACTATTCCTGCCCACCACTTTTGAAATAAAATTTTAGTACATTTCTCACCAACCAAAAGTGGGGCCCACCAATTCTAGAAATTTATAAAATATTTTAAATAATCAGTAACTTCAATAATTCATATAAAATAGCCTTTTTATAAGAAATATTCAAATCTCATGTTCATTCCACATGAAATCGAATTCTCTACAACTTTGTAGTTTTAAGTTTTTCCAAATTCTCCGAAAATATCTGAAATTCACAAACGGATGATTTTCAATCCCTCATAAAATTCATAACAAATCATACGTTAATTTTTAACGGTTCAAAATTTGTGGACATATACTCAACTTATATATGTATGACATATCTAAAAATCACAACGATCCAACGGTCGGATTAAAATTATAACTCACACAATAGAGCTTTAAGAACACTATTTTGATTTTTAAAACCTCCATTCCGATAAAATACTGATAAAACACCTCAAAATTAAATCCTTCATTTAGATGAAAACAAATATTTCCTTATCAATAATTAATTATTCACAAATAATATTACAGAATCACAATTATGACAACCAGGTCGTTCCTAGGAAAGAGGGAGATTTTCGATAAGGATTTCTCCTTACTGGCGCGCAATTAGGTGACCAAACCTCTCTTTAGACAGAACTTCCTTAGACATTGTCAATAATGCTATAATAATATTATTCGAATAATATGAATTGTTGATCTAATAATGGAGATACTGTGCAGTAACAATCATTGAAATAAGAATAATATAAAATATCAACGCAGTAATTATTGAATCAAAAAAAAATAAAATATTGAATAGTAATTACTGTAATAATTATTGAGTAGTGTCTTCTTACGTAAGGATCAATAATTCATCAATACTGTGCAATACCGTGTGCTACTGTTCAACCACGCGTATTACTGTATTTTAACCACCGGGTATTCCAATAGTGTTAACGGTAACAACTACGTCGTTATTTATAAAAACTTAAACTTGTCGTTTTCTTCATTCGACAGTTATTCTGTTATGGAGCTTATAAATGACTGCACCGTTGTACGGATATTCCCGACAAAAAGAATATTTCACGACCAAACGAATATTCTCCGATAACAATGAATATTTTATAACCACTTGCTTATTTTGAAAAATTTACATATTTCACCCATAACCAAAGCATTATATCAAATTAACACCCTATTATTCAAAATAATAATTAGAGAAAATTTGATTTTATTTATAATAAGTTGGGGTCTTACATGTAACATACGACCGGTGGTCGTTCTCCTCCCCTAGAAACAGTTGATGTTGGTGCTGACGTCTTCACGTTGTCATTGTTTTACCTTCTCTTCTTGAAATCTCCTCCCGACTCGCTTCGTCTATTATCATGGTCAGGATTACCACCAGAGTGGTTACCATTTTTGTCTATATTCTTTCCTCCCCACTAGTTATCATTGTTTCGATGGCTGCTGCCACCGGTGTGACCTTGGTTGTGGTCCATCGGTTGAACATACTCATTATCTCGCTTTAATAATTGAGCCCTGTTGACAACATCTGAATATAGAGAAAATTTGTTAGAAATAAGATATTGCCGAATCTCGGGTTTTAGACCTCTCAGAAACATTCGTGTCATTCGTTCCTCATTCTCTACCAAATGAGGTGCAAACCTGGATAACTTTGCGAACTTCGCCTCGTACTGGGACACCGTCATGTTATTTTGTTCCAGTCTAATAAACTCCACTTCCTTCATATGACGAATACTTTCAGGAAATTACTTGTCATTAAACAGTTTTTGAAACGTTTCCCAAGACATATTGAGTGCGGCTGGCTAGGTACGCTTTACAGATTTTCACCAGTAATCTGCCTCACCACGGAACATAAAGGTGGCGAATGAAACCTTCTGTTCCTCCGTACAGCCCAAGACATCAAATATATTGGTAATGTTCTTGACCCACATTCTCGCCTTGATCGGATCCGGCTTTTCCCATAATTCTGGTGGTCCCAACTCTTTTAACTGCTTGGTTGTGACAAGCCGTGCGTTGCAATCATTTCCACCCATATTTTGTACACGAGTCTCCCTCGTCTGATTTTGTATGAACAGAAAAAAGCTTCTAAATATTTCATCATTCATCGTTTGTTCGGTAGTATTGTTTACAGGAGGATTATTGTCTTCCTATTGCACGTTCTCCTGGTTGGTGATTGAAGGTTGTTCCACGGACTCATACACTCCATTGTTAACGTTCTCAGCTGTCATTCTTAAAAACTACCATAAAACAAGGGTTAATTAAATAAATTAACATGTCACATAATATCCCTATATTATGACCGACCAACAAATAAGTTTATGTAGGACACACTAGCGAAGGATTTACTCGTCTCTCCCCTCCTAGTTCTATTCCCCGATCTTTGACAGAGATCATATCTCTAAGCTCTGGTAGCAACTGTGACGCCCCCAAAATAGGTATACATCACCCATTCTGAGTCGTCAAATACATGGTACAGAAATAAATACAACTTTATTTGTAAGACCCCAAACTATTAATAAATGAAATTTAAATTTCTTCTATTTATTATTTTAAAATAGTAAGGGTTAAATTGATTAATGAGGTTAGTTATGGGTAAAATGCGCAAATATTTCAAATAAGCAAGTGGTCATAAATTATTCATTGTTATCGGAGAATATTCGTTTGGTCGTGGAATATTCTTGTTGTCGGGGAATATTCGTACGACGGCGCAGCCTTGTGTGGGCCTCATAACGGAAAGCGATTGGATGAAGAAAACGACAAAAACAAGTTGTTTATAAATAACGGCGTAGTTGTTACCGTTAATAATATTGGAATACCCGGTGGTTAAAACACAGTAATACGCGTTGTTGCACAGTAGCACACGGTATTGTACCAATTATTGATTTTTACGTAAGAATGTACTACTCAATAATTGTTACAGTAATTACTGTTCAGTATTTTATTTTATTAATTCAATAATTATTGCGTTGATATTTTATATTACTATTGTTTTAATAATTGTCACTACATAGTATTTTCCATTATCAAAGTAATAATTCATATTATTCGAATAATATTATTAGATAACATTATTGGTAATGTCTAGAAAGTTCTGTCTAAGGAGAGGTTTGGTCACCTAATTGCTCGCCAGTAAGGACAAATCCTTATTGAAAAGCCCCCGCTTTCTTGGGAACGGTCTGGTTGTCATTATTGTGATTCTGTAATATTATTTGTGAATAATTAATTATTGATTTATATGATGAGAAAAATATTAATTTTATGTGGATATAGATGGATAAAATTTTTAATGTGACAATTGTTAAAAATTAATATTTTATCTTTTTCTGATAAAATAATTCAATTAAATATATTATTTTAATAATATATTAATGGTGATATTTTTACAATGAATGTGGGATATATGAATAAATGAGGAGGAAGAGTATTTTTGTTAGATTAAATGTTTAACACATGTTTGGTGTGTTGGTGGACACAATTCTTGACCGAAAATTTATTATAGACTGTAAAATCGTCCGTTTATGAATTTCGGTCAATTTCTGTTTAGAATTTAGAAAAACTTTCTTCTGCAAAGTTGTAGAGAATTGAAATTCCTATAAAAACAAGCGAGATTCGAATTTTCTGATAAAAGGGATATTTATTATGAATTATTGAAGTTCTGAAGTTTCGAAATAATTAATTTTTGAAAGTTTTAATTGTTTTATAAAAGAAAAACGTTTTTTTCTAGAAGGCGGGCATGTGGGAAATGTTAGAAACTGATTTCAAAGGATGCGTAAGAATTTTATTATTAATAATATATTTTATTAAATTTTCTGCTTTGGTGTTCTAAGCATTTTCCTATAAATAGGGTGCTTAGGTTAGAATTGAAAATCACACCAGAAACTACAGATTTCTCTCTCTTTCTCTCTCTACAATATCGAACGTATTTTATGAGTATTTTTATACTTTGAGTATTGCTATACGGTGCAAGTTTTCTTCAGCACTATATCCGATAGTCCAGCCAGAAGTACTATTCTTTCGAGGTAAGGGATGTTATTTTATTAGAAAATGATATTATTTCTTCAATATCATTATATTGGTTGGAAATTTTTATAAAATTTGAAACTTTTTATGTCGGGGTTACTATTCACGAGTTACTATTCACGAGTTACTATTCACCAAAAAATGAAATTTTCTTCTTTTTGTCCAAAATATCTATTATGGATACTAGCTTTGATTGTATCCATGTTTTGATCATTCTTGAATTTTACTCCACTATGATTGTTTATGAGGTATTTTTGGACATGGATAAACTGTAATACGAATCCCTAATATTTGTTCTTTTGCTTCACTGGATTCGTTTTCTTTAAAATATTTTTCATCATCCTCAGTCCTAAATGATGATATTAATGAATATCTTTAGCCTGTAGTGCAAAGATGAATGATTTCTGATGAATATCTTTGGCCCGTAGTGCAAAGATGAACAGGTGTTGTGATGAACATGACCAACTGATGAATATCTTTGACTTGTAGTGCAAAGATGATTATTGATTGATGTTATAGGGATAAAATATTGATGATGAACATTTAAATTCATAGATAATAGTAGATTTCATTCTCTACGTAACTCTTTTATGAATTATTATTTTTCGCTGCGAATATTGATTTAAAACTTGTTGTCTATTGTATTCTATTAGATTTTTCCCTGTTGAAGACTAACGATAATTTGTTCTGTGTTATCTTAGTCATAATATTCTTTACTGGGCTAGTTGAGCTCACCCTTTTCCTTTTTGTTCCATTTTTCTCAGGAGGCGAGAATGTAGCGAGTACTAGTCGGGGTATGAAATGATGGTTCTAGAAGTTATTTTAGTAGTCCTCACCATTTTTGTGAAATAATGTATCAATAATTGTAATGAGGACTTATTTGAGTGTGGATATTGTCTAAATGACAATATTTATATTTAAACTCACAGTTCTTGTGTTATAATAATAAAGATTTTATTGATTCAATAATTGTTACGTTGATATTTATATAATTGTTGTTTCAATAATTGTCACGGCACAATATTTTCCATTATCAGATCAATAATTTATATTATTTGAATAATATTATTAGATAGCATTATTGACAATGTCTAGAAAGTTCTGTCAACGAGAGGTTTGGTCACCTAATTGCGCGCCAGTAAGGAAAAATCCTTATCGGAAAGCCCCCTCTTTCCTGGGAACAGCCTGGTTGTCAGTATTGTGATTCTGTAATATTATTTATGAATAATTAATTATTAATTTATATGATAAGAAAAATATTTATTTATGTGGATATAAATGGAGGAATTTTTAGAAAAGTGATAATTGTTGAAAATTAATATTTTATCTTTTTTGATAAAATATATTATTATATTACAATAATATAATAATGGTGATATTTTACAATGAATGTGTGATATATGAATAAATGAGGAGGAAAAATATTTTTGTTACAAAAAATATTTAACACATGTTTTGTGTGTTAGTGGACCCTATTTTTGACTGAAATTTGATTATAGGCCATAAAATCGTCCGTATGTGAATTTCGGTCAATTTCTGTTTGGAATTTAGAAAAACTTAAACTTACAAAGTTGTAGAAAATTAAATTTCCTATGGAATGGACATAAGATTCAAATTTTTTGATAAAAGGGCTATTTATTATGAATTATTGAAGTTTCAGAATATTGGGTCTGAAATAATTTTATTACAAAAAAATATTTAAAACATATTTTTCATGTTGGTGGGCCCCACTTGCATGTTTAAGTTACTGAATTCAGATTTCAAAGTATGCGTATAATTATTAATAAATATTATTATTTTATTAAATTTTTTACTTTGGTGTTCTAAACATTTTCCTATAAATAGGGTGCTTAGGTTAGAATTGAAAATCACACCAAAAATTGAAGTTTTCTCTCTATATATTATCAAGCGTATTTTTGTGAGTATTTAGATATCTTGAATGTTGCTATACGGTGCAAGTTCCCTTCAGCGTTATTGCAGTCAGAAGTAGTGCTCTTTTGTGGTAAGGGATAGTAAGGGATTGTAAGGGTTATTATATTTTTTAGTTTTGTAATTTTTTCGAACCTTCAAAAATTCTGAAAAAATTTGAAATGATAATTTGATGAGTTTTCTAGATTGTTTCTAAAAATAGCGATTTTTGGATGTATAGATTATGAGTTATGAATTTTATGGGAAAAGACTATTTTAAAAGTAAACCCTTATAACTCTTTGTGGTTAACTCCAAAAGTTATAAAATTTTTATTGAGAGTGCATGTATATAACAGCAGTATACTCTATAAATTTCAGAATTTTTGGACAAAAGTACAGTTTATGATAAATGTCTAAATATTCGGCAGTTTTGGCCATATGAAAAATAGTAAATGAATTTTAAAAATTTTAAGAAAAATATATGTTCAATATGAGACTATATTCTGCTAAATCGTAGAAAAGAAATTTTTTTAGGACTGATTTGGTATTTTTTATGAAAATAGACTAGTTATGAGTACATGAATTAAATATGTTATGTGAAGTAACAAAATTGAAAAAATTGGATTTTATGGCTTGAGAATCCTATATAAGGTATATCTAGATTTTTTATGAGAGTTTTGGTTATTAGTGATGAAATCTTATGAGTTTGGCATTTTAGGATGATTAAATGCATTAATTAGTAAAGTGTAAATAATTAAAATAAATTGTTTATAAGTTTAAAAAATGATTAAAATTTTGTTGTAATATTAGTATAATTAGATTATGAGATTATTAAGTAATTTATAACATTTGGATTAATGTGTTATAAATATTGATATGAATTTTATTGTGAAACTTTATCCTTTCGTGTCGAGGTTACTGTTCATAGATTACTATTTATGGGGTACTATTTACGATAAAATTGGTTTCTTTTTCTGACCAAATTATCGTTGATTTATGAATCTTAAAATTAAACCCATGTTTTGATTATATTATTTTTATAACATTTTTATAATCTTGGTGATGAAGTTTCTCTTTGACTTGAGTGTAAAGATTGGTAGATTATTAGTATGATCGTGACTACGGGTTCTCTTTAACCAATAATGCAAAGATGAATTGTTGACTGGTATGATCATGACCATTGAATTTATAATTGAATATCTTTAGCTTAAGTGCAAAGGTGAATTGATTTACATGGTTATAATTATTGTTTATATAAATTTTGAAATATATTTCTTTGAGATATTAATATCTTTGGCCTGTAGTGCAAAGATGACCTATTATTGAATATCTTTGGCCTGTAGTACAAAGATAAACTATTGTTGAATATCTTTGGACCGTAGTGCAGAGATGAATTTATTAGTATGATTATGAACAGGAACTGTGATTTGGTATAACCATGATCTTTGATGTTTCAGGTAAAGACATGTGATAAAAATTTATCTTCGTCCTAGGTGCGAAGAGGAATTTAGAACTACAATTAAGATTATGAGTTATTCACATGATTGTGGACAGGAACTGTTGATTGATATTACAGGAATAAAATATTGTTAGTGGACTTTTAACATGGAGAAGATAATAGACTTTATGGTCTATTTGACTCTTCTAATGAATTGCTAGTTCCGCTGCAACTATGGTTAAAAAGTTTTATCATCCCCCATATGTTCTAAATCTCTGATTCATTACTGAGGAAGGCTATTGATAATTTAATTATATTTAGTCATGATATTCTTTACTAGGCTAGTTGTGCTCACCTTTTTATTTCACAATTCCTTTCAGGTGATAAGAGTGTAGCTGGGTCAAGCGGGGATAACAGGGGAATAGAACGGTGGTCTATAGCTGTTGAGGTTCTCCCTAAATAGCATGAAAATAATTTTATTGAGAACTTTAGATAAGTGCGTTGTATTTTATACGTCATTTAATAGTTATATTTGGTGAATCAAATAGAGTGAGGCCAACCCAACTTTAGAAGGGTATTTTGTCACTATCATACAAGATGTCTAATGACATACAACCTCGTATTATCATAAGACAGGGTTGTGCACATCCACTTGCTGAGTATATCTACGAGCACTACCTATATAATCTTGGAGTTTGGTTGAAATATAATTTTCAATTGCAGACAGTGGAGATAGTTATATGTCAAGAGAAGACTCACCATTGGAAAGAACATGATAGTAATCTTCTCATTTTTCTTTGGGGTCTATTGGGTCAACCAAGGATAATTCTGTGGACATATGATATCTATCATAACCTAGACACATGGTCTCCCATGTACGAAGGTTTCCTTGAGTATTTCTCAAATATTTTAATTTCTAAAACAATTATTTACTGTACATTTAGGTAAGGTGTCATTGTGACGTACTATCCAAGGTTGGTGTTTAGAGTCACAGTTGGTATCAGAGCCATAAGTAAAGAGCCCCGAGCCTCTATCTGGTGACTTTCTGTTGATGGGGGATGCACCGAAACCAGACTCTCCGTAGGGGAAACCGTTCTGCGGTGACAATCTGATAGGTATCACTGTGACGTGCTATCCACAGTTGGGACATGAGTCACATTTGGTATCAGAGCTTAGGGATATGATCTCTGATGGAGATCGGGGAATAGAACTAGGAGGGGAGAGACAAGTAATATCCTTCGCTAGTGTGTCCTACCGAAGCTGAATTTTTTTTACTTAAGTTGACAAATTGTGATATGTCAATTAACCTTTGTTTTGAAGCTGTATTCTAGAATGATATCTGAAATACAGGAGACGAGCAATGGAGAAATAATGATGACAGGGAAGATGAAATCTGAAATGAAAGCGAGGTACCCTTACCTTTTCGAAACACCAGGTACGTACATAAATTTCGGGGACGAAATTTTATAAGGAGGGGATATTATAAGACCCCAAATTTTATGAAATAAAAGTATTCAATTTCTTTTATAATTATTATTCAGTAAATGGTTAAATTGATAAAAAGTTAAAGTTAAGGGTGGTATATGTAAAGTTTACAAAATACGCAAGTGGTTATAAAATACTCATTGTTGTCGAGGAATATTCGTTTGTTTGTGGAATATTCTTGTTGTCGGGAAATATTTGTACGATGGCGCATACTTTTGTGGGCCCCATAACGGAAAGCGATTAGATGAAAAAAACGACAAGTATGAGTTTTTATAAATAACGACGTAGTTGTTACCGTTAACACTGTTAGAATACCCGGTGGTTAAAACACAGTAATATGCGGTGTTGCACAGTAGCCCACGGTATTGTACCAATTATTGATTCTTACGTAAGAAGGCATTACTCAATAATTATTACAGTAATTACAGTTTAAAATTTTATTTTATTGATTTAATAATTGATACGTTGATATTTTATATTATTGTTGTTTCAATAATTGTCACGGCACAATATTTTCCATTATCAGATCAATAATTCATATTATTTGAATAATATTATTAGATAGCATTATTGGCAATGTCTAGAAAGTTCTGTCAATGAGAGATTTGGTCACCTAATTGCGCCCCAGTAAAGAGAAATCCTTATCGAAAAGTCCCCTCTTTACTGGGAACAACCTGGTTGTCATAATTGTGATGTTGTAATATTATTTGTGAATAATTAATTATTGATTTATATGATAAAAAAATATTTATTTTATGTGGACATAAATGGAGGAATTTTTAGAAAAGTGATAATTATTGAAAATTGATATTTTATCTTTTATGATAAAATATATTATTATATTACGATAATATAATAATGGTGATATTTTACAATGAATGTGTGATATGTGAAAAAATGAGGAGGAATAGTATTTTTATTACAAAAATATTTAACACATGTTTTGTGTGTTAGTGGACCCTATTTTTGACTGAAATTTGATTATAGCCTGTAAAATCGTCCGTATATGAATTTCGGTCAATTTCTGTTTGGAATTTAGTAAAACTTAAACTTATAAAGTTGTAGAAAATTAAATTTCCTATGAAATGGACATAAGATTCGAACTTTTCTGATAAAAGGGCTATTTATTATGAATTATTGAAGTTCCGGAATATTGGGTCTGAATTGATTTTGTTACAAAAAAATATTTAAAACATATTTTTCATGTTGGTGGGCCCCACTTGTATGTGTAAGTTGCTGAATTCAGATTTCAAAGTATGCATATAATTTTTAATAAATATTATTAATTTATTAAATTTTTTATTTTGGTGTTCTAAGCATTTTCCTATAAATAGGGTGCTTAGGTTAGAATTGAAAATTACACTAGAAACTGAAATTTTCTCTCTATATATAATCGAGCGTATTTTTATGAGTATTTAGATATTTTGAGTATTGCTATACGGCGCAAGTTTTCTTCAGCGTTATTCCAGTCAAAAGTACTGCTCCTTTGAGGTAAGGGATTGTAAGGATTATTATGTTTTTCAGTTTCGTAATTTTTTCGAACCTTCAAAAATTCTGAAAAAATTTAAAATGATAATTTGATGAGTTTTCTAGATTGTTTCAAAAAATATCGATTTTTGGATGTATAGATTAGGAGTTATGAATTTTATGGGAAAATACTATTTTAAAAATAAACCCTTATAACTCTTTGTGGTTAACTCCAAAATTTATAAATTTTTTATTGGGAGTACATGTATATAACAGCAGTATACTCTGTAAATTTCAGAATTGTTAGACAAAAGTATAGTTTATGATAAATGTCTAAATATTCGGTAGTTTTCGCCATATGAAAAATAGTAAATGAATTTTAAAAATTCTGAAAAAAATATATGTTTAATATGGGACTATATTCTGCTAAATCCTATAAAAGAAATTTTTTTGGGACTGATTTGATATTTTTCATGAAAATAGATTAGTTATGAGTAAATGAATTAAATATGTTATGTGAAGTAAGAAAATTAGAAAATAGGATTTTATGGCTTGAGAATACTATATAAGATATGTGAAAATTTGTTATGAGAGTTTTGATTATTGGTGATGAAATCTTATGAGTTTAAAATTTTAGGATGATTAAATACATTAATTAGTAAAGTGTAAATAATTAAAATAAATTGTTTATAAGTTTAAGAAATAATTAAAATATTATTGTAATATTAATATTATTAGATTATGAGATTATTACGTGATTTATAACATTTGAATTAAGGTATTGTAAATATTGATATGAATTTTATTGTGAAACTTTATCTTTTCGCGTCGGGGTTACTATTCATGAGTTAAGTTACTATTCACGAGTTACTATTTATGAGATACTATTCACGACAAATTTGGTTTCTTTTTTTGACCAAATTATTGTTGATTTATGAATCTTACTTTTGAAATTAAACCCAAGTTTTGATTATATTGTTTTTATAACATTTTTATAATCTGGTGATGAAATTTCTCTTTGACTTGAGTGTAAAGATGGGTAGATTACTGGTATGATCGTGACTATGGATTCTCTTTGGCCAGTAGTGCAAAGATGAATTGTTGACTGGTATGATCATGACCATTGAATTTATAATTAAATATCTTTAGCTTAAGTGCAAAGGTGAATTGATTTACATGGTTATAATTATTGTTTATATAAATTTTAAAATATATTTATTTGAGATATTAATATGTTTGGCTTGTAGTGCAAAGATGACCTATTATTGAATATCTTTGGCCTGTAGTGCAAAGATGAACTGTTGTTGAATATCTTTGGCCCGTAGTGCAAAGATGACCTGTTGTTGAATATCTTTGACATGTAGTGTAAAGATGAATTGTTGATAAATATCTTTGGCCCGTAGTACAAAGATGAATTTATTAGTATAATTATGAACAAGAACTGTGACTTGGTATAACCATGATCTTTGATGTTTCAGGTAAAGACAGGTGATAAAAATTTATCTTCGTCCTAGGTGCGAAGAGGAATTTAGAACCACAATTAGGATTATGAGTTATTCACATGATTATGGACATGAACTGTTGATTGATGTTACAGGAATAAAACATTGTTGGTGAACTTTTAACATGGAAAAGGTAATAGACTTTATGGTCTATTTGACTCTTCTAATAGATTGCTCGTTCCGCTGCAACTATGGGTGAAAAGTTTTATCATCTGCCATATGTTTTAAATCTCTGATTCATTACTAAGGAAGGCTATTGATAATTTAATTATCTTTAGTCATGATATTCTTTACTGGGCTAGTTGTGCTCACCCTTTTATTTCACAATTCCTTTCAGGTGATAAGAGTGTAGCTGGGTCGAGCGGGGATAACAGGGAAATAGAACGGTGGTCTATAGCTGTTGAGGTTCTCCCTAAATAGTATGGAAATAATTTTATTGAGAAATTTAGATAAGTGCGTTGTATTTTATATGTCATTTAATAGTTATATTTGGTGAATCAAATAGGGTGAGGCGAACCCAACTTTGGAAGGGTGTTTTGTCACTATCATACATGTGGCGCCCCCAAAATTAGGTATACGTCACCCATCTTGGGTCGCCACTTACATGGTACATAAATCCAAATAAAACTTAATAATACAACTGTCGTGCACAATACGACAACATAAACTGTGAGTTTGAATACAATTATTGTCTACTAGAGAGTATAAAAATTCAAAAGGAGTCCTCATTACAATTATTATCACACTATTTCACAGAATAGTGAGGACTACTAATGCTATCATCTGGTCCATCACTCCATTTCCTGACTCGTCCCAGCTATATTCTCATTTCCTGAAGAGAACCATGAAAGAAAGGGTGAGCTCAACTAGCCCAGTAAGAAATATTATGACTAAGATAATGCAGAATAAATTATCATTAGTCTTCAACAATGTTAAACTGATAAAATACAATAGACATCAAGTTTAACTGCAGCGGATCAAGCAATTCATTAAAAGAGTCAAGTAGAGAATAAAATCTACTATCTTTTATGATTTAAAAGGTTTTTCATGACTTTTATCGCTGGGACTCAGCTTAATAAATAATCCACATCATCGAATTACCCCTGCACTACGGCCAAGGATATTCTTTAGTATCACGACCACGAATTATCCATGCACTACGGCTAAAGATAATCATGTTTTCATCAACGGTACTGATCATGCCATAAAACAATTCATCTTTATACTACGACCAAAGAGAATCCATAGCCATAATCATACCAAAAACTGTCCATCAATCCACTACGGTAAATGAGGATATTTACCACATCATTCATTACATTACGGTTATGATTACACCGAATAATCCCTGGTCATAATCATGCCAAGTCCATCTATGCACTACAGGCCACAGATGACTTTATCCACATCATTTGTAACATTATGGTCATGATTACACCAAATAATCCCTGGTCATAATCATACCAAGTCCATCTATGCACTACAGGCCACAGATGACTTTCAACATAATATAAACATGAGGATGATGACAATGACATAATAATCAATAAAACAAGTTCAAGAATTAATTTATCCAGGAACCAATAACGTCCAAATTGTCAACATGATACTGCTTTGTGGAGTAAAATTCAAGAATGCTTAGAAGAATATTTCATGAAAAGATATTGGATGAAATGCAAATATCAAGGATATTCCACTAATTTCATGGAGTATAGAAGTCAAAACTTTAACCAACTGAGTATAATAAAGAATGGAATAACAAAAGAAATCACCATGCATGCGGTTCTTCGCATAGACAGGTTATTCCAACAGAATAATAATAACGGAACCAGGTCAGGCAAAATTTGCACCGACAGGATGTTCCAACAGAATAATAATGACGGAACCACGTCCGGTGTAAAACACACAAACAGGATATTCCAACAGAATAATAATAAAGATGGAACCAGGTCCGGCGTAAACGCATAGACAAGATATTCTGACAGAATAATAAATAATGGAATCAGGTCCGGCGTAAACGCACAGAGAGGATATTCCGACAGAATAATAAAGAACGGAATATTAGAAGAATTTCACCATGTATAGGGTAGCCCGCGTATACAGGTTATTTCAACAGAATAATAAATAATGGAATAAAAGAAGTTTTCTTCATGAGTATAACAAATAACATCTCTTACCGTAAAAGAAACTTGATATAAGAGTAGGGAAGTAGCAGAATACTTTTCTTCTTTCTCTCTATAATTTTCTCTCACTAGAGTTTCAGTGAATTTGTAAGAAATAATGAAGGAATGAGCTTCTATTTATAGGAGAATGGAAGTGCACTGTTCATGAACGAAATTATTTTATAGCATTATTTCTTTAATCAACTAACAACTAAGTCAAACAACTAACCAATAAGATTTCAACAAAAATTAAAATATAATATATATATATAAACACATGTTTTCAACTTATATATATATCAATATTATATATACACCACTTTATTTTTCTCCCCCATAACCAACATCAATCCCCCACCAACCCAATAATCAAATTCACTACACTCTTACACATTACTATCACACACAAACACATCTTACACCCATCACTTTTATATAATTACTTTTCCACCATTTTCCACTCACACACATCACTTTCACTCTTCCTTTTCTTCCACCACTCTCCACTCACACATATAATATTATATATATACACACACTTCACAATCTTATATATATAAACTCCTTCCCCTACGTAACTCTCTCCCACCCCCATTTCCAAAATCAGTTTTTCAACACATATGGCCCCCACATGTGAGCCCCACCTTTAAATAAATTCTACCGATTATTTTAAAAAATAGGTAAATGGGAGTCTATAAAATAAGCAAAACTAAGTAACTTCTCACATAAGCATCAATAATCAATACCGTGTGCTACTATGCAACCATGCTTATTACTGTACTTTTATTACCGAGTAGTTCAACAGTATTAACGGTAAAACTTCCGCCGTTATTTTCATAAAAATATTTTTGTCGTTTTCTCAATCCGACAATAATTCCGTTGTGGGGTCCACCAATGATTGTGCCATCGTACGAATATTCTCCGATACAAAGAATATTCCCTGACCAATCGAATATAATATGACAACTTGCATACTTTACAAAATTTATAAATACTACCCACAACTATAGCATTATCTCAAATCCACACCATAATATTAAAAAAAATCGAGAAAATTAAATATTTATTCATAAAATTTGGGGTCTCACAATACAAGATGTCTAATGACCTACAATCTCGTGTTATCATAAGACAGGGTTATGCACATCCACTTGCTGAGTATATCTACGAGCACTACCTATATAATCTTGGAGTTTGGTTGAAATATAATTTTTAATTGCAGACAGTGGAGATAGTTATATGTCAAGAGAAGACTCACCATTGGAAAGAACATGATAGTAATCTTCTTATTTTTTTTTGGGGTCTATTGGGTCAACCAAGGATAATTCTGTGGACATATGATATCTATCATAACCTAGATACATTGCCTCCCATGTACAAAGGTTTCCTTGAGCACTTCCCAAAAATTTTAATTTTTAAAACAATTATTGACTGTACCTTTAGGTAAGATGTCATTGTGACGTGCTATCCAAGGTTGGTGTCTAGAGTCACAGTTGGTTTATATTTGTATCAAAACTCACAACATATGTGTTGTTGTATTTTGCACGATAATTATAATAATAAAGTTATAGTTATTTTATGTACCATGTATTTGGCGACTCAGAATAGGTTGGGTGGAATGGACCTATTTTGGGGGTGTTGCAACTCCACACCCCGACTAGTTCCCGCTATATTCTCGCCTCTTGAGAAAAATGGAACAAAAAGAAAAAGGGTGAGCTCAACTAGCCCAGTAAAGAATATTATGACTAAGATAATATACAACAAATTATCATTAGTCTTCAACAGGGAAAAAATCTGATAAAATATAATAGACAACAAGTTTTAGATTAACAACTGTAGCGAAAATAACAATCCATTAGAAGAGTCAAGTAGAGAATGAATTCTACTATTTTCTAATATTTAAAAGTTTATCACCAATATTTTATCAATGTAACATCAATCAATATACATCTTGAATCAAATATTCATCTTTGCACTACAGGCCAAAGATATTCATTTGTATCACCAGTTGGTCATGTTCATCTAAACACCTGTTCATCTTTGCACTACGGGCCAAAGATATTTATCAGTTAATCATTCATCTTTGCACTATAGGCCAAAGATATTCAGTAATATCATCATTTAGGACTGAGGATAATAAAAAATATCTTAAAGAAAATTAATCCAGTGAGACAAAAGGACAAATATTAGGGATTCGTACTACAGTTTATCCAAGTTAAAAAACGCTCCATAATAAACCATAGTGGAGTAAAATTCAAGAATGAAGATCAAAATATGGATACAATCAAAGATAGTAACCATAATAGACATCTTGGACAAAGAAGAGAAAATTCATTTTTCGGTGAATAGTGCCGTATTCGTGAATAGTGTCGTATACGTGAATAATAACCCAGACACAAAAAGGTAGAAATTCTACAATAAAATTCATATCAATATTCTAGCATAATTATATTGAAGAAAATAATATTATTTACGAAGAAAATATCATCTCTTACCTCAAAATAATAGTATTTCTGATCGGAATATCGGATGTAAAGTCGAAGAAAACTTGCACTGAATAGTAACTCTCAAAGTATTTAAATACTCACAAAAATACGCTCGATAATATAGAGCGAGAAAACTTATGTTTCTAGTGTGATTTTCAATTCTAACCTAAGCACCTATTTATAGAAAAATGCTAGAACGCCAAAGGAGACTAAATTAATAAAATAATAATATATATTTTTTTCTTCCACGCCTCCTCCTTTGTTGAATAAGCAAGCCGGCCATTTCTGAAATTTTTTTGCAGCCCACATGTTTTCAAATAAAAGTGGGTCCCACCCAATTTTAATAAAAATATTTAATTTTCGAAAATTCAACAATTCATAATAAATATACCTTTTATCAGAAAAATACGAATTTTATGTCCATTCCATAGGAAATCAAATTCTCTACAACTTTGTAGCTTTAAGTTTTTTTAAATTCTAAACAAAAAATGTCCGAAATCCATATACGGATGATATTTAATATATCCATTCCGATAAAATACTGATAAAATACCTCAATATTAATTCATTCAATTATATCCACATAAAAATAAATATTTCCTTCATTTATATCCACATAAAAAATAAATATTTTCTTATCATATAAATCAATAATTAAGTATTCACAAATAATATTACAGAATTACAATTATGACAACCAGGTCGTTTCCAGGAAAGTGGGGGCTTTTCGATAAGGATTTCTCCTTACTGGCGCGCAATTAGGTGACCAAATCTCTCCTTAGACAGAACTTCCTTAGACATTGTCAATAATGCTATCTAATAATATTATTCAAATAATATAAATTATTGACCTGATAATAAAAAATACTGTGTTGTGACAATTATTGAAACAACAATAATATAAAATATCAACGCAGCAATTATTGAATCAATAAAATAAAATATTGAACAGTAATTAGTGTAACAGTTATTGAGTAGTGCCTTCTTATGTAAGAATCAATAATTCAAAAATACTGTGCAATACCGTGTGCTACTGTGCAACCACGCGTATTACTGTATTTTAACCACCGGGTATTCCAATAGTGTTAACGGTAACTATTATTACGCCGTTATTTGTAAAAACTCAAATTTATCGTTTTCTTCATCCGACCGTTTTTCGTTATGGGGCCCACAAATGGCTGCGCAATCGTACGAATATTCCCCGACAGCAAGAATATTCCACGACCAAACGAATATTCCCCAATAACAATGAATATTTTATAACCACTTGCTTATTTTGAAAATTTTGCACATTTCACCCATAACCAAAGCATTATATCAAATTAACACCTTATTATTCAAAATAATAATTAGAGAAAATTTTATTTTATTTATTAAAAAAATTGGGGTCTTACAAAAAATATAACTAAAATTTTAAAAATTAATTTTATTTTTATTTTTGAAAATTAATATGATTATTATTTATATTATGAAATTATTAAATCTAGGCTTAAATATAAAAAAAAAGAAATATTAAAACATTTCAAACATCAATTATTATTATTTTTTTAAATCTCAAAACATTAGATATGAAGAGTCGGATCTCCCAAACCATATCTGAAAAATCTCCAAATTTGATCTGAAATAACTTAAAAATTTAAAGAATAATGCTAGAGACACAAACTATTTTACAAATATTTTACAAACTCTGATATGGCATACTCCACCTCAGCATATTGTGTGGGGCCGAAAACTATATTGAAATAATTTATTGATCAATATGCTGAGGTGGAGTATACCACATCAGCAGTTTGTAAAATATTTATAAAATAGTTTGTGTCTCTAGCACTACTCCAATTTAAAACCATCTTCTTCCGTAAGTCGAACCGAAAGTCCTCCAGCTCAATTTGAACAACTCAGTTTCAAGTCTTCACATCTTATCCCCAAATCATCATCATCAACAACAACACCAAAATCGGCAACAACAACACCAACTTCCATTTTCTTTCTACTAATTTCTTCTTACACCACTCCATCCCATCAATTCTTTCCATTTTGTTAGTGCTCTTGGATATTGACTTCTATATCCCAACAACCAAGCTCTACACAACCACCCCCACTTCCGACGACAACGACAACGACAACGAAGGCTGCAAATTCCCTATTACAAGATCTTAAAGTCGAAAGGGAAAACATGTTTGCTCGAATGAGAGAAGATAAGAAAATTGGTGGCTATCAAGTCAATTAAGAATCCAACAAGGAAAAGAGGCAGATCTGCAATGAAAGATCTCAATTTTCAATGATGAAGAAAGCCCAAATTGCAGACCGTTGCTTACTCACTCCTCCCCCGTCATCAAACCTTTCAGTTTCCCCCAAATAGATGCCTCCATGATTGAATATCCCAACCCTAAAGATTCGAGCATGTGTTATGGGTTTGGGGGTTTCGATCAAGGAGTGATTATAGTTTATGAGAGTAAGAATGAGATTGGAGATGCTCTATTTGTTCTTCTTCTTTGGATATTGTTTGTTTAATTTCACAAAATTTTCTCTCAAAATTTGGAGATGAGGAACCAGATGATCTTGAATTTAGGTTTCTTGATGACATTTAGGATTTTCAAGAGAGAAAAAAACAGAGAGATAATAATAATAATAATAATAATCCCTCTATTTCAAAATATTAGATAATTTTATATTTTAACATGAACTTAAAATATTTAAAAATTAAAATAATAATAAAATGAATTCATTAATTTTATATAAATATATTTGTAAAAATTATACATTAATTTAATGTATTTAATTAATATAATTATTTGTTATGTACATTAATTTGATTTATATTTTGTTTAACTATTTGTTATAAAATTGATAATTGTTGTGTTTTTTAATTGTTGAATATCTACTTAAGTATTTGATAAGTTGTCACATCAATATTCCGTTAACTTTTAACACTTTAAGATAAAAATTTTAATTTTTATAAAAAATTTATAGTTTAATGAGTTAATTATAAAAAATTGTAATTCAATGATATATTTATAAATCGAGATAGAATCGAATGAGAAAAATTGTGTTTAAGCTGAAGTAAAACTAACTAAATACAAGTACAGCTCATACAAGTTACGACAATCAAATAATCTCCCAAATTAGACCAACCGTTGAAATTAATCTCTCCCTCTCTCTCTCTCCCCCTTTTCTTGTTTCTCACCCTGCCTCGTCGGGGTCTCCATCCCTTCTCTCTTTTTCTCTTCTCTCTCCATGTATCTCTCTGGGAAGGGGGGATCACCAAGATTTTGAAGCTCTCTGCACTGCGATTCATTTTCTTCAAATTCCTTTTTTTACAAACTAACTTATCGGATTCCAATAAATTCACCAGGACCCAGATTTCAAATACAAATGTGAATGCATTAGTCTTCTTGGCGCCTGTCTTTTAACGCTCCCTTGTTCTTGCACGAGTCAACAATTTGGGACCCAATCCATTGGACCCATTTCGTTGATTCTTCCCAAGAACAGAATAATCACCATTCAAAAACCTTCCTAATTTTCAAACCCTAGGTCTTGAGTTTGGTCACAAAAACCGAGAAATTGGTGCCAAACCCAGATGCGATAATGCAACACAAATCCTGAAATTATCCCCCCGGTTTTGCTTGATATAGTTTTTAAATGGATTCGCCATTGTTGACCTCTGTGGTTTTAGCTCTTGGGGTTCTTTTCGGCTTCTTTTCCCTGCTCGTCGAATCTCAGAATCCCCTTCCACCACCTCCACCTCCACCTCATCAGTCACCACCTCCACCTCCACCTCCGCCAGTGTCACCGCCTCCACCTCCTCCAGTGTCTCCTCCGCCTCCTCCCTCTCCTCGGGTCCCTCCGCCTCCTCCCTCCCCACGGGCCCCACCTCCTCCTCCAAAGAAAAGCTCCCATCGTTCCAATTCTACTCAACCTTCAAAGAACAAAACACCTGAACCGGATCATAGATTGCACAAGCATAAGAGTCCACCAACCTCTAAAGAAAAGCTCAATTTGGGAAAGAAAATTGGATTGTTGTTTATGGGTACAGTGGTGATCTTGCAAGTTTGCGTGGTGGCATTCTTGATGATTAAGAGGCGGCAACTGTTCAAGGACCAAGACATATATTAAAGATTTGAACATTTGATCATCTGCCCATCCTTCATTGTTCGTCTTGTTGGGCCTTGAGATTCTTTAATGAGCGATTGGGAGATAACACACTATTTATTGGTGGCATCAACTGTATATGGACTATACGGATTCAGGGTTAATTCAGATTGTTGGTGTCTACACTGGGTTGTCGCTATTGTAAATTGGTAAATCTTGATTAACATTCTTTTACAATTTGTTCCATTCATTTCAATACGATGTCTTAATAACACGGCTTATACAGATCATAGCAGAAATACCATTTTTTATAATTCACGTTGTGTTGTTGGTGACATTATTTTTACAGCTAACCTACATTGTGTTGTTGGTGGCATTATTTTTACAGCTAACTTGTATGCCTGTATTAATTAGAAGATAATTCTTGGGAAAAAAGTTTTATTTTATAACGGAAGTTCTTGCTCCATTCTTATATCTCTACTTGTGTGAATCTTATAGGCCTGTTAATTTAATAGGAATGAAATGACTTTAAAATAATTTTACATTGCATTAGGAATGAGTGATTGTGTGAGAACTTTCTAGCTTTGTCATTCATCAATTGCATGAAGGTGCATCATTATTTGTCTATAATCATCTTAAATAAGTAGGAAAAGTATTTTTCTGTTATGCTTCTTTGCATGCCTAATAAGTTTTAACATGTCTAGAAAGTTTGAGCCAAACAAGAAAAATAATGCTTATATTAAAATTTAGTTTGAAGTTCAAGGTGGGACGATTATGTGTCATCCCAGACTTGTAAATTCTTAGAGATTATAAGCACTAAATTGGGTACAAAAGCCATTCACCATTGACTTCGTTACTCGTATAAGTGTAAGCTGAAGATTTTTAACTAGAATTAAGATTTTCTTATGTAGACACCTGATCCTATACCTTGCTTTTGAAAATTGATTCATTACCCTATTCACCACAAATGGTGGACTCATTGACTTCTTTAGTCATTGAATTGTAAGCTGGTGATTTTTAGCTAGAATTTAGTCTTTTGTAGACACCTGGTCCTACACCTTACTTTTCAAGATTGACTCATTGACCTATTTACCTGAAATGGTGCGTCAAACTGTTACTTGGCTTGAATCCATCATGTTTACTTTATGTCTTATCTAACCCTCTTTGGCCCGGATTGTTATGTAAACAAAAAGGGTTGGGTTTTCTATTATTTACAGTTTCTAACTATATAATCTCTAATTTTTAGTGCTTTTTATGTCTTCCGAGATTGATTTCTAATTGAATGCACTAAAAAATGATACTCATCACCGGCAGAATCAGTGTGGCGCATAACACATCCAGGCATTTCTGCCTTTTGATGTTATGTATCCAATGTAAACAATAGTTCTCTTTTGACATTCAATAGTAATCATATGATATCTTTTTTAGTTCATAACTTTGCTAGATATGTTTCTTGTCGATAACTTCCTTCTGTAAGTGTATCTGTGAGAGCTATAATATAATTTGATAGTAGTCAAATGGTGTCTATTAGTTGTCCTACTAAGTAGAAATACTCACCCCCTATAAAGCTTGAACTGAATATTGTCAATTTCCATTGAACAACTTCCCTTGATAAAAGTAACCTTTGTCTAGTATCACTCTCTGCTCCAGAATAGTAGGTGCAATAGTTTATGTAACGATAACTAGAAATGCACTACCTTTTATGTGTGTGTAACTGATAAACAAATTTAAGTTGACATCCTTTTCCCGGAGATGACTATGCAAAATAAAGGACTGAAGTGCAGAATTAGGATGGACAAAGATGATACTTATCTATGTCTCACGTGCGGAATCATAAGATAGGAAGTTAATTTCTTTCAAGGGGAAATAAGGCTTTGCTATTTTAGATTTCTTCACAAATTTGAAATATTATAGTATGGTTATGTTACCTGTCACCTCTTTTATTGAGATCATGCTTGTAAACTTTAACAGTAGGATCCAGGCTCTACCCTATTGAGAAATTATTACCGTTGCAAGAGTTATTATAAGTCTTTTGAGACATGTTAGGTGGGATTTCTGATTTAAGCCAGATCTACGGTAAATTTTGTTATGGGATGCCCTATAACTTATGTATAGTTCCATTGATTAGGAATCCAAAGAATGCAACTGTGCTCAAGGCGAGCCTATGGCAGGTGCATCCACTTCATCTCTCTTTACTAAAAAAGCTTTCACATGGGTCATGCCTTATGAAATTTGGTGTAGGAATTATTTCAGATATTGGTTTTCATTAAATTTGGAAAAATTAAATTATACCTGAAAGTGCAAATTGCAAGATGATGAAAGAAAGAGGATCGAGTTGACTTCATAGTACGCTAAAATTTCTATGAACATGAAGAATCTCGTTCTTACAGTTTACAACTTTTATCGTACTGGAAAGCGATTCCGTCCACATATTCGACTAAAAACGGATCAATTGACCAATATAGTACTGACACTATTGTCATTGTACTTTGTAGAATATAAGTACCGATTTTTTGTCCAAACGTTGGGTGAAGTTTGAAGTGCGGATGGACGTAACAGCAGAGGGATAAAGTTGTGATCGACTGATAGTAACAGTTGATGATTAGTTAGATATCATCATTAGATTGGCCCCCATCTCTTGACATATTGCCATATTAAGACAATCGTGTGGACCTCCTGCTTCTGAGTCATAGGATTTGGAAGCATGGTGGTAAGATTGAGAGCTGAATCTAGTAGCCAATCCAATGGGCTGTAATGAGGTGGTGTTCTGGTGGGGTGCTAAGTGGCATGTAATTAACAATTCTGCCCTTTTATTTTCTTAAAACACCTCTCAGCCTAACAGGCTGATTTTAGAGTTGGATGGCGTCAGGTGATTATATTTCTTTCCGCTATATTTTATTTCTTCCTCATGGTTTGTATGTAGACCAGAGAGCGAAATTTTGTGCTCGACAATTTTAGTGGTAAAGCTTGAACATCAAGGGGAAGGCTAAGTAAGGAAAATCTGACAAAGATTTTATTTTTCACTAAAAATACTCAACATGTGATTTTACGTAATTTAATAGCTGCAATCAAAACCAGCCCCGCTCTTTTGTTTCTTATGCACGACACCTTGCTAGAATAGTATTTCCTTTCCTTGGTAGTAAAGTTGGCTGGTTGTGTAAAAGGAATTGATGCACTCTTAGGAGTTAGGAGAGTGTTGAGTCTCTGTTTTTCTCTGTCCTAAAACACACCTTCCCTTCAACTGAATCATTTTTCATTAAATAAATTAATAATCTCAAGCTTCCTTCCTGTTTTGGATATGCATTGGAGGAGTCGGAACAAACTAATTTTTTCTATTTTTGGCACGAGTCATCTTTCCATATTTTTGGCATTTTCCGTGCAGCTTTGACAGCTCAGATGCGCTGTGGTGCCAAAACATTGTTACAAATACTAGATACAAATGATATGTCAAAACTCTTATTAAAAAGTGTGTAGTAGCTCACTGATAGAGTGCACTTAAAATGAAAGGGGCTAAGCGACCTGGTGGATGCGAGGTGGCTCTCTAAGGGTGAACCCAATGATTACAACCAACCACTGACTGTACATATCATTTTGCATCTTATTTTTGTAATGGCTCAATGCGCACAGTGAGATCTTGGTTTATTAGTAAAATTATATATCTATTTTTTTTTGTTACGAGTTACTTGAACAACTATAGTTAGTAACATTTTAACGATGTATTTGATATATTAGATCAATTTTATAATTCTTCGTAATCGCGGGATTCTTAGTCGAATGAATGCTGCCATTATGGTTTCAATACAAAATTGTAGTATTCTTGGTTTTATTCCCAGATGCAAGTAATGACTACTATTGTCACTGAGATTATTGTTGGTAGTGAATGGTTCATTAATTCCTAGCATCTTGATCCTATTCATTTCTCTATTTAAATTGAATTTATTTGTATAATTTTTTTATACGTCTACAAGCCTAGCCCTTAGCCAACAACAAGCACTTAATGTGCATAAGAAAAATTAAAACTAGGAAGGATGGAGACGAAAATTAAGAAAGTAACTGAACATAGTTTCCCCATTCCACACAAATAACGAAAGAATATAATTACTATTTTGTAAGTATACTTAACTCAACAATGCTAGGTTGGGATAGGCATTTATTAGTATACTAGTTATTATTTGAGAATTTCACTAAACAAGATGCCCGCCCAAAAGGAATAAGAAGAGCAAAACCATTGTGGTTGTAAAATGGACCCTGCTTTGCCCCGTCTCATCCTATCTAGAAGGCAATTCGTACAGTCCACATATTTTCATTAGGAATAATGGTTGTCATTAATCCCATCCCATTAGTTTGATTGATCAACAAGACGACTATAGCATGTATAGCTTTCAGACCTTCTGGCTGTCAAACTGCATGTTCTCTCATATGCACTGCACATCTCTCTCTCTCTCTCTCTCTCTTCCCATGTGCAATTTTGGACCACTTCTCTTATGGCCTTAGTCTTTAACAACAATAACCCAGAATCAAATCAAAGTAAGACCATATTTGCTTTTTATGGCAACAGATTCGGATGCCGCTTAATTTTTACACATAGCTGAGTGTCTATCTTCCGTAAATTAATCAAACCCATCCTTTTATTAGTGATCAAATATATTGCATTCATCAGTCTCCTGCTGACTGATTATAGGATAATTTTCCATCATTCTCCTGGTTTCATATGGGGCGAAGTACTGCCTTAGTAGCGCGGAGAGCGCTGGAGCTAGCAAGAAGGTAGCGCGGGGCGCGCTGCCTCGGCAGGAGGAGTCTGGGCAAGTAGTGCGGAGCGCGCTGCGAAGTCCTTTGAACAGCGCAGGCCGCGCTGCGTCGGTAACTCAGTTTTGCTGATTGTTAATTGGATTGGGTATTATGAGTAATTGACCATAATATGAAGTAGGGTTGGAATAGGATTAATAGGTATATATACTATCTATTGTAAAGCCCTATGTAACCAAGGAATCATCAATAAACAACTAGACGCGCCTGTGGAGTACCCAAATTGGGGAACCACGTAAATCTCTTGTGTTCTTCTTAATTCTCTATCGTTAGAGTGCGTGTGTAATCCTATAATTCTAACACACACACACACACACATATATATATATATATTGATCAGTGGAACAATTATTATGAACTAATGATTGTTTCTAGTATGTGAAAAAGAGTTGTTTTGTACTTTTGTGGCTCAACAAGTCATTTCCCGGGCAACTGGAAGGAATTACAACGCAAACCTTGTGGCTCTCATTGCAAGGCTCTCACCTTCAACACTTCAAGTGGCACCATAGGCCATTTATGTCTAAGCTTTTCCCATTCTATATAAACCTACTCAAACCTCATTCAAACTCCACACTAGGGAGTATTATATTATACCAGCACTAAAAATGCTTCAAATTATCTTCCTTTTTTCTTTTCTCATCCTCTCCTCTCATGCCGCGGTTCAAGACTTTTGTGTTGGAGACCTAAAAGAGCCAGAAGGGCCTGCGGGTTACTCTTGCAAGAAGCCTGCTAATGTCACAGTTGATGACTTTGTGTTTTCAGGTCTAGGCAAGGCTGGAAACACTACAAACATCATCAATGCTGCTGTGACTCCAGCATTTGCCACTCAATTCCCCGGTCTAAATGGCCTTGGAATCTCCGCTGCCCGACTAGACCTAGCCCCCAACGGTGTGATACCACTGCATACCCACCCAGGTGCGTCCGAAGTCCTAGTCGTGGTGCAGGGAGCTATCCTTGCCGGCTTTATTTCTTCAGCTAACGATGTTTATGTGAAGAGACTTAACAAGGGTGACATTATGGTATTCCCTCAAGGGTTGTTGCATTTTCAAATAAACGCTCGTGGAATACCATCTATTGCTTTTGTAAGCTTCAGTAGTCCAATTCCTGGACTCCAAATCCTTGACTTTGCATTGTTTGGAAATAACTTGCCTTCGAAATTGGTAGAGAAAACCACATTCCTTGATGAAGCTACAGTGAAGAAGCTTAAGAGCGTTCTTGGTGGAACCGGCTAAGTCTGCATGCATGCGAAGCAACCATTTGTACTTGTTCCTTCAATTCCTTGAGCAATTAGTTTCTATGAGATTAATTAGTAGTATATGGTATGTTAATTTGTTCTTCATTCATTTAGCTAAGTAGTGGCTCTATCTGATGATGAATGGCTTGTAATTAATTAAATTGAATATATATATATATATATATATATATATAGAGAGAGAGAGAGAGAGAGAGAGAGAGAGAGTCCGGATCAGGTCCGGACCAAAATCCGGACTTTTTTTTTTTTGCTTTTTTTTTTAAACAACTAAAAATAAATAAATAAAAAATTATGGAATTGAAATTTTTTCATAATACAGTGTTTTGGGTGTAATTTGGGTACGTATAACAAAACATGGTAGTACAGTTTGTGCAGATTGTACCACCATTTTTTGGTATAAGTATCCAAAACACGTCCAAAACATTGTATTATGGAAAAATTTCAGTTCCGTAAAATATTAAATTTTTTTTAGTTGTTTAAAAAAAAAAGCAAAAATAAAATAAAAAAAATGGTCTATTTTTGATCAGGTCCGGACTCCCGTACCTGATCAGTTCTATATATATATATATATATATATATATATATATATATATATATATATATATGCTTTCCACCACCACCACATGACCAGTAGCTAGTATCTCCCAAACAAAGAAGAAGACAGATCGAGAGCATTAGAATCCATTCCCTATATAAAAACCTTAATCGCGTGAGAGAATTAGTCGATCACACACACACATATATATATAGGGATTCCATCCACATCAACCGGTTGTTGGGAGCAACCCATTTTTGGCCAGCCGCTACAACCTGTACCGGCCCTTAACAATTTTTTTTTTTTATAAGCCGGTACAGGTTGTAGCGGCTGACCAAAAATGGGTTGCTCCCAATAACCGGTTGCTGTGGATGGAATCCCATATATATATATATATATATATATATATATATATATATATATATATATATATATATATATATATATATATATCATGAGTGAATATTATTACTAACATTTATTTGAAGTAGTTCTTTATTATGTGGCCAAAACTACTGGTTGATCTGCTTTGCTTGACAAATATTGATTCCATATAATAAAAACGGATAAGGATAATAGCAATGGAAAATGCATTACTTGGAGAGGAGTAAAGAAGATGCTAATGTTATCTATATATTCTCTCTATCACACATATATAGCTTGGCTCTTGAATTTTCGCATGTCAATCTAAAACAGTTGGTTGCATGGCTGCCCCTCGCTTATTTCCTTTATTCTTCATGTCTTCACCTTCCTTCCTTCTTACTGATGTATCATCGAGCCACAAACTTCAAACTATATACGTATTCAATTCCCTCGTTGGTTCCAAAATTATATAATATGGACATGATATTTTCTCTATTTCAAAATTAAAAATATATTTTATTGCTAAACTATAAAATCAAATTAAATTCTTAACATGTTTTGTTTCAAATTATAACATCATTGACTTTTGAATGTCAATTTCAGACTTAATATTAATTGAGATGATATATTATAAATTTATGCTTAATAAATCTTAATTTTAAGGTAAACATGCATGCATATACTCCCTCCTATCCAGATTAAATGACGTTTTAGAGTTAAGCGCACTTATTAAGAAATAACACAAAATGTCTTTTATATCCCTAATTAATTATTTCTCTCTTCACAAAGATGAAGACAATTGCATTTATTAAGCATATTAAATAGAGGGGTAAATTAAAAAAAATTAATGCAATATTACATAGAAATTTCAAAACAATATTTATATAGAATAAAATTAAACTCTCTACGACGTCATTTATTTAGGATAGGAGGGAGTATTGGTTAAGAGTAGTTCGTAGTTTGAATTAATGTAATTGGGCCGGGAACCCAATACAAAAGATATGATTAATTCATCGAGGGAATGAGGACAGTCAATATTTGCTATCTATAACTTCGATTTCCGACCCAAGCGGTTTGGTAATTTACCATTTTCAATTAATAACAATTTTAAAATTATTTAGCGTAGTAATTTTGTTTGTTTGTATTAACTAAAAGAATGTTACTGTTGAAAGTTATATTGCATTAGCCTTCCTCAAATTCTCTTCTTAGATTTTGAAATTTTGTCATTCCTAAATTCTCTTATCCTAAGACTTTGGAAATTAGTCTTTCCAGTTGGATTTCCACGTAAAATTCTTGTGTAATTATTTTATATCTCATACAGACATACAATAATGTGTTTGTATTTATCTTAGTGTATTTGTGTGAGCCTGATTTTTCAACAATTAGTATCAAAACTTTTCGTTCACATCATTGGTGTCTAGGAAAGTGGTTCAAAATGCAGTGCCTTTAAAAAATGTGATTATTTAATTAGTCACCATTGCAAAAGTACGGAGAGACTCCCACCCAACTTACATTTACCTGGCCAACTGATACAATCCGTTTAAAGAGAAATTAGACATGTCACAAATATGAAGATGACAAGCACAAGTGCGAGGTATGAAGTTGAACCATTTGACGGTAAGTCAAATTTTAGTATTTGATAGTGTATAGTCAAAGATGTATTAGCTCAACAGGGATTGGCAAAGGCACTAGAAAGGAAGAAACCAGCGATTATGACATATGAAAAATGGACAGAACTTGAATCAAAGGTCGTGGAAACAATTAGATTGAGTTTGGCGCTACATATCAAATATCAAGTTTTGACAGAAACCTCTTCGAAGGACTTGTGGGAGAAACTTGAGAAAGTTTACAAGTCGAAGTCTATGTCAAACCGGTAATATTGAAGAAGGAATTGTACTGGCTTCGAATGGAAGAAGGGTTAGGTTAGACCAATCATATTAATGAGTTTAATAGATTGGTGACCCAACTAACCAGTATAGATGTGAAGCTAGACGAAGAAGATAAAGCTTTATTACTTTTTGTCTCTCTACTGGATTCATACTCAACTCTCTAGACTACATTCCTTGTAGGGAAGGAAAATATTGCAGTTGACGATGTGATGTAAGCAGCCCAGGACCAGGATAAGTTCAGGGGCACTACTTCTAGAGATCAAGGAAACAATCTTCTTGCATTTTCAAATGGGCGTGGTAGGGGTCCTAATCGGAAGAAGTATTCCGACAAAGAACGAGAAAGGTCTCAGTCGAGACTAGGCAAGAAGGATAAATCTCAGGTTGATTGTTATCATTGTCACGAGAAAGGCCACTACAAAAATCAGTGTCCATTGTTGAAAAAGGATAACAAGAAAAAATGTATGTAGATTAAAAATTCTGCTAATATTGCTGAGCAAGCAGATGTGTGCAGTGACGGAGAACTGTACACAGTGATAGAAAATGAAGCTTCACAAGATGATCTCTTATCAGTTAGAGACAGTAGCAACCTTATAGATTGGTACATGGATTTCAGATGTTCTTTTCATATGTCCACTCACAGGGATTGGTTTGATACTTTTACATCCTGCAATGGCGGTACGATTTTATTAGGTAACAATGTAGTCTGCAAAGTTACTGGGATAAGCACCATCAAAATTAAAATATTTGACGGGGTTGTCAGAACATTGGGTGATGTAAAGTATATTCTAGAATTGAAGAAGAGCTTGTTATCAGTTGCAGTACTTGACTTTATAGGTTGCAGTATCTCAGTCAGATATGGTGTCATGAAAATTACCAAGGGTTTGATGGTAATTATGAAGGGTCAGAAGAAGGGCACCCTCTACAAGTTGATAGGGGACACAGTTGTTAGTAGAGCAAAACAGAATATAACAATTCCTAACACAATCAACCAACCACAATGCAACATGACATGAATTATACTAAATGCAACTAAAAAACCTAATACCCCCAAACTTAAAGACTACAATGTCCTCATTGGAGATAAAAGGTATAAGGATACTCCCCTAGCTGTCTTCATCATCACCATCCTCCTCTTGCTCAGGTGGAGTGTCTGGAGGTGGATATGGAGTAGCCGTACCATATGTCAGAAACTGGACCTGTGCACCCAGTTGACTGAAGGCATTTGATAGGACTCCAGAAAACTCAGCAGTAAAAGCTTGGAAATTCGAGTGCATCGCATCCATCCTTCTTTGGAGGCGACAAATGTCACGGTCTTGTCGGACTGGAGGAGCAGTAGTGTCCTCATCTTCCTCTTCTTCATTATTTTCTTCATCTTCTTCACTCTCGGACTCATCCTCAGGTATACTGAACCCCAAACCCCGGGGGTGAGACTCTGCACCATTCCAAATGGCGTACTTCTGAATAGTGGTGTGGTCTATATCCCTCATCGACGTCTGTAGAGCCTCAGTATCCCACTCAACCCCCACAGCCAAGCACAGTCGAGTAATAAGAGAAGCATGTGGTATGCCCCCTGAAGTACTACCCCTCATATATCGCATCATTGATTGATTGATCACGTGCCCGATGTCAATTGCTTTCATCTTCAGTATGCCATAAAGTAAAGTAGCTCTCTCAGTTGTTACATCGGCATGATGGCTGGTTGGGAATATGTTCGCACATATGAAGCTATACCATGCCTTGGCATATCGGCTGAGTGAAGTATGTGGGAAGTGCACTTTCCTGTTAGTGCCAGTTTTAGTAGTCCATTTTATGCCTGGCTTGCACAGTTCCTTCACCAACTTGTCTAAATCTGTCTCAAATCTTTGTGATTCAGCCCAGTTCTCAGCACCTGATGGCAATGTCTCCACATGGAATATCTCATTAATTGCTTATTTGGTATACCGCACTTGCCTTCCACGTACAAAAAAGATGCCATTTTGAGTTTCGCGAGCGTTGGCGTAAAATTCCCTTACTATCGCCATTGGTGCAGCCACCGGTTTGGCCACCACAGCAGCCCATCCATGTCCCACAATCTGTTCCTTCAACTTTCCGTCTTCTTTCCCCGGCCTAAATCCCCTCTCTGGTACGAAAGACTTGCACACTAAAACATCCTTATAGTAGTGTTGGGCCGAGAGGTTCACAAATCGGGAGGTATCCAACACATTTCTGTTATTACCTTCGCTCTCCTACTCACTGCTCGACGAAGGGGATGGTGTGCGAATTCGTTTGGGTGCCATGATTTGGAAGTTGAATGTACTATATGATGATGCTGTGAACATCAAATTACCCAGACTCTATCAAACTCTATACCAACCCACTGAGATGCACTCACTATCAATCCTATTATGCCCTTTTTTTGTCAAAGTGTCCTCCAATGCGATCCCACAATCTTCTCTGACCTTTGATCGAACATTTGTTGTGCTACCCCACTGACTGAGATGCTGAGAAATTCGGATATGGACAGGTTGGGTGATGATGAAGGGTTAAGTTGATATTTCGGCAGGAATGGAATAGGGGGTATGACTATTAGTGGCAATGAAACCCTAACATCTTGTTGAACTTCAATAGAATAGGTGGTGTGCAGAACCGAAATCCCCTTGACTGCTCTCACTGTTCGAGACCTGCTACAGAGGTGAATCTAGGGTTTGGGTGAGAGAGAGAGAGTGGTGTGGAATGAAATTTGCAAGACTCGACGTTAGATTCAGGAGAGGAGAAGAGGCATATGGGTTTCGGTTTTTAGAGAGAAAGAGGGAGTCCTCGAAGGTTTTCAAATGAAATAAGAGTTGTTGTTTGGACAGGCTCCTGATTTGCTTTTTTTTTAAAAAAAATTTGACTACACGTTCGGGCGCAGCTGCGCTGTAATTGAATGGGAAAAGTGCCCAGCTGCGCTGCCCTGTGTCTGGTTCTGGTTCTGGTTCTGGTTCACTGTTGTACCCTGATGATTGACTTCTTACACTGCTGCTCAATTCATTATTCCTGGAAAGGAACAAAATGAACTCTCAGACTTTATTTACTCCTAACTAACATTTGCTACTAAAAAAAATTAATTAACTCTCATTATAATGAACTAATTAAATAAAGCTGTAATAATTAAATAAAGAGGGATGAACACGATAGAATATAAGTAATGGAGAATTAAACAAATAGGCAGAGAGGGATATTTGATGGGGTGCCTCCCATCAAGCGCTCGGTTTATAGTTCATTAGCTGGACTCTGTGCTTGACACCGCTATCCAATGCCTCTACGATATGCTAAGAACCCTCCATCCATTAGAACTGCTATATGCTTTGGTAGGTTTCCTATCATGAGAGTCTTCGGCTTGAAGCCACCTAGCTTATTTTCTGTACATGATGTCCCCAGTTCCATTGCATCGCCAGGTGCTTCTCCCGTTGTATCTATGAATAGATTTTTGCATTGAGGCATGAAAGATCCAACGGTATTTTCTTCTTCTATTATCTCTTCCTCAGCCCACCATGGTTTGTAAGAGGCCTCATAATCGCAGAAATTCTTGCTTTGGATGTGACTACCAAGGGGACATGGGTGTGCAAAGTCCACTGAATTTTTCAACTCTGACTGAAAAGGAACTTGGGGTATAATAAAGATTAGCTTTCCATATCCCCAGTTGTCTCTTCAATGTCCACTTCTTTTAGTTCATCCAGTGGCATGTACACTTCTGGCTCTCCATCAATTTCATCATCCATGTCATAGCACTAATTATTTGGAGGGCGATTGTTCAAGGCTTCGAACATTTGATCCATCTGGTTCTGCAGATTTTGAATTGATATCTCTTGATTAATCCTCCTCTCCTCATTTGATGCTACGAACTTGAACCACAAATCCTCCAATCTTGAATTATCTTGTTCAGTTTCAGAATCCCTATATTGAGGACCATTCATTGAGGAGTTAATGAGTTGTTCCATCTGTCTATTAAGATTTTGGGTTAATAATTCCTGACTCATTTTCATCTCTTCTTTTTCTGCTATAATCCTTGACATGAATTCCTTCAACTCTGAATTTTCTTCTTGTTGCATTGGAGGTGGATTTGAGAAATCTGATGGATATGTTGGACTTGGGATACAATATTGGTCTTGATAGTTATAACTCCATTCATAATTTGGGTGATACCCCCATCCTTGATGATAATTGAGATTCACATAATTGTTGGAGTAATCACCCCCATACTGTACTTGTCCAAAACTGATGTTGCACTGATAACTCGGATGCTCGCCAGCACAATATTCACATGTAACTGCTATCTCCCGAGTGCGTTGGGCTGCAAGAACATCCAACCTCTCCGAAAGTGTTGCAATTTGTGCTGACAATGTAGAAAATATATTGAGTCCTTCAGTTCTTGTGTTCCTTGGTTGAGTCATATTTGCATAAGGCCATTGATAAGCAAAGTCATCCATGGTACCTGAAAAGAGAGAAATTTAGGAAGATAATAAAAACAAAATAAAAATATTTAAATTAAGACCAATTTGATTGAAATTAATGTTGGAATAAATTTATTAAGCTAATTCCCCGGCAATGGCGCCAAAAACTTATTGGGTAAAATCTAATTACGCACAACATGTAAGTATACGTGGTCAACAAGTAATACAATGAAAGTAGAGTATTGTTCCCACGGAGAATTAATTAATAAAGTTCACCAAACACTAACACGTAACCGCTTCAGTCTTATTTAAACAAATGATTTGATCTTTTATAAGTAAACTATGAAATTAAATAAACCTAACTATTCCTAGAGTGAGACTAGATAATGAAGACCTGAGATCACAATTTCATCTATTAACTCATTTAAATCAACACAGTCACTGTTAAGCCAAACTAATTGTACCGGATTGTTAGTCAAGAACACGAAAGTGAAATATAGCCATCTCTCAATGTACCATACTCATATCACATATAATCCACAGTTGATAGAATACACATGAACACCCACATTACCTAAACCACTATATATCTATGTGATTTACAAATAATTAGGGATTAAGTCCAAGTTCTCATTTGACTACGAATGGTGCTTCGGTATATGTCTATCTTAAGCACAAATCATACATCCTATCACACTGTAGAATATACAATCATAAGCTAATAAGATCAGATCTAAACCCATACTTCGTCTCTCGAGTCCATATGGATTATCACAGTAATTGATGGCCAATCGACTAAGCAAATAAGCATGAATCTAATTAGACAATCCCATAGAAATCAATAAGGCTTACAACGAAATATATCAGAATAAACTAATCCATAGAATCCATTGCAATCTCAGAATAGAGTTTAAATCATAACTGAATCAAATCTACCATCCACATATTGAATAAATATCATCAATACAATTAGGAATCAAGGAAAGAACAAGAGTAGAGAATTAGAAAGGAAATCTGTATTCCTGATCCACTGTTGAATCTCTAATGCCTTCCAAATGCTTCAAGTATTCAATATAATTCAATCTAGAAAGTAACTACACTAATCTACATTAAATCTATTATTGAAAATTAAAGAGAGAAAGAAAATTGTAGTTCTCTCATCCCCCCCAAAGGGTTGAATAATTTTTACATCTGATAATAAGTCTAATTAAATAGGAGTCTCCGTCGTAACATCCTTCTCCAAGCAAAAAACCTATTCGATAGCTCAATTAAAAGTCAACTACCGAATTAAGACTGGCGCAACTGCGCCAGTGATAAGCCTTGGATAGGGCACAGCTGCGCTGTGCAGGATCTGGGCAGTCTGTCTAGCGTAGTTGCGCTGTGTCTGGGCGCAGCTGCGCCGTGCATCAGTTGGTCCTGACTTGTCTGCTGCACACTTCTGCTGATTTGTAGGCTCAAGGTACTTCACTTTAAATCTTCATTCCATCATCTAGCAATATACTCAGCTCCATTGTATTGTCCAATATCAATCCATCATAACCACGACCACAGCTTAGCTCCAATATCACCAAAAGAGTTCCCATTACTGAAACTACAAAACAAAGCACAAATGCATAAAAATCTATTCAATGAAATGAATTTAAGCAACAAATTCACGTAAGTTAATATCTAAATAAGTGGTTATAAAACCACTTATCAAGTACCCCCAAACTTAAACTGTTGCTTGCCCTCAAGAAACCAAAATAAAACCAAACCAAAATGTAATGCAGAAACCACCATGTATGCATCCTACACTATCATGAACTCGAATCCAATAGTCAGCCAGAAATGAAATTCAATTACAATATCTCAGAAAAACTACAAGATAATCAAACCAAAGAGCTACCTAAGACAAGATCATAAAGTATAACACTCTGTAAATCCAAATCTGTCAGCACTGATATATTGTGTGAGTGTAAAGCAACCACTAAACATGCTATTGAACAAATTTTTCACATACTATACTTCTTATAGGGGCAAAACCAGTTTTAACTCAAGATAAGCAGTAAATCAAACAAGTTCTAACCAAAACCATGCATAACTTAAGTTCAGAGTCAACAGGGAAATTTATGCCTTTATTTACTCACGAGGGCAATTATCGCACTTTTCCGTGGTGTTTATTGCTTTTTTTTATAGCGAGTGCGTTTTACGCTCCAACCCGCCCAACCACAAGCTTCAATAATTAAACTTGGAAAGATTTCAATACTTTTGTTTTTATTATTATTATTATTATTTTCTCTCATCCCCCCAAAGGGTTGAATAATTTTACATCTGATAATAAGTCTAATTAAATAAGAGTCTTCGTCGTAACATCCTTCTCCAAGCAATAAACCTATTCGATAGCTCAATTAAAAGTCAACTGCCGAATTAAGACTGGCGCAGCTGCACCAGTGATAAGCCTTGGATAGGGCGCAGCTACGCTATGCAGGATCTGGGCAGTCTGTTTAGCGCAGCTGCGCTGTGTCTGGGCGCAGTTGCGCCGTGCATCAGTTGGTCCTGACTTGTCTGCTGCACACTTCTGCCGATTTGTAGGCTCAAGGTACTTCACTTTAAATCTTCATTCCATCATCTAGCAATATACTCAGCACCATTGTATTGTCTAATATCAATCCATCATAACCACGACCACAGCTTAGTTCCAATATCACCAAAAGAGTTCCCATTACTGAAACTATAAAACAAAGCACAAATGCATAAAAATCTATACAATAAAATGAGTTTAAGCAACTAATTCAAGTAAGTTAATATCTAAATAAGTGGTTATAAAACCACTTATCAATTTCTCAACAATTGGTATCAAAACTTTTGGTTCACATCATTGGTGTCTAGGAAAGTGGTTCAAAATGCAGCGCCTTTAAGAAATGTGGTTATTTAATTAGTCACCATTGCAAAAGCACGGAGAGACTCCCACCCAACTTACACTTACCTGGCTAACTGATACAATCCGTTTAAAGAGAAATTAGACATGTCACAAATATGAAGATGGCAAGCACAAGTGCGAGGTATGAAGTTGAACCATTTGACGGTAAGTCAAATTTTAGTATTTGATAGTGTATAGTCAAAGATGAATTAGCTCAACAGGGATTGTCAAAGGCACTAGAAAAGAAGAAACCAGCGTGTGACGCCCCCAAAATAGGTATACAACACCCATTCTGAGTCGCCAAAATACATGGTACAGAAACAACTACATCTTTATTATTACAACACAAGAATTGTGAGTTTAAATACAAATATTGTCATTTAGACAATATCCACACTCAAATAAGCCCTCATTACAATTATTGATACATTATTTCACAAAAATAGTGAGGACTACTAAAGTAACTTCTAGAACCATCATTCCATACCCCGACTAGTACTCGCTACATTCTCGCCTCCTGAGAAAAATGGAACAAAAAGGAAAAGGATGAGCTCAACTAGCCCAGTAAAGAACATTATGACTAAGATAATACAGAACAAATTATCGTTAGTCTTCAACAGGGAAAAATCTAATAGAATACAATAGACAACAAGTTTTAAATCAATAACTGCAGCGGAAACAGCAAACCATTAGAAGAGTCAAGTAGAGAATGAGTTCTACTATCTTCTAAGATTTAAAAGTCCATCATCAATATTTTATCCCTGTAACAACAATCAATAACCATCTTTAATCAAATATTCATCTTTGCACTACAGGCCAAAGATATTCATTTGTATCACCAGTCGGTCATGTTCATCTCAACACCTGTTCATCTTTGCACTACGGGCCAAAGATATTCATCAGTTAATCATTCATCTTTGCACTACGGCCAAAGATATTCAGTAATATCATCATTTAGGACTGAGGATGATGAAAAATATATTAAAGAAAACGAATCCAGTGAAACAAAATAACAAATATTAAGGATTCGTATTTCGATTTATTCATGTCCAAAAATACCTTATAATTATTCATAGTGAAGTAGAATTCAAGAATGATCAAAACATGGATACAATCAAAGCTAGTACCCAGAATAGATATTTTGGACGAAAAGAAGAAAATTTTATTTTTCGGTGAATAGTAACTCGTGAATAGTAACTCGTGAATAGTAACTCATGAATAGTAACCCCGACGTGAAAAGTTCCAAATTTGATAAAAATTTCCAACCAATATTTCGGCATAATGATATTGAAGAAATAATATCATTTTTGAATAAAATAACATCCCTTACCTCGTACAGACAGTACTTCTGGTCGGAATACCGGTATAAGGCTGAAAGACACTTGCTCTGATGAATAAAAACTCTCAAAGTATCTAAATACTCACAAAATACACTCAATAATCTAGAGAGAGAAAGAGAGAAAACTTGTTTCTGGTGTGATTTTCAATTCTAACTTAGCCCTCTATTTATAGGAAAATGTTAGCACGCCGAAGCAGACTTAACCTGCAACCTGATGGCTTTACCTGCTACTATTCCCACCCACCACATTTGAATAAAAATCTCAGCACATTTCTTCACCAACCAAGAGTGGGGCCCACCAATTCTAGAATTTTCTACCAAAATGATTAACTCCGAAAATTCAACAATTTCTGAACCAGTCATCTCGTAAAATTCATAATAAATCATACGTTCATTTTTAACGGTTCAAAATTTGTGGACATATACTCAACTTATATATGTATAACATATCCAAAAATTACCACGATCCAACGGTCGGATTAAAAATTATAACTCCCGCAAAATATCTCAAAAACCCTGATTTTTAATACCTCCATTCCGACAAAAATACTGATAAAAACCTCAACATTAACTCCTTCATTTTTAACCACAAAAATATATCCCTCATTTATATCCACAAAAATAAATATTTCCTTATCATATGAATCAATAATTAATTATTTACAAATAATATTACAGAATCACATTTATGACAACCAGGCCGTTCCCAGGAAAGAGGGGGCTTTCCAATAAGGATTTCTCCTTACTGGCGCGCAATTAGATGACCAAACCTCTCCTTAGACAGAACTTTCTAGACATTGCCAATAATGTTATCTAATAATATTATTCAAATAATATGAATTATTGATCTGATAATGGGAAATACTGTGTAGTGACAATTATTGAAACAACAGTAATATAAAATATCAACGTAGCAATTATTGAATCAATAAAATAAAATACTGAACAGTAATTACTGTAACCATTATTGAGTAGTGCCTTCTTACGTAAGAATCAATAATTGGTGCAATACAGTGTGCTACTGTGTAACAACGCGTATTACTGTGTTTTAACCACCGGGTATTCCAACAGTATTAACGATAACAACTACGCCGTTATTAATAAAAAACATATACTTGTCGTTTTCTTCATCCAATCGCTTTCCGTTATGGGGCCCACAAAAGACTGCGCCGTCGTACGAATATTCCCCGACAGGAAGAATATTCCACGACCAAACGAATATTCCCCGACAACAATGAATATTTTATAACCACTTGCTTATTTAAAATATTTACGCATTTTACCCATAACTAACCTCATTAATCAATTTAACACTTACTATTTCAAAATAATAAATAGAGGGAATTTAAATTTCATTTATTAATAATTTGGGGTCTTACAACCTCCCCTCCTTATGAAATTTCGTCCTCGAAATTGACGTACGTACCTGGTGTTTCGAAAAGATGAGGATACATCGCTTTCATTTCCGTTTCCAACTCCCAGGTCATTTCCTCAATAGCATGGTTTCTCCACAAAACTTTAACTTGTGGTATGACCTTCGTGCGTAGGACATGCTCCTTTCTATCCAATATCTTGACAGGTACCTCTTCGTACGTTAAGTCTTCAGCTATCTCGTCCGGTTCTAACTCAATAACTTGGTCTGGGTCTTTCACATATTTACGTAACACAGATATATGAAAAACATTATGAACACGAGACATACTTGGAGGTAACGCAAGTCTATAGGCCACATTTCCTACTCGGTCAAGAATCTGAAATGGACCAATAAATCGTGGATTGAGCTTTTCTCTCTTCCCAAATCTTGTAACTCCTTTCCATGGAGCCACACGCAACAATACATGATCCCCAATGTCAAATTCCACGTCCTTCCGATGAAGATCCGCATAACTCTTTTGTCGATCCTGTGCCGTTTGTATACGTTGTCGAATCGTTTGGATCTTCTCTGTAGTCATGCGTACCAACTCTGGTCCCAACAATGTTGCTTCACCCACCTCGTCCCAGCATACTGGAGAGCGACACTTTCGTCCATATAATGCTTCAAATGGGGCCACACCTATACTTGCCTGATAACTGTTATTGTAAGAGAATTCCACCAATGGTAGGTACTTATCCCAACTCCCTTTGAAATCTAGGACACAAAGTCTTAATAGATCTTCAAGAGTTTGAATAGTCCTCTCTGATTGTCCGTCCGTTTGAGGATGGTATGCCGAACTAAATCGTAAATCTGTGCCCATAGCTTTTTGCAAGCTAACCCAAAATCTTGAAGTGAATCTTGGGTCACGATCCGAAACTATGGATACTGGCATGCCATGCAGTCTCACAATCTCATCTACGTATATACGAGCAAGACGTTCAAGGGAATAAGTCTCCCGTATCGGCAAGAAATGAGCAGACTTGGTTAATCTATCAACAATAACCCAAATAGCATTTATGCCTTGAGAAACCGTGGGAAGACCCGTAACGAAATCCATGGTAATGTGTTCCCACTTCCATTTCGGAATCTCAAGTGGTTGCAATGGACCCTTTGGTACTTGATGTTCCGCCTTTACACGTTGACAAGTTAAACACCTCGAGATAAACTTTGCAATCTCTCTCTTCATATTATTCCACCAAAATGTATGTCGTAGATCACGATACATTTTGGTACTTCCAGGATGGATTGCAAATGGTGTATTGTGTGCTTCCATCATGATCTTGTACTTCAAATCAGAATTGTTAGGAACACAGAGTCTAGAGTGAACTCGAAGTATTCCTTCTTCATCGATTCTTGCTTCTGGAATAGAACCTTCTTGCACTTTCTTCTTCATACGCATCAGCTCTATGTCCGTAGCTTGAGCAGCTTTAACTTTATCGATTAAAGTCGGTTCTACTCGTATATTTGATATCATCATGTGGGTACTTGGAGCCTTCATCTCTATCTCCATCCTTTGCAAGTCATACAAAATGGGCCTTTGTGTTAACAACATTGCACTCGTACCCGCATATGATCTTCTACTCAATGCGTCAGCTACTACGTTTGCTTTTCCAGGATGATATTGGATGGTATGATCGTAATCTTTTAACAGCTCGAGCCAACGTCGCTGCCGCATGTTGAGTTCCTTTTGGGTGAAGAAATATTTAAGGCTTTTATGATCTGTATAGATCTCCACTTTCTCCCCATACAGGTAGTGTCTCCAGATCTTCAACGCGAAAACTACTGCTGCCAACTCCAAATCATGAGTAGGATAATTCCTCTCATATTCTTTGAGTTGTCGCGAGGCATAGGCTATGACTTTCCCATGTTGCATGAGAACACATCCTAACCCTTTGCCTGAAGCATCACTGTAGATAACAAATCCATCCGAACCAGATGGTATTGTCAGAACAGGTGCCGAAATGAGTCTCCTCTTAAGCTCTTGAAAACTCTTCTCGCATTCCTCGCTCCATACGAATTTGATATCTTTCCGAGTCAGCTGAGTTAACGGGGTAGCGATTCGAGAAAACCCTTCCACGAATCTTCGATAATAACCAGCTAAGCCTAGAAAGCTACGTACTTCGGTCACCGTCTTTGGTTGTTCCCAACTTTGTATTGCTTCAATCTTCGCCGGGTCCACAGATACTCCATGTTTTGACACCACGTGCCCTAGGAAAGCTACTTCCTCAAGCCAGAACTCGCATTTCTTCAACTTGGCATATAACTTATTTTCACGCAGCCTTTGGAGTACCAGCTTCAAATGATGCTCATGATCTTCACGGCTTTTGGAATATATGAGGATGTCATCAATAAAGACAACAACGAACTGATCCAAATAATCCTTAAATACTCGGTTCATCATATCCATAAAAGCCGCAGGAGCATTAGTCAATCCAAAAGACATAACTAGGAACTCATAATGCCCGTACCGAGTTCTGAAGGCAGTCTTTGGAATATCCTCAGTTTTAACCTTCAGCTGATGATATCCAGAACGAAGATCGATCTTTGAAAAGAACTGTGCTCCTTGTAACTGGTCAAACAGGTCATCAATACGAGGTAGCGGATACCTATTCTTAATAGTGACATGGTTTAATTCCCGGTAATCAATACAAAGTCGCATACTCCCGTCTTTTTTCTTTACAAATAAAACAGGAGCACCCCAAGGAGATGTACTAGGACGAATGAAACCGATGTCCAACAACTCTTGTAGTTGGACCTTTAACTCCTGAAGTTCAATAGGAGCCATTCGATATGGGGTTTTAGAAATGGGCTTTGTACCAGGTTCAAGATCAATAAAGAATTCAATTTCTCGTTCCGGGGGTAGACCGGGAAGTTCTTCAGGAAATACGTCAGGAAAGTCAATAACAACAGGAATATTATTCAAATTTGACGTGTCTTTATTCAAATCCATAACATGGGCTAAGAAAGCTTGACATCCGTTTTTTAATAAACGAATGGCTTTATGGCTTGATATAACAGTGATTGATTTTAATGGCTTAGTTGTTTGAATTCGTACAACAGGTTGGTTAGGAATATGAAAACTAACAACCTTACGAAAACAATCAATTTTGGCATGATGAGTAGTTAGCCAATCAATCCCTAAAATCACATCAAAAGCAAGTATCTTTAAAGAGATAAGGTCAACAGGTAAGGTGATGGTACCAACTTGGATCACACAAGATTTATAAACAGTGGATGTGATGAAAGTTTCTCCTAACGGAGTCTCCACAGATAAATCAAAGTCTAACTTCTCCGGAGTCAAGTTTAAACGTTGAGCACAAGCAGGAGAGATAAAAGAATGGGTAGAACCGGTATCTAATAAGGTATAAACTTCGCATGAATTTATGATTAGCTTACCCGTGATCACCTCGTTTGGGTTCCTCGCATGTTGACCAGTCATGACAAACGCTCTTCCAGGAACCGTTGACTTTATCTTTTCTGGGACAGCTTTTTGAGTCACCATCCCCGCTGGACTTGGTTTTGCTACAGTGCAATCTCGAGCGATATGTCCTTCCTTTCCACAATTATAACATACCTTAAACTGTTGTGGGCAGTTTGGGCTGATATGTCCTTCTTTTCCGCACTTATAGCATATAACCGGTGGTCGTTCTCCTCCCTTGGAACCAATTGCTGTTGGTGCTGACGTCTTCGTATTGTCATTGTTGAATCTCCTCTTTTTAAAATCTCCTCCCGACTCGCTTCTTCTATTTTCATAGCCACGATTACCACCAGAGTGGTTGCCGTTCTTGTCTGTATTTTTCTTTCTCCGCTGGTTATCATTGTTCTGATGACTACTGTCACCGATATGATCCTGGTTGTGATCCCTCAGTTGACCGTACTCGTTATCTCGCTCTAATAATTGAGCCCTGTTGACAACATCTGAATAGAGAGAAAATTTATGAGAAATGAGATATTGACGTATGCCGGGTTTCAAACCTCTCAGAAACATCCTCGTCATACGTTCCTCATTCTCCACCAAATGAGGTGCAAACCTGGACAACTCTGCAAACTTTGCCTCGTACTGAGATACCGTCATATTATTCTGCTCTAGTCTAATAAACTCTACCTCCTTCATATGACGAATACTTTCAGGAAAGTACTTGTCATTGAACAGTTTTTGAAATGTCTCCCAAGACATGCTGAGTGCGGTTGGATGGGTACGCTTCACAGACTCCCACCAGTAATCTGCCTCGCCACGGAACATAAAGGTGGCGAATGGAACCTTCTGTTCCTCCGTGCATCCCAAGACATCGAATATCTTGGTAATTTGCTTGACCCACGTTTCCGCCATGATCGGATCCGGCTTTCCCTTAAATTCTGGTGGTCCCAATTCTTTGAACTGTTTGGCTGTGACAAACCGTGAATTGCTATCATTTCCTCCTGTATTTTGAACACGAGTCTCCCTTGTCTGGTTTTGCATGAATTGCAAAAAACTTCTAAACATTCCATCGTTCATCATCTGCTCATTGGTGTTGTTCACAGGAGGAACATTGCCAGCCTGTTGCACGTTCTCCTCGTTGGTAAGCACCGGTGTCTCCACGGTCTCATTTACTCCACTATTAACATTCTCAGTCGACATTCTCAAATACTGCCATAAAACAAGGGTTAATTAAATAAATTAACAAATCACATAATACCCCTATATTATGACTGACCAATAAATAAGCTTAGGTAGGACACACTAGCGAAGGATTCGTCTCTCCCCTCCTAGTTCTATTCCCCGATCTCCGCCAGAGATCATATCCCTAAGCTCTGATACCAACTGTGACGCCCCCAAAATAGGTATACAACACCCATTCTGAGTCGCCAAAATACATGGTACAGAAACAACTACATCTTTATTATTACAACACAAGAATTGTGAGTTTAAATACAAATATTGTCATTTAGACAATATCCACACTCAAATAAGCCCTCATTACAATTATTGATACATTATTTCACAAAAATAGTGAGGACTACTAAAGTAACTTCTAGAACCATCATTCCATACCCCGACTAGTACTCGCTACATTCTCGCCTCCTGAGAAAAATGGAACAAAAAGGAAAAGGATGAGCTCAACTAGCCCAGTAAAGAACATTATGACTAAGATAATACAGAACAAATTATCGTTAGTCTTCAACAGGGAAAAATCTAATAGAATACAATAGACAACAAGTTTTAAATCAATAACTGCAGCGGAAACAGCAAACCATTAGAAGAGTCAAGTAGAGAATGAGTTCTACTATCTTCTAAGATTTAAAAGTCCATCATCAATATTTTATCCCTGTAACAACAATCAATAACCATCTTTAATCAAATATTCATCTTTGCACTACAGGCCAAAGATATTCATTTGTATCACCAGTCGGTCATGTTCATCTCAACACCTGTTCATCTTTGCACTACGGGCCAAAGATATTCATCAGTTAATCATTCATCTTTGCACTACGGCCAAAGATATTCAGTAATATCATCATTTAGGACTGAGGATGATGAAAAATATATTAAAGAAAACGAATCCAGTGAAACAAAATAACAAATATTAAGGATTCGTATTTCGATTTATTCATGTCCAAAAATACCTTATAATTATTCATAGTGAAGTAGAATTCAAGAATGATCAAAACATGGATACAATCAAAGCTAGTACCCAGAATAGATATTTTGGACGAAAAGAAGAAAATTTTATTTTTCGGTGAATAGTAACTCGTGAATAGTAACTCATGAATAGTAACCCCGACGTGAAAAGTTCCAAATTTGATAAAAATTTCCAACCAATATTTCGGCATAATGATATTGAAGAAATAATATCATTTTTGAATAAAATAACATCCCTTACCTCGTACAGACAGTACTTCTGGTCGGAATACCGGTATAAGGCTGAAAGACACTTGCTCTGATGAATAAAAACTCTCAAAGTATCTAAATACTCACAAAATACACTCAATAATCTAGAGAGAGAAAGAGAGAAAACTTGTTTCTGGTGTGATTTTCAATTCTAACTTAGCCCTCTATTTATAGGAAAATGTTAGCACGCCGAAGCAGACTTAACCTGCAACCTGATGGCTTTACCTGCTACTATTCCCACCCACCACATTTGAATAAAAATCTCAGCACATTTCTTCACCAACCAAGAGTGGGGCCCACCAATTCTAGAATTTTCTACCAAAATGATTAACTCCGAAAATTCAACAATTTCTGAACCAGTCATCTCGTAAAATTCATAATAAATCATACGTTCATTTTTAACGGTTCAAAATTTGTGGACATATACTCAACTTATATATGTATAACATATCCAAAAATTACCACGATCCAACGGTCGGATTAAAAATTATAACTCCCGCAAAATATCTCAAAAACCCTGATTTTTAATACCTCCATTCCGACAAAAATACTGATAAAAACCTCAACATTAACTCCTTCATTTTTAACCACAAAAATATATCCCTCATTTATATCCACAAAAATAAATATTTCCTTATCATATGAATCAATAATTAATTATTTACAAATAATATTACAGAATCACATTTATGACAACCAGGCCGTTCCCAGGAAAGAGGGGGCTTTCCAATAAGGATTTCTCCTTACTGGCGCGCAATTAGATGACCAAACCTCTCCTTAGACAGAACTTTCTAGACATTGCCAATAATATTATCTAATAATATTATTCAAATAATATGAATTATTGATCTGATAATGGGAAATACTGTGTAGTGACAATTATTGAAACAACAGTAATATAAAATATCAACGTAGCAATTATTGAATCATTAAAATAAAATACTGAACAGTAATTACTGTAACCATTATTGAGTAGTGCCTTCTTACGTAAGAATCAATAATTGGTGTAATACAGTGTGCTACTGTGTAACAACGCGTATTACTGTGTTTTAACCACCGGGTATTCCAACAGTATTAACGATAACAACTACGCCGTTATTAATAAAAAACATATACTTGTCGTTTTCTTCATCCAATCGCTTTCCGTTATGGGGCCCACAAAAGACTGCGCCGTCGTACGAATATTCCCCGACAGGAAGAATATTCCACGACCAAACGAATATTCCCCGACAACAATGAATATTTTATAACCACTTGCTTATTTAAAATATTTACGCATTTTACCCATAACTAACCTCATTAATCAATTTAACACTTACTATTTCAAAATAATAAATAGAGGGAATTTAAATTTCATTTATTAATAATTTGGGGTCTTACACAGCGACTATGACATATAAAAAATGGACAGAACTTGAATCAAAGGTCGTGGTAACAATCAGATTGAGTTTGGCGCCACATATCAAATATCAAGTTTTGACAGAAACCTCTTCGAAGGACTTGTGGGAGAAACTTGAGAAAGTTTACAAGTCAAAGTCTATGTCAAACCGGTTATATTAAAGAAGGAATTGTACCGGCTTCGGATGGAAGAAGGGTTAGGTTTGACCAATCATATTAATGAGTTTAATAGATTGGTGACCCAACTAACCAATATAGATATGAAGCTAGACGAAGAAGATAAAGCCTTATTACTTCTTGTCTCTCTACTGGATTCATACTCAACTCTCTAGACTACATTCCTTATAGGGAAGGAAAATATTACAGTTGACGATGTGATGTAAGCAGTCCAGGACCAAGATAAGTTCAGGGGCACTACTTCTAGAGATCAAGAAAATAATCTTCTTGTATTTTCAAATGGGCATGGTAGGGGTCCTAATCGGAAGAAGTATTTCGACAAAGAACGAGAAAGGTCTCAGTCGAGACTAGGCAAGAAGGATAAATCTCAGGTTGATTGTTATCATTGCCACGAGAAAGGCCACTACAAAAATTAGTGTCCATTGTTGAAAAAGGATAATAAGAAAAAATGTATGTAGATTAGAAATTCTGCTAATATTGTTGAGCAAGCAGATGTGTGCAGTGACGGAGAGCTGTACACAGTGACAGAAAATGAAGCTTCACAAGATAATCTCTTATCAGTTAGAGACAGTAGCAACCTTATAGATTGGCACATGGATTTCAGATGTTCTTTTCATATGTCCACTCACAGGGATTGGTTTGATACTTTTACATCCTGCAATGGCGGTACGATTTTATTAGGTAACAATGTAGTCTGCAAAGTTACTAGGATAAACACCATCAAAATTAAAATGTTTGACGGGGTTGTCAGAACATTGGGTGATGTAAGGTATATTCTAGAATTGAAGAAGAGTTTGTTATCGGTTGCAGTACTTGACTCTATAGGTTGCAGTATCTCAGTCAGAGATGGTGTCATGAAAATTACCAAGGGTTAGATGGTAATTATGAAGGGTCAGAAGAAGGGCACCCTCTACAAGTTGATAGGGGACACAGTTGTTAGTAGAGCAACAATTTTTGTGCAGGATAATTCCAACAGTGATAGCACATAATTATGGGAAATGCAACTTGGTCATTTGAGTGAAGGTGGAATGAAAGAACTTCACAAAAGGCAGCTGTTGAAGGTGTCAAAACGTGCAGTTTGAAATTTTGCAAGTTTTGCATGTACGGCAAACAATGAATAGTCAGCTTCAAGGCATGAGTACATACCAGAAAGAATTTACTTGATTATGTAGATTCGGATGAGTGGGGCCTGATCAAGCATACGTCAATGGGTAGAGCCCATTATTTTGTTATCTTTATAGATGACTACTCCAGAAAAGTGTGGGTGTATTTTATGAAGTAGAAATCTAAGGTTTTCAGAATCTTCAAGCAGTGGAAAGCTAAAGAAGAGAACCAGACCGAAAAGAAGTTGAAGTATTTCAGATCATATAATGGCACAGAATACAAGGACAGGTGATTCCTATAATTCTGCCAGGATGAAGGTATCACCAGACACTTCTCAGTCAAAAGAACTCCATAGCAAAATGAGGTTACTGAGAGGATGAACAGAACTCTTGTGACAATCTCAAAATAGGTCCATTCCACCCAACCTATTCTAAGTCGCCAAATACATGGTACAGAAAATAACTACAACTTTATTACAACAATTGTCGTGCAAAATACAACAACACATATGCTGTGAGTTTTAATACCAACTGTGACTAATGTCCCAACGATGGACAACACCTCACATTGATACATTACATAAAGGTACAGTCAATAACTGTTTTAGAAATTAAAATCTTTGAGAAGTGCTCAAGGAAACCTTCGTACATGGAAGTCCATGCGTCTAGGTTATGATAGATATCATATGTCCACAGAATTATCCTTGGTTGACCCAAAAGATCCCAAAGAAAAACGAGAAGATTACTATCATATTCTTCCCAATGGTGAGTCTTCTCTTGACATATTATTATCTCCACTGTCTCTAATTGAGAATTATACTTCAAACAAACACCAAGATTATATAGGTAGTGCTCGTAAATATACTCAGCAAGTGGATGAGCACATTCCTGTCTTATGATGATACGAGGTTGTATTGTATTAGACATCTTGTATGATAGTGGCAAAACACCCTTCCAACGTTGGGTTCACCTCAACCTATTGGATTCATTAAATATAACTACTAAATGATGACCACCGTTCTATTTCCCTGTTACCCCCGCTCGACCCAGCTACACTCATATTACCTGAAAGGAATTTTGAAACAGAAGGGTGAGCACAACTAGCTCAGTAAAGAATATCATGACTAAAGATAAATAAATTATCAATAGCCTTCAACAGTAATAAATCAGAGATTTAGAACATATGGTAGATGATAAAACTTTTCAACCATAGTTGCAACGGAACGAGCAATCCATTAGAAGGGTCAAATAGACAATAAAGTCTATTATCTTCTCCATGTTAAAAATCCACCAACAATATTTTATCCCTATAACATAAATCAACAGTTCTGGTCCACAATCATATGAATAACTCATAATCATAATTGTGATTCTAAATTTCTCTTCGCATCCAGGACAAAGATAATTTTTATCACATGTCTTTACCTGAAACATCAAAGATCATGGTTATACCAAATAACAGTTCCTGTTCATAATCATACTAATAAATTCATCTTTGCACTATGGACCAGAGATATTCATCAATAGTTCATCTTTGCACTACAGGCCAAAGATATTCAACAACAGCTCATCTTTGCACTACAGGCCAAAGATATTCAATAACAGTTCATCTTTGCACTACGGGCCAAAGATATTTATATCTCAAAGAAATATATAATCATTTCAGAATTTATATAAACAATAATTATAACCATGTTAATCAATTCATCTTTACACTTAAGCTAAAGATATTCAATTATAAATTCAATGGTCAAGATTATACCAGTTAATAATTCATCTTTGCACTACAGGCCAAAGATATTCCTCAGTCACGATCATATCAATAATTTACCCATCTTTACACTCAAGTAAAAGAGAAATTCAATATCAGGGTTATAAAAATGTTATATATGATAATAAAAATAATATGATCAACACTGCATTTATTTTCAAGAGCAACAATCATAAATCAACGATAATTTGGTTAGAAAAAGAAACCAATTTTTGTCGTGAATAGTACCCGTGAATAGTAACTAGTGAATAGTAACTCGTGAATAGTAACTCGTGAATAGTACTCCGTATTCGTACATAATATCGTATACGTAAATAATGTCATATACGTAAATAGTGACATATACATGAATAGTACCGTATACGTGAATAGTGCCGTATACGTAAATAGTAACCCCGACATAAAAAAGGTAGAAATTCCATAACAAAATCCATACCAATATTTCGGTATAATGATATTGAAAGAATAACATCATTATGAAGAAAATAACATCTCTATCCCTTACAATCTCTTACCTCAAAAGAGCAGTATTTTTGACTGGATATCGGATATGACGCTGAAGGAAACTTGCACTGATGAATAGTAACTCACCAAGTATCTAAATACTCACAAAATACACTCGATAATCTAGAGAGAAAAAGAGAAAAAACTTATGAATTCTGGTGTGATTTTCAATTCTAACTTAGCCCTCTATTTATAGGAAAATATTAGCACGCCGAAGCAGACTTGACCTGTAACCTGATGGCTTTACCTGATACTATTGCCACCCACCACATTTAAATTAAAATTCAGCACATTTCTTCACCAACCACAAGTGAGGCCCACTCAATTCTAGAATTTTCCACCAAAATTATTTATAAATCTAATTTCCGAATCAGTCACCTCTTAAAATTCATAACAAATCATACGTTTATTTTTAACGGTTCAAAATTTGTGGACATATACTCAACTTATATATGTATAACATATCCAAAAATCACAACGATCCAACGGTCGGATTAAAAATTATAACTCACACAATATATCTGAAAAATACTGATTTGATTTTTAATACCTCCATTCCGACAAAAATACTGATAAAACACCTCAACATTAACTCCTTCATTTTTAACCACAAAATATATCTAACATTTATATTCACATAAAATAAATATTTTCTTATATGAATCAATAATTAATTATCACAATTAATATTACAGAATCACATTTATGAGAACCAGGCCATTCCTAGGAAAGAGGGGACTTTTCAATAAGAATTTTTCCTTACTGGCGCGCAATTAGGTGATCAAACCTCTCCTTAGACAGAACTTTCTAGACATTACCAATAATGCTATCTAATAATATTATTCAAATAATATGAATTATTGATCTGATAATGGAAAATACTGTGCAGTGACAATTATTGAAACAACAATAATATAAAATATCAACGCAGCAATTATTGATTCAATAAAATAAAATATTAAGCAGAAATTACTGTAACAATTATTGAGCAGTGCATTCTCACGTAAGAATCAATAATTGAAAAAATACTGTGCAATACCGTGTGCTACTGTGCAACCACGCGTATTACTGTATTTTAACCACCAGGTATTCCAACAGTGTTAACGGTAACGATTACGCCGTTATTTATAAAAATTCAAATTTGTTATTTTCTTCTTCCGATAGTTATTCTGTTATGGGGCCCACAAATAGTTGCGCTGTAAGACCCCAACTTATTATAAATAAAATTAAATTTCCCTATTTATTATCTTGGAATAGTAAGGTGATAATTTGATATAATACTTTGGTTATGGGTGAAATGTGCAAATTTTGCAAATTAAGCAAGTGGTTATAAAATAATCATTGTTGTCGGGGAATATTCGTTTGGTCGTGGAATATTCTTCTTGTCGGGAATATCCGTACGATGGCGCAGTCAATTGTGGGGCCCATAACAGAATAACTGTCGGATGAAGAAAATGATAAGTTTGAGTTTTTATAAATAACGGCGTAGTTGTTACCGTTAACACTGTTAGAATACCCGGTGGTTAAAATACAATAATACGCGTAGTTGCACAGTAGCACACGGTATTACACAGTATAGTTGAATTATTGATTCGTACGTAAGAATGCACTACTCAATAATTGTTACAGTAGTTACTGTTCAATATTTTATTATTGATTCAATAATTGCTGCGTTGATATTTTATATTATTGTTGTTTCAATAATTATTGTTGCACAGTATTTTCTATTATCAGATCAATAATTCATATTATTTGAATAATATTATTAGATAACATTATTGACAATGTCTAGAAAGTTCTGTCTAAGGAGAGGTTTGGTCATCTAATTGTGCGCCAGTAAGGAGAAATTCTTATTGGAAAGCCCCCTCTTTCCTGGGAACGGCCTGGTTGTCATAATTGTGATTCTGTAATATTATTTGTGAATAATTAATTATTGATTTATATGATAAGAAAATATTTATTTTATGTGGATATAAATTATGGATATATTTATTTTTATGTGGATAAAAATGAAAGAATTAATGCTGAGGTGTTTTATGAGTATTTTGTCGGTGTAGAGGTATTAAAAATTATCCGTTTGTGGATTTCGGATATTTTATGTTTGGAATTTAGAAAAACTTAAACTTTCAAAGTTGTAGAGAATTAAATTTTCTATGGAAACACGCGGGTTTCAAATTTTTCTAATAAGCGGGCCATTTTCTATGAATTGTTGAAGTTTCGAAAAATAAAATAATTTTTATTAAATTTATGGGTGGGACCCACTTTTTATTTTTTAAACACATGGGCTGCTGGAAATTTTTCCAAGGTGGTGGCTGGTCATGGTTTATATAGCATGCGTAGGAAATTTTGATTAATAATAATATTATTTTATTATTTAGTCTCCTATGGTGTTCTAGCATATTTATATAAATAGAGGGCTAAGTTAGAATTAAAAATCACACCAGAAATAAGTTTTCTCTCTTTCTCTCTCTATATTATCGAGCGTATTCTTGTGAGTATACTTTGAGTGTTGCTATACGGTGCAAGTTTCTGTCAGCACTATACCCGAAATTCAGTCAGAAGTACGGTTATTTTGAGGTAAGGGATATTATTTTCTTCTTAAATGATATTATTTTCTTCAATATTATTATGCTGAAATATTGATATGAGTTTTTTTATCAAATTTGGAACTTTTTGTGTCGGGGTTACTATTCACGTATACGGCACTATTCACGTATATGGCACTATTCACGAATACGGCACTATTCACCGAAAAATAAAATTTTCCATTTTTATCCAAAATGTCTATTATGGTTACTATCTTTGATTGTATCCATATTTTGATCTTTATTTTTGAATTCTGCTTCACAATTGATTATTATGAAGTATTATTGATCTTGGATAAACTGTTATACGAATCCCTACTATTTGTCCTTCTGTCTCACTAGATTCATTTTTTTAAGATATTTTTCATCATCCTCAGTCCTAAATGATGATATTACTGAATATCTTTGGCCTGTAGTGCACAGATGAATGATTAACTGATGAATATCATTGGCCCGTAGTGCAAAGATGAACAGGTGTTGAGATGAATATGACCGACTGGTGATACAAATGAATATCTTTGGCCTGTAGTGCAAAAATAAATATTTGATTAAAGATGGTTATTGATTGTTGTTACAGGGATAAAATATTGATGATGGACTTTTAAATCTTAGAAGATAGTAGAACTCATTCTCTACTTGACTCTTCTAATGGTTTGTTGTTTCTGCTGCAGTTGTTAATCTAAAATTTGTTGTCTATTATATTTTATCAGATTTTTTCCTGTTGAAGACTAATGATAATTTGTTGTATATTATCTTAGTCATAATATTTTTTACTGGGCTAGTTGAGCTCAACCTTTTCCTTTTTGTTCTATTTTTCTTCTCAGGAGGTGAGAACATAGCAGGATCGAGTCGGGATATGGAGTAATGGTTCTAGAAAGATGTTTTAGCAATCCTCACTATTTCTGTAAAATAGTGTTTGAATAATTGTAATGAGGACTTATTTGAGTATGGATATTGTCTAGAAGATAATATTTGTATTTAAACTCACAGTATGTATTGTCGTATTTCACAGGATATTTGTATTATTGAAGTTGTAGTTTGCTTTATATACCATGTGTTTGGCGACTCAGAATGGGTGTTGTATACCTATTTTGGGGTCGTCACATGCGCCGTCGTACGAATATTCCCCGACAGAAAGAATATTCCACGACTAAACGAATATTCCCCGACAACAATGAATATTTTATAACCACTTGCGTATTTTGAAAAAAAAATTCATATATCACCATTAACTTTAACTTTTATCAATTTAACCATTTACTGAATAGTAATTATAAGAAAAATTGAATACTTTTATTTCATAAAATTCGGGGTCTTACAACTCTATTGAAATGTGCCAAATGTATGAGGTTGAATGTAGAATTGCCCAAGAGTTTCTTGGTTGAGGCACTCAATACAGCCTGTTATCTAGAGGTGGCAAACGAGCCGGGTGGGCCGGGCCGGGCCAAAATGGCCCGGATTTTGGCGGGCTGCTAAAGTGAGGCCCGTGGCCCGGGTTGGGCCGGGCCGGGTCGGCCCGTGGGTTTCTTCCTCTATTTTTTTTTTACAAAATCTTGCTACACCAAAAATAGTAATAATAATAAATATTAAAAATAATAAAATATTTTATAATAAACAATAATTCTAATTACCTACATTAACTACATATCTCAATCAATTAAAATTTTAATAGTATTATAAATTACTTTTAAAGTATATAATCAAATTTAATTTTTTTAAATTATACTTTAAAATTAATATAATTTATTTAACTTTTAAAAATGCATTCATGACTCCACAAATATTATTCCAAGAGATATCTAATTAATTTCCAAGATTTACACGGTTGGAACTTGGAACTTGGAACTTGGAACTTGGAGATGCCAAGATTTTAGCACTTTGAATATTTAAATTGATTTTCAGAAGATTTGCATGACATTATTTTAGGCATTACCCAATATCTCATTATTTAATCAATTAGCTTGTTTTATGGGACTTATTAATAGCCACATCAATTAAGAAATTTCAAACTACAATTATTATTTACTACAACTATAATAGTTAAATACCGTATTAGCATATGATATTTTTGTATAAAAATATATTTTTATATTGAAGATTGCATTAAAAATTAACAGTTGTTGTAGCTCAGTTGGTTTGAACTCTTATTTATTTACTTACAAGTTTTGTGTTCAAGCCTCATAACCCACAAGTAGCAACATTTTGTTAAAAAAAAAAAAAAGAGTCGCAGGCCACGAGCATGGCCTTCACGGGCCGGGCCAAAAAGGCCCAGATTTTAGTGGGCTAAAAAAATGCAGCCCAAAGCCCAGCCCGTGGCGGGCGGGCGGGCCTGGGCCATCTTTGCCAGGTCTACTGTTATCTGATAAATCGATCTCCTTCCGCTGGAATTAATTATTAAATCCCCGAAGAGGTATGGAGTGGGAAACCAGTTGATTTTTCTGTGATAAAAATATTTGGTTGTCTAGCTTATGTTCATCTGTCAGTGGAGGAGCGACAATCCATGTTTGATCTAAGGTCAAAAGAATGTATTTTTCTTGGATATGAAGATGGAGTTAAAGAATACAGGTTATGGGATCCAGTATCCAAGTAGAAGGTCGTCAGCAGAGATGTGGTGTTTAATGAAAAACACATGATGAACAAGTCCGAGAATGAAGAATCTGCAGCAAGTGAGTTGCAGAAACACCCAGTTGAGATGGAGTTTCCTGAAGAGACAAAAGAATATAAAGAGATTGGATATGATCATCCTTCAGATCCCCAAGAGATGTCTTATAATCTTGTGAGAGATCAGGAAAGACGAGTCAGTAAACCAGTGCAAAGATATGGGTTTGATGACATGGTTGCCTTTGCCTTGATTGTTGGTAGTGGAGATCCAACTAGCTATCAGGATGCTATTTGGTCTGAGGATAATGATAAATGAGAAATAGCGATAGCAGAAGAAATGAAGTCTTTACAGAAGAACCAAATTTGGGAGTTAGTTCAACTTCCAAAAAGATCGAAGGCTATAGGATGCAAGTGGGTATTCAGGAAAAAGGAAGCTCAGTCTAATAAAGATAGTGAAAGATTCAAGGTTAGGTTAGTGGCAAGGGATTCTCTTGGAGAGAGGGAATCGACTACAATGAGATCTTCTCACCAGTTGTGAAACACACATCAATTCAGTTGATCTTATCTATTGTAACATCACATGATATGAACTTAGACCAACTTTATGTGAAAACAGCTTTTCTCCATTGAGATTTAGAAGAAAAGATCTACATGAAGCAGCCTGAGGGGTTTATTGAACTAGGGAAAGAGGGCTTAGTTTGTAGTTTGACGAAGTCTCTCTATGATTTGAAGCAGTCCTCGAGACAATGGTACATGAAGTTTGACTACTTCATGGTGGCTCATGGTTACTTTCGTTCGGAGTATGTTCCATGTGTATATTTCAGATCCCTTGATGATGGTTCTCTAGTATTGCTAACGTTATATGTCGATGACATGTTGATAGCAGCAAAGAGGAAATCAGATATTCTACAGTTGAAGAATTTGTTGAGCAGTGAATTTAATATGAAGGATCTTGGGTCAACCAAAAAGATCCTAGGTATGGAAATTCATGACAGGGATCGCCAGGCATGAATATTGTGGCTAACTCAGAAAGGATATGTGCAGAAGGTCTTAGAGAGGTTTAACATGAACAATGCTAAAGTTAGCACTCCGTTAGCAGCACATTTAAAGTTATCTTCACAGTTAAGCACACAGACAGAGGATGAGGTGGAGTATATGTTCAAAGTACTGTATGCAAATGCGGTAAGTTGTCTAATATACGCCATAGTATGTACAAGGCCAGATATCTCACATGCAGTCAGTGTGGTTAGCAGGTATATGGCAAATCCAGGGAAAGAGCATTGGAATGATGTGAAATGGATTTTTCATTATCTAGCTAGTACAACCAATTACGGTCCTATGTTTGTTCGTGATACCGTAAGAGGTGAGGTTACAGGGTTTGTTGATTCGAATTATAATGGAGACCTAGATGCAAGAAGATCTACGACAGAGTTTGTATACATTTTTGTGTGGAGGATGTATATGTTGGAGGTCAGTCTTGCAGTCTACGGTATCATTATCAACAACAAAGGCTGAGTATATGGCGTTGACAGAGACAAGCAAGAAGACTTTGTGGCTTAAGAGACTAGTTGAAGAACTAGGTTTCAAGCAGGGCAGTATCCAGATTCAATGTGATAGTCAAAGTACAATTCATTTAGCAAAGAACCAAGTGTTACATGCCAGTACCAAAAACATATAGATGTTCGGTATTACAAGATTCGTAAGTGGCTGAACAATGGTGACATTGCAGTTCGCAAAGTTCACACAAATGAGAATGTCGCAGATATGCTCACAAAGTCAGTTACAACAAAAAAGTTCAAGCTAGGACTTAATTCATTTCGTCGAATGCTGAGTTCGTGGTGGAGTATCCAGGGAGAGTGATACATTCACAGACACGAAGAAGTTCACAATATTTGAAAAATGCAAGCCAATATAGAAATTGTTGAAAGTTATCTTGCATTAGCCTTCCCCTTTGGAATTTAGCCTTCTCTATTTCTTGTTCTCCTCTCCAGATTACTCCTATAAAAAGGAGTTTGGGCTCCTCATTTCAACACACCACAACAACAAGAAGCTTAGAGAAGCAAAGAGAATTAGAGAGTGAGAAACTCAGTTAGAGCATTTTGAGGGGGTGTAGAGAGAAATAAACATTTAGTTTATTTCTCAGTACAGAGTTTGTAATCTCCATATTATTTTCATAGTGAATTTCTGAGATCTCTCCCCGTGGGTTTTTCTAGTTGGATTTCCACATAAAATTCTTGTGTTATTATTTTATATCTTATACAGTAATGTAGTTGTATTTATCTTAATGTATTTGTGTGAACCTTATTTCTCAACTGTTACAATAAAATTAAAAAAGATAGAAAGATACCTTACTTCCCTTATTCCACAAGTATACTAATCTTTTGTTTTTGCCTTTTTAGCTTTTTGGAGGGGTGTGAGTCACTTTTGTCATCCAATCTCAAGCTTTCCACAAACCTTTACCCGGCGCCTTGATCTTTTTCCATTTGGCCTTTGGCCTGGCATGACCTTTTATAAAAGAAAATATGTATCCTACCTCCCAATTAAGACATGAATGAATGTACTCGATCCCATCAAGTTGGTTAATTGGTTTTCTGATCGATCAATGGCGGCTACCTATGATTACACCAGCCAAAATTACTACTCCTCATCATCATCACAAAGAGCGGTTGCCATGGTGTTAGCCTTGGTAGCTGCAATTGTGCTTTCGCCCTGGTACGTTAACCACCACCACCGGAATAATGATAGTGGATATTATTATGAGACGAAATGGAGCTCTGGATTAGTTCTGCCTCTGGTTCTAGCAGGTTTAATACTCGCCATCAAAACTACTTCTTCATCATCATCATCATCATCATCGGATTTGGGTATGCAGCAGAGATCGTCTAATTCCAGCTGGGTACTGCTTAGAATTGGGAGCTCATCTTGGGGACTTGCAGGGATTTTGGTCATGCTCATCTTTCTTCTTTCATGCCAACATTCTGTTCAACACTTCTTCTGGAGATGGATAGATAGACGTACTATATAATCATTTTTATTTAAGACTTCATCAATTAATTAGTAGTAATTAGGAATTAGGTAATCATAACAACCCTGTTAATTAAGTTACATCCATCTTTTAATTTCTCTTATGTTTTCAATAATATTGTAACCCATCCATTGATGCTACTATATATATATATATATATATGAAAGCTTTCTATATTTAATTTCAATTCTATTATCTTAATTTGTTGAATGTTGTGTTGGTATAAATAATTGCTGCAACTCGTTTGGATATGAGACATGGAAATCCTGGCGCATATAGATTTCAAACCTCCAGCACCGGAAGGTGCTAGTGCTACTGCTACAGCCTACAGCCTACATACATATATATAATTAAAAGCGACTGAAAGTAACAACTTTTGTTTTTCGTAAAATATATCATTTTTCTTTTATTATGGGGCTATTATTATTTATAGTTGAACTAAATTATTATTTTTTATTAAAAGAAAAATATAGAGTACGAGAGAATAAAAAAAAACATTTTTTTTAATCAATGTACTTCTTAGTGTTCAATTATATATGTCGTATGGATACATTATAAATAATCTACTGATCAAAGAAAGGGATGTAAGGGCCATAAGATATACATACATGATTGCTAACTTTGAAATATTAAGATAAAAATTTGGAAAAAAAAAACAAGAGTATGAAACTTTGAGGTATAATATTACACTAGTCCATGTCCATCCTTGAGAAAATAAATTATATAAGTATATATTTAAGTAACAATAAATAAATAAATAAAAGCCTAAAATCGAGCAGTTCAACCGAAACCAAAAAATTTAGTCTGTACAGCAACCCAACAATTGTATTTAACCCATATCATTAGTTCTCATTCCGGTCCGCCCGTCCGGCTGGCATTTAGATAGATCCCTTGCAAATAATATGTAATAAAACTGATCCCCATATCGAAGTCTCTCCGCCACTATCCCCGGCGTCAAACTTCACTATCCGGCCACCACCTTACGTCGCCGCGACATACCTGTCTTCGTTCAGCCGCAGGTCTCTCTCTCGCTGGCTCTGTCTTTTTAATCGGTTAATTTTTTCCTTGAAGAGATCTGCTCTTTATCTGTTCACTATTTTGTTTTTCGCAAGTTTCTAATTATAATTTTGGCTTTTTAACTTCTTGGAATGGTGATACAGCTAATAACTTGATGGAACTTGTAAACTTTGTTAAGAAAAAAACGGATTAGATCTGATGGAAAGCCAATTTTCGTAATAAACAAATGACAATCCAAATTTTTGTAAAAGATAGGATCTTTTGTCAAAATAAGAATTAGGAGTATTGAATTTTGGAAGGGAAGTTAATCATGTTCCTAGAGGAAGTGCCTGTGTTGAGTTTGAATCCTACCATGGTATTATTATCATCGTCTTACTTTTTGGTGTGATTTTATTACCCTGAGAAACAGTGAAGATAAATAGTAATTTTAATTCTTTATTCTTTTTAGTGAGCAAATTATCACTCATATAGATACTCTACCTTGGCTTCTTCCATCAATTTCTTTATGTGAGGATTGCCCTCAGAATTTCTGCTGCAGCTGCCACTGTTAAGACACATTGTACTGAAAAAAGGTGCTTCTTTTTGTTGATTACCACTCTAATGTAAACAAGTAGTGAAATTACTATAGTGCTTAAAGTTGAAAACTTTATTTTCTGTTAGGTATTAAAGTGTGAATATGTGTACATTGTTGTCATGTTGCCCTAAGATTTACCCCATTATAAGTTATGGGAATCTAGATCCAAGATGTTGAGTGAACAGAAAGAAGCATTTAAGCATATAGCTTAAGTAATTCCTGCCAAAGTCAATTTCTTGACTCATTCGATGAGTAGCTGCGTTAATATATCTATCCATTGAAATGCATTTAGATGATTAACAACATCTGCAGATTAAAGGCACTCAATATCAATTCTATATAAACATTTGAAGGTTTTCCATGGTTGACATGGTATTCATACTGAGGTTCAGTAGACTTTTTCTGAAAGAAAAAAAATTCAGCTCTTTGTTTGAACTCGAGACAAGATTTTGGTATCGGGTCAGGTCTATCTTATGATATCATATTATTATTTGTAATATTTGACCTATCTATGTTTATTTAGTAATAATCTAATAAATGGATGGTCTCTGAATTGGGTTAAAGAAAGAAGACTCCACTAAAACCTTTAGTTCATTCTCTCAATCACCCCACCTCTCTCTTATGTGTTTACGATGTCCTTGTGGTCTTGTATTTGAAATTTTTTTCTCAAGATTTATGGTGTGACTATATTGATTGATCCTTTTGTTTAGGTCGTTGCAAAAGAAGGAGCCCAAAATTTGTTTAATTTTTCAAAACTCTCGACTGGAAATCTTTAGTGAAACTTACTAATTGATTTTTGGATTTTAATGTGCTTAATTTGTTCATAAAGCTCTGTATATTTGACTGACGTTCTTGATTCGGCTATTTGCCTAATGGAAAACATGATTTCTTATGCAGGACAAAATATAATCAAAGGAAAATCAAGGATATGGCAGTGGGAGATGAGGACTTGCCAAGGGATGCGAAGATTGTTAAAACACTGCTAAAATCAATGGGTGTTGATGATTATGAACCTCGTGTCGTCCACCAATTCCTAGAGTTATGGTATCGCTATGTTGTTGATGTACTGACTGATGCGCAGGTGTATTCAGAGCATGCTGGGAAGGCTGTGATTGACTCTGATGATGTGAAACTGGCCATTCAATCGAAAGTCAATTTTAGCTTCTCACAGCCCCCGCCACGAGAGGTACGCTAGCCCACCTTTCTTTATATACACCTATAACAATCTAACAGAAATTTCAAGGGACGTACCCTAGAATAAATAAATCACACTCAAAAAAGAAATAAAAGATAATCAGAGAAACAATTGAGGGCATGCTGAACTCTCCAAACAACATAGAAGAAAAATGATAGTTTGATTTCAAAATTTTGATCGACCCTATTTTGTGATTTATTGCTTTTACTGTTTTGTTTCTTTTCGGGACTATTTGCTTATGTTTTATCATGCAGGAATAATTCTAGTTTATGAACTACTGGCTTTGCTATAACTCCCGATAGTAGTTCTTCCCTTAGTTTATTTTTATGTTTTATTCTTCCTCATTCCAGTTCCACACTGTGTTTGTGAGTTTTAAAAATGAGAGAAAAGAGAGGAGAGAAATTTAGTGAAGAGATCAAAGTTCCTTGTTTGTGAGTTTTTCTAGGAGAGAAAAGAAATGAGGGGGGGAATTTTAAAAAAAAATTCCTTCCAAACTTGAGAAGATTTGGAAGGAAATTTATTAAATACTTAGATGACATACTAAAATATCAAAATTATAATCGTTCTCAAATGTAATGTTATATGGTAAAATATTATTATTCTCTTTTTAGTTGAAATTTCCTTATAAAATTCACAAAAAGGAGGAAAGAAAGTAAATTTCCTTTATCTAACTCCGCTTTCCCACATAAATTTTAAATTCTTTTCTTTTCTCTCCAAACTCGGATATTGCAAACCACCTTCAATTTTCTTTTTCCTAGTAGTTTTCATATCTATTTTTATAAATAATGTGTATTCATTAAGTTACAATACCTATGTTGTGATTGAATGTGTGAACGCACGCTTTTCATTTAAGATTTCTGTATATTCACACGGACACTCACAGGTCCTACTGGAGTTGGCTAGGAATAGGAACAAAATTCCATTACCAAAGTCAATAGCGGGGCAAGGGATCCCACTTCCCCCTGAAGAAGACACTTTGATCAGTCCGAACTATCAACTTGCCATTCCAAAGAAGCAAACTAGCCAATCAATTGAAGAAACAGAGGAGGATGAAGAGGGTGTTGACCCTGATCCCAATCCAACCCAAGAACCGAAGACAGATTTGCCTCACAATACTCCTCCTCAGCGTGTATCCTTTCCCCTTGGAGTTAAACGATCAAAATGAAGTTTATGTATGCATTAATATTTATTACAATCCCCCAAACTTACAATGGTTGTGCAGTGAAGAGAAAAGTTGATGTATTTTGCAGATTTGTTCTGTTTCTATGCACTGGTAATCAATAGGATTGATGGTGTAATGAGCATGTCAAAATGAGACTCCTTTTATTTGAAAGTGTTTTATAATGTGTCTACTGTTTGTTTACATCTGAATAGCTCTTGATGGGTATGCCTCTGATTCGGTCAGAGGCAAAACTTGTTTAGTAAAAAAAAATTTGCCTCTTAATCGGTAAGATATGAAATTAAATCTATACTATTCAGAGGCAAGTTTGAACTACTTTAACTATTTTTTTGGACAAAAATGATCTCTTCAATATTACAAAATTCCTCTTCTCCCTCTTCCTATCCCAACCGTCGTTGCTCCTGCTCTGGAACCTCTCCCGCAACACCCTAGCCGTCATAATCAAGTTTTCTTTACTCTTCGCCTTCCGATTGGGTTTCTGTTTTGGGTCAAAATCTTGATGTTATGTTTTGTAGCTGTCTTTGGAAGTTAAATCTGGTTTTATGTGTTCATGCTGATACTCTTTCCATTAATCAGATTGTGTTGATTTTGCCTCCTTTCATCTTGATTGAGGGCTTGGAATTTATTTTCTGTTTCAATCTAACCTTATTTGTGCTTAATGTTAAATCTAAAATTTAGATCGTGTTAATCCGAATCTGTTGTAATATGGTTTGTTGTTGATGGATTTATAATGGTTGTGGCAGTTTTCGGCTTATTTTTTGCCAGAATCCATCGAGTGCTTAGGTGGGTCTCCTTGCGATGCAGCTGATCTGTGTCGGGGTGACTTTTGCCGTTGTTTGCTGTGGGTTTTGGTTTTCTCCATTAATTGATCTGCTTTGTTTTGTTCTTTGTTACGGTCAATTTTGGTGTTTCAATCGTTAAAATCTGAGAAAGAAAGAAGAGTTAAAAGGGTACTATGGTAAAATATTGTTATTAAGACATTTTGAAAAAAATAATTATCAAATAATATTTTTTTCATTCAGATACAATTCTATTCAGATGTTCTACATTATTTAAATGTCTAAATTGTTCAGATCTAAATTTTATCAAACACCAAAGTACTTCGTTTAACAAATTATGTCAATATGCGTTTAGGTTTAAAAAAGAAAAGAAAAAGGAATAATTGCTTTAAAGAAACTCTATTTTTCATCTGAAGGAGTATTTAATATGGAAAATAACATCTGAAATTTCTTGTACAATTGGGATTGATCGTTATGCACAATTAATAGGTGTTCAAAAGCAATGGTTATGCTTATTACATCAGATGCAGCAATGCACATAATACTAATCAATGTAAACGTCGATAAGAGCTGCTATCAATCCTACCAGCATATTTTGTTAAGGTAATGCCTAAACTAGTCTATTCAGTTGACTACAAATTACCATTTGTGATTGCCATGTGACAGATAATAAAATACTATTAATTTGGAACCCCCAAACTGAATAGAAAATTTACCGAGCCCCCTCCGAGTGACTAAAATTCAACGTGGCAATCATAAAAACAATATAAAGAATCAATATTATTAATTTTTTTCAATCTGAAGGGAATTTCTATTATAACTACCAAACTGGAAAAGCACTAGAATGAGAGTAGAGCTAAATCTACAACATGGCAACTGCAAATCTTCTCTTATGCAAACCCACTTGGCAATTGTCTTCATGACATTGATAAAGCTATTATGTACAAAGATTTATGGCATATACAACTAACTGGTTGCCATCAGGGATGACAAAGGATCAACTTCTCCAGCCAGTCATGCCAGTTGTGGCAGGTGCTATGCTTGATACAGAAATACCCCGGTCATACATTCGCTGAATCTCTTCTCTATACACCATTAAAGACTTATCAGGGATAGTTGGGGTGATTTCTACCATATCACCCATCTTCAGCTTGCAGCTGGGATCACTCACCGCCTCATGATTCAGCCTTGGCCTCAGCTCTTCTTTCACTGGATATCCATATGGGGTCCACCTAGTGGTTCCTCGACCTGCTCTTTCCAACAGATCCATGACAGTAGAGTTTGCTGGAAATTCCTGCACTGACATCTGTCCAAAAACCAAATTGTATGCGTTGTTACTATTTACTGCAAATGAAGAATCCAAAATTCCAGCTACAATATGAAACAAAATAAAGCCTCCATATGCATATCATTCCCTTGATGCCTCAGACTTGTTCATATAAGCCGGAACAGATTGACCAGGTGCAGCCATCTGGCCATGAAACCCTAAATACTCTTTAAATTAGTTGGATGAGAAATTGAGAAATATAACATATATGGAACAAACCTTATCATTTTTTATCAGGATGACAAAAACAGGTCCTTCAGCCCCACAGTAAGGTTTTAAGCTATGTGGGCAGTCCTTAGAATGAGAAGGGAAGGTGCAGGGTGGCTTCACTGAGTCAGCATAGGAAATGGTTGATCGGTCTTTGACCATTGTCTCACATTGCCACGTGACAACCCAGCGTGCCCACTCAACCATCTGAAGCACAAAGGAAGAATATTTACAGTCTCCTTCTTTGTATCTCCAATGAGCTGCAAATCCAAATTCAGCTTGTAAGTGCATCTCTTTTGTTCTAATCTGAACTTCAAGGGGAACCATGTCGTCACCCATCACTACAGTGTGTAGAGATTGATACCTACAAATAATATTGAATTTAGAAAATAATGACTTAAATAATAATGTAAACTCACTTAGACATATACTAACCCATTAAACTTGGGATCATCTATATAGTCCTTGAACTTTCCGGGTACTTCAGACCATAGCTGATGAACAATTTCCAACGCCTTATAGCAGTCTTCCACATTGCCAACTATCAATCGCACCCCGTGAATGTCATGAACTTCGCCCATAGTCAGCTTCTTTCTGCACAATTACAAATTTAATCACCCTCCTATAATTTAAAAAAGAAAAGAAAAAAAGGTAACAACCAGAAAAAATAGAGAAATTTACTCGATATAAAACAATTTGTCACGAGAAAACTGACCTCTTACGTCTTAGTTAACTAAGAAAGTTGGAGCCAACTTCATGTATTTCATACATATATTTATATTGGATCATCGCTAATATAATTAATCCCGAATCAGAGTTCGGTTTTCTTGTTCAGGTATTCAGACATGTAAACAACCTAATCTCACTGAATAAATAAAGTCAACTGACACACCACATTTTCCAGAAAATCTCGTGTCCCATCTGGCTAGCATGCGTAGTTCATCATACACGTGTGTGTGTGTGTGTGAAAGAGAGTGAGAGAGAGAGAGAGAGAGCATACTTTAACATTTTGCAATAGATGCTATACAAGCTTTTGTGTCGCCCTGACAGAACATGATAAGAAATAGCTCCATCCTTGAGAGCTCGCTCCAACTTATCTACGGAAAAATTGATCTTTGCCTCATCAAAGGATTTTACAAGTTGGGAGGACAGTTCTTTGTGCTGATCTGGATTGAGATGTTTGAAACAGAGATTTTCTAGCTGATCTTTCCAGCTGGAGATTCCTAAACGATTGGCAAGAGGAGCAAATATCTCTAAGGTTTCCTTGGCAAACCTCTGTTGTTTGCTCAAAGGTAATGCATCTAGCGTTATCATATTATGCAATCGATCTGCCAATTTAATGAGCACTGCCCTGGCATCAGCCATAGCAAGGAACATCGTGTGCAACCGATCAGCCTCAATGGTTTTACTTGCAGTATTGCTTTCACGAGCAAGCTTGCTCAATTGACTTAGCTTAGATACCTATAGAAATGACATTACAAAAATAATTACTACACTTTCGAATCAGTAGTGTTGACAAAATATGACATCAAATTTACTCCTATAAAGGTACCCACCATACATAAGTTGATCAAAATTGAAAAATCGATAATCCTAACATAGATGCTCATGTAAACATGTCATATGCTATAAAAAGGTCAACTCCTGAACTAGCTGTGTAGGGTAGCTTGTTTTTCAGAATCATAGAGAAACCAATGAAAAGCTCAGGAAGAATGGTTCACAAAAAATCTTCTAGAAAGAGAAAGGAAGGTCAAAACAAGGAATCAAAGATCAACCAAATTATGTTTAAATCATAGATCATTTCAGCACACCAAAAGAAAACAAGTAAATGCAAACAGGTCCTAATACAACGCCACATGGCTGCCCCCAAGCAGGACCTAGGCTAAGAAAATGAAGATAAAGATACACATTTGATTTTCCTTTAGGATTTTACTTTACTCTTTGCATTTAATAAGAAATAGACATGAACATGCACAAAATTGCATACATCGTGTCATCATTGCAGAGTGCAGAAGAGTAAGTCTTTAGTTGCAGGAAAAGGATCGGGAAGTCCGCAGCAAACTAGCAATAAATAGTAAGTACAGAATAAGTAGAAAGCGTTATCAATTCAGTTGAAGCCCCATACCCCTTCCACCAGATCAGCAATCCCGGCCCCAAATGTCCCGAAAATGTAGTCATAAGTCATGAAAGAATCATCAAGTGTGTCATGCAGAAGCCCTGCTGCAACTACTGTCGAATTGGCACCTATCATTGCAAGCAAAACTGCTGTTTCCAGACAATGCTGTAAATAAGGATCCCCAGTTGCTCGCATCTACAAATTTAGAATGAGATAGTAATATTTCAATACACTTGGACTCCCAAATTCAAAATTCTTTATGAAATATGAAAGAAACAGATCAACAACATTAACGTAATGTACCTGCCCTCTATGAGCTTTCTCAGCTTCATTAAAAGCTTTAATTACAACATCATTACGGAATATGTTGTGTTTCAACTGTGCATTCAAGAGTAAATCTTCGGCATAATTCGATTCCCCAAAATTATCCTCCATATTAAACGTAAGTTCATCGACTTCAAGAAAATTACCATGCACTTCGAAACAGGGCGAATCATAATCTATACAAGAACCCAACGCGCGCCGAATAAATCCATTGAACAATCCGTTCGCGGTTCCTAACCGACCCGATCCATTCAAATCCCCACCGTCCTTTAAAAATCTCATAGGCGGGCTAGAACTGCACGAGACCGGGGGTTGGAGAACCGAAACCGGACTCGAATCTCGTTTAGGATACGAATTGAGAGAGGGATAAGGTGCGTAACGGAAGGAACTGATTAAATCCTCAACTTTTTCATGCCGTAAATCATCGGCGGCTCCGGAATAGCTTTTGACAGAGGGGGTCGATAATAAGCAAGAGAGACCGCCGATAATCGGTTTCTGAGACGGGGAAGTGGTGGCGGAAGAAGAAGATCGGCAGTTAATATCGAAATCACAAGATGCATGCGAATTAATTGAACATGGGTAGGGCGTGGCGTAGGCAGTAGTCGGTGGGCTCGTATACAGTGCAATGGTTGGAACCGCCATCAAATCTCAAACCCTAACCCTAAACTAACAATATATTCCTACAGTATTATATGCACAGGAAATTGTTGATTAAACCTAAAGGAACTAAGAATTGTAAAGAAATTAGGAATTCATATTTAAAAATTGAATTACCTATACAATTTTATAGAAAGAGAGATCAGAGTTTTTGAATTATCAGAGAAATCGAAATGCCTTCGCAAGCTCTCTTTTTTGTTGGGAATAAAATTAATTCCCGATCTCTGAACTGTTCGTACGAAAAAAGAAAGCAAGTTGAATACGCTTTGAATTATTATCAGAGAGAATGAAAATCAAAACTTTAATAGGGAGTCTTTTTTCTCTCTCTTTGCTTACCGGGCACCGGCCATTGGCCAGGGGGAGGTGAAGTTCTTGAGATATATCCGAATTACTATTATACTAATATAATTAATTTGTGTTGTCTTTTTCTGGACTAATAACAGTAATTTTTAGGGAGGAGAGGGGAAGGAGTGGGGTGGGTAGTTAATTAATAAGTAAGCAATCCAATCCAGATTTGGATAATCTAGAAACTTATATATATGCTCTATTAAACTACTACTAATGTGTAATACGTACGTATTGATACGTTGTTTGTCAATTTTGTGTAGGATAATCTAGAAACTTATACTCTATTAAAATAATAATTATGTATTGATGTATGATATGATTCCCCTTCTTCCTTCGTGATTTACTCTTATACTTTCTTTCTTTCTGAGTTTTAAAATATACGGAAAAAAAAAAAGAGAGAAATAGACAAAAAAAATTAAGCTTTCTTTTAAATTATTCTGTTTCTGAATTTTTTAATAAACGGAAAATAAAGAAATAAATAGAAAACTTGTCATTTTCTTTTCAAAATTTTTCGTTCAAAATTGACCTGATTTGAACGGAAAAAAAAATTGAAATAAATAATATTTTTATAATTCTCATATTATCTTCATATTTCAATATAATAAATTACAATTTATGTCTCCAAATTTTTTTTATCTACCGGAACGTAGAGAGGTGGTTGTGCAGATTCGGAACGGAGGAGATCCAATTGTCATTGATGTCAAGGTTTGAGTAATTTGATTTGACAGTTGATGAAGTTCTAAAAGATTTGAAAATAAGAGAATTTTGTATAAATAAAAAGAGGAGGAGAAAGTCGTTTAACGAGCAGATTGTTTGTTTCAATATTATTTATTTTCTTCTTCGATTTCCCTATTTGATTTTAATAAATATAATAGTTAATATTAAATTTTATTTAAGAAATATTAATCATTCAAAAATATTTTTCTAAAATTTTAGATAAACAATTTAAATTTTTAAAAATTTTATAAACTAACCCGTGTATATTTAACTCACAAAAGCAATAAACGTTAGTAACCAATGAAACCCTTTGATTAAACTCAAATAATAATTTTTTTATAAAATAAAAAAAAAAAGTACTACGTGAATAAAGAATATTTGTATCAATTTTTAGTCATCACTTACGTAAATAAATATCTCAAACATTTATGTCGATATTTTAGTTCTCACTTACGTAAATAAATATCTTATATATTGACATGTTTCATACTTATAATTCGTAAAAAATTATCATAATATATAACTTTCTTTAAATCACACTCACTTAATTCCCTAGTCAAATTTATATACAATAAAATTAAATAAATAAGAACATCTTAAAAGTGTTTGGTGTGAATCCTTTTCGTTGCAGTATTAGATACTTATCGATTTTATAACATTGCTTAAAAGTATTAATATTACAAACTTTATAATAATTTAATATTTTACGAATTATGTTAAAAGAAATTGTGAAATAAAAAGAATAATAAACATAAATAGATGGATAATAATCATAAACACCTATCATCATAGATGAAATCAACTCTCCACACAGAGAATTTAAACTCCCAAAAGAAGAAAAAAGAGTTTTAAAAAAGTGGAGAAAGAAGAAGAAATCTAAATTCATTTAAATTATATGGAGTATATTATTAAGGGAATAGTAAAAGTTTAACCCCATTGGCATTATGGCTTATGCAACTCTTGTATGTAAGAGACTGTTAGTTCAAATAATATGTTGATATATGAATATCATTAAGAAGTGGGATTCACTCGTTGTTGATGTGATCGTAATGTTTGGTTTCTCAAAGAACGACTCTACTAATTCTTCTTTCTTGTATTATTTTCTCTTCTTGAAAAAACTCACAGTTATGATAGTTGAAAAAAAAAATACCCCATAAAAATATGGAGTTTGTAAATATTTATATCATATGTACTCTTGAAATTAATTTAATAATAAATTTATAATGCCAAAATTTAGTAGTTAATACTATTTTCACTAAAAATGATTATGGAATAAAAACTATACCAAATAAAACCTTTTTTTTTATAAAACGAAAAAATATTTAAAATTTTCTCATCTACCTCCTTTTGTTTTCCACCTTTTTTAAAAATCATAATGACGACAATGTAACCCCATTGCGTTGTTGAATTGGATTGCTAGCTCTGAAAATGATAAATGAGTGGAAGAAATAGAAATGACTAAATCGGTGTGCAAATATCGCGCCACGCGGCCAATAGCGTTATAGCGATAGCACGCACCTGTGCTTACGACTTCTTTTTTTAAAAAAATAATATTATTATCACATAAAACATAAAACATGTGTGTATGTGAATTTTATGTGACCCAAATTATTATGCGACAATAACATTGTTATTTTTTCTATTACTAGCCTAGCCCTCTTATGCGTTGAACAAAAATGATTGAAAATAGGTTTATTATATTCATTTGAATTATTAATGAGCTCAATAAGTTTTGGTTATGAGTTTGTTCAATAAATAATGGAAAGATATAAGTTTCTTATGTAACTTATATAGTTTTAAAAGAAAATAATTCTTTCATAAAAAAACATTTGACTTAATATTACTATGTTAGTATTATCTTTTTTATTTACAAAAATAATTTAGATTTTTTTTAGTGACATATATAACATCAGTGTCCCCATTAAAGAAAAGAAAAATGAATAAATGATTTTTATTTTAAATCATGTTTTCTAAGATATATATATATATATATATATATATATATATATATATATATTTTTGTTCTTTAATGGGGATACAAGTTAAAGTTTATATATAAGTTGATAATGATTAATGCGTGTGCGAAGCTCATGGTTAAGTAATTACGTAGGAGTAATTGTTTACAAAACGTGCAAGTTACTACCGTTGTTGTGGTAGTATTACTAGTAATATACTACTACGAGTAGTATTATAGAATTAGACACGCATAACTTTGCACGCAACAACCTACTAAGGCTTTACAAACATAGTCCATAGTTCAAGTCCGTGGGCCGAATTTTGGACCGTAAAATTTTAGTTCAGTAAAACTTAGACGTTTTCGGCCCGTCTATTTTTGGTCCTGACCGTCACCTGTCCAGCCCGTTTGGGATAAATCCAAAAAAATAGTATAAAATAGGCACGAATTGGTCTCGGCCCGAGATTTTGACTGCAGAATTTTAACCCAACAAAACTCGGGCCTTTTTAGCCTGCCCGTTTTTGTCCGACCCGCCACTCGCCCAGCCCGTTTGTCATTTAATTCGGAATATAGTAAATAGAAAGGCATTTTGATGTTGCACTTTGCACATAATAATAATAAATTAATTACTAATTAAAAAGGATTTGGGGTATATGTCACTATCTATACCAAATTCTAGGATTAATTTCGTTTCAAATATAAATGATACTTGCCATTATTTATTTATAGTAGTAGTAGTAAAAGAAAAACTTTACTATAAATTAACATACATAAAGCTTTACTTTACTAGTATATTTTCGTAAATAAAAGGAATAATAACATGCATCTCAAACGGAAATGGTTTTTTAATAGAGAATAAGGGAAAAAGTAATTTATCAATACGTACATTAATTTGATTTAGTAACATAATTAATTAACCATGCAGTAGCACTATAGCAGGGAGGGAACAGTTTTCAATAGATTCTTTATCCCATATTTGAAGAATATATCAATAAATCAGTATTTAACCGTTTTTTCATCCTTATATAATTTTCTATTTTAATTCCTATATATGATTTGACTCCTCAGGGTGAGAGAATCAAAAGAGGGTTCCCTATTTATGTAAAATGACATTTCACACCCTATTTATTGTAATTTTATGTTGGTTAAATGATCTTATCTCACTTAATTGCTGATTTGGGTATGCCTATCAAATTTATTCATTTTTATTTTTTAAACAGGGGATTTAGAGAAGAAAGAGAACTATAAAAAAAGTAAAAAGTTGTCAAATTTCGATTTTGATCATTTTTGTAAAAAATATTTCTACTAATTATAAATTTTATTATTTTATAATAAAAATAATGTTGTTTTAGTTCTTATAAACACATAATGATCGTTGCACATTTTGATTTCTAACAATATCTATTTTTAAATTAAAATAATTACAATTTTTAAATTCAAACAACAATTACTTTTAAATAAAAATAGTTACAATGTTCAAAACATGATTTGACTGTTGGAACTTTCAAATTTGAACTTTTAAATTTTAAATTTCAAAATTTAATATTTAAGGAATCAATATTAGGAACTTGTGAAAAAATTGAATCCTTATCTTACAAAATGACCCAATAGCACTGCAGAGTAGGGATAGAGATAAGGAATTCAAATAAATAAATAAATTATTGGTATTTAAAGTAAAATTAAATGTCATTATTGGTATTTAAAGAAAAAATAAATGTCATTATTGGTATTTAAAGTAAAATTAAATGTCATTACTGGTATTTAAAGTAAATTAAATGTCATTATTGGTATTAAAATTTAAAGGATTTTCTTTTTGTTTCTCCTCCATAAAATTGTAGAAATATCATAGATATTTACATATTGTATAATATTTATAGAGAGTAGATACTGTCAATGTAAAAAACAAATTAACTCAATTTCAATTCCTAGCTTTTTTTCTTCTTCTTCTTTTATTTATTTATTTAAAAAATTAATATTTTCACAAATAAATATATTAATAGTACAACTTCCTCTTTCACACGAGTATGTACCTCATTTACTATTTGTGTGTGTACAAAATTTACAGAATTAATAATTTCACATTTAAAAATTATCAATTTCCTTTTATATGGAGTATTATTTTTATCTTTCTTAGTGGCATTCTTGCATGGTCTTTTCGCACTTAAGCGCACAACGTGCTATTAGTGACAATCTAACACTATATTAACCCATTTGATCGTGTAGGCAGATTGGTTAGAAACGAGTGATTAGCAAAAAATAAAATAATAGTTTAGAAATACATTATACTATTTAGTTAGGGAGTGTTTGATAAAAATTGAATGAATCTGAATCTGAATCTGAATCTGAATGAGCTGAATCTAAATCTGAATGAAAAAAACTGTTTGATAATTGATATGTCTGAAACACCTGAATGACAAAACTTTATTATTTTACTCTTCTAAAAAAATTCAAAATTGTTATAAATTTATTTAATATTACTTAATATAATAGTTAATATTTTTTTTTTTAAATTTTTTACATTTTTTTACTTCATTCACCTGCCCATTCAGCCATTCAGCTAAAAAAATATGACTTAGCCATTCAGCTTGTCCATCTTACCGATTCAGCCATTCAGACCAAAACAAATGCACTGACCGATTCAACCATTCAGATTCAGCTCCATTCAGCTCTAAACAAACAGCCCCTTAGTATATATGTTACATAGTTCATTTTCATCCTTTTCAAATTACGGTTGTATCCTTGAAGCGTGGATAGGGCTATATGTATATACACAGATGTGTATTACATAGTCTGACAATGACGACGGATTTTTTTGGATATGACAACGGTTCACCCGTCGCCGTATATCTGAATAGCTATGGCAACGGACAAACCATCGTCATAATCCAAAAAACCATCGTCATAGCCGATTGTGTACTACAGCTGTGTACATATATATTTTCCATATATGTATATATATGTTAGAAATATATTAATTATTACTTTAGTTATCAATTCTATTATATATAAGAGATTTTTAGTTAATTAATGTTACAAATAATTATAACTCGTATATTAGTTATTAAAATCTAATTAGCTAGCTTTTAAAATTAAAATTATGAACTCATTATTCTACAATAACTATATTCCCAAATAACAAAATATAAGAAAAATATTATGAGTAAATAATAATTAGTAAAAAAAACTATAACGCATATATTAACTATTAAACTTTAGTATACAACTATATTTTATACAGGGGACCTTAAGTTAATTAATGCTTAAAAAAATTTCGGACTTATATATTACTGATTGAAATTTAATTTCATTCTAAAATAAAAGTTGTGATCATAACTTATTATTTTATAGCAATTTTATTTTTTTATAGAATTTATTTAATTAATTAATTATACACTTGAGCTTAACTTAAATACTATATTTAAGTTTTCACTTAACTTTGAAATCTAAAAATGCATATATAAATATTAGGATTGAATATAAAAACTAAATATTAAATTTAAAAGTTATATAAAAAATTAATATTAAATTAAAAATAACAAAAAATCACATTAGTAACATTCAATTTAAAATTTTAAAATTTTCAATAGAATTTAAAATCACAGTAGTTAATTTAGTCATTTGTTTTTAAAATAAAATTTATATTTATTCTAATAATAATAAGTCAATTTAAAATTAAAAAAATATATTTTATAGGCATTATATATAAAATATAAAAAATTAAAAATAAAAAACAACTCATACGAGACACTTGGCTAATCTATTGAAAAGCCTCCGTCCTCTTCTCCGTGCTTTCAAAACCTGATTCTATGTTACACAAAGACCACACTCCTCCTTGCCAAAAAAAGAAAAACCCCAAACAAACCCCTCACAATCATTAGGGTTTTCTCAATTTCTTCCACCCAAATACTGGAGATCATTCGTTGTCCAGTCAAATCTTTTTCATGCTTAGTCAAAGGTAATATACGGATCTCTTCCTTCAAATCCAATTATCCAATCCAATCCATTTTGTTGTTGTTAATATTCTTCTTATCTATCGGCCATTCTCTTTCCCATCCGCATCCGTGAAACTTCAGGATTTTGGTTTATTAGGGTTTAGGGTTTTTGTGATACGGCAATAACAATGGATGATCTTGAGAAGGCAATACTGATAAGTTTTGATGAATCTGGGACAGTTAATTCACTGTTGAAATCTCAGGCAGTTGCATTCTGTCAACAAATTAAGGACAACCCGTCAATTTGTAGTATATGTATCGATAGATTGTGTTATTCTAAATTCGTTCAAGTCCAGTTCTGGTGCTTACAGTGCTTACATGAAGTGCTTGGTGTTAGATATTCGTCCATGAGCCCCGAAGAGAAATCATTTATACGAAAATCAGTGTTTTCCATGGCTTGTTTCGAGGGTTTGGATGATAAAAACTCGGTCAGAGTGTTGGATGGGCCAGCATTTATTAAGAACAAGCTTGCTCAGGTTTTGTCTACTTTCATTTACTTTGAGTACCCGTTGATTTGGTCTTCTGTGTTCATTGATTTTCTTCCAAACCTCAGCAGAGGTCCTGTGGTTATTGATATGTTTTGTCGAGTATTAAATTCTCTGGATGATGAGTTAATTAGTTTGGATTACCCCCGGAGTGCAGAAGAGACGGCTATCGCTGCACGAGTTAAGGATGCAATGAGGCAGCAGTGTATTCCCCAGATCGTTAGAGCTTGGTATGACATTGTATCCATGTACAGAAACTCTGATCCCGAACTATGTGCTAATGTTTTAGATTCTATGAGGAGATATATTTCATGGATAGACATTGGGTTAATTGTGAATGATACTTTTATCCAATTATTATTCGAGTTAATGTTGGTTGATGGCTTGCTGGATCAGCTCCGAGCTTCTGCTGCCAGTTGTGTTCTTGCAGTAATATCTAAACGTATGGAGTCGCAATTGAAGCTTAACCTTGTACAAAACCTTCAGATGAGTAGGGTGTTTGGTTTGTTAGGGGAGGATAATGAATCTGAATTGGTTTCCAAAGTAGCAGCTTTGCTTACTGGGTATGCTGTCGAGGTTCTGGATTGCTACAAGCGTTTGAATGCTGAGGACGCTAAAGGCATTTCATTGGAACTCCTAAATGATGTTCTGCCCTCAGTTTTTTATGTCATGCAGAACTGTGAGATTGACACAACATTTACCATTGTTCAATTTCTCTCAGGTTATGTTTCCACAATGAAGAGCCTTTCTCCACTGAGGGAGACGCAACTTCATCACGTGGGTCAGATATTGGAAATGATTCGTTTGCAGATTCAGTTTGATCCAATTTATCGTGAAAATCTTGATATGTTGGATAAAATTGGGAAAGAAGAAGAAGAGAGAATGATGGAGTTCCGAAAGGATTTAATCGTGTTGTTTCGTAGCGTAGGTCGTGTTGCACCTGATGTTACTCAGACTTTCATTCACGACTCATTGATTAGCTCTGTTGCATCTTCTGCAGAGAGGAATGTTGAAGAGGTAGAAGCTGCACTTTCACTCTTCCATGCACTTGGAGAGTCACTAAGCGACGAGGCACTGAGAACTGGAAATGGTCTGTTGAAGGAACTGGTGCCAATGCTCTTATCAACAAGGTTTCCTTGCCATTCTAATAGGCTTGTTGCACTTATATATTTGGATACAATAGCGAGATATGCAAAGTTTGTTCAGGATAATACCCAGTATGTTCCTCTGGTTCTTGCTGCCTTTCTAGACGAACGAGGTATACACCATCCAAATATAAATGTGAGTCGTAGAGCTAGTTATCTTTTCATGAGGGTTGTGAAATCACTCAAATCCAAGCTTGTGCCATTCATAGAGACAATTTTGCAGGTATATAGTTAGCTTATATATTTATATCATCCTTATAGGCTCATCTATTCACATTGCATTTTTTCTATTTCCTTATTAACTGTCCCCCCCCCCCCTCCTCATAATTCTCAGAGTCTACAAGATACAATTGCTCAATTTACAAGAATGCATTGTATGTCAAATGAGCTATTGGGTTCTGAAGATGGTAGTCACATTTTTGAGGTAATTTATTTGATTCTTATCACTACATTCAGGACAAGACCAAACTAAATAGCTTACATACGTTAAGGGGACTATCTTATTTCTGATATCACTTACTGTCAACACTTCGCAGGCAATTGGCTTATTAATTGGGATGGAAGATGTACCAATGGAGAAGCAATCTGATTACCTTTCTTCACTGCTTACTCCTCTTTGTCAGCAGGTGAATTTTGAATTGCAGTTATGGTACTTGAAATTGCATAGGCAGACCAATGTTTAGGAGCCCTTATTTATTTTATTGTTTGTAATTAACTCGTGTGCACTTATTTATTGGACACTTTATTATCTACTTTAATAATATAAACTGAAATTAATGCACTCAAATCAGGTTGAGGCATTGCTCACAAATGCCAAAGTCCAAAACCCAGAAGAGTCCCCAGCAAAAATTGCGAATATTCAGCAAATAATCATGGCCATTAATGCCCTCAGCAAGGTTCTTTTATATTATTTCAGATTTTATTGCAGCAAATCTATTGATTACATTGTGAAGACATTCTTATTACTTTTTTAGTTTGTTACTGGAATCTTTCCAATTCTTTTAGACATGTGAATCAAAACTTTATATTTTACTTTGAAGTATCACTTCATCACCATTGTCTAAACATAGCATTGGTCCCTCAAGTTTGCAGCTGTGCTTGTTTTATTAGGCATGACACATTGAACTTCTTTGTGATGTTTGGAAAACTATTGCTTTTTGGTTGACTTTGATCCAAGTTAAGGTTTTTGCATTTAATATTAGTTGTTAATATATATTTCTTTTGTATCAAGGGATTTAGCGAGCGTCTTGTAACTGCTAGCCGCCCTGCAATTGGCATCATGTTCAAGCAGGTTTGTACCAAGATTTATGTTTTCTTAAACTACTTGTTGTGGCTGGCTTTTAATATTTATTTTCTCAATATTGTGGATTTAAACCAGAATTCATATATTTATGAGTGGATGTCTAGTTGAAAACATGATGAGTATCAGGACTAGTAAGATATTGAAACTTCACATCCATATTTCACTTTCACCCCTCCCATTGTGCATGTCTTTAGTACTATTATTTTTATATTTTTAAGAATGAGCTGGGTTCGTTCTGGTGGTTAAATTCAATTTGCAAGCACTTATATTTTGCGCTTCAAAACAATCTCTACTCGCACAAAATTTATACATAGTTTTGCTGTAGTATGACAACAAAGGTTTTTTAGTGGTTGCATTTTTATTCATTTTTTTCATGTGAATCCCTGGGTTAAGTTTTATTTTCCATCTTCCCCATGTTATGTTTCTCCTCTTTATTGCCTCAATTAAGATAGATTAGCTTTATATAAGAGAAAACAAAAGTTAGAAAAAATAAAGGAGGCATATTAACTCTGCAATGTTAATCTCATTTACAAATTGAAGTTTCGAAGAAAATATTAATCTATATTTTTGGCGGTAATGGTTCATTATTTCTTGTTCTTTACTTATATTTTTCTTAATTCTCTTTGATGTAGACGTTGGATGTTCTCCTACAAATACTTCTAATCTTTCCAAAGATTGAACCCTTGCGATATAAGGTATGAGTTTAAGGATATTTCTTCAAGCTTTCTTATGTCCAATTCTACCTAATACCAACTGCATTTTTCAGGTGACATCATTTATTCATCGAATGGTGGACACTTTAGGTGCATCTGTATTTCCTTACCTTCCAAAGGCATTGGAGCAGTTGCTTGCAGAAAGCGAGGTATAAAACAGTTCTACATGTTATATTAATTAAGTTATAATTTTATTTAGTTGAGCAATTATCACCTAGCCATTGCATGCTATTTGATGAACCATTTTTTTTCTTCATAATTATTAATATCTTCATATATGAAAATAATAGTAGATATCTTAAAATTGAACATTTCTCTTTCCTAAATTATATTTGCAAGTATTTTTTTTGGGGGGGGGGGGATAATAGTGAATGTAGTTGCCTAAATACAAACGGGAATACGTAAGTATCTTCAAGTAGTGTATGTAGCTGCCTAAATATGTCTTAAAACTTCTATGACAAACCTTAATAAACTTGTTCCATATTATCTTGAAGAAAAACTTCGTAAAGATGGTGATCTGCAATATTACTTATCCACTCCGGAGAGTTCTCGTGGCATGAGGACTTTGAGGCTATTTCTAGTGGTTGGAAAGGATCTTTTCCAAACTCAAGTGTACCCGAGTTGTTTCCTTCTCCAGCTAACTAGTTAATCTAGAGTTTTATTCCGTAGTAAAAAAAATTCTCTTACTTGAAGGACTAGTTTAAGGCCTTGAAATGAAATCTTAATGGGTTTTTGGTAGAATTGTAGACCTTATACCTTCCTAACTTGGGGCTGCGTCATGAATTCTGCTTTCCATGGTTTTTTTTCTCCTATACTTTTTTGGGATAACAAAATGAAATATATGGGGTTAAATTTGTTTTTTCCTTGGTGATATTAATACTTGATCCTACCTCATGCTGTGGTTGCAGCCAAAAGAGTTGGTGAACTTTCTCGTTCTGATAAATCAGCTCATCTGCAAATTCAAAACTGCAGTGCAAGACATATTGGAGGAAGTATACCCTGTCATTGCAGGTAGAATATTTAATATTCTTCCAAGGGATGGGTTTCCTTCAGGACTTGGGAGCAACACTGAGGTAAGTGAACTTGTAGTTTTAGCTATTGGTTGTGCCGCAGTGTATCAGCCTTATCGGGGTTTTGGATGTTCGATCCCTTTACACCCTATTATGGGAGACTAGGATTGTAATATATTGACATGCATTTTTTAAATATATTGTGTGATTTTAAATTTGTCATTAATTGAATTTTGCAGTACTGAACGTTGAGAAAAGTTCAATATAGTGATTTAACAGCTAAAGTATTTACAAGTGTACTAAACTTAGGTGCTTAATTGAATAAAAGTGCCTAAAATCTATGAGAAACTCGTATAAAAAGCGCTGCATGGGTAAAGTTAATAGAGATAATTTTTTTAAGGTATGAATTGGAAAGGGGGGAAAACACGCTGACGGTGCTCCCTATCTTTATGGATGTCACCCCGCATCACTGTCTGACATAAATGAAACTATGGGAGGGGCTCACCTTCTTCTAAATACATACTTTTTGAGTTCAATATAATGTTGTACTTATAATATTTATCAAGTTGATTAGGAAATACCTACTTAAACTAATTTACTCATTGTCCCAGGTATTCATCTTTGCACTCTTTGTTTATTTAGAGATATTTTGAATTTATTCTTTTCACTTTTACTGGTTATATAATTTTATGAGTAAACAAAAGAAATTCTCAGGAAACCTGAAAGGAGAAGAAGTGAACTTAGCTATGAAAAAATTGACATCCAGAAAAAAAGGTGGGAAAAATGAAAAGATAAATAAATTAACCACCGTCAACATCAGGTATCCTGATGGGAATTTTTTCACAAGGTTTATGGTTGAATAATGAGATGCCTATGCTTAGAAACTTTCCAGATGTTTACTAATGTTTGGACCACCATGGTTTATTTATTTATTATTATTTTTTATTTAAAAAGAAAAGAAAAGAAAGAAATGATCACAGCCATATCATACGATTGAATTTCTTACATATCCATGAAGTAGTGCGACATCTACTGATGGAAATTGACTATAGCAGCAGTTATAGATTGCGCCTGCTTTCAACATATCCTGCATTCGAAGTTTCAATTTACATCTGGAGCTATGATCAACCTAGTGCTGAATTCTTGCTCACATGTTTTTAAATGTAGGAAATTCGTGAACTACAAGAACTCCAGCGAACAGTGTACACGTTTCTTCATGTTATAACAACACATGACCTGTCTTCTGTTTTCCTTTCCCCTAAAAGTAGGAGCTACTTAGATCCGATGATGCAATTGCTATTGTACACGTCTTGCAATCACAAAGACAACCTCGTCAGGAAGGTTGGTGTGATACTATAAACTCAAAGTATTATATTTTTTTTGTGGGTTTTGCCTCAACTCCCAATGCTTTGAGAGCTCGGGCAGATACACATTGTTACTAGTGAAGCTAATCTCTTTTTTGTTTTCTATTACTTAGGCATGTGTACAAATATTTATTAGACTAATTAAAGATTGGTGCCCCAGGCCCTTTGGAGAAGAAATGGTAATCTACCTTTTAAACTCTGCACTTCAATAGAAATTCCAGGAATACTAAAATGGGAAAAAAATTTCAGGTGCCTGGTTTCCAAAGTTTTGTAATCGAGGCTTTCGCAACAAATTGTTGTTTGTACAGTGTGCTTGACAAGTCCTTTGAGTTTCGTGACGCAAATACTGTAAGTTAATATGTAATAAAGATTGTATGAACTCTGGTAGAATGTTGTTTCTCACTTGTTTGTTAATGACTTTACATGTCCCGTTTAAAATTTGGGGAGCAAACCAGATATGTGATTAATGTAGTTAAGCAACATACCAAGTATATCCGGTTTATAACTTTATATTCTTCGAGGAGTAATACTACAGTGAAAAAAGATGGCTACCAAAAATTAGATACAAAATGATGTGTCATATTTTATAATTAGTTGAAATTCCACCATATATGGGTGGATCCAATGGTTATAACTTATAACCAATCACTACCATCACATCATTTTGTATCCTGTTTCTGTATCCAATCTTTTGTCACCAATACATTATTGTTGTTCGAGTAGTAAAGACCTTGTTTGGTATTTTAGTGCCAATACGATCAGAACTGGTATGTTAGAAGTCATATGTTCAAATTTTTTAGTAGTAAAGACTATTTACTAGTAAATATGCAAATTTGTTAGGAGTGAAGTCATGTTTATAGATGAAAGTAGTAGGAATTAAGAGTGAAGTCAGAATATGTATATTTGAATTTTAAGTCAACCTGGGGTTAGAGTTGCATTTTTGTTTGCTAGATTAACTTGTCTATTGTATCATATTGTTTATAGTTCCATACATTCATTCTTAAAACGATGATAGAGTTACTCACCCAATATGGCACATTATGCGACTCAATTCACATGGTGAAGTTGCTCCATCTTAGACCTACTAACACTAATATTCCTTCTTGTGTTTGTTGGTCTTTGTTAACTTACGGATAAATTCTTTTGGCACACTTGATATAGAAATAGAATAAGTTATTTCTCTGAATTTTTGTATTAGATGGTTTGCATTCTGTAATACACGTAAACCATTTCAAATGACCTGGCCCCAATTTTATTTACAGTTCGGTATCGTTTTGTGGACATTGTTTCTCTTAAGTTGCCCAAACATCTGTGCAGTAAAGCTTCGAGTCTATTTTTTACACTTTAGAATTCCTCCAATCGTTTAGATATCTTTTGTGATCCTGTTAAGACATCCCCTTGGCAGCGAGGTTATTATCTTTCCCATTTGCAATCAGTAAGATTAGTATGGAAGGCCTTAGACATCTTAAAGATAGTTATGCGGAAAACTTCTTTGATAAAATTGGGAATTATTTTGAACTATAGGGCATGGAAAGAGGTCTTGCATTGTTTTTATATGATATTTATTATGAATTGCTTTATATCTGCTGTGGAGAGTGTAGAATATATGTTGTTTTGTACTGAACTTGCTGCTGATCTGTTAATAGTCGGAACTAATATCCCTTCTTGTTCTGGATTTTACTGGCAGCTTGTTTTATTCGGAGAAATTGTATTGGCTCAGAAGGTTATGTATGAAAAATTCGGCAATGATTTTCTTCTTCATCTTGTATCGAAAGGTTTCCCAACTGCACATTGCCCTCAAGATTTGGCGGAGCAATATTGTCAAAAGTTGCAGGTAATGTGTTGTCTTTGATGGATAAATTATGGAGTAAAACTTAATTTCGGGCATGTGATCATGGAAAAAGTTTTAAAAAGATTCTTATCTAACTGATAAGAATATTAAATTGTTTAAATGACATCAATTTATTTAAGAGACCAAATTTTAAAAGCATTGTTTGTTTTGCAAGTGCTAGAAGAATTTAAATTTGGCTCATTTAGGATAATATAAACATCAATTTTTCAGTTCATGTTTAATTTGGTTAATCCTGTTAAAGGACAGCTGGGGTTTAGTTAGGTTTCAGAACTGTAACTTTGAGGTCAGCTGGTAGCAAAACACTCCAGGCCCGGCTTTGCAAACTATAACTAGCCCCCATATCAGGAAAGGCTTATGTTTTTGGCTGCTGTTCTCTCTGGTACTAACTGGCCCTGTTCGAGTTCCAGCTTTAATTATTGCATTGAGCTTGTCTGTTTAAACAGCAATTTGGACATACTTAAGAATGATCCCATTTATTAGTTGCTAAACTATATTGCTCTAACTGTTTCTCTGGTATTATATTTTCAGGGTAACGATATTAAGGCACTGAAATCATTCTACCAGTCGCTCATAGAAAACTTGAGACTCCAACAAAATGGAAGCGTTGTTTTCAGATAGCATTTGCATATACATACTCGATCACTAATGTGGCAATGGTTCATGATGTAACCAGTTATGCTGGTACAGTTTTGTTTACCGAAGGTGTGTGTACCATTATAGCCTGTTGTGTGTCTTATTTGAAACTTCAACATGTGTGTGCTAAATATCTCTTACAGTTTTAACTATTTGCATGGCCTTGCAGGTCTCATATATCTGTATATAGTTTTTCCCTGCTATTTGATGGCAGTGAGGTAAATCTGTCTTTAGTTGGCTTTCCTTCTATCGATACCAAAATAGGTCTAGTCTTCCTTTTGGTTGGCCTCATTTGTTTATATTTTATTGTTTCAACAGGTGTAAATTTGTGGGAGCGGTTCCTTTGATTGTGAACTGTTCAATATCAAATGGTTTTTTGGTGAGGAGCATTATAAATTTTCAACAAGAGTGATGCCTATATCAATTTTTGTATCGTCCCCATGTGATCTCTTGGCTGTTATAGAGCTTTTGTTTTGAATGATTTACAGCCCTTGAACAATTGATTCTTGTGGATATTGTCAGCAATTTTGGGGAATAAAGAAAGCTGTAATTCTTCTTTTCTTTTATTTTATTTATTTATTTTTCCTCTTTTTTTATTATTATTTTGTTTTATTGTGATACAACAGAAAAGAAGTGAGAAAGGGCAAAAGATTAAATAGAATCTATTTTAATTTTTTGTGTAACATTTTACTGAATGTTTTCTGTTGATCAACTGATTTAGAGATTCAGTGAGTTTGATTTGACGATTTGGGACGAATGATTTAGTCTTATTTTCTTGACTGAATGAGCGGGCGGCTGAATGATTTCTTTTTAATTTTATAATATTAATTATTATAGTAAGTAATATTAATTAAATTTACAAAAATTTTTTTAATTTTTTTAAATTGTTAAAATAATAAAAATTTATTATTTAGATATTTTAAATACGTTAATTATCAAATACTATTTTCGATTTAGATTCACCTCCTTTAGTTGTTAGTTGAAGGAAACTTGACCCATAATATAACAAAGCAGCTTTCTCAAATCTTCATTCTCACCCATCTTAAACTCATAACCCACAACATTTAATCCAGCAATTATGTAGCTCAGGGCAGGTGGATACATCTTATTTTTCAGTCACCACCCACCGTATAGTGATTAATTAATTCTAATAACATATTTTGTTGTTGTTATAACTTATATATACCTCTCCACTAAATATACTTTTTCTTCTTGTGTTATGTGAGATCCTTTACGAATAAAGTAGAAATATTTTTTGTCTTTAGCTACATTGTTTTTGCTCTTCCATTTTCTACAGAGCCAGGTTGGTCAATTGCTAATAATTTGGTGTAAGCTTGAGCGATCTTCAGGCAGAGAGAGGATGCAAATGGTACGCTACGGAAGTGGAAGAGAAAAGCGGGCAAAACTATATTTGCACAATCAAAGAAGATACGTTACAACACATCCGGGATCCCAAACAAGACTTCAACGCCAACTTTTGTCTCATAAGGTGAAGTCACACTATGCTGGGGAAAACCAGGATGAAAAGAATAATTATCCATGGTTTGAGGTCCGAATATAGGCTTTGTTGCTGCAGTGCAGGGATGGCATAACATCCATCACTTGCTGAGTTTGAAAATTTGTTTGCTGGACAAGAAACACTAGCTAAGCAAATGGGAGGAGGAGGAGGAAGCACTCTACACCAATAAAATTGAAGCAGAGGGAACTCCAAGCACCACACGGTTGGTGGGTTTAAAAAAATTGATGATAAGGCAAAATTAAGTCATCAAAGCCAAGGAAGAGCTAGCTCGTACTGGGGGAGCTTTGAAGAATCATGGCAACGGCAGAAAGTTCAAAGAGAAGTGCTACAATTACGTACGGGATGAAGGGTCATATGGCGAAACCTTGTTCGTCAAATAAAAAATCGGTGGAGAGTAACGCTGCTACTTCCAAAAGCAAAGAATAATGGGATATTAAGACATTATTTGCAGCTCAAGAGAAGTTAGCTCTCACAGCAACTACGTCTGAACATATTGATTATGAGAAAGATTAGATTGTTGATTCGAGATGCTCAAATCATATGACTGGCAATAAAGAAAAGTTGCACAATTTGTCAGGATACAAGGGAAGCCTAGAGCCGGTGATAGCTAATAACTCAAAGTTACCAATAACTCATATTAGTAGTACAATAGTCTCTCCCCAATATAGTGCTATTGAGGTGTCGCTTCAAAATGCCTACCACGCCACATGTATGAAGAAAAATCTTCCTTCAGTATCACAATTAACATTAATAGGCCATTTTGTCCTGTTTGATCCACAAGATGTGATGGTTTATCGTGATCTTGAGATTATAAAAGAGTCGGTAATGAAGGGACGAAGACTAGGGTCAGTCTATGTGATGTCTTCAGAAACCACATATGTGGACAAGATAAGAAAAAACGAGACATCAGACTTATGACACATGCAGTTAAGTCACGTTAGCTATTTCAAGTTAGATTTGATGATGAAAAGATCAATGCTGAAGGGACTTCCCCAACTTGAAGTAAAAATAGGCACAATATGTTCAGGGTGTTAGTATAATAAAATGCATCAGTTGTCGTATGAAGAGTTCAAATTTAAAGCTAAGGAACCATTAAAGTTAATTTACTCTGATGTGTTTGGACCCGTCAAACAAACCTCTATTGGTGGGATGAAGTACATAGTGACCTTTATTAATGACTTTTCTCCAGATATGTGTGGGGCAAAAACTTGAAACTTTTTCAAAGTTCAATGAGTTTAAGAAAGTAGCGGAAGCAGAAGTTGGTAAAGCAGTTCGTTGTCTACGCACCGACAATGGGGGAGAGTATACCTTATACTAGTTTTGCAATTTTCTTCGAGAGTACTGAATACGCCATCAGTTCACATGTCCTAGCATTTTACAACAAAATAGAGTAGCAGAAAGGAAGAACGAACACTTGACATAAATATGTACTTCATGCGAAGAATGTTCCAAGACGTTTTCGGGCAGAGGTAATGAAGACTGCAACTTTTATAATCAATAGGCTTCCTCAACAAACGTTATGTTTTATTTCATCTTTTAAAAAATTATGGAACATGAAGCCTACAATTAACTATTTCCGAGTATTTGGTTGTGTTTGTTATGTTTTTGTATCTGACCATTTGTACAACAAGATGGACAAAAAGGATGTTAAGTGTATTTTTGTAGGATATGATAATCAAAGAAAAAGGTGGAGGTGTTGTGATCCTACAATTGAAAAGTGTTACACGTCTCGGAATATGGTGTTTGATGAAAAGGATATACTACCAAACTCAAATGATATTAAAGATTAGTTGCAATATTCTCAAAACCAACTGAGCTTAGGTAAACCTGAAGATGCAGATGATGGTAGTGATGTCAAGGAAACCGTAGCTCAAAGTCATTGGCAAACTGATGTGTATGAAAACTAAGCAAAAAGGTGAGTCCAATGAAACAAAAGCACCAACTCCCCTAAGAAAATCAACAAGAGCCAGAAAGCCAAACCCCAAATATGCCAACGCCGCTATAGTAAAAGAAGCAGATGCAAAAGAACTGGAAACATTTGAGGAAACACTTCAAAATCCGGAATGGAATAAAGCTATGGTCAAGGAGATTTATGCATTATAAGGAAACCAGACTTGGGAGCTCATACCAAAGTTTAGAGATGTGAAACCTATTTCTTACAAATGAGTGTATAAGATAAAGCGTTGCACAGATGGATTTATTGAGAGGCACAAGGCTCGTCTGGTAGCTCGGGGGTTTTCTCAACAATATGGACTATACTATGATGAAACTTTTAGTCCAGTTGCAAAGCTTATCACTGTACGAGTCTTACTTGCACTTGCAGCTAACAAAGATTGGAACTTATGGCAGTTGGATGTGAAGAACGCGTTCCTGCATGGGGAGTTGGATCAGGAGATCTACATAAATCAACCGATGGGCTTTTAGAGTCAAGATCATCCTGAATATGCGTGTAAGCCACAGAAGGCGCTCTATGAGTTAAAACAAACACCGAGAGCCTTGTATGGTAAGACTGCTGAATTTCTTACTCATAGTGGTTATTCGGTGACACCTGTGAATTCTAGTTTGTTTGTCAAAGCTAGTTGAAGGAAGCTAGCTATTGTGCTAGTATATATGGAATATTTAATCATAATAGGAGATTATGAAGAAGAAATTCTCCGAACAAAAGAGAATTTATCAGTTTGTTTTCATACGAAAGAACTTGGTTTCTTGGTCTAGAGATTGATCATATTCAAGAAGGAATATTTCTCTGTCAAAAAAAGTATTTTAGATATTTGTTGAAGAAAGTTTGGAATGCTCGAATGCAAACCAATTTCAGTTCCGATGGAGTCAAACGCCAAAATATGCGCTCATAAAGGGAAAGATTTGGAAGATGTAACGATGTATCGATAATTGGTGGGTAGTTTGATCTATTTAACCTTAATCAAACCTGATATTTCTTACCCAGTTAGTGTGATGAGTCGATACATGCAAAATCCAAAGAAGTCTCACTTGGAAGCAATTCAGTGAATTTTAAGATATGTGAAGAGTACACTTGGCTATGGTGTCCTGTATGAGAAAGCTGGAGATTGCAAGCTTACTGGTTATTGTGATGCTGACTATGCAAGTGATCATGATACCCGACGCTTAACTACCAGATAAGTTTTTATGCTTGGGTCCGGAGCAATTTCTTGGTGCAGTAAAAGGCAACCAACTATGTCTTTGTCAACAACAGATGCAGAATATCGAGTTGCATCAATGACAACTCAAGAAAGCACTTGACTTATATAATTGTTGGAGGACTTGCGTCAACCAACAAATTATGCAATTCCTTTTTATTGCGACAACCTGTCGGCAATACGTTAGGTGGAGAACCCAATCTTACATGCAAGAACTAAACATGTGGAGATGCATTATCATTTTATCAGGAAAAAAGTTCTACAAGAGAAAATTGTATTAGAACATATTAAGACAAAAAACCAAGTTGCAGATTTGTTCACAAAAGGCTTGGGTGGCAACAAGTTTAGAAGTCTCTGCAAGCAACTCGCGGGATGGTAGAAAGAATGAAAGATGATGTTGAGGGGAAGTGTTAGAATACAATGCCAACACATGGTCTTAATCGAGTTTATTGTTTGTTTTTGAGTTGTTATCATAGATAGTTAATAAGTTGTTATTAGTTAGTCTTGGATTATTTCATTTATTGTTAGTTGTCCTATTCTTTAGGGATTGTTGAGTCGGTGGAAGGGAATAAGGCAACGTGACCTCCTTTTGTATGCAAGGCAAAGTAGTGCATAGATTAATTAATTCTAATTTTTGAAGGAAATAACATTTTGTAATATACTTATCATTTATAGAACTATTGCCCCCCTCAAATCTTATTGTAATAAAAAAACAAACACCCAGACACGTAAGGATAATTAATTTTAAAGAGAATAAAGCTCTAGTGGAAGCCGAGGTTGAGCAAGGGTAACAAGTGGGATCTGTTTAGGGGTGGATAGCCCAAATATTTCGTCCATATTCAAATCCTCAGTTGTCATTGAATCCGGCAACTTCCAATAGAATCCATGCAAAAGATTGGCCAAACTTGATTCAATCACCTTAAGTCCCAAAGTATACCCGGGGCACATTCTTCTTCCTGCCCCGAACGGCAATAGCTCAAAATCATGCCCTTTAACATCCATAGTCTTCCCAATAAACCTCTCCGGCACAAATTCATCTGGTTTGTCCCACAATGTAGGATCTCTGCCGATGGTCCATACACTCACCAGGATTCGAGTTCCTTTGACAATATCGTAACCGCCCACCTTACAGTCCACTCGAGCTTCTCGGGGCACAAGCATTGGTGCCACGGGATGCAGCCTCATTGTCTCTTTGACAATGGCTTGAATATAAGGAAGATTTTGTATGTCCTTTTCTTCAACCCACCTACTTTTCCCAATAACTCGGTCCAGTTCTTCCGTTGCTTTTTCAAATATCTCGGGCTTCTTTAGTAGTTGTGAGATTGCCCATTCCACAGTCACTGCCGAGCTCTCAGTTCCACCAGCCAGTAGATCCTAATAATTGACACACACACACATATATATAGATTAGCTAAAAGATTACTATTGATGCAAAGTTAGTTAACAAGTAGTTGTAAAATTCATATGACAAACTGAATTTTGATGGGATGCATGTGGAAAATGTTGTTGGAATAACAGTAATGGCTGATAGTGTTTTTCTTCAACTTAATTCTGCATTGTATAATAAGTTGGACTATATATAGACTCCATGCTTGCAACTTAATTAATTGTAAGAGAGCTAGGTATATATATATATATATATATATATATATATATATATATATATATATATATATATATATATATATATATATTGTTATGTTATGTATACCTGGGTAAATGCTTTGACACCATGTCTCTCAAGCTTAACCTCTAGAGTTGGATCATCAGAAAGCTGAAGCAACAAATCCACCATATCCTTGGCCACGTAGTCACCCTTCTCTGTCTCTCTCCTTGCAATATGCTCATCAAGCACATGCTCCAAAAACCTATCAAACTTCTTGCTCACCACTTTCATCCTCTTAACATAACCCTGCAAGTCCAAGAAATCAATCCAAGGAATGGAATCCCCGATATTAAACACACCATTCAGCAAAAACAACTCATCAAGCATCTTCTTAAACTCCTCTGGCCTCACCACCGCCTTCTGATCAACAGACTCGTCCAAATACCTCTTCCCCAACACCATGCGGCTAATCACATTCAAGCTCACGGTAGAAAGATAATCTTTCAAGGCAATTTTCTGGCCCGATAACTCGTAAAGCTGTTTAAGCATGGACTTCATTTCTTCTACCCTGATGTATTCGTAGGAATCGAGGCGCTTTGCGCTGAAGAGCTCCATGAGGCACATCTTTCGGGCTTGGCGCCAGTATGCCCCGTAAGGGGACCACGTGATGTCGGAATAGTTGTATGTGGTGTGTTTGCCGGCGGCGGTTTTAGGGCGGCCGACAAAATTAACGTCCATGGTTTTGAGGAAGATTTTGGCCATTTCAACAGAGGAACCGACGACTACCGGGAAGGAGCCGAAGCGGAGCTGCATAATGGGACCGTATTTTTGGGACAACTGGTGGATGGAGCGATGAGGGAGGGAGCCAATGAGATTAAGGTTACCGATAATGGGCCATGGTTTTGGACCAGGTGGTGGGTTAAGTTTCGGGCGGAGATATTTGGAGAGGAGAAAGAGAGCTAGGATAGCAAGCCATGTGGCGGAGTAGACAGCCCAAGTAGGAAGAGTTTCCATTGGGGAAATTAATTTAAGTTTTTGAGTAGTAGTAGTAGTTGTGGAGTTGTGATTGAATTTGAAGAAGATAAGAAATAAGGGGTTATTTATAGTTGAAGAAAGGGTCTGCGTGTCTGTGTCCGTGGGAGAGAGAGAGAGGGAGGGAGGGCCAGGTGTTTCACTGAAATTCGTATACACCTTCCGTCATCGACAGGGTGGACCCTATGCTCCTTTGAAAAGCCCCGCACTTCCAATTACCATATCAAAAGAGATGATCCTGACCTTGACATTGACATTGACTATTGAACAAAAATAGATAAAAATATTAAGGGTAGTTGTAACTACTAACCAAGTAAATTACATGGCAATGTCACACATTATTTGAAATGGTATTATTGTAGTTATTACCAAGCTTTAACGTGGAAAATACTTGACACTGGTCGATAGTAGCTGGTGCAAGCAAGTTATGGTGGATGGCTTTTGACCGTTGACTCAACTTTTGGAAGTCTTTCTTCATTTCTTGTAATTTTCCTTTAAAATTTTCTAAGAGAAAAGTGGGTTAGACAAACTATTGCGTTCCCACCGAAAACCAGAGTAACGTCAGCGGCCTTTAACAACTTAGATGCATATAAGGTTCTAAACGAAATGAGTCGATTTAGTATTGAGTTATTTATATTTAGTTCATAAAATTTATTGAATATAAAATAATATTTGATTGAGACTCATTTAGTTATCAAGTCGAGCACGATTTCAAATCGAACCCGAACAGTTTGAATTTTTCTAATTAATATGATCCGAGTATCAATAGAAAATTATAATTTGAGAAGGTTCGAGTAAATGACGTGTTAAAGCTTGAATTTGTCCGCACGTTCAATCGCCGGCTTGGACATGGACCTGCACAAAAAGAACTACCAGAAAGTAACTGACGACTTGGACCGTCGGGAGATACTTTCGATGTAAGAGTAAAAACAAACTTCAAAATAGGTTAACAATAGATGAACTAGTACTTAGGACTAAATGTGTGTATCGTTACCTCTATTACTAATATATATTTATAGTCTTACTACACTATCTCAATAGGGTTTCAATTTCTAATTAGAATTGTATAGAGAGATTCTATTGGAAAAGGTAAGTACCATACAAGAGTTAATATTAAATATGATAACTGCATGATGCTTCTGTTTGCAAGATAACGACCCAAGTCTATTAGACTTGGGAGTTTATTATGGACGCTTAGGAATAATGACCTAGATCCGAACCAATTCAGATAGTTCATTATATAAAAATGCACATCCCAACACTACGCACAATAAATATAATATTTGATATTTTTTAAATTTATACGAATTATGTCAATTTAAAATTTTGTAACTAATTTCAAGAAATCAAAATAAAGCTCTTTAATTGATTGGATGGACAAAATTTTACAAGATAGTATCTTGGTTTGGGAAATGCCACCATGAAAACTAACTTGAATAACAGCTGTTACACGTTTTTGTAATTTTCATGGGCAGGTGAAATCAAAAAATTTCATAAATAAAATTTTAGTTATCAATACTTGTGTCTAAACTAGTTGCTATAAAAATATTTGTAGACACATTCATGCACATTAAAAAAAATCCATAAAATTTGATGCTTACTAGATCCGGTTACGGCGAAGTTAAAATCAACTTTATTATAGTAAATGTATATAATTTTTTGATCAAAAAACTATATACACTTACTATATATGAATATGATGAAGTTAATTTCAATTACACCACCGCACTTAACAACCTCTACAATGTGTTCGACGATTAGATAATAAGTCGTTCATACAAAATGGGGACTTAAGTGTGACATGAAAACTATGGTGTGGTGCCCCCTCTTCCTTTTCCTCTTCATGTTGCTGTTACGATTAGGGCCACTTTTTCTTTTATTTTTTAATAAATAAATACAATAATATTAACAAGGATCCGGTTATCATGGTAAGTTAGTTATATGACTAATATAATACTGACATGTAGATAGAGAGATCAGCTCTTGTCTGCGTGTCGATATTATTGTTGGGTGTGAGTCCTCACCCATGAGATAAAATCCAATATAGAAAAGAATTAATTTTCTTTGTGAGCAAGTAAGTAGGTTTACTTGATATTAATCCAATTAGAAATTGGGTTAATGGAAGCAATATTGGAATTGGAGATTCCATGAAAGGAATCCAAGTTGAAATTAAAAAGGATTTACTTGTTAGATTGGTTGGTGACCAAGACAAGGAGATGTGATCCCTAATTTGATTAGGAGAATAAATTGTTTCTAATCCATAATAGGAATAGATTAGGAAGAGTACTATAAATAAGGCTATGAGGGAGTCTTATTTGATACATGAGATAAGCTTGGTAATAAGAAGATACCAAGAGAATAAATCGAGAGAATTACAGTTTGTTGTTCTTGGGTATCCGCCGCCATCTCCGTTCAATTGAAAGCTTGAAAACTTTATTGCTTGGGGTATTTTTGGGTGGTGAAGTTAATTAAGTTTCTCAACCTAATTAAAGGTAAATTTGTATTATCTAAATTTATTGTGTAACCTCAAGTTTTAGGGCATAAAACTTTAGAGGATTATTGTAAGCCCATTATTAGTGATATAGTGGAGATTCGGAGTTTGACTCGTGGTTTTTTACCTCTTAATTTTAGAAGGTTTTCCACGTATATTTGGTGTCTTGCTTGTGGATGATTATTTGTTATTTTTGTTCTCATAATTGGGTTTGTTGATTTCATATTTAATTGCACAAAGACGAAAAAGTAATTCCTAGGATATAGATTATTTTTGGCGTACTTTTCCCAACAGTGGTATCAGAGCTTAGTTATTTTTGTGGTTTTCTTGTGCGAATTAAATGGAGGATTGGACAACAGGTTGCATGATTAATCTCAAGGCTACAAATTATGTAATTTGGAAGTCAAGAATGGAGGATTTGCTTTACTGCAAGGATTTGTACGAGCCACTTGAGAACGATGGAGTTAAGCCCACAAACAAGAGTGACGCGCAGTGGAACAAGATGAACATGAAGACTATTGATCTGATCAGATCGTGGATTGATCAAAGTGTGTTTCATCATGTTGCCACAGAAACTAAAGCCTATGCTCTCTGACAGAAATTGGAGTCCATGTATGAAAGGAAGACGGCGCAAAATAAAGCTTTTTTGATTAGAAAGCTTGTGAATTCTAAATTCAAAGATGGAAACTCCGTTGCAGAACACTTGAGTGATTTTCAGAGTTTGATAAATCAGTTGAGTACGATGAAGATGATCATTGACGATGAGATGCAGGCTTTGTTGTTGTTGAGCTCTTTGCCTGATAGCTGGGAGACGCTGGTTGTATCGTTGAGTAACTCCGCTCCTAATGGCAAGCTGACTATGAATACAGTTAAGGATAGTTTATTTAACGAGGAACAGAGGCGAAGAGATACTATGGTGATTAGCGCTGAGTCACAAGTTTTTGTCGCACAGAGTAGGGGCAAAAACAAAGGGAGAAACTCTCCTGAAAATGACAAATCCAGGGGAAGGTCAAGAGATAGGAAAGAAGTAATTTATTTTCACTGCCAGAAGCCGGGTCACATAAAACGAGAGTGCAGATTTTTTAAGAAGGAGCAATCTAAGAAAAAAAATGAGGATAAAGATTCGATTGTGTATCTATCTGACGTTGATGTAGCTATTGTTTGTGATGATAAACCCAAGTGCCATGTTAATGATTGGATTATTGATTCGGGTGCTTCGTTCCATGCTACTTCGCGTGGTGAAATCTTCACATCCTACAGTAGTGGTGATTTTGGCCATGTGCGGATGAGAAACGGAAGTGCATCCAAGATTATAGGAATTGGAGATATTTGTTTGGAAACTAACAGTGGTTGCAGGTTGATGCTGAGAGAAGTCAGACATGTTCCGGATATTCGTTTTAATTTAATCTCTGCTGGTAAGCTTGATGAGAATGATTATAAAAGTTACTTTGGTGAAGGTCAGTGGAAGCTCACCAAAGGGTCTCTAGTGGTGACTAGAGGTAAGAAGGTAGATACTCTTTACACGATGCGGGCGAATGTGAGAGGTGTTGAAGATGGGGGAGTTAGGCTGAAAAAGGTGTGGTACAAAGCCGTGCGAGATGGGAGAAAAGCCTTGCATGAGAAACACGAGAGAAAAACTCTTCGCTTTAAATGGGTACCAAAAGTGAAGAAGGAAAGTTATAGCTCACAGTCAGGATACAAAGCGGTTGTGAATGAATTTGACAATCAAAAATCTGTCAAGTTTGAGTTAGATCCTCCCATTGAGAATAACCATGCCGATGAGACAAAGCCGGACATGAAGATAGTTGAAAATTTCAAGAAGCTTGAGTTGAGCCAAGATTTCGTTGGAATTAACTCCGAATAAGGAGTTGTGGTTGGTGATCCCTCCTCTCATGGGTTCGGAGGGGGAGATTGTTGGGTGTGAGTCCTCACCCATGAGATAGAATTCAATATAGAAAAGAATTAATTTTCTTTGTGAGCAAGTAAGTAGGTTTACTTGATATTAATCCAATTAGAAATTGGGTTAATGGAAGCAATATTGGAATTGGAGATTCCATGAAAGGAATCCAAGTTGAAATTAAAAAGGATTTACTTGTTAGATTGGTTGGTGACCAAGACAAGGAGATGTGATCCCTAATTTAATTAGGAGAATAAATTGTTTCTAATCCATAATAGGAATGGATTAGGAAGAGTACTATAAATAAGGCTATGAGGGAGTCTTATTTGATATATAAGATAAGCTTGGTAATAAGAAGATACCAAAAGAATAAATCGAGAGAATTACAGTTTGTTGTTCTTGGGTATCCGCCGCCATCTCCGTTCAATTGAAAGCTTGAAGACTTTATTGCTTGGGGTGTTTTTGGGTGGTGAAGTTAATTAAGTTTCTCAACCTAATTAAAGGTAAATTTGTATTCTCTAAATGTAAGACCCCAAATTTTATGAAATAAAAGTATTCAATTTTTCTATTTAGTAAATGGTTAAATTGATAAAAAATTAAAGTTAAGGGTGATATATGAATATTTTTCAAAATAAGCAAGTTGTTATAAAATATTCATTTTGTCGTGGAATATTCGTTTGGTCGTGGAATATTTTTTCTGTCGGGGAATATTCGTACGACGGCGCAGCTATTTGTGGGCTCCATAACGAAAAGCGATTGGATGAAGAAAACGACAAAATTGAGTTTTTATAAATAACGACGTAGTTGTTACCGTTAACACTGTTGGAATACATGGTGGTTAAAATACAGTAATACGCGTATTTGCACAGTAGCACACGGTATTGAACAAAAATTTTTTTAATTATTAATTCTTACGTAAGATGGCACTACTCAATAATTGTTACAGTAGTTACTGTTCAATATTTTATTTTATTGATTCAATAATTGCTGCGTTGATATTTTATATTATTGTTATTTCAATAATTGTTGCTGCACAGTATTTCTCATTATCAGATCATTAATTCATATTATTTGAATAATATTATTAGATAACATTATTGGCAATGTCTAGAAAGTTCTGTCTAAGGAGAGGTTTGGTCGCCTAATTGCGCGCCAGTAAGGAGAAATTCTTATTGAAAAGCCCCCTCTTTTCTGGGAACGGTCTGGTTGTCATAAATGTGATTCTGTAATATTATTTGTGAATAATTAATTATTGATTCATATGATAAGGAAATATTTATTTTATGTGGATATAAATGAGGGATATATTTTTGTGGTTAAAAATGAAAGAGTTAATGTTGAGGTGTTTTATCTGTATTATGTCGGAACGGAGGTATTGAAAATTAAATTAGGGTTTTTAAGATATTTTACGAGGGTTATAATTTTTAATCCGACCGTTGGATCGTGGTAATATTTGGATATGTTATACATATATAAGTTGAGTATATGTCCACAAATTTTGAACCGTTAAAAATGAACGTATGATTTGTTATGAATTTTACGGGATGACTGGTTCAGAAATTGTTGAATTTTCGGAGTTAATGATTTTGGTGGAAAATTTTAGAATTGGTGGGCCCCACTCTTGGTTGGTGAAGAAATATGCTGAGATTTTTATTCAAATGTGGTGGGTGGAAATAGTAGCAGGTAAAGCCATCAGGTTACGTGTTAAGTCTGCTTCGGCGTGCTAACATTTTCCTATAAATAGATGGCTAAGTTAGAATTGAAAATCACACCAGAAACATAAGCTTTCTCTCTTTCTCTCTCTATATTATGAAGCATATTTTGTGAGTATTTAGATACCCTGAGAGTTGCTATTCAGTGCAAGTTTCCTTCGACTTTGCATTCCAGTCAGAAATACTGCACTTTTGAGGTAAGGGATAGTAAGGGGTAGTAAGAGATTTTAAGGGTTGTTATATTTTCCAGTTTCGTAATTTTTCTGACCTTCAAAAATTTTGAAAAAATTTAAAATGATATTTTGATGAGTTTTCTTGATTGTGTCCAAAAATGGTGATTTTTGGATGTATAGATTGAGAGTTATGAATTTTATGAGAAAAAACTATTTTAAAAGTAACCGCTTATAATTCCTTGTGGTTAACTCTAAAATTGATGAAATTTTTATTGAGAGTACATGTATATGATAGAAGTATACTCTGTAAATTTTAGAATTTTTGGACAAAAGTACAATTTTTGATAAATGTCTAAATATTCGGCTGTTTTGGCCATATGAAAAATAGTAAATGACTTTTAAAAATTCTGAGAAAAATATATGTTCACTATGGGACTATATTATGCTAAATCCCAGAAAAGAAATTTTTTTGGAACTGATTTGATATTTTTTATAAAAATAGTCTAGTTATGAATAAATGAATTAAATATGTTTTGTGAAGTAAGAAAATTAGAAAATAGGATTTTATGGCTTGAGAATCCTATATGAGGTATATGCAGATTTTTGATGAGAGTTTTTGATTATTGATGATGAAATCTTATGAGTTTGACATTTTATGATGATTAAATGCATTAATTAGTAAAGTGTAAACAATTTAAATAAATTGTTTATAAGCTTAAGAAATATTATTCTTTCAATATCATTATACCGAAATATTGGTATATATATTATTGTGGAATTTCTACCTTTTTCATGTCGGAGTTACTATTCACGAGTTACTATTCACGATAAAATTGGTTTCTTTTTCTAACCAAATTATAGTTGATTTATGAATATTACTCTTGAAATTAAATCTATATGTTGATCATATTATTTTTATTATCATATATAACATTTTTATAATCCTGATGTTGAAATTCTCTTTTATTTGAGTGTAAAGATGGGTAGATTATTGGTATGATCAAGACTATGGGTTCTCTTTGGCCAGTAGTGCAAAGTTGAATTGTGACTGATATGATCATGACTATTGAATTTATAATTGAATATCTTTAGCTTAAGTGAAAAAGTGAATTGATCAACATGGTTATAATTATTGTTTATATAAATTTTGAAATGATTATATATTTCTTTGAGATATTAATATATTTGGTCTGTAGTGCAAATATGAACTGTTGATGAATATATTTGGCCTGTAGTACAAATATGAACTGTTGATGAATATCTTTGGCCGGTAGTGCAAAGATGACTTGTTGTTGAATATCTTTGGCCTGTAGTGCAAAGATGAAATGATAATGAATATCTTTGGTCGTAGTACAAAGATGAAATTGTTAGTATGATTATAAACAAGAACTGTGATTTGGTATAACTATGATCTTTGATGTTTCAGGTAAAGACATGTGATGAAAATTATCTTCGTCCTAGGTACGAAGAGGAATTTAGAATCACAATTATGATTATGAGTTATTCATATGATTGTGGAAATGAACTGTTGAGTGATATTACAGGGATAAAAGATTGTTGGTGGATTTTTAACATGGAGAAGATAATAGACTTTATGGTCTATTTGACTCTTCTAATGGATTGCTCGTTCCGCTGCAACTATGATTGAAATTTTTTATCATCTACCATATGTTCTAAATCTCTGATTTATTATTGATGAAGACTATTGATAATTTATTTATCTTTAGTCATTATATTCTTTACTTAGATAGTTGTGCTCACCCCTTTGCTTTACAATTCCTTTCAGGTAATAAGAGTGTAGCTGGGTCGAGCGGGGGTAACAGGGGAATAGAACGGTGGTCATCATTTAGGAGTTATATTTGATGAATCATCTAGGGTGAAGCGAACCCAACGTTAGAAGAGTGTTTTGCCACTATCATACAAGATGTCTAAGGACATACAACCTCGTGTCATCATAAGACAGGATTGTGCTCATCCACTTGCTGAGTATATCTACGAGCACTACCTATATAATCTTGGTGTTTGTTTGAAGTATAATTCACGATTAAAGACAGTGGAGATAATGATAAGTTAAGAGAAGACTCACCATTGGGAAGAATATGATAGTAATATTCTCGTTTTTCTTTGGGATATATTGGGTCAACCAAGGATAATTCTGTGGCCATATGATATCTATCACAACCTAGACGCATGACCTCCCATGTACAAAGGTTTCCTTGAGCACTTCCCAAAGATTCTAATTTCTAAAACAGTTTTTGACTATACCTTTATGTAAGGTGTCATTATGAGGTGCTATCCACGGTTGGGATATGAGTCACATTTGGTATATATTTATATCCAAACTCACAGCATATGTGTTGTTGTATTTTGCACGACAATTGTTGTAATAAAGTTGTAGTTATTTTCTGTACCATGTGTTTGGCGACTCAGAATAGGTTGGATGGAATGGACCTATTTTGGGGTTGGCACACTAAATTTATTGTGTAACCTCAAGTTGTAGGGCATAAAACTTGAGAGGATTATTGTAAGCACATTATTAGTGATATAGTGGAGATTCGGAGTTTGACTCGTGGTTTTTTACCTCTTAATTTTAGAGGGTTTTTCACGTATATTTGGTGTCTTGCTTGTGGATGATTATTTGTTATTTTTGTTCTCATAATTGTGTTTGTTGATTTCATATTTAATTGCACAAAGACGGAAAAGTAATTCCTGGGATATAGATTATTTTTGGCGTACTTTTTTCAACAACTATATTAATTAATTGACCAAAATTAATTTTATACTAACCACTCCTCGTTAACAAACATCTTTCCTCGTAGTAATAATAATAATAATACCATCAGCCATACTGTTGTCGACTTCCTCTTTTGCAAAATCAATACAAGCACAACTGCACAAGCACTAACCGTCCAAGGCAAGGCACGCACAAAATTTACAAAATAATAGAATTCATTTTTCAATAATTCAAATATAGTTTAATTATCAATTTCATTTATTATGTTTTTAAAAGTTAATAATTATCGCTTATTTTAAAATAAATATAATATTTTTTATTTATCTCTTAGCGTTATATATATTATATCGTTGTCTCCCTCCCGAAGATTTCTGACGTAAAATGAGAAGGAACATATAAGTAACAGTACAACAACTCTCCCGCTCACACCAACTAATATTCCAATTAGATTGTTTCTTCCCTACATAAGCTTTGTAATGACTGGATATTGATTTTGTCGTATATATGGATAGACAATTCCCACCACATATATCAATTCTTTTGTACATAAAAAATATTAGAGGTCGAAGAGAGACATAGAGGACAAAAGATTATTGCTGAATATTAAAAGAACAAAAAATTTACACCATTATTGTTTTTATAGTGGCATGAAAACATAGCACACATACACATTCGTACACCTAAAATTCCAATCATAAATAAATACATAAATTCAAGACAATGAATGAGAACATGAAAGTTTTTATTATGAAGGAGCGCAACGGTTAGATTTTATAATTCAAATCGGAGCGAAATTATCTCGGTTGATTTTTACGAACGAAAAGTTATGGCCAGCCCAATTTTGTTTATTTTATTTTATGGTTAACTCGACACTAACTCGAGATAACTGAGCTAAATTAAAAAAAAACCCATTAAACTCATTTACGGATCGACTTATGACCTGTTATAGATATAAGTATTGATATAACAAATCAAAAGAAGATAAATTAATTTGGTTGACCATTTTAAGGTTAATTTGGTTATTAACTTATAATTTGTATAATTGGGTTCACTGCTATGGATCTGGATCTGGATCTGGATCAGGATCACTAAACCAAGCCTATGGATCTTGAGTGTGGGCCTTTTCTCATACGTGACAAAGGCCGAAGGTTTAATAGGTTAACTAGTAAGGAGAGTTTTCTTGGTAATTAAGCTCCTTTTGCGAGGCCCCATCCAACTTGAAATGATCATATGAAGACCTAGCCCAACTTCTTTTTTAATTATATTTTTTTTAGGGTCTTTTACAATAATATACAACATTTAATAAATAATTATACTATTAGTGCATCACCAAAATAATTACAAAAATAATAATCTTCTCGTATTTATTTATAATATTAATGTCCTTAATTTAGGAAAACACTCATCCGCTTATTCTCTTTCTCTCCCTTACCGTCTTCTCTCTCTTCCCCTTCGTCCTCCTCCTTCGCCGTCGCCGTCGTCGCCGCCGCCTCAACACCTTGAAGATGTAGATCTTGTAAGTCATCGTCTTCTTCTTCTTCTTCGTCCTCCTCCTTCGGCGGCGGTCCTCTTCCTTCGCCGTCGCCACCGCCGCCGCCGCCGCAACACCTTGAAGTTGTAGATCTATAGATCTTGAAGATGTAGCCGCCATGGACGTCGATCTCCTCATTTTAGCTACTAGTTTATTGCTTCAACACCTCCGCTTCTTCTTCTTCTTTTTCGTCCTCCTCCTTCGCCGTCGCCGCCATGGACACCGATCTCCTCATCCATTACCGCCACAACAGTCCAGAAATTAAAAGGAGAAGAAGACAAATTTTAGTGCAGTTGGTAGCCAAACATTTATATAAAGGTAACCATTTTAGTTTTTGTGGGTAACCAAGAGAAATTTCAGCACTGTTCGTAACCATTTTTATTTTTGTTGGTTACATTTGTATTAAGATTTGGGTACCAACTGCACTATGAAAAAAAAATCTATAATAGATTTTTTATAATTAAATGGTAACCCAATAAAACTGAATTGGTTACCTTTGTATTAAGGTTTGGCTACCAACTGCATTATGAAAAAAAAATCTACAATATTTTTTTTTTAATTAATTGGTAACTCAATAAAACTGAATTGGTTACATTTGTATAAAGTGTTGGCTACCAATTTCACTATTAAATAAAAAAATCTATAGTAAATTTTTTAAAAATAAATTAGTAACCTAATAACACTGTATTGGTTACTTTGGTTTGAATGTTGGCTACCAATTGTACTATGAAAAAAATAGTAATGTCCATATTGTACTACCAATCATTCTTTTCAGATTCAAGCAAACTTTGTATATACTGTAAATTAAAGCAAAAGAAATAAGGTCCATGAATTTCATTCAAACTTCAGATCTCAAATTCAAACCACCCATTTCATTCAAACTTCAGATCTCAAAATCAAATTCCTCACGTAAAAAGGAATCAACTCAATTACCTGACAATATATGAAAAAATCAAAATCAAAATTTGAGCATTAATTTATCATTATTAATCTCGGCTCATTTCTTGTTAGCCTCCTCATTTCCTTGGTTCTTATCAGGATGATACTTCAATGCAAGCTTCACGTAAGCTGTCGGGGGATAGAAGGGAGGAGAGAGAAAGTGTCAAATTAAAACACTCAACTAAATTAAAGGGAAGAGCATGCACTAATTTTGCAAATAAAACTTAAAATACATTAATTGTGTAAATATTTTATGAGTGCACTATTATTATAATAATTTTTAAAAATATAATTGTTCCTTTTTTTTATCAAAGAAAAATATGTTTTTGTACTTAATTTTCAGGATAACGTTGCTTTCCCAAAAGCCTAATTAAATTGGTTCTGTAAAGTGTACTGGACCTGGGCTTCTCATCTAGGCAACATCAATCAGCAGCACTTGGAAACAGATAAAAGATTTAAATTCAATTATTTATCATGGCATTCATATATCACAACTTGCTTAAGGACACCCCTCTATACATATGGGTTTCTTCTAGGTTAAACTAGCACTTATTTGCATCTCGGAACCTAAATACACACATATCCAAGTAATTTATATACTTGACTAGCACTAATTAAAACCATCCCCCCCCCCCTCCTACCTATAAAAAAACTGAGCCACCTAGGGTGTGATCATATGGATACACTATTAGGAACACCTCTACCTGTTACCCCAGCTTCAGAACTTGGTGCAAGCAGCTCATATGGTAACACCCCAGCACCACACCTATTCCTGAGTTTAGGATCACTATTTCTTTCATCAATTTCTTTCTCTATCTGTCCGATTTTGGCTGAGAACCCGTAAAATGCATCTACTATCTCTGCATCTCCAGACCATATAGAGGGTTGGCTTCTCTGTCCAATGTACTCCTCGTCCGGTGAGTGAGTTGACAATGTGTCAACCACAGCCATGTACTTTGTTGATTGTAACAAACTTGGTATCGATGAAAGATAATATTTCTGTGGGTCTGCCAGGAAGTTGACATATTCGGGGTCTTTTTCATCCGGTACTAGTCGTCGCATGAGCGGTGGCCGGTTTGGCACGTATCCACCATATGGATACTGACCAAAGTTCAATGCAGCATGCTGAGCAGAAGCAAGCCAGATTATGGTGGTGAGAATGGAAGTGAGATCTTCCCTGGTGGCTAATGTGGGCCACCAGCTTTCATGGCGCAGGTCAGCGTGTCCCACATTGATGGACTCGGCGTACCAGGCTTGGAGCTCCCTGTCATTGCAGATTATGCTCGAGTTTGGGTAGTAGCGATTCACGTAGGTGCAGACCCAGTTTTCAATAGCAGACCAGATTAGAAGCCCATCAGTTGCATATGGGTAGTCCTCAATTAGGAGTTTCAAGCCATGTGGCTGTGTTTGGTCCGGTACTGCAATACCCCTGCAAATGAGGATTTTTCATTAGACTATCAAAATGCCAAAACCATGTGCACACAAATTTCTATTCAACAAGTTGCAAATACGAGCTTTTGCACGACTCGGTATTACTGTGATAGCTAAAAAAGAAAAATAATTTGTTTGCGAGAGTTACCTTCGGATGAGATCAGCAGGAAGGCCCTCTAAATCAAAGCGCCAATTCTTATAGGCAGCAGCACTGATCTCCATGCAGTAGCGACCAGGAGTGAAGCAAGACTCGATAACGCCATCAGCGTTAATCAAACTCTGGCGAGCCAGGCAATTTATCTCAAGAGTGTATCTCATGTGGGGATCAAGAAGCTTATATATGGGGTGCATCGCACTCAATTGCCTATGTGCAGCTAGAATAAATGGTTCCACACACGCATGTGTACGTAACCTGTGTGATTGAAAGGCCAATTTAGTAAATCACTTCATTTATGCAGCAAAAGAAAAACAAGAGATCATCATAGGAGAGTGGAATATTACTTACCAGTGATTTGCGAGTTGATGAACTCCAGCATCATTGGAACACACGTGGGCTTTGGCAATCTGCCATATCCAGTTACCAGTGGCATCCGTAGGAGGTGTGACTACGCGCTTTGATCGGGAACTAGGACCACACGCTGGGAGGCTAAGCTCAATAGCAATGGGCTTGAGAGTGCCTAATGGAGTCAAGAAAAAGATAGTACGTGACGCATATGCTGCCCGGCCATCAAGGGCATTTATCCGGTCAAGAAATGGTAGGTAAATGTCATGGTAATCAACGATAAAAAGTTTATTTTCCTCCAAAGCCTGTGTAGAGTCACCAAAAATAAAAACTAAATGACTGAAACGAACTGAGAACAATGGTGGTCTAGGTTCTTAATTTAACAACATTGTGATTCAAGATCAAGAGAAGAAACTAGTAGTACTCAAAATTTGGATGCACTTAAGCTTGTGTATCATTAATTGTAAGAGAATAGATGTGTTCATTACCTGTTGTACGGTCATGCCGTTAAGATTTCCGGCAATGTGTTCTTCTTTAAGGGCTGACTCTTGTGGACCATAGATCTCAGGGTCAAGCTTGCTCACTGGTGGGAAAACCTGAAGCCTTTCAATGTTGACAGGGTTAACCCCTGCTATTGCTTGGCGAGCAAATTCGTCATCTCTCAGCCATGCAAACTTGTCCTCTGCATGTGCAGATGATGTGTTACTAATAATTAAAAGCTTTTATTATAATTTTGGTCCTAATAAGTAACCCATTACAACCCACATGCAATGAATGGATACATTAAACTCCAATTGAGAAAAAATATAAATAAGGTGAGTAATGCTCACTGGAGGCTATCTTGGGGGTATCATATTTCAGAATGTTGCCTTGGCCTCCCTGAATTCTGCTGATGACGTTGGGCAAAGGGAGCTTCTGCAACAGTTCATCTTGAAGCCCCAGCTTGAGGAGAAGACCTTCGCTGTAGAGGTTGTCGATGTGTCCGAATCCCTTGAAATCAGGGTTCTTTGATGAAATGCTCGCCATTAATGACGGAACTAGGTTATGGAGCACGGCTTTTAGCCTACAAGCTGAGAATGTATTCTGTTTAGACTCCTCAAACTGTTCATCTCGCGGCACGTACATTGGCAATGGCTTCTCCACTCGGCTCTCTGCACTCATATCTGCATCCAGAAACTCAACTGTAAATTAAAGCTCAATTATGTAGTGCCAAAAATGATGCCTCTAATATTAAAACTGATGCACCAAATAAGCCTCGAATATATGTTCATATCTTTTATAAAACTAGTTTTTTTTTTGGAGTATCTTTAGAAGAAGTAGAACCTTTCTCCTAAAAATAATAAAGTTTCACTAAGCTCAACTATACTGGCATGCAGGCTATCTGCCTATCCATATTATGAGCACTGTACAGAAATAATGAAGAAGGAATACATTACCAGTATTAGTAGGAAGGCGTCCGGTGCGACAGCGTCTTGGATATGGGCGTTTTTCACCTCCAAGTGTTGGCCTGACAAAGTCAATTCCCTTATCGGGATTCCCCAAATCATTGTACACATCAAAATCGTATATTCGGTCTGATAACTTCCTTATGCCTTTGCCGTCACCCCTCAAATCCCTCAGTTCTTTCTGTCTCAATGCTTTCAGCCCTGCTGGTGTCTCACTGGGTAGATATGGCTGTTCATATAAAGAAATTTAAAACCTTAATTGTGATTGTCTACAGATATTAATGAATTTCTTAGTGGCTAAATTTGTTCTATAAGGTTTTCTTTATTTGAAGATTTGTAATTCTATATTGTACTTATCCAAATCTTATGGATTCGCCAATCATGTAATCTTTTGGGTGTTAATGAAATATCTTTTTTGCCAATAAAAAAAAACAGACAGCTCCTCGTGCATGTCCAGTTTTATAGGGAACCAATGTTCTAAAATTAAGAAGTTGATCATATGAGTTGTGGCAAATAGTACTTCTACCTATACATGGGCCACGAAGCCATAACTATGTTGGGATATTTTATTATATCTATCAAGTGGTCCATTGATAATCTCAATAAATTCACTATATGCCCCAACTGTAAATTAGGCTGAATAGTGTATATATTTAACGATCATTTTTATGGATATAGTCATATAGGTTCTATCAAAGTCACTGCATATATAAGAAGGTTAAAACACTACCCTATTGATTAGAAATACCAAATGCTTCCATGCAAAAAAGTAACAAACATTAATATACTAATTAAAAAGATTTATATAATAGCAACTTTATGAATCAAATTGGAAGAGGCAGGGAGGGAGAACTTTCTAATAATATGGAAGTTCAAGATAGGTTGGCATGAACTGTTCAAAATTCTATAAGTTTTACCTTTTCTAAAAGTCCAGCCACAACAAAATATTGGTTGACTAACTAAATGAATGACTAATAGGCCAATAGTAGAATATTTAAATAAATGCATCATATTTGACTGGCATTGTTTGAAAAAGTCTTCGAAGAAGAAGAAGAAACAAAATTAGTGATAGGAATTATTAAGGGAATTAATTACCTGATTAGAGAAGAATATTCTTTTGCCAGGATAATCTTTGTTAGACTGAACCCATGAGTTACAAGGGAAATGGACGGGACCACATGCAAATCCTTCAATGGTGATAGTCTCCATGAAAAACTCCTTCTGGTGCTTATTGATCACTGTGATCGCCCCCGGCACCCCAAAATTTGAGTCCACTGCGAAATCCGCTGTGTAATTCACCCTCTCTGCTTTCACATTCGATTTCTTTGACCAATCCTTCAACACCGCCTCCTTGCTTTTCTTAGGAGTTCCAGTTCCTTGAATAACATTAACATATAATACCAAATCAACCACATTTTTTAATTAAGATGATAGAAAATACAAAAACCCAAAAGAGATGATACCAATAAACCCAAAAAAGAAGCATTTAGCAAAATTGGTAGTGACCCAGATAAGAAAACCGAAAGGATTGTCTTAAACAGTTGGTCGAAAGTAAAATTAGCAGCAAATTGTAAATACCCAGGGAGAGAAAATGGCTTACTTGAATCAATTTCGGTGCTAACAAGTTGTAACACAACATTCCTCCCAAATTTGTCGGTAAAAGCATCTAATTGCTTCACAATCGCCTCCTTGAAATCTTCCTTATTCTTGTTCCTAACAGTCAGCACAGCTCTGACCTTGAATTTGACGGCCTTTTCGGGCACAACTCTTACCAAATTCAAATTCTCACTAATAACTGCTACTGGGGTAGTTCTCACAGCCTTCCTTATTTGAAATCTCCTTTTTTCCGGGGGAATCAGAACTGAGTTGAAAGGTTTATTCAAGAAAAGAATATTAGATGAATTAATAAATGAAGATCTCTCCAAAACAGAAGAACCCATGATTTCCTTAGCAAGTGCCATCTTAATGAACCCTCTCTCTCTGTCACTGAGTTAAATTATGTGAGTTTATTGTGTGTGTGAGAGAGAGAGAGAGAGAGGAGAGAATATGGAAGATTGATTTAGTGGTGGTGGATTGTATGAATTAAGAATGGGGTATGATGTATGTATTTATAGGAAAGAGAAAAAGATGTTAGTAATAATGAGCCGAGAATGATCCCTCACCGGCCACACGTTTAAAATTTAGTGTTGGCGAGTATCACCTGTGTTTTTAAATAAATACTACTACTATTAGTCACTTAGACCAGTTCTAAATTTCTAATACTAATACTAATGTATGTGCATATGAAATTTATTTTAGAAACGTTTTTGCGGCCTTTATGAGTCAAACTTCCGGGGGGGTAAGACGCGGATGGGGAGGGAAGCCGGAGAGAAAGTCAAGAGATATTCGTTTAATGGACCTATTTATCCCTTTTCTTCCATCAGAATCGCAACCTTGTCCCTGCGCACTCAAACTTCTCTGCCATTAATCTAGCATTCCCCCAAGTCCACGATGTGTACTATTTTTTTTACATTAAAATTCTTATTTTATAAAACCACATGAATATATAAATGAGTACTAAATACTTATAAATTAGTACGAGTTACATTTTGATTTATTGACAGTGTAAATACGAATGATGTTAAAATTATAACACACCATAACTACTCTTTTAATGAGTTATCATCATCCTAATACAATTTATTGGGTTAATTGATATTTTTGTTATTCTATTAGTGTCCATTTTCATTTTAGTTATTGAATATTTTTTGTTACAAAAATATTATTATACTAAAAAAATGATACAAACTAGCCATTATTTAATTGACGTTTGAGTTAATTATTAGTGATGGAGCACATGATATTGTTAGAAAACAAAAAAAATCAGTGCACGATTTTGGTGCGATTCATCTTGATCACGAATATCTGGTTCATTTATTCTTTATCAATGACAATACACATGATATGACAAAATATGTCGCATCACCAATAACTGTTCAGATGTCTAAACACTCAGTTTTATCAAACACCACCTAATTCACACATCTACTTTTTTTACTAGCGCAGTTCAACACTTCCTTCAATTTTTCAGATGTAATGTTAAGTAATAACTGGTTTGTAATATTTTTTAAGTATAGTAATATCTTTATAATAAAAAAATTAAGTAACTAAAATGATAACCCCTAATACAATAATCAAAATATCAATTAACCCAAAACTTACATATACAATACCCGCGCATAAAACTTTAATTCTTGAATTATTCACATCCACTTCAATCAAAACAACTACTTCCTCCGTCCCAAATTAACTGCTCAATTTTGACTTTTTAAAGTCAAATTGACTATTTTTAAAATTAATAATTAAGCATATATAAATATATTTTTAAAATTATAAAAATTAGGATTAGTAATAAATTGTATATACTTTCTTTTGGTTATAATCTCTTCACATATATTTTAGCAAAAATAGTAAAAAAATTAGTTTTAAAAATGGTCAATTTGACTTTAAAAAGTCAAAACTGAGCAATTAATTTGGGACGGAGGGAGTATATAGTAATATAAAAGTCTAAACGTTTCAAAATATATTCAATATATATATATATTGGAGAAATCTAATAATAATTAAAAATTCTAATCTTTTTTTTTTAAAAAAAAAAACTAAACTAAACGTTCTAATCTAATAGTACATCATAAATAACATAAAAGTAGATATCAAATGAACATAATGATGCCATTACCTATGAATTATGATATAAATCAAACTTGAGTATTGCTATAGTACTTACAACAAATTAGCTTATAAAATAATGTGTCAAAATGTAATTAATAGATGTCTACCAAAAATGAATGAATCTAATTAATCATTATAACTAATTAATTAAAATCTTACACATCATTTCGTATCTTAATTTATAATAATTTTTAGTGGAGATGAAACTTTACCATATGCGGTATTTTTATGAGAGTAGTTAGCATGAAATTAAATTTGTTCAATTGACCAATAAAGTGTTAACACGCAGCCCGGAAGGTGATTGGTCAATTGACCAACTTACCATGAACTGGAACCCATTTTTATATATAGGACATACGGACTAAGCAGTTAGCAGTACAAACAAGCTAAGAAAGTTAATTATATTACGTGCTTTTTATATTTTGACGTTGATCATAATTTTGTTAGAATTTAGTTACAAAATTATTTCTGAGTCTTTAACCTGATAAGCTAATCTCTCATGGCTGACATTACCACAACTCAAAATCAATAGCATAGCGCTGGTGTTGACAATGTTGTTTGCTTTAATATGTACTATATTTAAAACTCAAGCGACTCTTAGTTTGATAGTGAAATTATTATTTTTAAAATATAGTTGATTTAAAAGAATTTGTTGATTTATGGTGAACTTGCGAAATTTTTATGTGTAAGTAGAGTCTATTTAATTTATAGTGAATTAAAGTGAGTTGAATGAGATATGTTCTGTTAATTAGATTTGTGAATTATGAAATATAAAGTGTTATCATAAAATCTCAAGTGACTCTTAATTATATCTTTAGTAGAAAATGTGTTAAAAAAAATTATTTTGGGTTGCTGAGTAATCAAAGTTAAACTATCGAGTTGACTCGAAATTAATCAAAACAACTCGATATTTATCTTGTTATATTTTGGTATTGATATTGTTTGTATTAGTACTCCCTCTATTCCTAAATAAGTGACGTTTTGGAAGAAAAAATTTGTTCCAAATTATCTGTCGTTTAACAACTTTCAAAGAGAATAAATTATCTATTTTCTTATATCACCCCTACCTTCTCTCATTGTCCCAAGAAATTCTCACCTTTTGTATTAATAGTTTTCAACTTCCCATAAAGGATAGTGATAGAATTTCACACAGATTTTAATTATTAAATGATAGTATTAAATGACTTTCTTAATTCATGTGTAAAAACCTTAAACGGCACTTATTTAAGAATGGAGGGAGTATTATATTAGTTAGTTAGGTATAGTTTATCAATCTTCTCGAATACAAATAAGGATTAGTAGTTATCCTTTTATATATATATATATATATATATATATATATATATATATATATATATATATAGCCTGACTCTCTCCAACGAACTGGAGGGAGCAAAATAAGAGCGAACCGGCTATAACTAGAGTTTTTTCCGTCGTTATAGCATAAAAAACCGACTTTCTATGCTGTAGCGACGGAAAAAACTGTCGCTATAACCGGTTCGTTCTTAGTTTGCTCCTTTCAGTTCGCTGGACGGAGAAGCGGACTATATATATATATATATAACTTCCATTTGTCAAAAGTTATCTGAAATAACTCCATTTCACTTAAACCAAGTATATAAATTAAATTAGGCCATAAAATTAATTGAAGGGTCTAATTAGAGTAGTTATATATCCACGTACGCATATACTAGGAATTAACTTGGACAAACAAAGAAACAACCTCCCATAACAAAAAAGTTAAAAGTAAGGTAGGTAGGTAATAACAAAATAAAAAAAGGATTATATATAAAGTAAGTAAGTAACACCGTGTTAGAATTCTCTCTCTAAATCTAATATTGAAGAGTAAGAATTACTAGTAGATGCGATGAAACTACCAGCAACTACCAATTAGCATTAATATGGAGTAAATATATATATTCTATTTGATCGATCATTTAATTATTTTGCCGCCAGTTTGGCAGCTTCATTATAATTCTCCTCCTATCTGAAACCATGGATGGCTTTAACGACTGGAGTCGTCAAATCAAGTGATAATTAAGTTGCCTTTTAATTTATCCACATATGTATGCAACCCCCTAAACAATTTCCAGATCACGCAATTAATTAATTAATTAATTAATTAATTATATATATATATATATATATATATATATATATACACACACACGGTCCCTTTCTTCGGCAAATTATAAGGAGCGAATTAAAAGTAAATCGACTATAGCGACACGAATTTTTTCATCGCTATAGCATACAAAATCGACGATATTGATATGACGACGGTTTGAATCATCGTTACATTTCAAAAAACCGTTGCTACATTTCAACTCGTGGGCTTGAAATGGTGATCAAATTGTACAACTTATTAAATGCAAATTAAAACCTCTCAAAAGTCTAGATCCCTTAATTCGCATTTTTATTTTTTTTGCCTTGACGTCATTGATCACTAATTACTTTTCAAGTTGAAATATATAGTACTACTACGTTTCTAAATTACATTTGATTTGGTTAGCTAGGTAATCTTCCATTATATATATAATATGGTTTAAATATGTTTCATTATTTTAAATTGTCGGTCATATTTTACTTTGGTGATCCATTTTTTAATTGAAGTAGGGGCCAGTATGTAAGTTAATAAATTTAAAGGGGCAGATTGATGAAAGAGTTAAACTTGAAGAGATCAAAACAAAATTTTGCACTTCAATTCTAAATGACAGAGTCTATGTTATTCACCTCTTCACTTTTTCTTCTTTTATTTTTCATACTCCTTCCTGACTCCTCCAGTTCTCGGTCCTCCTGCTTCTAATTTTTTGTCCTCAGCCTCCGAGCCTCCGGCCCTCCGCCCACTCCTTCTGGTCTAAGTGGTTTGGTTTTATACCACATCTCCACAGACTCCACTACATGCCACATTTCTTTCTTGTGCATATTTGAGTAATCAAACTTAAAAGGTAACTAAATTAGGACTTTTTTTGTTTTGATAATTTAAAATTAATTAGTAGTTTGTTTGAATTTGTTGTTGGTTTGAGACTTTGTATTAAACCCAATTTAATTTATTTGCTGTATTTATTATATTTCGGACTTAATAGGTTACTAATTAGGGTTTGTTTTTTGTTTGATAGTTTAAAGTTTCACTATTACTGATTAGGGTTTTTTTCACGTAATGAAAGAGGGTGAACACATGATTTTTGATCATAATCAATGAAATTGCGCATGTTATGTCATGTTTACTAATTTTTTGTTGGGTGCGTGGCTTTTTAATATTTTTTTTAGTTTTTAATTATCTTTTGTGAGTTCACTTTTCTTATAGTAGTTAATTATTGGTTAATGATATCTGAGCCAAAAAAGAAGCTTAAGCACATTGTCATGGCAGCAACTAGTTGCAATTTTCTTCTTAATCATGCCTGCACGGAATGCTGAATGACTAGCTAGTTGTTATTTGTGAATTGTGAATATACTACTAAAATAAACACGCACATTGACACACATACAAGAAGAGAGAGAACATTATTTAGAATATATAATCATGATTGACTCGCAGGCTACATATTTATTATCTCTGATTGGATGGCATGACTTATACATAAACCAGCAATACAATTTCCTACATACATGATTGAATGTTTTTTGAATTGAAAAATTAGAAACCTTGTTGGAGTATAAACTTGTAATAAAGCCCAAAAATGGGAAACTTGAAGAAGAGTTTGTGTTGATTTTTTATCATGCTGAGCATTTCAGACTATCTTAAATAATTCATTCAATTTTCATACCTATAAAGTTGTTCAGCTAGCTAGATTTCTTATTATTAGTGTAATTGGTTACTGTCTTACTAGTTTCTTATATTTTGAAATTAAGTTTGAATATAAAACACAAATTAGACTTGAGATTTTGAGCATTTGGGATTATTCAAATTGAAGTATGACAAGTTATCGAAGTAAGTTTCTAAATTGTACCTGAATGCTTTTCATTTTGATTTTTTTTTTAATTTGGATTATGAATATTTATTTTTTGTATTTTATAGAATTCTATTTATGGTGCTTAAAATAATTGTTTGTTTGGGGTTGTTGTGTACTTGTATTTTGATTGATTTAGACATTCATGGCATGTGGGCTAAATTCAAACTTTGCAATAATGAATCATCAACATCACACTTCAACCGAGTCGATGACACTACTCAAAATCTCTCAAATGAAACACCTATCAAAGAACCATCTCAAAATATTAATTCTCAATTTCAAGTTGAATTCAATTTATAAAAGGAACTTGTTGCGGATCCGGGACTAAGACCGTCGATGATGGAATATGATGCTAACAAGAGAGAGTATTCGCCAAGAATATTTGCTTAAGGGCACTCTTCAACCAATGCTTTTCAAATTCCCTCAAACTGTTATTTATGGAGAGAAACGTATATTTAATCTTGAATGGTACAATAAGTATGCCAGATGGTTGGAATATAATGAAAAGGAAGATACAGTAGTTTGCTTATATTGTTATCTATTCAAATTTGATATTGGTGGTCAAGAGGGTGGGAATACATTTGTCTGTAAGGGATTTAATAATTGGAGGAAGACAAAATACTTATATGAACATGTTGGAAAGTCATCCAATAGTATTCATAAACGATTCATGTTAAGTTGTCAAGATTTGAGGAACCGAAAGCAACACATAGATATCAAACTTGTCTATATATCTGACCAAGGAAAAAAATAATTACATGCTTCGTTTGCTCGATCATTTATTAAGTGTGTTCGGTTTCTTTTAAGTGAAGGGTTGCCTTTCCGTGGCCACGATGAATCAGATGCTTCAAACATGCGAGGTTTATTTCTTTCTAGTCTAAAGTTTTTATCCGAGAATTAGACATGGCAAAAGAGGCCCAGGCCCGCGGGCCGTCTCGGCCCGCCCGCAAAAAATTGGACTATGGGCTTTATTACTGCAGTCCAAGTAAAGTTGGGCCATTTTAGCTCGGCCCGGTCCAAGTAAAGTTGGGCCATTTTAGCTCGGCCCGTACTAGCCTGGCCCGCCCATGAATTATTGTTTTACTAAAATAATGTTACTTGTGAGGGTTGAACACAAGACCTCCAAGTCATTAAATAAGAGTTCAATCCAACTGAACTACAACAGTTACTTGTTTTAACATGCATGCATATAAATAAAAAGTATAAAAAATAAAAAAGCAACCGTTTAAACAAAATGTACAATCTCTATTTTTAATTTCTTTGTCTTTTTAAATGAGTTAAATATGAATCATAATTAAAAATATTCAATTTAAATTATTTAAAATTTAATTCTATCCAATACATAAGTTTCTCAAACATTGAAAAATGTATTTATTTAACTCTAAATAATATAAAATTTTGAGATTAATAGAAATTTTAGATAGTTTTACTACATTCATAGTACTCCATATTAATTAATTAATACTGTATAAGGTAAATTAATGTAGATTATTTGTTTAAATTTATTAAAACTATTGGTGAGTTTCACTAGTATAATATAATGTTCTGAATACCCTATAGGGTTTATATTTTAATCATTTAAATATATTTTATTAACTCTCATAATTTTAATAGAATTTAATAGTATAAAATATATGTTTAACTTAATTAATTTTAAGGCCCAAATTTATCAACTCAATGTTATCCAATACCCATTATGATCCACACAAATTAAATATAAAAAAAATCTAATTAAAATATATTTAAATAAATTTAATTATTATTTTATTTTGTCTGATATTACAATACTAGTGTGGAACTAAGAGAGTGTATGCTTTAAAGGTTTCAATGAATCGTTATACGTATATACTCACTTATATAGTTATATATGACACGCTGCATAGAAACAAAAAAATGAATTAATTAAAAAAAAAAGGGGTTGTTGAAAGTGTGAAACATTGCCAAAATTTCTTGTTTTCCAAAAAAACAAAAAAGAGAAAGAAACTTAGCTAACAATTCATTTACATATTTTATAACAAGTAATTGTTGTAGTTCAGTTGGATTAGACTCTAATTTAATGACTTAGAGGTCTTGTGTTCAACCCTCACAAGTAGTTATATAGTCTTTATTCTTTTAAAAAAAAAGAAGAAGAAGCCTGCGGGCTGGCCCGGCCCGGCCCAACCGAGCAGGGGCGGATCCAGCCCATTAATTTAGTGGGGTCAATTTTTTAAAACAAAAATTTATAAAAAAAAATAAAATACAATAAAATAAAGACTTCAAAATGCGAGGGATATTGCAAATAATTGTGTGAGCTATCATATAAAATTGATATTTTTTTTATGTAATTGAATACACTTCGAATTCTCGATCTTATATTATATATAAAATGATATTTTATAATTTTTTAAAACACTGTTATTATAAGAGACACTTCTTGTGTCCTTTAAAATAAATTACAAAACTAAATAATATTGTTAAAATATTATTTATAATAACATTTTTTGATATTTCATTGTTTGAAACTATCGTAATGATAGTTTCATTTCAATAGCTGCAAAAATATCATGCTCAATGTAAGTTATTAAATAATATAAAAGAGTGGAGTGTTTGTGTTAGTAGAAATTTGAGACATTTAATAGTTTTTTAATCTGAATTTTTTATTTTCACTAAACACTTTATAAAATCAAAATCAAATTAAAAATTAATTTCAAAAAATTCAGTGGGGTCAATTGACCCCACTGCCCTAAGGTAGATCCGCCCATGCAACCCGGGCCACGGGCCTCACAATTCCAGCTCACGAAAAACTGGGCCATTCTAGCCTGACCCAAATTTGGCCCGACCCGCTTCTAGCCCGGCCCGTTTGCCAGGTATACCGAGAATAATGTTGAAGCGAATAAGGTTGTGTTGAAAAATGCTCCAGGAAACCACAAATTGACAGCATCTTTAATCCAAAAAGACATTTGTAGTGTTGCTGCATTTTTTACTCCAAAAGTTATAGTTGCGGAGATCGGGGGATAAATTTTTCTCTTTGTTAGTTGACGAGGCTCATGATTCATCAATTAAAGAACACATGGTTGTTGCTTTACGTTATGTGAATTATGACAACCCAAGAATTTATGAGATTAATAAACTCTTAAAAGATTAAATAAATGTTGAATAATAAAACCTAGACAAATAGAGTATGGATTTAAAAATTATGTGAAGGATTTTTATGGTTTATAAATTGTAAGTGATTGTCTGATAGCTAAGTATATGATTTTGTGTATAGTGATTATGTGTGTGCAGTATGTGGTTAATGGTTAAGTATGAATTAGGTAAAGTGTAACATGGGTAAACCTTAATGTTATATTAAGAATTCTAGTGTTCAGTTAAGAAATCCTAACGATTAGTTAGAAACCCTAATTTCAGCTTTGGAAACTCTAATTTTATTTTTGAAAACCTTAAACCCTAATAGGGAATTCCTAAACCCTAATTTAGGAACTCAAATGCTAAGTATAAAATCTTAAGGGTTAAAAGTTATGTGTTATATGCGAAATGCTGAGCTATTTTGCTTGGTTCAAAAGTTGAGTCATGTTTTTTTTTTGTGTTAAAAAGTCACGTAAGAAAAAATTCACGTTCAATTTGACAACTTCAGTTAACAGACTGATCCAAATATAAAATTTTAATTAATTTAATGGAGTAATTCAAAAAATTAAAAGTTCAATTGTGAAATAAGTAAAATCTGCCAACTATAATGACTAAATCCTTAGTTTTGTCGTTCTTTGTAGTACGTATGTACACTAAAGGCAAAGGCGAAGGCAGGGCGGGGGCGGGGACGGGGGCGGGGGCAGGGGCGGGGCGGGGCGGGGGCGGGGCGGGGCGGGTGGTCCACCGTGACTACAACAGAGCTGGGCTGGTGTACCGTACCGTGTATATACTGCGAGACCCAAGTGCTGATCTTTTGGGACGGGACCACTTTCTACATTGATTTCTGTTTCGACCATTGCTCGTTTCACATCACACATCAAGCAAGTAAATCGTTGTTTACATTAGTCTAGCCGGTACTCTGAAACTAGAAATATTTTTTAAATAATTATGATTTTCAAATATAAGTTTATTTTAATAATTTCAGTATATAAAAATCCCTATCTTTTTTTAAATAAATTAAAATAAATATTTATTTTTAAATTTTGAAAAGGAAAAAATATTTTTTAAACACATCAATACATAAATAAATAAATTTTTTTGCATTATTTGTTAAAATGATAAATTTTGCTCGAAATATCAGTCACTTGGCGAAAAGTGTAAGTTGTTTTTAATTATAAAGACTTCTTAGACTTGTATGGACCTAGACCTAGCAAAATATGGTTATGTGTTGATTTTGATTTTCAAAATATGATTAACCAATTATTTAAGAACTAGAACCATATTAACCATTTTTAATATGGATAATGTGGGTTGGAACCATATGGTTATGGTTAAAAACTATATTAACCATTTTAAGATATTTTGACTTTTAAACAAAATTTTTTAAAAATAAAATTAATATATAATATAGATAAAGAGACGGATATAAGGGGTGGGTGGATAGGTGGAGTGGGGTGGGGTGGGGGTGGGGTGGGGGTGGGGTGGGTAGGGGTAGAGGATGGATGATATGTACATAATCGCTTAATATTGATTTTTTTTGGGAGTGGTGGGGGGGTGGGTGGGGTGTATGGGGGTAGGGGGTAGAGTAGGGGGTGGGGGTAGGTGGGGTACGTGGGGTGCGTGGGGTGGTGGGGGTGGGGTGTATACATAATCACACAATATTATTTTTTTGGTGGAGGTGGGGGGAGTGGGTGGGGGTGCGTGGGTGGGTGCGTGGGTGGGGTGGGGTGGGAGTAAGGGGTGTATACATAATCACATAATATTTTTTTTGGTGGGGGTGGGGGAGTGGGTGGAGGTGGGGGTGGGGTGGATGGGGGTTGGGGTGGGGGTAAGAGGTGTATACATAATCACATAATATAATTTTTTGGTTTGGTGGGGTGGGGTGGGGGTGGGGGTGGGTGGGGTAACGGTAGGGGTGGGTGGGTGGGGGTAGGGGTGGGATAAGGGTAGGGGGTGGCGTAGGGGGTGGGTGTGGGTGGTGGGGGTAGGAGCGTGGGTGGGTGTGGGTGGGGGTGGGGTAGGGGTAGAGGGTAGGGGGTAGGGGTAGGGGGTGGGTGTGAGTGAGGGTGAGGGTGGGGGTGGGGGTGGGTGGTTGAGCTTCTTCAATATGTAAATATAGATGAATAGAACTTTTGATTTGGATTTGTAATATAATATGGGTCGAAAAATGGTTAATCGGGTTGGAACTATATTTCATTTTAAAAATATGGTTCCAAACTTTAACCAACCCAAATAAATAAATATAGTTAACCAACCTATTTGGTTCCAGTTAATATAGATTGACCCGATAATTAACCAACTATATTATTAGGTCTATATGGATCAACCTCATAGTATATAGATTCTTTCTTCTTTTATATATGAGAGAGACTAGTTAATTATTTTCTATTTTTAAGGTATAATTAAGGTTTTAAAAAAAAATTTGTATTTTCACGTGTCAATTTTGTAGAGTACAAGCCAAAGCTTAAAAATATCCATGCAGACAAAGTTGTCATTGAGCAGGCACTCTCGTTGTTCACTACATGACAATTAGATGGGATTTATTTTAGTCCAAGATATTTATATATATATTTCAGAGCCGTTCCTAGATTTTCTAAGGCCCGGGGCAAAAAATTTCAAATGTATTCCTTTATACGATTTAAATAAATAAATTATCAACTAATTAATTTTATTAAAATTATAAGAATTTACAAAAGATAAGGAAGAACACTTTAAAATATCATCGAATCAAAGAATCATCACATGCACCTACAAAATAAAAATATAGATGAAATCGGTAAAACTAATGAAATACTCACTGTAGTTGGCAAGATTTACTGATTACACAATTAAACTTTTAATTTTTCAAATTACTCCATTAAACTAATTATTATTTTAAATTTGAGTTATTCCGTTAATAAAAATAAACGGGTGTTAATTTTTTATCTACAAAACTAATGAATTACCCACTGTAGTTGGCACGTTTTAATGATTACACCATTGAATTTTTAATTTTTCAGATTAACCCATTAAACTAATTAAAAAATGGTTATTTTAAATATTTTTAACAATTATTATTATTTTCAGTAAAAAATATTAGAAACTTTAATTTTTTTTCCATAAAATGTGTAAATTTCATAAAATATAGATTTTAAAAAAAATTAAAGTTTTATGAAATCTTACTCATTTTAAAAAAAACCTTTTTTTCTTTTGAAAATAAAGTTTATTTTTGTGAATCTATATTTTATAAAATTTTACTCATTTTTTTAAAATATGAAGAATTTTCTAATTTTTTTTTCTTGAAAATAATATTTATTTATAAAAATTATTATTTTCTTTTTTGAAAAAATTGAATCAGTTTTTTTATTTATCTTTTACTATTTTTTTATTTTAATTTCTATTTTTAGTTTTTTTTAAAATTTTATGGATCATTCTGTTAAAAAATTAAGTAGACATTAATTTAATTTAAAATCACTTTAATTTTTTTGAATATATATTTTATGAAACTCTACTCATTTAATGAAGAAAAAAAAGTTTCTAATATTTTTTACTTAAAATAATAATTATTTTTTAAAATATTTAAAATAATTATTTTTTAATTAGTGTGATGGGATAATTTGAAAAATTAAAAGTGCAATGGTATAATCAGTAAAATGTGCTAACTACAGTGAGTAATTCATTAGTTTTGTAAATAAAAATTAACGTTCGTTTATTTTTTTTAACGGAATGACCCAATTTTAAAATAATAATTAGTTTAGTGGTGTAATTTGAAAAATTAAAAGTTCAATGATGCAATCAGTAAAACATACCAACTACAGTGGGTATTTATTTAGTTTTGCCCAATAAAATCTAAACCACAAACATCATTTAAAATGTCTTCTTATTGCACTTTTAAATGCAAAAGCATCAATTATACTATCATATTTAATGTTTTCTAACATATTATTTTCAATGCATAATATCGCTAATTTTTTATTTTTTATATATATATAAATACATAAATTTATTAAAAAAATTGTGCCCTCCTCGATTGTGGACCCTGGACGGTCGCCCTGATAGCCCTTGCCCAGGGCCGGCTCTGATATATTCCCCCCTCCCCTCGCCTCGCCTTCCCTCCCCACCCGTCTTAGGTTATGTTGGCCATTTCTCATGAACAAAAAAATTTAAATTATATATATTATGTTTATGCATGCATGTGCTCTCTTTTAACATGTGAAGGTTAAAAAAAATCTTTGTCATTTTATATGAGCACGATTAATATAACCTACCTATTTTAATTTAATCAAAATGAAAATAAAAGTATATCATAAAAAACCTTTATCATTTTATATGAGCAAAATATATACTATTTTAAAAGAAAGGTGTCCACATAAACTAGTATAGGATCGATGGAGAGAGTTAAATGTCCTAAGCCATTTGGTGACGATTATTGTCAGATAATTCTAATTATTAATAGTTTCTTTGGATCGATTTTATTTTTTGGGATCTATTATTAGTAAACAATTAATTAATGTATGAGAGAATTTAATAAGGATAGATTTTGGAATATTAATTAATAACTTACAAACAAATTCACTAATGTATAGGACAAGTAGATATTCAATTTCTTACAAATCATATTAGAGTTTAACTAAGACCGATAATTGTGTGATTCACGTATGTCTTGTGATACTCCCTCCGTCCCTATTTAAATGACGTTTTAGAGATTGACACAAGAATTAAGATAATGATTAGAAAATATTAAATATAGTACTCAATTGTCTATAATACCCTTAAATCATTAATTTATCACAGCACAAGAGTTTAAAGTACCAAAAAAATAGGTAGAGTAATGAGGGGTAATTTTAAAAAAATTATCGTTAATTCTCCTAGATTTAAATAAACGTCAATTAATTAGGGACAAATAAAAAACTCTAAAACGTTATTTAAATAGGGACGGAAGGAGTATATTATAGTATATATACTCATATTTAGTTATTCTCTAGTTATTAGTTGTGATTTGTTTGTGAGTTGTTAATATATCAAGATTTCAAAACTATATGCGTGCGTGCGTGCGTCAAATTTAACAAATGGACAACTCTGTCTCCTCCTTTTCCCATTTCTCTTTGAATTAATTAATTTTTCGGGGGAACCAACAAGCAATAATTAATCCAATTACAGTAGAACCTCTATAAATTAATACTATTGTATGTTGAAAATTTTATTAATTTATAGAATTATTATTTAATCGGTAAATTAATAATTTATTAATTTAAAGAGTATTTTTCTATTCGGTGAACATAAATTTCATTACATTAAAATTATTGTATTTTATTGATATATATTTATATCATACTTTTTTTAATGCAATGTATCATACTTATTAAATTAATCTATCATACTTGTGAGGATGACACAATACCTTTGGACCCAATAACGCGAAAAAAAGCATTCACAGCGGCAACAACTCTTCACGAGTTTTTATTACAATTCGAGAATGCAACACCTGAACTTTAGAACGCAATGAAAAAAATTAAAGATGAAATTCAATTAGATTTGAATTTCAAGACAAAACAAACGAGAATAGAATCATATTTTACAATATTATCCTAGATATATTTGTAATTTAAAAGAATTATTAATTTATGATTTTGAAGAAACCATATATTTATATAAGGGTCTTTTTAAAATTATTATTTTATTATTTTATCAAAATTATTAATTTATCCCATTAGTCCAAGTCGGGACTAGGAAAAAATATTATTTTAGAGAGATTATTAATTTATCGAGTATTAATTTATAAAGGTTCTACTGAACTTATTGTTGACCAAAAAATAAAGAGAGTTAAAAAAAACTGTCTCTTTCTCTGAAGCAGGCAGAATGATCTTGGTTGGTCTAGCTGTTTGTATATATATATATATATATATATATATATATATATATATATATATATGAAGAGCTAGCAGCTGCAACTTGAGATTGATTGTTGTTTTGAATTTTATTTTCAAGAGACGCAATGACGCATGCATGCTTTGAACGGTTGTGGTACGTACGACCGACCGGCCTGTCTGATCAATTCATGCATGCATGCATCACAGATCGATTAATATTCATCTTTATATATGAATTTCTGGTCATCGCTTGACTAGTCATAATCAAATTAAAACTTATTCTTAGTATAATTTTATAGTAATAGCTAGATTAATTATATATTCAGTGTATGTACATGATTTGATATGAGTTCTAAATTTATGTACAACATTATATATGATCTAACCTAATTAATTAAGCACATGAAAACCTAACTATTTTATATATAAACATTTTGATTTTAGTCATGGGAAAATTAATTGTACATGGGGTATGATAATGGTCTCACATATTTTCGATCTCCGTCTAACAAAAAATGTTTACAATATTAGGAATTTTTTATTTATTTCCCTAAAATATGTCTAAAATACGTACGTACACCGTTCAAAATCTTATATAATATTGACTATTTAACCTTAAAAAATACTCCTACTTAAGTATGGTTCACTCTTTCTTTGAAAAAAGAAAGAATCGTTATCATCATGTGAGATTTATTATGTATTGTGGATAAGATTGGAACTTATAAATATTAATACCCTCTCATCTACTTTTAAATTTTTACTTTTTGTATCTTTTATAAGAAATGTATTTAAGACATGCATCTTTTATAGTGGAAGACATATATATATATATATATATATATATATATATATATATATATATATATATATATATATATATAGTAATAGTTATTCATATCAATATAATAGCATATGGTTTCTTTCTGTAGTTTTTCAGTAAGTGTGTGTGTGTGTGTATATATATATGTTGAGGTAGACAAAGAGAGTACAATAATTAAGTTAATAAATTTATAAATGTACATGCATGATTTTGAATAGACTTAATTTGTCTCTTTTCAAATGGAGGAACACGCAATAACAAGCAAATTAGGAAAGTTTATTGGTTCCATATATTTTGCCCAATAACTTCAGTAAAGAACTTGCGCAGTACGTAGCCAACTTTCTCATGAGTGGCTTGCGCTGTTTATTCTTCTTCTAATGTTAAGCCTTGCACGTTTATATATATATATATATATATATATATATAATATGTGGCACCATTCCATTAATTAAGCAATTCGATCAAGTCACTAATATTACTACAAATATTCTGAAAAAAATTCCACGTTTTCATTATTTAATATACTATTTATTAGCCTTTGAAGACTGGAGGATGCATGGAGTTATGTAATAAAATACTATTTCTTTTTCATTAAAAGAGTAACATGAATTCATTTATAATATTAATTAAACTACTAATTTTTCATTTTTAATGGTACACATGAAATAACGTACATTGTTTATAAACTTTAAAATTAAAATTCTTTTTTCATTTTTATTAATATAGAGGTCGAGAGTTCAATTTTTGTTGACAGTAGACTCCCCATAAGTTAGGATAAATTATTGTGATAGATTAGAGCACATTCAAAAAAATGTTGGGAGAATATATATATATATATATATATATATATATATATATATATATATATATGTTAACCTTAACTAAAATCTTCAAAAGATAATGGAAGAAGAATATGCTAACCTAGCTTAACTAAAACCTTCAAAAGATAATTTGGTGCATTTTTAGTAAAGTTTGTACAATGCAAATTATATATCATTAATTTTTCGAGTAACTCTACCATGTAAATACGTAATTATATCACTAATTTTTGGAGTAAATCTTTGTTTATAACATATGAAGTAGTAGTTTGGGTGAAACAAGCTAGCTAGGTAGGTACTATGCACTAATATTTATTTTAGCTAAAATAATTAACTATGAATGCAATTTTAGATAAAGCCGAGGTCAGATACCCAAAAAAAAAGAGAGAAAAGACTCCCTCAAATGCAATTTTATAGAGGGAGGGCAAATTATAGTGACGTGAAAGTCAAAAAAATTTAAACCCAACACCTTACACACTCAGAATTTTGATATCATATTAAGTAATCAACTCATCTAATAACTTACACTGATAGATGGAGATGGAGAATATATCATGCTAACAACTTGTAAAAATGATAAATGTAATAGAATTATTTATATTAATTTAAAAGTGAAAAAAATATAAAACGTGAAATTAAATAAGACTAATCATTAAATAAAATAGTAGTATACCCACCCATATTTTTGCAAACTCTTTGCATGATTGTGAAACTAAAAAAGCCGAAATTAAGTACCCACCTACCATGCGTTCCTCAATGCCTGTTTCAAAATTCAACTACCTAAAATTAACTTACATGGGGCTAAACTAATTTGTCACAATTTTATCATGAGAAACTGAACGAAGCTAACAATAAGTTTCTAATTACGTTGAGATAAACAACATTTTATACAAGAGTAATAATATGGACGGTAAGGTTAATCAACTAGATTAATTAATTAGCTCAATTTTAAACATATATATATATATATATATATATATATATATATATATATATATATATATATATATATATATATGTGTGTGTGTGTGTGTGTGTGTGTGTGTGTGTGTGTGTGTGTGTGTGGTTTAATTTTACTTCAAAAAGACGATGTGAAATTTTAAATTTCAAAATAAATGTAAATTATTTATCTTTTTAAAAAAAATTATATGTAGTACTACATGTTCCACAAATTAAAAAGGGTTTCGATTAAAAAAATCTTTTTTCAATCAATTTGTGAAATTTTAAAATTGAAAATGACTTGCATTTTATTTGATTTTCATAAATGTGTAATGATATTGTAAAGCACTTAAAAAGTATTGCCAAGCTAAAAAATTATTATTTAAAAATTAGAATAAATTCGCATCATAATTTAAACAAATTTCGTAAATTAAGTAGCATCTCTTTATATATGTTGAATTGGAGGGAGTAATATACACAGCTCATATACATGTGTACAGAGAGCGAAAAGGGTAAAAAAGAATTCAAACTGAAAAAGGAGAATACATGCATGATGATGAGATATATGAGAAAAGAAAAGAAATGTAGATGCATAAACATATATATGTGTGTGCATGTGTGTGAGACATCAATTGATTTATGTACGTACGTATTAATTGTACTAGTCCAGTAATGAAATATATACTTAACTAAAGCGGAGTAGGATTAGGAAAGGTATTTAAAGAAAGGGCCGTGAAAGATGTCTCCATAAGAAGTCTCTGCTGGAAGGAATCTATGCTACTTGCACCGGCTTCTTTTACCACACACTGATAATAATGCTCTAGTTTCTTCAGCTTCAGCTTTAACCATCTTACTTTTAATCGCCGGATCATAAACAACTTTCTTCGCCACGGGATTGGGAGCTTCTTCTTCTTCTTCCCTCCAAGCCGCACCGTCGGCAGTTGTATTGATTTCCTCCTCCGCAGAAAGATCCTCTGGGGCCGTCTAACCCACCGGAACACGGTGCGAGTGCTGCTATTGGACGCAATTTGGCTTGAACTAGTAATGGGATAATATCTTGAAGCCATCAGAGAGACAAGGAATGAATGGGTTAGAGTTAGAGGTAAGGAAATAGGTGAAAATAAGACTGCATGGAGAGGAAGTTTTATTTTATCTTTTCCATTTTCTATAATAAAGACTTGAAGAGAATAAATAGCTATAATCGCGTTTTTAAATATATTTTTCCAAAAGAAAATATTTATTTTTTCTTCTTCTTTATTTGAGTTATAGCGAAGAGAGCTGGATAAAGAGAGTTGGATAACGATGAAGTTGATTGGTATGGCGATGCTCCCGCAGGATTTAATTTGCGTTATGGACTTGCATGGGTGCGTCCCAAGCATCTTCAACCACCAACTTTATTACTCTCTCACTTAATTTCATGTCTCATTTTTTAAAATTTATAAACTTTATGTATATATTTTATGTTATAATTTAAGACCGAAATATAGTACACAATTAATAAAAAAAATTTAAAAAAAACAAAAACAGAAGACACGATATATACTAACGTTCACCCAATTTGGTTAGTCATGCTTGTCTTGATTTATTCATTCAACGTCTCACACGCTCTACAATAATCCACACTAAACAAATTTTATATAGTAACTAGAAAACTTTAGTTGTTAGCAGCAACCCCCCGGTCGGAGAGAGACGCCCGACTATCTTGTTTTGTTGTAATGGCTATTAGTCGGATCGGCTTAAGTATGAGTCAATCCCAACACTGTATTTTGTTATATTTCTTCCTGAAAATGGTTTGCATGTTGAGAATTTAAGGAACTTGATATAATAATATATACTGTAGATGTTTACGTTGATATAATAATATAATTTATCGTAATAAATAACAAGACTCGAAATTTAATGATGCTTGTGATGATTGAGTGGCAGAAGTCATTTTTATGCTTGGTAGGAGCGTATAAGATATAAGAACTCTATGGGCTTATTTAATTTCATCTTGGCCAGAAGTTACATTACCTTCTCATTATTTCATTACTGGGCAAGACTTTCAGGCCCATTGAAACAAATTTGCAGGCTTATTACATTGACTTCATCATCTATAGATAGTGGAGAGTAATAAAAACAAGAAAGTAGGGGGCAAATCATACTGCCATTTCTCACGCGCAGAGACTCCGTCCAGTCGGTCGTTCTATTTTTCTGCTAAATTTGTGTGATATTCATTCACGCTTTTTTACTTTGCTCAGATATGGACACGGACACGGACGTGACAATGGAATCAGCCGGCGAAGGATCTAGTCTTGCTGGACCCTCCTCAAAGAAACCTAAGCGCTTCGAAATTAAGAAGTGGAACGCCGTTGCTCTGTGGGCTTGGGGTCCGTATTATAATCGTAACCCTAACTTGATATGAATTATTACGATCGAATGAGTTTTCATGAGGTATTGAGATTGCAGTATCAATTAAATTTAATTTTCGTTTCTTAAATTCGTGCAGATATCGTTGTTGACAACTGTGCGATTTGTAGGAATCATATTATGGATCTCTGTGAGTGCTTTTATCCTCTTCCTATTTATTGTTGTGTATGTTCCAGTTCTTACTTATCAAATTGTATTCACTATTTATGTATTCTTGGTTTAATTAGGCATCGAATGTCAAGCTAATCAGGCTAGTGCTACCAGTGAGGAGTGCACTGTTGCTTGGGGTATGCATTCCTTCCTAAAACTCTTACCTGTCAATGTTTAAGTAATTCATGTGTTATCCTATCATCAATGTCTAACTGATACCATAATCTGTTGAAAATAGAATAGTGATGTGATGAGTAGGACCAAAGTTTGTATGAAAAATCATTGTCAATCTCAATTCATTAAAATTTCAAGCTAGCAATTGTATGTATATTATTTCAGTTAAAACAAAAAAACGTGATGGTCCTTGTTCTAAGAGAGGCTATTACTATTTATTTGTTCTTTTATACATTGTTTTAGAAGAACCACTACTTCAAGTCCCATAGCCTTGTTGCTGTAACTGTATTGTTAATCCTGTTATGATTTTCCAACTCTGGTTTACTAAAGTAGTCAGAGTGGATCTGGTGGTCATGCTAACATTATCTAACTTAATTAAGATTTATCTATTTAATACAAGGTATATTGAACTTACGCACAGATTATAGTGATTATAAAGACATATAGAGTAACCTAAGCGCTAAAATCATAATGATTTATGTTTGTGCAAATGTATTGTTCACCTTCAATTGAATTTTGTTCTTAATGACTGATAATTCTGAATTCAGTGAAATATCCAAATCTAGTAAGTATCACTAATAAGGTATAGTTTCTCAGCAGAACGCCATAATTAGTGATATCTTCTGCAGATATCTTGTTCTTAATTTCGGCCTCTTTTTCTTTCCTCCCTTGTTAACAAATTTGAACTTTTCGCACTGTGCTCTTTCTGTTGCTTTGAATCTTTCTTTGTGCTATGTAGGCTGTTTTGAAATTGTCAACAGCTGTGTTGATCTAGTATCAACTTCTGACCTTTTACATATAGTGGTAAAAGGAGAGGACTGAGGAGAAAGAAACAGTACATGTTTACAAGTTTTCTTATATAACATGGTTGTTTGTTTGAGTAGCATTACTCATGTGTTGGGGAGTTTCTACCATTCAACTTATGTGGACCAATTATCCAAAGTAATGACCCTTCTTTTACTTTTTTTTCATTTAAATTTAAAGCGTAGATTTTTACTTGCAAGTCAAGAGCAAATAAAATATATATATATATATATATATATAGATTTTTTATTATGTTTAATGTAAGTGTGATTGATGTATTTTATTTATTATTGGGGATTTAGGACATTTAATAGTGATTAGATTTTTAATATTTAGTTAGGTTATTTTAGTCTTTTAATACATTTATTATTTCTCAAGTAATATTATGATTTTGAGTCTATATAAATATTGGTGTAAGCCCTACAATTTAATGAGACTAAAGATTACAAAATTATTTAAAGATTATTATTACGATATTTTAATTGCAATCAAATCCTCTCCCTTGTGCAGTTGAGAAACACTTGGGATATTGGTGTGTGGAGCATCACCCAAGTTAACCTTTCCATTGTTTTTCAATTATTATTCTTCTTCAAAGGTTCTCCTACATCACCTCCCCCGGTAGAAGGCCATACAAAGTCACAAATATACAAAAAGTGGATAAGATGGCGGATTGTCAGCCTATAAACTTTTTCTGAGACTTTTTATTAAATTGTATGCTAATTTAGTCTATCATGAATTGGAGATTTGTCAAAAAAGTTTACTCTTTGTTCTAGTGAATAATGATGATCTTATTTTTCATTTCTAATTTTCTAAGGTGTTGAGAATGTTAATTCCCAGATGCACAATAGTTATCTAGAAGGGGAGTTAAATAGATATTTTTTTTAAAAAAAAAATTCAAAATTCTTTGTCAGATATTGTTAATCAATTTCAGCGGAATATGTGATTTGTTTTTTCTCCTTTAAGATAAACAGAGTTAATAGTTAACATGCAATTATAACAAGTATAACAGTTAAAGCAAGAATATAAAAGACACAGAGGTTCAGAGCATTCAAAGCTCCTAGTCCACTCTTCTACTCCTTGAGTAGGAAATCCACTAAGGATGTTTTTACGATCTTTGAATCACTTAGATTCCTTCAAGACCAGCAGTCTTGGAACTTTTTAGTTCACTTAGAACTCTTCAAGTCCAGCAAACTTAGAGCTTCTTAGTTCACTTAGAACTTTTCAAGTCCAACAGACTTGGCACTTCTTACTTCACTTAATGATAGTTGAGTTCTTGAATGGTGTTACTCAGTTATCGTTAAGTTTGTGTTCGAAAGAACTGAGTAGCTGAGCAAGCCTTCTTTTCATTTCAGATCGTAGAGTTGAGCGTTGTGTATTCTTTAGCTTTTCGTTGTATGCTTGCTTATCTCTTTCTTCTGCATCTAATTTGTATATAGGGTGCCTTTGAAATGTATCCATTTGAAGGCATCTGTTCAAGCATTAATTGTATTTGACATTTCTGAGCACTGATGGTGACTTTCTACAAATCTTCTGATTAGCCGTCTGGTCCACTGATACAGCAGACTGCTATCTCACCTAACACCTGAAAAGGTGTTTTGGGCTGATAAGTAGTACTTTCCTTAGATTCTTCAATACGTCTCTTTGTTATATACTAAGGATGAGTGTTGTGTCATTAAGATTCCCGATAGTCTCAACGTCTATAATTCATTCCTAATTTGTTGACTTTTATTCTTAAACAAATGGACAAGACTCGATGCTTCTGATGCAGACAGATGATACACTACGATCATGATCGTGGTGTTTTGCAACATTAGTGCTTGAACCGGTACTCGTAGATGAGAACACTACGATTTCTCTTAAGTACTGGTAGACTATAATATTTGTTTGCTTGATTTACAGACTCTACGCTTTCGAGAGTACACTACGATTTTTGAGTTGACTCGGCAGGCGATTGGACCACCCTATGATTCTGGGAGAGGTTCTCCAAAGCAGACTGACTACGATTTCTCGATGCTCTACGATTCTGCCTTGACTTCTGCAATGTCTTGACTGGCTCTACAGACTACGATTCTGTTGAAGCCTATCTATTACATTTCAAGACATAGATCAACCTAACAGCTTTGATCTTTTCTTCTATACATTCATTTACAGAATGATAAACATTAAAGCTCAGATCAACCTAACAAGTTTGATCTACCGTTAAGTCCTTGTACATGTATTCCTAGAAGGACTTTACATATAAGCATGAATATTTACTTTCAACATCAAATTTAAATATGCAATTTCTCAACAGAGAAGTTTTCGTGTGTGACCCATAACTGAAACTGGCTTGACTCCTACATGGAAGGGATTGTGCAATTGCGGATTCAATTATTTAGTCTAATTTGAAATGCTGTCGCACAAAAGATTTTTAACAAAATTGATGTTTTGGATAGTATTATTTCTTATACATCTTTTCACCAGAACGTGGATTTTAGGATCCCTCCCTCTCTCTCTCTCCCTCCCTCGTTTCCCATCTCCCCCTTCTTTGCCCTTTCCCTCCCCTCCTCTCCCTCTCTCCCCTCCTATCTCATACTCCCCCTCCCCGCTCCTTTTATGTTACATGAGATGGTCATGTGTTGTTCTTAGGTACTTATTGGTTTTCAACTGCAAATACATGCAGCATGAGGTGGTCATGTGTGTTATTCTTAGGCACTTATTGTTTTTTAATTAGATTGTTTTATATGTTGTTACTTGCTTCATTGCTTTTGTTGGTGATTTGTGAGACTTCCAAATGCATGAAACTTCTGTGTTGGTTTATTAAGTGACTTTCACCACACTGAAAACTTCTACTTTCTTCCTACCACATATTTTGAACAGTTTTTCAAGTTAGATTTACGACAAAGGATATTTGCTGTTATTACACCTATTCAGTGCAGTTCTTTGGCAAGCACTAAAACAAACATCGGTAACTGGTGTGTTTAAGTGTCGGAATTGTACAAATGGTCTTTTATGTGTCCTTATATGTGCTTCAGACAGATTTTGAATCACTTAGATAGTTTGTTTTAATTCTTTTTGTTGCTTCTGTTGATTCTCCCTCTTGTTTACTCAGATATGTTGGTATGTCCTTTAGTAATCTCAATCTATGTTCTCACAGGTGTGTGCAACCACGCCTTCCATTTCCACTGCATCAGCAGATGGCTCAAAACCCGTCAAGTGTGCCCTCTTGGTACTTATACTACAGCACTTTTAATTAGTATGCATCTTCATTGCTTCTCCTGGCAGGTTAATTTATGTGGTTATATGTTTTGTCTTTTAAAGATAACAGTGAGTGGGAGTTCCAGAAGTATGGACACTAAAGGGTGCAGTAGCAGCCAGGGGATAGAGGGTGAAGTAGCCGCTGGTGGAACAGTATCTACCGTTTTCATTTTCGGGAAGTTTGGGAAGCCTAAAACAAGAGACGCTCCTTGGTCATGTTGCTGTCTTGTAGTGTGCTGTAGAAGATTTAAACGGTTTATTTTTTTATGCGAGAGGATGTAGGATTATCAGGCAGCAGTTTACACAAGTGTGCAGTATCAGAAACTATGTTTACAGGGATCAAGTAAATTTCTAATTGTTGATTTTTTCAGCATATCTGAACCTCGCCATTCTAGCTGTGAAAATAGATTGTTGTTGACTATCCCAACTAGTTTGGGATAAAATGCATTTGAGTTGAGAGTGTAGTATCTATATATTGCTGCTTTTATGTATTTGTTGGTAGTCTATAATTGGATGTTATACAAGATTATTAATTCACCTTGAATTTGAGTATTTTTCAAGAATTTGACATTTGTTGGGTATTCTGTAATATGCATTTTCTGACAAATAGGAATTTGATTTAGACGATTTTTAGTCACCATTTGATGCGGGGTTGAAGTCTCTGATGCACAAAAGTTGCACTCCTTAGTTCCTTTCTCCTATATATGAACTATTCTCTTGGGACTTGCTTTATGTTAGAATAAATGTAATTTTGGCATCATTGTTGAGATGAGCTAATCTGTATTTTGATTTACCCATTATTCTTGATTGAGGTAGCATAATTCTCTTGCTTAGAGAGATTAGAGAATAGGGACACCTGTTCGGGTAGGACCACTGTATTTTTATTTGAGCTAATTTAATTTGGTTAATATACTTTTCACAGCAAAGCCTTACCGATGATTGAGGGGGCACTGATAGTTAGAAATCTTTAGTAGAGCAGGAATTTGGTTTGGTTGATGAAGTACATTAGACTTAAAACACCTAATATTAGGCGGCTGCTGTAAGTTAGGATGTTTTGTTCTTCATCATGCGTCTTTCCAAGTGACTGTCTGTTTGAGGAAACATCTCCCGAAATTTATTTTTCAGTTATTTTACTGACTATAAACTTACTAGTATAAAAAGAATATTTATGAAACAAAAGGAGATTTCTTTTGAACCTGAGGAGGCTAGACAAAAGTAAACGACGCCCGAGAGATTCCAACTCTCGCGGGGAACCCCATCGCCATGTACTTAGCAGACACACGCCTTGCCCACTCGGCCAAAGCGTCATTTTATATTTTATTTTTTTGGGTACATTTAAGATTAAGTGCCATTACAACAACCATAAGAAACTTCCTTAGCTCGTATAATAAGCTGGTACAAATACAATATTAACTGCATGTGTAATTTAGTTGATTGGCAAACTCCTAACCATGTTCTGGTCAAAAGTTAATCTTTGACATTGAATAAAAGTACAGCTAAATGTTCCCCACACAAATTTTAAAAATAAGACTAAAACGTCAGCATGAAAAAATCTTATTACTATTTTATAATCTGGCAGCTTAATATCTCCGTCTATGTTGTTGTACGGGGACTGGTTTATATATTCTCCCTGCTCTGCTTTCAGGCAAATGCAAAATAGAAAAAGATTATTCCATCAACGCACAGTGCATTTTGTGAATCCATACCAGAGAACTGAGGAGGAGTCTTCCAATTGCTTGTAACATGTTGATAAAAAACCATGGGCAACATGTAACAACTTATATTTTTGAGCAACTACAACATTGAGAAATATAACCAAATTCATTTCCATCATACCATATAAAATAAATTATCCAAAGAAATCCAAAAACAATTGATAGAGGCAAATTCATTAAATATTTACAATAATCAAAAAATGTTGAATATAATATACAAATAACTGAATCAAAACTATATATCGTCGCAATCATAACTCTCTTCTATATACTGGTTTCATCCTCATCCTCATCCTCATCCTCCATCTCAGACTCGGCGTATGCTGCATGCTGATTTCCTCAAAATATTTGTAGTTGGGACTTGGGGGTTGGCACGACAGGAGAGTAGCTTCCTGGAGAGTTTGTCCTTCCTCCTCCGCATGAGAGGATAGTCTTATAAATAATTATCTTATTGATCATTCAACAAAAGTAAATAAACCATTAATGAAGAAGAAACCTCAACGATTAGTCAAACTGAAGCAGTCCTGCTAAGTTACAGAAAGGAGTACCCCTTTTGGATCCTAAACATACACCCCAAGAACATTGCGCTATTGCTGCTAAGGTTTTGCAAACTGGAATTGATATTGAGAGGGGGGGGGGGAAAGTAGGATAAAAGGTATGTTCTAATTAAACACTAGTACTTAGATACAAAGCACTGGAGGATTAACTAATATTGTGGACCTTGAGAGGATTCTGCAATTGTCATGGGAAGTTTGACAAATTATTATACTTTTTATCAAAAAAAGGTCATGCATACATGTGCAGCATGTGAATCATTTCTATGAACATCGCAAGAGTTACGTCATTAAAGAAAACTAATCTGAGCACAAGTATAACCTTAACAGGACAATGCTTGTTAAAGCATACAACCAGTAAAAACATTCGAGTAAAAATAAAGTAAAGATCTTGCTAGATTGTGCAACAAAAAATGAAAAACATTTATTTATATCAGTAAGAAGAAAAACATATCCGACCACTGCCGATTATAATGAGCCCGCTGCCCGCAATAACGTTCAGCAAAAATTATATACAAAAACTATATTCAAACTTGGACAAAAAAACAAGCACGTTTAACTAAAGCAGCGGGGAGGAGGTGAAGGGAAATACACATAAAAATGAAAAACAAAACAAAACAGAAGTTCAACAATCCAGAAAAAGAAATTTATATTTGAATTCGTACTTAACAAACTTACGTGCAATCATAATGTGCTTGACAATACATGTAGCAAGATTACACTTTCCTGAGAATGCATGTTGTCTTCAGATACAGTAATGGATTTTTCATTTGCGAGATTACAACGTCCTACAAGATCACTAGATTCACCGCCCCAGGACAACTTTGTTGTCAGTGGTCCTAAGTCAAAAAAGGTCAAGCTCGTCAATTAATTTCCATAAACTTGACCATCTATATTCAATAAAATGAAAGCTTACCCTCTCTTTCTAAAATTTGAACCCCACGTCATGTCAGCTTACGCCCGCCAATGATATGATTCCCATTGCATTGCTCACTCTAACTGACAGAAAAATCAAGTAGATGGTAATGAGTCCTATTCCAAGCATCCTGCTAGGACGCATGTCATTCCTGGGTAGGACAACAAGAGCCCATATAAGTCCCAACATGAGAAATCCCATAGTGTAGAATAGGCTTCTATCTCGTGGAATTATGTACGAATCAGGTCTCCGTGCCCACGCTCCAAGCAACATTGAGATCCCCAAACCAATAAGTGTGTTAAACATTGGACCTGCATAGCATCCAGACAATGCAATCTGCACGCCATCCCCACCATTCATCGCCAAGGCAACATTTGATACCAAATCACCCATTGAGTTTCCCCATGCCAATACAGTTAACCCAAGGATTGATGGCTTAATCCCCAGAATTACACCTACACCCACAAGCAGTGCAACGAGCTCATTTGCAATCATGTAGAACCAAACAATACTCATCAAAAATCCCCCCAAAACCCATAAAAGTAGAAACTTCTGAGGTGGACAGTCTGATCTGGTGTTCCAATAGGCAAGGACACCAAGTGTAAAACCCACTGAAACACCAAAAACATGTGCAATTATTTTGCTTTGAAAACCCACAGTGTCTTGAGTATTCCACAGAAATGAAAGAAGAATCGGAGCCAAAGAAGCACTGGTCACGGCATAAAACTTTGACCAGGTTTCGTCCTCAACTAGGGGAATTGTTAACCGTCTTGGAACTATTAAAGGTAATTCCAGAACCGAACATAGCTTAGAACAGGAGAATGACTGATTCTCAATTTCAAGGCTCTCATCGCTCCAGCCCCACAAAGGCCTCTCACCATCTCGCACCTTAAGTGCCTGATTTGAATATATTGCTAAATTTGAAGCCCACATCCACTGTGGCAAAGAACTATGCGAGTGGTATCCATCATTTTCATTGTCGATGTCAAACAACGAATTGTAGATAGAGTCTTCCTCGCGGCTTCCTTGAGAAAATATACTTCCTCTAACTGGAAGCAATGGTGTAACAACATCCAATTTCAACCTCCAAACATGCTTCCTTAAAATCTCGTTGGCAGCAACAGCAAATGCATAAATCAAATAAATCGAGACAAATGCAATGGCAGCCCAAGCACTAACCCTACCAACAATTAAAATCGACAAAAGGGAAATAAGTGTAACCATGAAAAATATAATATCTCTAATAAAGCATTTCCGATCAATGTCAACTTCTTGGTCAGCTACAGAAAGAGATACAGCCCCTACAACAACACAAGTGACAAACACTGCCCCGCCCAAAACGCTGTTAAGACCCACATCGCCTGCATCAGTCCCAACAAAAGCAGCGATACTTGCAAACACATCTGGAGCTCCATTTCCAAGTGGAAGCAGAGCAACCCCAGCAACAGTTGGAGACAATTTCAACAGACTCGAAAGCTTCTCCAATGAACAACAGAAGTAATCAGCAGCAGTGTTGCCCAAAAGATAGAACAATGCAGCAAGCCAAATACCCAAAACAACAAAAGCCAATGAGCTTCCATTGCAACCACAATAATAGAACTTTACATAATCAAAGAATCCACCTGACGAGCAATGAGGGTGAGCTTTCAAGAAGTCGCAACTGGTATTATAACCTTTGTGGTGGAATAAGCCAGTACAAATTACGACATTTATTACCGTCAAATTGTTTGGATCAGACCCGTCAACTGAATCCGATGAATTAACAACACTTAATTCAGCAATATGCCGGTGAATTACTGACCTATGATTTGACCCACCATAAAACCCGCTGCTTGAGCTCCCCGAAATTGGGTTCGATTGCCTAAGCACCGGGTTCCTCGTAATATGTTCCCGATTGTAAAACAAGAAAACTGTGACCAAGGTACATAATCCACTGATGAATCCACGAATTCTGGGACTACCATTGAACTGCGTCATGCCTAATAATAATACTTACAGCCCAAAATTCTGATATATCATAGACAGAGCGAATAAAGAACCGTTGTAGACAGGATGCCTAGGGTTTCTATTCATGACAACGAAAACCTAGACTTGGCAGGGAAATTTAAAAGAAAATATTGATAAATAGATGAGCTCTTACCGATGATTATAAGGTGCATCGGGATTCTTCGATGATTGCTTCTTCCCTGTTTCTGCATCTTCTTTCCTTCCTGAGCCAAAGTTTTTGGTCGGTTGTTTTTGTCGTCCTAAACAGCGCGTGCGGAAGTAATCAATTGGAGTACCACGTATCACTGGACCAGACCAGATTGATTTACCCAATTTATTATTATTATTATTATGTCCATAAATTGATTGTATCCATAATATATGAATCAAACTCCTTTTCTGAATATAATATTGAAAATAATTTTAAACTTAAAAAATATCTTAAGTTAATCTTATAATTAAAATAAAAATAGTATCACTTAAAAATTTTAATACTATAATTTTAATTATAGTATCTTAATCATAATTAAGTTTTTTCATATCAACATTTTAAGTTTGTTTTGTTGTCATATACTACTATTAGTTTATTAGGCAAAGTTTAAAATTGAATATCTTTAGTTAAATTTAAAGTTAATCACGTGCATATCATGTTAATATTTAATGAATAAAGGAAATTAACAGTTTTATTAAATATTAGAAATAAATTTTAGCGTTTATATTAAAATTCATTGTTGAGTGGACAATTTTATATTCTGCCCTTAAATACTTTTTCTTTCTTTCTAATACTTATTTTCATAATAATCACAGCAGCCCATGCAATTCCATATATCCGATGTTTATAATTTAGGAACAATTACATATTCTATTATATTTTTAAAAATAATTATAATAATAGTGCATTCATAAAATATTTATACAATTAATGCACTTTTATATTTATTTACAATATTAGTGCAATTAGGATTCCTTAATTTAAGGAATTAGTATGCAATTAGGATTCCTTAATTTAGGGGATTAATATTGATTTACTTATTAAATTAAGTAATTAATAAGTAAATTATATAGCACACATTCTCTTTCCTTAATAAAAATCACGTCTCCTCCGCCATTGTCAGTCTTCTCCTTCGCCCTCCTCCACCATTAACGACCTCCTCCACCATTAACCTAGACAGTCCCAACTTGTTAACCATTAACCTAGACACAATATTTTGGGAGGTTTGTTTGTAAAGGACTGCCGGACCTCCTCACCCCCAATCCACATTCACACCTTTGATTTTTTCATAGTACAGTTGCTGCGATTTTTTCATAATACAGTTGGTAGCCAAACACTCGTACAAAGGTAACCAATTCAGTGTTATTAGGTTACTAATTTATTTTTAAAAAATCTATTATAGATTTTTTTATTTAATAGTGCAATTGGTAGCCAACACTTTATACAAATATAAACAATTCAATTTTATTGGGTTACCAATTAATTAAAAAAAAATTATTGTAGATTTTTTTTTATATTTTCAAACCTTAATACAAAGGTAACTAATTCAGTTTTAGTGGGTTACCAATTAATCATAAAAAATCTATTATAAATTTTTTTTTTCATAGTGCAGTTGGTAGTCAAACCTTAATACAAATGTAACCAACAAAAACTAAAATTGTTACCTTTGTATGAAAGTTTTGGTTACCAACTGCACTGAAATTTCTCTTGGTTACCCATAAAAACTAAAATGGTTACCTTTGTATAAATGTTTGGCTACCAACTGCACTAAAATTTATCTTTTTCTTCTTTTAATTTCTGGACTAAATCAACATTCGTCATAATGACAGCTGTGGCCGTAATGGATGAAGAGATCGGCGTCCATGGCGGCTACATCTTCAAGATATACATATCTACATTTTCAAGGTGTTGAAGCGGCGGCGACGGCGAAAGAAGAAAAAGAAGAAGAAGACTTACAAGATCTACATCTTCAAGGTGTTGAAGCGGCGGCAACGGCGGCGAAAGAGACGACGAAGGAGAATGAAGACATAAAGTGGAGTAGTTTTCTCCTTGAATCAAAGTGTTTTTATTTTTGTTGGTTTGGGTTCTCTGACGTGGATTGCACTACTATTGATATTATTATATATTATTGCACTATTACTATAATTATTTAATTGGTGCACTATTCTTGTAATATCTTTTTATTTATTGTATATTTATGTAAAGGACCCAATAATTTAACCCAACCCATTGCTTTTTTAGGATTATCTAGTGAACAAAAAACAAGAAAAGAGTACTCTATCCGGATATGCACGTGCTATTTTTCAATGTACTTGGAAATAAATTTTAAAATATGTTTTATCCATTTTAAAATTCTGCATTTATAAGTTTTACAATTATAATTCGATAAAAATTTATCATAATATGATATAAATTAAGTGTATTAAATAAATGTATAATAAATAAAGAGTGGTAATATATACAATTTTAACCGTAGTTCACATGTTTTATTTTGTTGTAAAATTATTATATTATTTATATTTTTTTAATACTATATTATACTAACATATTAATTCGACTAATAATAAATTAATATTGTGTACAATAATTTTGATATAAAGAAAATATTTTCTTCTAAAACATAATATTTAACTAATAATGTATAACTAATTATTGATAAAAAATTAAACAAATTTAAAAATCAACAATAATAATTCTTTTATTTATATAATATAAATGATAGTATTCCTCATTAAAATGATTTATTTGTTTTTATATTCATATGCTAATCTATTTATGTAATAATAAAATCTTAATTAAATTCAAATAATTATACATATGTAATTTAATAATAAAAAATTATTACATAATAACAAAAATAATAATAATTATGATAATTTAATAATAAGAACAAGAGATATTTGTAAGTAGATAATTATGATAGTAATAATGTAGATGAAAAAAATTGAAATTAAATAACAGATGAAAAAAGTAGTTTTTTTGTATTCATAAATTTTGTTTGTGTTCAGATATTGTGAATAGAGCTCAATTATTAGAGCGATATAATGAGACTTTTCAACCAAAAGACAACAACTGACAGCACGATAATAGTCGTCGGTGGCAACAGTCATCGCAATCATTAGTGTACCCCATAACGAAATAATTGTCGGATATAGAAAGCGATAAAAATAACGGCAAAACTTTTACTATTAAACTGTTGAAATACCCAGTGATAAAAATACAGTAATACGCGTTATTACACAATAGCATACGGTATTGCACAGTATCTCTGATTATTTATTCTTACGTAAGAAGTCACTCAATTTCATTCAATAATTGTCATAGTAGCAAATGCACAGTATTTTATATTATTGACACGACACATTAACTCATTTATCTGATATGATATTATTAGGCTAATAAACATTATTGACAATGTCTAGAAAGTTCTGTCAAGAAAATGGGTTAGTTAATTGTGCGTCGTTTATACGGAAGACCCCTTCTTTCTTGAGAACGATCTGGTTTTCAATATTGTAAGTCTATAATAATTATACTCAGAAGAAATTAGCGAGCACCAGTCCACTGTAGCAAGCACATGAATTTAGGGGTGTCACAATAATTATCACAGTATCTCGTATTATTGAACCAATAACTGACATCATAGCAAGGGTAGTAAGCATAATGGAAGTCACTGATTTTAAATAGTTATGTCAACTCATTATTTGAAGAACAATAATATCCGTAATATTAATACATTAAGTCAATAATATAGGAAATAGATAATAAAATGATAATGGATTAATCTTTTTGATAATGGATTAATCTTTTTGAATAAATAATGATAATGAAATAATCATTTTTGATAATGGATTTTTATTTTGAATAAATATTGATAATGGATTATTCTTTTTGAATAAAATATAGATAATAGATGAGAATGGGTAATTATATGTTTAAAGTATATATAATGGATGAATAAAATATTTATAAAATGTGGAATATTTTGGCTATAAATAGGAAGGCTTAACCTAAGAAAATTCACAACTTCCTTGTTTATACTTCCTTCCACTCTCTAAAAATTTCTTAGTATAATTTCTCTCAAAGTATGCTAGGCTACTTTTGGTATTTGTGAAGATTAGTAAGAATACAAGTATTATTCAAGTTGAACATCCAATCACTTGTTAATTGAGGTAAATGATGTTATTTTCTTCATACTCATGAGGGTTGTACTTTGTATTCATTATTTATTAATACGTGGGTATAACTTGTCTACGCGTATTACCGCATGACTGGTGAATAACCATTCGTATTCATTCTTTATTAAGTTATGGTAATGATCTGTCTACGCGGATTACCGCATTGCGAGTGAAAATACATTTGCAGTTTCGTATATTCTTTCGTACTCGTATTGTATATCATTTTTTTTACTAGTCAAGCGATATCGTTTTCGTTCATATTTCTCCATTTATGATATGAAATTATTGTTTGTTTTCATAACCACTAGTACAAAACAGTAAATAGACAACACTTAAACAACAACATTTTTATAAAAAACGTTGTGATATTTTTTTTCACAATATTTTTTAACAAAACGTTGTAGATAAATATGAAAAAACGTTATCTATTTAAGGTTATAAAGTTTTTTTTTTAGAAAATGTTATCTATGTAAAAAAACAGGGAAGAAAAACACGGAGGTATGTGCCGAGTCACGTAAGAAAAAAAATACGGAGGTATCAGGTATGTATCATTTCTTTCATAATCAAACTTTGTTTCATTTGTTCCCTTCCCCTTTTCGAAGTCCTCAAACCCTAACTTCATTATCTTTTCTTCCTTTATAGAACCCTTTGTCTCTCCTAAACCCCAGACATAGAGAGAAAATGGCCGCCGAATTCCTGAGAAACGCAGTCAACAGGCAGTATTCCGGTGACCATCTATGGCGAATACATTCAATCGCTGACTCAATTAAAGCTCCGGTCATCAGAAACCAATTTCCTCACCAGCAGCAGCAGCCCTCAAAAGCTTTTAGCCGATTCCCTAACTCTATTTACAGAAAAGCCAAGTAGCTGGATTTTTCGGTTCCTAGTTCAATACTATCCTCACCCTTTTCGTCCACAGCATCGTCTGTTACAAAGATTGGGGTTGTGGGGTGGTATTTGGGGATGATTAAATCTCGCCCCATTCTCACAAAATCCATCACTCCTGCCCTTATTTACACTGTTGCGGATTTCTCTTCTTAGGTACCAAAACCCTTGTCCCATAATGTTTTGTACATGTTTCTTTTTGTGGGTATATATGCATTTTGTTTAGAATGTATAATTTTAAGTTAAAGCATGAATCTTGGGCTTGTTTGGTTATTATGCTTGATGTTCCCTCTAAATGTGTGGTTTATTGTCATTAGGTGGTTGCCTCGGTGGATTTTGATATTGAACTGAAAAGGGTTAGAACTTTATGGCTTTATCAGTGGTCCATTTTAGTTGATTTTAGCATTATACTTTTTTTTTGGTGTGTAAATTAACTTTATTGAAAGAAAAATATGTTCAACAAGTTTTAAAGGAGGTGCATTTCCCCCGTACAATTGATATAACCTGTGAAATTCACATCTTCATCTTAGATTTCTCAATTTTTTTGCGTGTTTCACATGAAAATAGTTATGTAGGGTTTCAAAATAGTTGTGCAGGGTATGTTCATTTCCATTTTACACTAGATTGTTTATTCTTATGATTTTTTTTGGCATGCATTTAAATGCTTAAGTAACCACATTGTGTTATATGTACTAATTTGTACTAACGCAACCATTCCTCTTATTTCAAAATGCAACTGCAGTTTAAGCCAGAAGAAATAACTGCAAACATTTTGGTTGTGAAGACGAGCAAAGTTTGATTTTGACAATTGGTTATCTCATTGAGCAGGGTACCTAATTGCAGTGGTAAGTAAGAACAGCAAGGGCTACAAGACCATCGAAGATTTCATAAGTACATTCCTCTTCTTATTTGCCATGTTCTGCTTTTTGTTAGTTTTGTTTTTATATTATTTTTCTTACTAAACTCCATGCACACATGATGTATGTGCAAAAGCATAATTATTTCGGCTCATTTTATGTCATAAAGATTGTTCATTTTGTTCCAGACAAACGTTTCTCTCGTTTGTTCTTTTATTTGACTGCTCCTTTTCCCTCTTTTATCGAAATCATTCAGCAGCATGAAAAGTTTTGTTTGTGAAGCAAGGTTGTAAAATAAGTAGTGGTTGTCTTTTAATAGAAATAGTTTATGCTACTTGTAACTTAATGCAACATGAGATTTTTTTTTATAGTAAATCGTCATTGCTATGTCAATATAAATTGGCATGCATTTAAATGCTTAAGTAACCACATTGTGTTATATGTACTAATTTGTACTAACACAACTATTCCTCTTATTTCAAAATGCAACTGCAGTTTAAGCCAGAAGAAATAACTACAAACATTTTGGTTGTGAAGACGAGCAAAGTCTGATTTTGACAATTGGTTATCTCATTGACTAGGGTACCTAATTGCAGTGGTAAGTAAGAACTGCAAGGGCTACAAGACCAGCGAAGATTTCATAAGTACATTCCTCTTCTTATTTGCCATGTTCTGCTTTTTGTTAGTTTTGTTTTTATATTATTTTTCTTACTAAACTCCATGCACACATGATGTATGTGCAAAAGCATAATTATTTCGGCTCATTTTATGTCATAAAGATTGTTCATTTTGTTCCAGACAAACGTTTCTCTCGTTTGTTCTTTTATTTGACTGCTCCTTTTCCCTCTTTTATCGAAATCATTCAGCAGCATGAAAAGTTTTGTTTGTGAAGCAAGGTTGTAAAATAAGTAGTGGTTGTCTTTTAATAGAAATAGTTTATGCTACTTGTAACTTAATGCAACATGAGATTTTTTTTTATAGTAAATCGTCATTGCTATGTCAATATAAATTGGCATGCATTTAAATGCTTAAGTAACCACATTGTGTTATATGTACTAATTTGTACTAACACAACTATTCCTCTTATTTCAAAATGCAACTGCAGTTTAAGCCAGAAGAAATAACTACAAACATTTTGGTTGTGAAGACGAGCAAAGTCTGATTTTGACAATTGGTTATCTCATTGACTAGGGTACCTAATTGCAGTGGTAAGTAAGAACTGCAAGGGCTACAAGACCAGCGAAGATTTCATAAGTACATTCCTCTTCTTATTTGCCATGTTCTGCTTTTTGTTAGTTTTGTTTTTATATTATTTTTCTTACTAAACTCCATGCACACATGATGTATGTGCAAAAGCATAATTATTTCGGCTCATTTTATGTCATAAAGATTGTTCATTTTGTTCCAGACAAACGTTTCTCTCGTTTGTTCTTTTATTTGACTGCTCCTTTTCTCTCTTTTATCGAAATCATTCAGCAGCATGAAAAGTTTTGTTTGTGAAGCAAGGTTGTAAAATAAGTAGTGGTTGTCTTTTAATAGAAATAGTTTATGCTACTTGTAACTTAATGCAACATGAGATTTTTTTTTATAGTAAATCGTCATTGCTATGTCAATATAAATTGGCATGCATTTAAATGCTTAAGTAACCACATTGTGTTATATGTACTAATTTGTACTAACACAACTATTCCTCTTATTTCAAAATGCAACTGCAGTTTAAGCCAGAAGAAATAACTACAAACATTTTGGTTGTGAAGACGAGCAAAGTCTGATTTTGACAATTGGTTATCTCATTGACTAGGGTACCTAATTGCAGTGGTAAGTAAGAACTGCAAGGGCTACAAGACCAGCGAAGATTTCATAAGTACATTCCTCTTCTTATTTGCCATGTTCTGCTTTTTGTTAGTTTTGTTTTTATATTATTTTTCTTACTAAACTCCATGCACACATGATGTATGTGCAAAAGCATAATTATTTCGGCTCATTTTATGTCATAAAGATTGTTCATTTTGTTCCAGACAAACGTTTCTCTCGTTTGTTCTTTTATTTGACTGCTCCTTTTCCCTCTTTTATCGAAATCATTCAGCAGCATGAAAAGTTTTGTTTGTGAAGCAAGGTTGTAAAATAAGTAGTGGTTGTCTTTTAATAGAAATAGTTTATGCTACTTGTAACTTAATGCAACATGAGATTTTTTTTTTATAGTAAATCGTCATTGCTATGTCAATATAAATTGTCTTAAGTGAGATGCCGTGGAGTACTGTTGTATTCCTTTCTAATAAAATTGTTTTCTGAAATTATTGTTATATATTGCAGGGCGTTCTACTGCTCAAGATTGGTAGACACTAAATGCACATAGAAAGTCAAAGATTGAATGGGGTGGCTTATTGCACTTTAAATCATATTGTTGTGCAATACTTGGGATTCAGTGTCAGAGAAACACATTTATCTATGTCATTCAAAATATTTGGTGATGTAATTAAATTTTCTGAAGCTAAGTTATGTCTGTTATGTCTGTATACACAGAGTTCTTCTTCTTCTACCTTTTTTTTTCTAGGGGTAAATGTTAACTGGAGGATTTCTTGCTAGTATTCTTTTGATGACTTAAAAAGTTTGCCCTTGTTGCCTTAATAGTAATACAACAGTTAAAGTTTTCATTTCAACAAATCCCCACACAATGGTAAACAGGTAACTCATTTATTATGGGTGGATTTAAGATGTGCCAACTATTGACTTCTTTGTTAGTACACAGAAATTATTTTTAAATAAATTAGAGCTAGTCATGACCAATTTTTTTTGGTTTTATAAGGGTGGTGCAAAGACTGTGGATTGGCCATCAAGCAAATACTGAAGACTGTGGATGAGCCATTAAGCAAAGACTGGAGAGGTGGAAGAGCTGCTTCTTTCAACATTATGTGTATGATTACTCTGTGTATGTTTAAATTCTACGGTCAAAGTTTATAATTTGCATTTTAGTGCTCTTTGAGGCACACAATAATCTGGATAATCCTGCAGCAACTGCCAACATGATGGGACTGCAAGTACAATGTATCGTATTTCTTGTTTGCATATATATATATATATATATATATATATATATATATATATATATATATATATACTATATTGATATGCCTATCCAGCCACCACCCCATTACATCTCTCTATCTCTATGCATGAGTTAGTGCACTGCATATGTGCGTGGAGTTGCTAACCAATAGCTCCTCAACTATTGTAAGTTGTAACCATGCAATAATTTTATCTGCTGGGAAATATACCCCAATTTTATTCTGGTAAATTGTCCTTTATTTTTATCAATTAATTACAGGAACTTGAAGAACAACCAGTTAACTGGTTCTATTCCGTCAATACTGACACATTGGTTTTCTACAAGTGGCTACTTTGTAAGCTAGTGGACCAATTCCACCCGAGCTTGGAAATATGTCAAAACTTAGCTATTTGTAAGAAAGATGCATCCTAGAACAGAAATATCACATGATATAAAATTATATTTTTGGTTGGATGTAATTTATGAGCCTAACCTTTTTTGTAGGCAGTTGAATGACAATCAACTAGTTGGTGGTATTCCAGCTGAACTTGGTAAATTGTTAGTTGGTGGTGTGCTTATTTTGAATTCTCTATATTATGAATAAGATCAGTTACCATAGAAAGAAAAGAAGATATGTATATTCTGCAGTATAATCGGTCCATGAAATTGTGTAAGATGTCTCTCTCTCACACACACAGAGAAATACACCGACAGTGGAGGTCTTAAAGATTCCCTTTTATCACATCTGTTGTGTATTGGTATACAAGAAAATTTACAACACTGGCTTACTGATGAGAAATCTAGAAATCAGTTTATTATTCGTGATGGCTCGGTCACAGAGGTTTTATGGAATGATGCCGGACAGTTGAAGGCTGGTTCGGTTTACAAACATGATGTAAGATGAATTATTTTTCTATTATATCTTCTCAAGTCTTTGTAATTGGCCTGTGTGGGTTTTATTATGGTGCGTACATTTCTTTTAATAGTACTTTCTTTGGTGCTCATTTGGAGGTAAATATCATTTTTAAATATTATGGAGTTAATTTGATATAATGTTATAGTTGTAGGTAATATTTATAAATTTTGCAAAGTACGCAAGTTGTTATATAATATTTGATTGGTCGGGAAATATTCATTTTAACAGGGAATATTCGTACAACGGCACAATCATTGGTGGACCCCACAACGAAATTATTATCGAATTGAGAAAACGACAAAAATATTTTATTAAAAATAACGGCGGAAGTTTTACCATTGATACTGTTGAACTACTCGATAGTAAAATTACAGTAACACGTGTGGTTGCATAGTAGCACACGATATTGATTATTAATGCTTATGTGAGAAGTCACTCAGTTTGATTCAATTATTGTCAGTTAATAATATGAATTATTTAGCGATAATGAAGTTTTGTTTTATTCGTATTATTAACGTAATAAAACATAAACATCTTTTTATATAAAACATAATACTTTATTAAAGTTATTCTATAAATAGAATATATATTATATTTTATTTAAAAGATTTTTCTTTAAATATGGACCGTCAGATTAAAGTAATCAATCTGGACCGTTCATGGATTAGTTACTATGCATTCCATTTTTCTATAAATAGCAGTTCATTCCTTCATTATTTCTTACGAATTCACTGAACTCTAGAGAGAGAAACTATAGAAAGAAACTATAGAGAGATAGAAGAAAAGTATTCTGCTACTTAACTACTTCCTTATTTCAGTTCTTCTTTAAAACGGTAAGGGGTGTTATTCTTTCTTATTCATGAAGAAAACTTTTGTTATTCCATTTCTTATTATTCTGTTGGAATAACCTGTATACGCGGTCTACCCTATACTTGGTGACATTCTTCTATTATTCTGTTGGAACATCATGTCTGTGTGTTTTACACCGGACCTGGTTCCGTTTTTATTATTATTCTGTTGGAACATTCTGTCTGTGTGTTTTACACCGGACCTGGTTCCGTCTTGTTATTATTCTGTTGGAACATCCTGTTTGTGTGTTTTACACCGGACCTGATTCCATTATTTATTATTCTATCGGAATATCCTGTATGTGCGTTTACGCCGGACCTGGTTTCATTATTTATTATTCTGACGGAATATCATGTCTGTGCGTTTACGCCGGACCTGGTTCCATTATTTATTATTCTGTTAAAATAACCTGTCTGTGCGGTCTATCGCATGCTGGGTGATTTCTTTTGTTATTCCATTCTTTATTATACTCAGTTGGTTAAGTTTTAACTTCTATACTCCATGAAATTAGTGGAATATCCTTGATAATTGCATTTCATCCAGTATCTTTTCATGAAAGTAGTATTCTAAGCATTCTTGAATTTTACTCCACAAAGCAGTATCATGTTGACAATTTGGACGTTGTTAATTCTTGGATAAATTAATTCTTGAACTTGTTTTATTGAATTCTTATATCATTGTCATCATCCTCATGTTTATAAAATATTGAAAGTCATCTGTGGCCTGTAGTGCATAGATGGACTTGGTATGATTATGACCAGGGATTATTCGGTATAATCATGACCGTAATGTTACAAATGATGTGGTAAAAGTTCTCATTGGCCCGTAGTGCATTGATGGACAGTTGTTGGCATGATCATGACCATTAATGAATAGATAAATATTCTTGGCCCGTAGTGCATGGATAATTGTGGTTGTGATACTAAAGAATATCTTTGGCCGTAGTGCAGGGGTGATTCGATGATGTGGATTATTTTGTTAAGCTGAGTCCCAGCGATAACAGTGTTGAAAAACCTTTTAAATCATAGAAGATAGTAGATTTTATTCTCTACTTGACTCTTTTAGTGGATTGCTTGTTCCGCTGCAGTTAAACTTGATGTTCGTTATATTTTATCAGTTTAACACTGTTGAAGGCTAATGATAATTTATTCTGCATTATCTTAGTCATAATATTTCTTACTGGGCTAGTTAAGCTCACCCTTTCTTTCACTGTTCTCTTTGGGAAATGAGAATATAGCTGGGACGAGTCGAGGAACGGAGTGATGGACCAGATAATAGTATTAGTAGTCCTCACTATTCTGTTAAATAGTGTGACAATAATTGTAATAAGGACTCCTTTTGAGTTTGTATAGTCTTTAGTAGACAATAATTGTATTCAAACTCACAGTTATGTTTTGTCGTATTGTACACGACAGTTGTATTAGTAAGTTGTATTTGTATTCTGTACCATGTATCTGACGACCCAAGATGGGTGATGTATACCTAATTTTGGGGGCGTCACAGTTGGTATTAGAGCTTAGGGATATGATCCCTGGCCAAGATGTGAGAATAGAACTAGGAGGGGAGAGACGGAGAATTCCTTCGCTAGTATGACCTACCTAAGTTTATTTGCATGATATTTAATTGGTCGGTCAGAATATAAGGATAATATATGGCATATCAATTAACTTTTGTTTTGTGGCAGTATCTGAAAATGGCATCCGAGAATGTTGAGAATAGCAATGGAGCACAGGCGACTGATTCACCGCATATCAATAGTCGGGATAATGTGCATCAAGAAGGCGACAACCCTCATGCAAACAACAATACTGACAAAATGATGAATGATGAAATGTTCAGAAGCTTTATGCAGTTCATGCAACAGCAGACGAGAGCGGCTCCTGTTCAAAATGTAGGTGGAAATACTGAAAACTCTCGGACGGTCACCGCTAAACAGTTCAAGGAGCTGGGACCACCGGAGTTTAAGGGAGAGCCAAAACCACTTATAGCGGAAACATGGATAAAGTAGATCACCAAGATATTTGATGTCTTGAGATACTCTGAGGATCAAAAGGTTCCCTTTGCCGCCTTTATGTTGCGAGGGAAGGCAGATTACTGGTGGGAATCGATTAAGCGTACTCAACCTGCCGCACTGAAGATGTCTTGGGAGAAGTTCCAAGAGCTGTTCAATGACAAATACTTTCTCGAAAATGTTCGTTACATGAAGGAGGTGGAGTTCATCAAATTAGAGCAGAATAATATGACCGTGTCGCAGTATGAGGCTAAATTTGCTGAGTTGTCCCGGTTTACGTCCCACTTGGTGGATAATGAAGAGCGAATGACGCGAATGTTTTTGCAAGGTTTGAAACCTGAGATACGTCAACATCTTATTTCTCATAAACTGTGTTTGTATTCAGATGTTGTGAATAGGGCTCAGTTAGTGGAGCGCGATAATGAGTCAACGCAACCAAAAGAGAGTAGTCAGTAAAATGATAATACCAGTGAGAGCAGTCATCGAAGCGGTGACAATAAGCGTGGAGGGAATCAACATGCCAGAAATGGTAACCACTTCGGTGGTAATCAGGGCCAAAACAATAAGAATGGTCATTTCAAGAAGAGGAGATTCAACAATGATGGAAAGACGTCAGCACTAGCACTCGTTGTTAAGGAAGGAGAACGACCACCTATCATATATTTCAAATGCGGAGGGGAGGGGCACATCAGTCCAAACTGCGCGATGCCGTCTAAAGCATGTTATAGTTATGGAAGAGAAGGTCATTTAGCTCGATTTGGTCGTTTACCAAAAATAAGTTCAGCCAGGATGGAGACACCAAAGGCCGTCCCAGAAAAGTCAAAATCGGTAGTGCAAGGGAGAGCGTTTGTTGTGACCTCCCAGAAAGTAAGGAACCCGAATGAGGTCATCACGGGTAAGCTTATCATAAACTCTAACGAAGTCTATACTTTATTTGATACCGGTTCTACCCATTCTTTTATTTCTCCTACTTGCGCTCATAGATTAAATTTGACTTTGGAGAAATTAGACTTTGACTTATCTGTTGAAACTCCATTGAGAGAAACCTTCATTACATCCACGGTTTATAAGTCTTGTTTGGTTCAAGTTGGTTGTAAGACCCCAACTTTTATAAATAAAGATGAATTTTCTATAAATATCATTTTTAAATATTATGGAGTTAATTTGATATAATGTTATAGTTGTGGGTAATATTTATAAATTTTGTAAAGTATGCAAGTTATTATTTAATATTCGATTGGTCAGGGAATATTCGTTTTATCAGGAAATATTCGTACAACGGCACAATTATTAGTGGACCCCACAACAGAATTATTGTCGGATTGAGAAAACGACAAAAATATTTTATTAAAAATAACGGCGGAAGTTTTACCATTGATACTGTTGAACTACTCGGTAGTAAAAGTACAGTAATACGTGTGGTTGAATAGTAGCACACGGTTTTGATTATTCATGCTTACGTGAGAAGGCACTCAGTTTTGTTCAATTATTGCTATAGTAATTGTTGTAAAATTTGCTTACTTTATGGGCACTCATTTACCCATTTTTCAAAATTATCGGACAAAAGTTATAAAGTATATATATATATATATATATATATATATATATATATATATATATATATTTGACTTTTGGGTGTATGTGTGTGTTTTCGTGTGTGTAGAAGTGTGTGTGTAGTGGGTGGAGGATTTGGCTGGTGTGTGATTATATATATATATAAATTGTGAGTGGGTTTATATATATATATAGATGTGATATGTCTGGCAAGTTGCAAAAATATGAGGAAATTTCGGATGAAGGTTGGCAGCCTTGTTTGTTATTAAATTCAATATATATATATATATATATATATATATATATATATACATATATATATATATATATATATATATATATATTATATTTTATTTAAAATATTTTTCTTTAAATATGGACCGTCAGATTAAAGTAATCAATCGGGACCGTTCATGGATTAGTTACTATGCATTCCATTTTTCTATAAATAGCAGCTCATTCCTTCATTATTTCTTACGAATTCACTGAACTCTAGAGAGAGAAACTATAGAGAGAAAGAAGAAAATTATTCTGCTACTTAACTACTTCCTTATTTCAGTTCTTCTTTAAAACGGTAAGGGGTGTTATTCTTTCTTATTCATGAAGAGAACTTTTGTTATTTCATTTCTTATTATTCTGTTGGAATAACCTGTATACGCGGTCTACCCTATACTTGGTGACATTTTTCTATTATTTTGTTGGAACATCCTGTCTGTGTGTTTTACACCGGACCTGGTTCCGTCTTTATTATTATTCTGTTGGAACATCCTGTCTGTGTGTTTTACACCGGACCTGGTTCCGTATTTATTATTATTCTGTTGGAATATCATGTCTGTGTGTTTTACGCCGGACCTGGTTCCATTATTTATTATTCTGTTAGAATAACCTGTCTGTGCAGTCTATCGCATGCATGGTGATTTCTTTTGTTATTCCATTCTTTATTATACTCAATTGGTAAAGTTTTGACTTCTATACTCTATGAAATTTGTGGAATATCCTTGATAATTACGTTTTATCCAGTATCTTTTCATGAAAATATTATTCTAAACATTCTTGAATTTTACTCCACAAAGCAGTATCATGTTGACAATTTGGACGTTGTAAATTCTTGGATAAATTAATTCTTGAACTTGTTTTATTGAATTCTTATATCATTGTCATCATTCTCATGTTTATAAAATGTTGAAAGTCATCTGTGGCCTGTAGTGCATAGATGGACTTGGTATGATTATGACCAGGGATTATTCGGTATAATCATGACCGTAATATTACAAATGATGTGGTAAAAGTCATCATTGGCCCGTAGTGCATTGATGGACAGTTGTTGGCATGATCATGACCATTAATGAATACATGAATATCCTTGGCCGTAGTGCAAGGGTGATTCGATGATGTGGACTATTTTATTAAGTTGAGTTCCAGCGATAACAGTGTTGAAAAACCTTTTAAATCATAGAAGATAGTAGATTTTATTCTCTACTTGACTCTTTTAATGGATTGCTTGTTCCGCTGCAATTAAACTTGATGTTCGTTATATTTTATCAGTTTAACACTGTTGAAGGCTAATGATAATTTATTCTGCATTATCTTAGTCGTAATATTTCTTACTGGGCTAGTTGAGCTCACCCTTTCTTTCACTGTTCTCTTCAAGAAATGAGAATATAGCTGGGACGAGTCGGAAAACGGAGTGATGGTCCAGAGGATAGCATTAGTAGTCCTCACTATTCTGTGAAATAGTGTGATAATAATTGTAATGAGGACTCCTTTTGAGTATGGATACTCTCTAGAAGATAATATTTGTATTCAAACTCACAGGTTATGTTTGGTCGTATGGTACACGACAGTTGTATTATTAAGTTGTATTTGTATTCAGTACCATGTATCTGGCGACCCAAGATGGGTGATGTATACCTATTTTGGAGGCGTCACAGTTGGTATCTGAGCCTAGGGATATGATCCTTGGCTAAGATGTGAGAATAGAACTAGGAGGGGAGAGACGAGGAATTCCTTCGCTAGTATGACCTACCTAAGTTTATTTACATGGTATTTAATTGGTCGGTCATAATATAAGGATAATATATGACATATCAAATAACTTTTTTTTTTGTGGCAGTATCTGAAAATTGCATCTGAGAATGTTGAGAATAGCAATGGAGCACAGGCGACTGTTGATTCACCATATATCAATAATCAGGATAATATGCATCAGGAAGGTGACAATCCTCATGCAAACAACAACACTGACCAGATGATGAATGATGGAATGTTTAGAAGCTTTATGCAGTTCATGCAACAGCAGGCGAGAGCGGCTCCTGTCCAAGATGTTGGTGGAAACACTGAAAACTCTCGGATGGTCACCGCTAAACAGTTCAAGGAGTTGGGACCACCGGAGTTTAAGGGAGAGCCAAAACCACTTATAGCGGAAACATGGATAAAGCAGATCACCAAGATATTTGATGTCTTGGGTTGCTCCGAGGAGCAAAAGGTTCCCTTTGCCGCCTTTATGTTGCGAGGAGAGACAGATTACTGGTGGGAATCGATTAAGCGTACTCAACCTGCTGCACTGAAGATGTCTTGGGAGAAATTCCAAGAGCTGTTCAATGACAAATACTTTCCCGAAAGTGTTCGTCACATGAAGGAGGTGGAGTTCATCAAATTGGAGCAGAATAATATGACCGTGTCACAGTATGAGGCTAAATTTGCTGAGTTGTCCCGGTTTGCGTCCCACTGAGTGGATAATAAAGAGCGAATGACGCGAATGTTTTTGCGAGGTTTGAAACCCGAGATACGTCAACATCTTATTTCTCATAAATTGTGTTTGTATTCAGATGTTGTAAATAAGGCTCAGTTAGTGGAGCGCGATAACGAGTCAACGCAACCAAAAGAGAGCAGTCGGCAAAATGATAATACCAGTGAGAGCAGTCATCGAAGCGGTGACAACAAGCGTGGAGGGAATCAACAGGCCAGAAATGGTAACCACTTCGGTGGTAATCAGGGCCAAAATAATAAGAATGGTCATTTCAAGAAGAGGAGATTCAACAATGATGGAAAGACGTCAGCACCAGCACCCGTTGTTAAGGAAGGAGAACGACCACCTATCATATGTTTCAAATGCGGAAGGGAGGGGCACATCAGTCCAAATTGCGCGATGCCGTCTAAAGCATGTTATAATTATGGAAGAGAAGGTCATTTAGCTCGATTTTATCGTTTACCAAAAATAAGTTCAGCCAGGATGGAGACACCAAAGGACGTCCCAGAAAAGTCAAAACTGGTAGTGCAAGGGAGAGCGTTTGTTGTGACCTCCCAGAAAGCAAGGAACCCGAATGAGGTCATCACGGGTAAGCTTATCATAAACTCTAACGAAGTCTATACTTTATTTGATACCGGTTCTACCAATTCTTTTATTTTTCCTACTTGCGCTCATCGATTAAATTTGACTCCAGAGAAATTAGACTTTGACTTATCTGTTGAAACTCCATTGGGAGAAACCTTCATTACATTCACGGTTTATAAGCATTGTTTGGTTCAAGTTGGTACCCACAAATTACCTGTCGATCTTATTTTATTAAAAATACTTGCATTTGACGTGATTCTAGGGATTAATTGGTTAACTACTCATCATGCAAAAATTGATTATTTTCGTAAGGTTGTTAGCTTTCATATTCCTAATCGACCTATTATGTAAATTCAAGCAACCAAACCATTAAAATCAATCGCTGTCATCTCAAGCCATAAAGTTATTCGTTTATTGAAAAACGGATGTCAAGCTTTCTTAGCTCATGTCACGGATCTAAACAAAAATACGTCAGTTTTGAATGATATTTCTATTGTTAATAAATTCCCTGACGTATTCCCTGAAGAACTTCCTGGCCTACTCCCAGAGTGTGAAATTAAATTTTGTATCGACCTTCAACCCGGTACAAAACCCATTTCTAAAGCCCCATATCGAATGGCTCCTATTGAACTTCAGGAGTTAAAGATCCAACTACAGAAATTGTTAGACATTGACTTTATTCGTCCTAGTACTTCTCCTTGGGGTGCTCCTGTTCTATTCGTGAAGAAGAAAGATGGAAGTATGCGACTTTGTATTGATTATCGGGAGTTGAATCATGTCACCATCAAAAACAGGTACCCATTGCCACGTATTGATGACCTGTTTAACCAGTTGCAAAGAGCACAATTCTTTTCAAAGATCGATCTTCGTTCTGGATATCATCAGCTGAAGGTTAGAACTGAGGATATTCCAAAGACGGCTTTCAGAACTCGGTACGGGCATTATGAATTCCTAGTCATGTCATTTGGATTGACTAATGCTCCTGCTGCCTTCATGGATATGATGAACCGGGTATTCAAGGAATATTTGGATCACTTTGTGGTCGTATTTATTGATGACATCCTTATTTATTCCAAAAGTCGTGAAGATCATGAGCAACACTTGAGGCTGGTACTCCAAAAGCTACGTGAATACAAGCTTTATGCCAAGTTAAAGAAATGCGAGTTCTGGCTGGAGGAGGTAGCATTCCTTGGGCACGTAGTATCAAGTCGTGGAATATTTATTGACCCGGCAAAAATTGAAGCTATTCAAAGCTGGGAGCAACCTAAATCAGTAACCGAAGTACGTAGCTTTCTCGGTTTAGCTGGTTATTATCGGAGATTCGTGGAAGGATTTTCTCGAATCGCTACTCCATTAACTCAGCTGACTCGAAAAGATACAAAGTTCGGTTGGAGCGAAGAATGTGAGAAGAGTTTTCAAGAACTCAAGAGGAGACTCATTTCAGCACCTGTTCTAACAATACCATCTGGCTCGGAGGGATTTGTCATCTACAGTGATGCTTCGAGCAAAGGGTTGGGATGCGTTTTCATGCAACATAAAAAAGTCATAGCCTATGCATCAAGACAACTCAAGGAATATGAGAGGAATTATTCTACTCATGATCTAGAGTTGGCAGCTGTTGTCTTTACACTTAAAATTTGGAGGCATTACTTGTATGGGGAGAAGGTGGAGATCTTTACGGATCATAAAAGCCACAAATATTTCTTCACTCAAAAGGAACTCAACATGCGACAACGACGTTGACTTGAACTGTTGAAAGATTATGATCATACCATTCAATACCATCCTAGAAAAGCGAACGTGGTAGCTGACGCATTAAGTAGAAGATCATATGCAAGTACGAGTGCGATATTGTCAACACAAAGGCCCATTTTGTGTGACATGCAAAGGATGGAGATAGAGTTAAAGACTCCAGGGACCCATGTGATGATGGCGAATATACGAGTAGAACCGACTTTAATCGATAAAGTTAAAGCTGCTCAAGCTACAGACCTAGAGCTGATGCATATGAGGAAGAAAGTGCAAGAAGGTGCTATGCCGGAAGTAAGAATCGATGAAGAAGGAATACTTCGAGTCAACTCCAGACTTTGTGTTCATAACAACCCTGATTTAAAGTATGAAATCATGATGGAGGCGCACAACACACCGTTTATAATCCATCCTGAGAGTACCAAAATGTATCATGATCTTCGTCATACATTTTGGTAGAGCAATATGAAGTGAGAGATAGCACTGTTTATCTCAAGGTATCTAACTTGTCAACGAGTCAAAGCGGAGCATCAAGTACCAAAAGGTCCATTGCAACCACTTGAAATTCCAGAATGGAAGTGGTAGCACATTACCATAGATTTTGTTACCGGTCTTCCTAAGGTTTCTTAAGGTATAGATGCGATTTGGGTCATTGTTGATAGATTGACCAAGTCTGCTCATTTCTTACCGATACGAGAAACTTATACACTTGAACGTCTTGCTCGTATGTACATAAACGAGATTGTAAGACTGCATGGTATGCCAGTATCCATAGTTTCTGATCGAGACCCAAGATTTACTTCACGATTTTGGGTTAGTTTACAAAAAGCTATGGGCACGGATTTACGATTTAGTTCGGCATATCATCCTCAGACGGACGGACAATCAGAGAGGACTATTCAAACTCTAGAAGATTTATTAAGACTCTGTGTCCTTGACTTCAAGGGAAGTTGGGACAAGTTCTTACCATTGGTGGAGTTTTCCTACAACAACAGTTATCAAGAAAGTATTGGCATGGCTCCATTCGAAGCATTGTATGGAAGAAAATGTCGTTCTCCAGTATGCTGGGATGAGGTGGGTGAAGCAACGTTGTTGGGACCGGAGTTGGTACGTATGACTACAGAAAAGATTCAAGCGATCCGACAACGTATAAAAACCTCACAAGATCGACAAAAGAGTTATGTTGATCTTCATCGAAAGGATATGGAATTTGATATAGGAGATCATGTGTTCTTACGTGTTGCTCCATGGAAAGGAGTTACGAGATTTGGAAAGAGAGGAAAGCTCAATCCTCGATTCATCGGTCCATTTTTAATCCTCGATCGAGTAGAAACTGTGGCTTTACCGCCAAGTATGTCTCGTGTTAATAACGTTTTTCACATATCTATGTTACGTAAATATGTGGAAGACCCGAACCACATTATTGAGTTAGAACCGGACGAAATAGCGGAGGATTTGACGTACTGTTCAAATCTTGGATAAGAATGAACATATTCTACGCTCCAAGGTCAAAGTTTTGTGGAGAAATCACGATGTTGAGGAAATGACTTGGGAGTTAGAATCTGAAATGAATTCAAGGTATCCTTACCTCTTCGACATACCAGGTACGTACCCTAATTTTGAGGGCGAAATTTCATAAGAAGGGGAGGTTGTAAGACCCCAACTTTTATAAATAAAGATGAATTTTCTATAAATATCATTTTTGAATATTATGGAGTTAATTTGATATAATGTTATAGTTGTGAATAATATTTATAAATTTTGCAAAGTATGCAAGTTGTTATATAATATTCGATTGGTCGGGGAATATTCGTTTTATCAGAGAATATTCGTACAACGGCACAATCATTAGTGGATCCCACAACAGAATTATTGTCGGATTGAGAAAACGACAAAAATATTTTATTAAAAATAACGGCGAAAGTTTTACCATTGATACTGTTGAACTACTCGGTAGTAAAAGTACAGTAATACGTGTGGTTGAATAGTAGCACACGGTTTTGATTATCGATGCTTACGTGAGAAGGCACTCAGTTTTGTTCAATTATTGCTATAGTAATTGTTATAAATTTTGCTTACTTTATGGGCACTCATTTACCCATTTTTCAAAATTATCGGATAAAAGTTATAAAGTATATATATATATATATATATATATATATATATATATATATATTTGACTTTTGGGTGTATGTGTGTGTTTTCATGTGTGTAGAAGTGTGTGTGTGTAGTGGGTGGAAGATTTGGCTGGTGTGTGATTATATATATACATATATATAAATTGTGAGTGGGTTTATATATATATATATATATATATATATATATATATATATATATATATATATGTATATGTATATGTATAGAGATGTGATATGTCTGGCAAGTTGTAAAAATATGAGGAAATTTCGGATGAAGGTTGGCAGCCTTGTTTGTTATTAAATTTAACATGTGTTATTATTATATATATTATATTTTATTTTAAAAAAAATTTTAAATATGGACCGTCAGAATAAAGTAATCAATCGGGACCGTTCATGGATTAGTTACTATGCATTCCATTTTTCTATAAATAGCAGCTCATTCCTTCATTATTTCTTACGAATTCACTGAAGTCTATAAAGAGAAACTATAGAGAGAAAGAAGAAAAGTATTCTGCTACTTAACTACTTCCTTATTTCAGTTCTTCTTTAAAACGGTAAGGGGTGTTATTCTTTCTTATTCATGAAGAGAACTTTTGTTATTCCATTTCTTATTATTCTGTTGGAATAACCTGTATACGCAGTCTACCCTATACTTGGTGACATTCTTCTATTATTCTGTTAGAACATCCTGTCTATGTGTTTTACACCGGACCTGGTTCCGTCTTTATTATTATTCTGTTGGAACATCCTGTCTATGTGTTTTACACCGGACCTGGTTCCGTCTTTATTATTATTCTGTTGGAATATCCTGTCTGTGCATTTTACGCCGGACCTGGTTCCATTATTTATTATTCTGTTGGAATAACCTGTCTGTGCGGTCTATCGCATGCATGGTGATTTTTTTTGTTATTCCATTCTTTATTATACTCAGTTGGTTAAGTTTTGACTTCTATACTCCATGAAATTTATGGAATATCCTTGATAATTGCGTTTCATCCAGTATCTTTTCATGAAAATATTATTCTAAGCATTCTTGAATTTTACTCCACAAAGCAGTATCATGTTGACAATTTGGACGTTCTTAATTCTTGGATAAATTAATTCTTGAACTTGTTTTATTGAATTCTTATATCATTGTCATCATCCTCATGTTTATAAAATGTTGAAAGTCATCTGTGGCCTGTAGTGCATAGATGGACTTGGTATGATTATGACCAGGGATTACTCGGTATAATCATGATCGTAATGTTACAAATGATGTGGTAAAAGTCCTCATTGGCCCGTAGTGCATTGATGGACAGTTGTTGGCATGATCATGACCATTAATGAATACACGAATATCCTTGGCCGTTGTGCAGGGGTGATTCGATGATGTGAACTATTTTATTAAGCTGAGTTCCAGCGATAACAGTATTGAAAAACCTTTTAAATCATAGAAGATAGTAGATTTTATTCTCTACTTGACTCTTTTAATGGATTGCTTGTTCCGCTGCAGTTAAACTTGATGTTCGTTATATTTTATCAGTTTAACATTGTTGAAGGCTAATGATAATTTATTATGCATTATCTTAGTCGTAATATTTCTTACTGGGCTAGTTGAGCTCACCCTTTCTTTCACTGTTCTCTTCAAGAAATGAGAATATAGCTGGGACGAGTCGGAAAACGGAGTGATGGTCCAGAGGATAACATTAGTAGTCCTCACTATTCTGTGAAATAGTGTGATAATAATTGTAATGAGGACTCCTTTTGAGTATGGATACTCTCTAGAAGAAAATATTTGTATTCAAACTCACAGGTTATGTTTGGTCGTATGGTACACGACAGTTGTATTATTAAGTTGTATTTGTATTCAGTACCATGTATCTGGCGACCCAAGATGGGTGATGTATACCTATTTTGGAGGCATCACATTGGTACCCACACATTAACTATCGATCTTATTTCATTAAAAATACTTGCATTTGACGTGATTCTAGGGATTGATTGGTTAACTACTCATAATGCAAAAATTGATTATTTTCGTAAGGTTGTTAGCTTTCATATTCGTAATCGACCTATTATGCGAATTCAAGCAACCAAACCATTAAAATCAATCGCTGTCATCTCAAGTCATAAAGCTATCCGTTTATTGAAAAACGGATGTCAAGCTTTCTTAGCTCATGTCACGAATCTAAATAAAAATACGTCAGTTTTGAATGATATTTCTATTGTTAATAAGTTTCCTGACGTATTCCCTGAAGAACTTCCTGGCCTACCCCCAGAGCGTGAAATTGAATTTTGTATCAACCTTAAACCCGGTACAAAACCCATTTCCAAAGCCCCATATCGAATGGCTCCTATTGAACTTCAGGAGTTAAAGATCCAACTACAGAAATTGTTAGACATTGACTTTATTCGTCCTAGTACTTCTCCTTGGGGTGCTCCTGTTCTATTCGTGAAGAAGAAAGATGGAAGTATGCGACTTTGTATTGATTATCGGGAGTTGAATCATGTCACCATCAAAAACAGGTACCCATTGCCACGTATTGATGACCTGTTTAACCAGTTGCAAAGAGCACAATTCTTTTCAAAGATCGATCTTCGTTCTGGATATCATCAGCTGAAGGTTAGAACTGAGGATATTCCAAAGACGGCTTTTAGAACTCGGTACGGGCATTATGAATTCCTAGTCATGTCTTTTGGATTGACTAATGCTCCTGTTGCCTTCATGGATATGATGAACCGGGTATTCAAGGAATATTTGGATCATTTTGTGGTCGTCTTTATTGATGACATCTTTATTTATTCCAAAAGCCGTGAAGATCATGAGCAACACTTGAGGCTGGTACTCCAAAAGCTTCGTGAATACAAGCTTTATGCCAAGTTGAAGAAATGCGAGTTCTGGCTGGAGGAGGTAGCATTCCTTGGGTACGTAGTATCAAGTCGTGGAATATCGGTTGACCCGGCAAAGATTGAAGCTATTCAAAGCTGGGAGCAACCTAAATCAGTGACCGAGGTACGTAGCTTTCTTGGTTTAGCTGGTTATTATCGGAGATTCGTGGAAGGATTTTCTCGAATCGCTACTCCATTAACTCAGCTGACTCGGAAAGATACAAAGTTTGGTTGGAGCGAAGAATGTGAGCAGAGTTTTCAAGAACTCAAGAGGAGACTCATTTCAGCATCTGTTCTAACAATACCATCTGGCTCGGAGGGATTTGTCATCTACAGTGATCCTTCGAGCAAAGGGTTGGGATGCGTTCTCATGCAACATGAAAAAGTCATAGCCTATGCATCAAGACAACTCAAGGAATATGAGAGGAATTATCCTACTCATGATCTAGAGTTGGCAGCTGTTGTCTTTGCACTTAAAATTTGGAGGCATTACTTGTATGGGGAGAAAGTGGAGATCTTTACGGATCATAAAAGTCTCAAATATTTCTTCACTCAAAAGGAACTCAACATGCGACAACGACGTTGGCTTGAACTGTTGAAAGATTATGATCATACCATTCAATACCATCCTGGAAAAGCGAACGTGGTAGCTGACGCATTGAGTAGAAGATCATATGCAAGTACGAGTGCGATATTGTCAACACAAAGACCCATTTTGTGTGATTTGCAAAGGATGGAGATAGAGTTAAAGACTCCAGGGACCCATGTGATGATGGCGAATATACGAGTAGAACCGACTTTAATCGATAAGTTAAAGCTGCTCAAGCTACAGACCTGGAGCTGATGCGTATGAGGAAGAAAGTGCAAGAAGGTTCTATGCCGGAAGCAAGAATCGATGAAGAAGGAATACTTCGAGTCAACTCCAGACTTTGTGTTCCTAACAACCCTGATTTAAAGTATGAAATCATGATGGAGGCGCACAACACACCGTTTGCAATCCATCCTGGAAGTACCAAAATGTATCATGATCTTCGTCATACATTTTGGTGGAGCAATATGAAGAGAGAGAGATAGCGTTGTTTATCTCAAGGTGTCTAACTTGTCAACGAGTCAAAGCGGAGCATCAAGTACCAAAAGGTCCATTGCAACCACTTGAAATTCCAGAATGGAAGTGGGAGCACATTACCATGGATTTCGTTACCGGTCTTCCTAGGGTTTCTCAAGGTATTGATGCGATTTGGGTCATTGTTGATAGATTGACCAAGTCTGCTCATTTCTTACCGATACGAGAAACTTATACACTTGAACGTCTTGCTCGTATGTACATAAACGAGATTGTAAGACTGCATGGTATGCCAGTATCCATAGTTTCTGATCGAGACCCAAGATTCACTTCACGATTTTGGGTTAGTTTACAAAAAGCTATGGGCACGGAGTTACGATTTAGTTCAGCATATCATCCTCAGACGGACGGACAATCAGAGAGGACTATTCAAACTCTTGAAGATCTATTAAGACTCTGTGCCTTTGACTTCAAGGGAAGTTGGGACAAGTTCTTACCATTGGTGGAGTTTTCCTACAACAACAGTTATCAAGCAAGTATTGGCATGGCTCCATTCGAAGCATTGTATGGAAGAAAATGTCGTTCTCCAGTATGCTGGGATGAGGTGGGCGAAGCAACGTTGTTGGGACCGGAGTTGGTACGTATGACTACAGAAAAGATTCAAACGATCCGACAACGTATAAAAACCTCACAAGATCGACAAAAGAGTTATGCTGATCTTCATCGAAAGGACGTGGAATTTGATGTAGGAGATCATGTGTTCTTACGTGTTGCTCCATGGAAAGGAGTTACGAGATTTGGAAAGAGAGGAAAACTAAATCCTCGATTCATCGGTCCATTTTTAATCCTCGATCGAGTAGGAACTGTGGCTTATAGACTCGCTTTACCGCCAAGTATGTCTCGTGTTCATAACGTTTTCCATATATCCATGTTACGCAAATATGTGGAAGACCCGAACCACATTATTGAGTTAGAACCGGACGAAATAGCGGAGGATTTGACGTATGAAGAAGTTCCTGTTCAAATCTTGGATAAGAAGGAACATATTCTACGCTCCAAGGTTATACCTCAAGTTAAAGTTTTGTGGAGAAACCACGATGTTGAGGAAATGACTTGGGAGTTAGAATCAGAAATGAAATCAAGGTATCCTTACCTCTTCGACATACCAGGTACGTACCCTAATTTCGAGGGCGAAATTTCATAAGAAGGGGAGGTTGTAAGACCCCAACTTTTATAAATAAAGATGAATTTTCTATAAATATCATTTTTGAATATTATGGAGTTAATTTGATATAATGTTATAGTTGTGGGTAATATTTATAAATTTTGCAAAGTAAGCAAGTTGTTATAAAATATTCGTTTGGTCGGGGAATATTCTTTTTGTCGGGGAATATTCGTACGACGGCACAATCATTGGTGGACCCCACAACGGAATTATTGTCGGATTGAGAAAACGACAGAATTATCTTTCTATAAAAATAACGGCTGAGGTGTTACCGTTAAAACCGTTAAAACTGTTGAACTACTCGGTAGTAAAAGTACAGTAATACGCGTGGTTGCATAGTAGCACACGGTATTGATTATTGATGCTTACGTGAGAAGTCACTCATCTATACTCAATTATTGCTACAGTAATTGCTGCATCATATCTCTTAAATTATTGTCATAGTATCATCTGTATAATATGTTATATTATTAAATCAATAATTGAGACGTTGTGGTAAGTTTGGTTATTTTATGGGGGGCCATATGTCATCATCTAAGAGTCTCTTCGTCAATAGTAATTACCGTCGTCAATAGTAATTACCGTCGTCAATAGTAATTACCGTCGTCAATAGTATTTACCTTGGTCAATAGTAATTACCTTCGTCAATATTATTTACCTTGGTCAATAGTATTTACCTTGGTCAATAGTAATTACCTTCGTCAATAGTATTTACCTTGGTCAATAGTAATTACTTTCGTCAATAGTAGTTGTCCCTTCAATATTACCAAGAGTCATTTGACCCTTCGTTAAGACCAAGAGTCAATTGACCCTTCGTTAAGACCAAGAGCCACCCTCAGTTTTTCTATAAATAGAGGCCTAGGGCTTCATTATTTTTCACGAATTCATTCAAGCTATAGAGAGAGAAAGTATAGAGAGAATAAGAGAGAGAGAGAATAAAAGTATTCTGCTACATCACTTTTCCAATATCCAGTTCTTTTAAGGTAGGGAATATTATTTCTTTTATATTCATGAAGAGAACTTCTGTTATTCCATTCGTTATTATTCTGTTGGAATAACCAGTATACGCGGTCTACCCTATACTTGGTGACATTCTTCTATTATTCTGTTGGAACATCCTGTCTGTGTGTTTTACATCGGACCTGGTTCCGTTTTTATTATTATTCTGTTGGAACATCCTGTCTGTGTGTTTTACACCGGACCTGGTTCCGTCTTGTTATTATTCTGTTGGAACATCCTGTCTGTGTATTTTACACCGGACCTGGTTCCATTATTTATTATTCTGTCGGAATATCCTGTCTGTGCGTTTACGCCGGACCTGGTTCCATTATTTATTATTCTGTTGGAATAACCTGTCTGTGCGGTCTATCGCATGCATGGTGATTTCTTTTGTTATTCCATTCTTTATTATACTCAGTTGGTTAAGTTTTGACTTCTATACTCCATGAAATTTGTGGAATATCCTTGATAATTGCGTTTCATCCAGTATCTTTTCATGAAAATATTCTTCTAAGCATTCTTGAATTTTACTCCACAAAGCAGTATCATGTTGACAATTTGGACGTTATTAATTCCTAGATAAATTAATTCTTGAACTTGTTTTATTGAATTCTTATATCATTGTCATCATCCTCATGTTTATATTCTGTTGAAAGTCATCTGTGGCATGTAGTGCATAGATGGACTTGGTATGATTATGACCAGGGATTATTCGGTGTAATCATGACCGTAATGTTACAAATGATGTGGTTAAAGTCCTCATTGGCCGTAGTGCATTGATGGACAGTTGTTGGCATGATCATGACCATTAATGAATATACGAATATCCTTGGCCGTAGTGCAGGGGTGATTCGATGATGTGGATTATTTTATTAAGCTGAGTCCCAGCGATCACAGTGTTGAAAAACCTTTTAAATCATAAAAGATAGTAGAGTTTATTTTCTACTTGACTCTTTTAATGGATTGCTTGTTCCGCTGCAGTTAAACTTGATGTCTATTATATTTTATCAGTTTAACATTGTTGAAGGCTAATGATAATTTATTCTGCATTATCTTAGTCATAATATTTCTTACTGGGCTAGTTGAGCTCACCCTTTCTTTCACTGTTCTCTTCAGGAAATGAGAACGTAGCTGGGGCAAGTCGGGGAACGGAGTGATGTTCCGAATGATAGTATTAGTTAGTAGTCCTCACTATTCTATGTAATGGTGTGTTAATAAATGTAATGAGGACTCCTTTTGAGTATGAATACTCTCTAGAAGATAATATTTGTATTCAAACTCACAGTTTATGTTTTGTCGTATTGTACACGACAGTTGTATTAATCAGTTGTATTTGTATTCTGTACTATGTATCTGACGACCCAAGATGGGTGATGTATACCTAATTTTGGGGGCGTCACAACGTTGGCTTGAACTGTTGAAAGATTATGATCATACCATTCAATACCATCATGGAAAAGCGAACGTGGTAGCTGACGCATTGAGTAGAAGATCATATGCAAGTACGAGTGCGATATTGTCAACACAAAGGCCCATTTTGTGTGACTTGCAAAGGATGGAGATAGAGTTAAAGACTCCAGGGACCCATGTGATGATGGCGAATATACGAGTAGAACCAACTTTAATCGATAAAGTTTAAGTTGCTCAAGCTACAGACCTGGAGCTGATGCGTATGAGGAAGAAAGTGCAAGAAGGTGCTATGCCGGAAGTAAGAATCGATGAAGAAGGAATACTTCGAGTCAACTCCAGACTTTGTGTTCATAACAACCCTGATTTAAAGTATGAAATCATGATGGAGGCGCACAACACACCGTTTACAATCCATCCTGAGAGTACCAAAATGTATCATGATCTTCGTCATACATTTTGGTGGAGCAATATGAAGCTAGAGATAGCGCTGTTTATCTCAAGGTGTCTAACTTGTCAACGAGTCAAAGCGGAGCATCAAGTACCAAAAGGTCCATTGCAACCACTTGAAATTCTAGAATGGAAGTGGTAGCACATTACCATAGATTTTGTTACCGGTCTTCCTAAGGTTTCTTAAGGTATAGATGCGATTTGGGTCATTGTTGATAGATTGACCAAGTCTGCTCATTTCTTATCGATACGAGAAACTTATACACTTGAACGTCTTGCTCGTATGTACATAAACGAGATTGTAAGACTGCATGGTATGCCAGTATCCATAGTTTCTGATCGAGACCCAAGATTCACTTCACGATTTTGGGTTAGTTTACAAAAAGCTATGGGCACGGATTTACGATTTAGTTCAGCATATCATCCTCAGACGGACGGACAATCAGAGAGGACTATTCAAACTCTTGAAGATCTATTAAGACTCTGTGTCTTTGACTTCAAGGGAAGTTGGGACAAGTTCTTACCATTGGTGGAGTTTTCCTACAACAACAGTTATCAAGCAAGTATTGGCATGGCTCCATTCGAAGCATTGTATTGAAGAAAATGTCGTTCTCCAGTATGCTGGGATGAGGTGGGCGAAGCAACGTTGTTGGGACCGGAGTTGGTACGTATGACTACAGAAAAGATTCAAACGATCCGACAACGTATAAAAACCTCACAAGATCGACAAAAGAGTTATGCTGATCTTCATCGAAAGGACGTGGAATTTGATGTAGGAGATCATGTGTTCTTACATGTTGCTCCATGGAAAGGAGTTACGAGATTTGGAAAGAGAGGAAAGCTAAATCCTCGATTCATCGGTCCATTTTTAATCCTCGATCGAGTAGGAACTGTGGCTTATAGACTCGCTTTACCGCCAAGTATGTCTCGTGTTCATAACGTTTTCCACATATCAATGTTACGCAAATATGTGGAAGACCCGAACCACATTATTGAGTTAGAACCGGACGAAATAGCGGAGGATTTGACGTATGAAGAAGTTCCTGTTCAAATCTTGGATGAGAAGGAACATATTCTACGCTCCAAGGTTATACCTCAAGTTAAAGTTTTGTGGAGAAACCACGATGTTGAGGAAATGACTTGGGAGTTAGAATCTGAAATGAAGTCAAGGTATCCTTACCTCTTCGACATACCAGGTACGTACCCTAATTTTGAGGGCGAAATTTCATAAGAAGGGGAGGTTGTAAGACCCCAACTTTTATAAATAAAGATGAATTTTCTATAAATATCATTTTTGAATATTATGGAGTTAATTTGATATAATGTTATAGTTGTGGGTAATATTTATAAATTTTGCAAAGTACGCAAGTTGTTATATAATATTCGATTGGTCGGAGAATATTTGTTTTAACAGGGAATATTCGTACAACGGCACAATCATTAGTGGACCCCACAACGGAATTATTGTCGGATTGAGAAAACGACAAAAATATTTTATTAAAAATAACGGCGGAAGTTTTACCATTGATACTGTTGAATTACTCGGTAGTAAAAGTACAGTAATACGTGTGGTTGTATAGTAGTACACGGTATTGATTATTAATGCTTATGTGAGAAGTCACTCAGTTTGATTTAATTATTGTCAGTTAATAATATGAATTATTTAGCGATAATAAAGTTTTGTTTTATTCGCATTATTAACGTAATAAAACATAAACATCTTTTTATATAAAACAGAATACTTTATTAAAGTTATTCTATAAATAGAATATATTATATTTTATTTAAAAGATTTTTCTTTAAATATGGACCGTCAGATTAAAGTAATCAATCTGGACCGTTCATGAATTAGTTACTATGCATTCCATTTTTCTATAAATAGCAGCTCACTCCTTCATTATTTCTTACGAATTCACTGAACTCTAGAGAGAGAAACTACAGAGAGAAACTATAGAGAGAGAGAAGAAAAGTATTCTGCTACTTAACTACTTCCTTATTTCAGTTCTTCTTTAAAACGGTAAGGGGTGTTATTCTTTCTTATTCATGAAGAGAACTTTTGTTATTCCATTTCTTATTATTCTGTTGGAATAACCTGTATCCGCGGTCTACCCTATACTTGGTGACATTCTTCTATTATTCTGTTGGAACATCTTGTCTGTGTGTTTTACACCGGACCTGGTTCCGTCTTGTTATTATTCTGTTGGAACATCATTTCTGTGTGTTTTACCCCGGACCTGGTTCTATTATTTATTATTCTGTTGGAATATCCTGTCTGTGCGTTTACGCCGGACCTGGTTCCATTCTTTATTATTCTGTCGGAATATCCTGTCTGTGCGTTTACGCTGGACCTGGTTCCATTATTTATTATTCTGTTAGAATTACCTGTATGTGCGGTCTATCGCATGTCGGGTGATTTGTTTTGTTATTCCATTCTTTATTATGCTCAGTTGGTTAAGTTTTAACTTCTATACTCCATGAAATTAGTGGAATATCCTTAATAATTGCGTTTCATCCAGTATCTTTTAATGAAAATATTATTCTAAGCATTCTTGAATTTTACTCCACAAAGCAGTATCATGTTGACAATTTGGACGTTGTTGATTCTTGGATAAATTAATTCTTGAACTTTTTTTATTGAATTCTTATATCATTGTCATCATCCTCGTGTTTATAAAATATTGAAAGTCATCTGTGATCTGTAGTGCATAGAAGAACTTGGTATGATAATGACCAGGGATTATTCGGTATAATCATGACCGTAATGTTACAAATGATGTGGTAAAAGTTCTCATTGGCCCGTAGTGCATTGATGGACAGTTGTTGGCATGATCATGACCATTAATGAATACACAAATATTCTTGGCCCGTAGTGCATGGATAATTGTGGTCGTGATACTAAAGAATATCCTTGGCCGTAGTGCAGGGGTGATTCGATGATGTGGATTATTTTGTTAAGCTGAGTCCCAGCGATAACAGTGTTGAAAAATTTTTTAAATCATAGAAGATAGTAGATTTTATTCTCTACTTGACTCTTTTAGTGGATTGCTTGTTCCGCTGCAGTTAAACTTGATGTTCGTTATATTTTATCGGTTTAGCACTGTTGAAGGCTAATGATAATTTATTCTGCATTATCTTAGTCGTAATATTTCTTACTGGGCTAGTTGAGCTCACCCTTTTTTTCACTGTTCTCTTCAGGAAATGAGAATATAGCTGGGACGAGTCGGGGAACGGAGTGATGGACCAGATGATAGTATTAGTAGTCCTCACTATTCTGTTAAATAGTGTGATAATAATTGTAATGAGGACTCCTTTTGAGTTTGTATAGTCTCTAGTAGACAATAATTGTATTCAAACTCACAGTTATGTTTTGTCGTATTGTACACGACAGTTGTATTAGTAAGTTGTATTTGTATTCTGTACCATGTATCTGACGACCCAAGATGGGTGATGTATACCTAATTTTGGGGGCGTCACAATTACTATATTTTATCCCTGTAACATCAATCAACAGTTCTGGTCCACAAATATATAAATAACTTATAATCATAATTGTGATTCTAAATTCCTCTTCGCACCCAGGACGAAGATAATTTTCATCACATGTCTTTACCTGAAACATCAAAGATCATGGTTATACCAAATCACAGTTCCTGTTCATAATCATACTAATAACTTCATCTTTGCACTACGACCCAAAGATATTCGTCACCAGTTCATCTTTGCACTACTGGCCAAAGATATTCAACAACAGGTCATCTTTGCACTACGGGCCAAAGATATTCATCAACAATTCATCTTTGCACTACAGGCCAAAGATATTCCTCAACAGTTCATATTTGCACAACAGGCCAAATATATTCATCAACAGTTCATATTTGCACTACAAGCCAAATATATTAATATCCCAAAGAAATATATAATCATTTCAGAATTTATATAAACAATAATTATAACCATGTTGATCATTTCACCTTTGCACTTAAGCTAAAGATATTAAATTATAAATTCAATGGTCATGATCATACCAGTCAATAATTTAACTTTTGCACTACTGGCCAAAGAGAACCCAAAGTCATGATCATACCAATAATCTACCCATCTTTACACTCAAGTGAAAGAGAATTTCAACATCAGGGTTATAAAAATATTATATATGATAATAAAAATAATATGATCAAAATATGAATTTAATTTTAAGAGTAATATTCATAAATCAACTATAATTTAGTTAGAAAAAGAAACCAACTTTGTCGTAAATAGTAACTTGTGAATAGTAACTCATGATTAGTAACCCCGACACAAAAAGGTAGAAATTCCACAATAAAATCTATACCAATATTTCGGTATAATGATATTGAAAGAATAACATTTCTTAAACTTATAAGTAATTTATTTTAATTGTTTACACTTTACTAAAATAATGCATTTAATCATTCTAAAATGTCAAACTGATAAGATTTCATCACCAATAACTAAAACCCTCATAAAAAATCTGCATATACCTCATATAGGATTCTCAAGTCATAAAATCCTATTTTTCAATTTTCTTACTTCACATAACATATTTAATTCATTTACTCATAACTAGTCCCTTTTCATGAAAAATACCAAATCAATGTAAACAATTTTTCTTTTCTGGGATTTAACAGAATATAGTCTCATATTGAACATATATTTTTTCCGGAATTTTTAAAACTCATTTACTATTTTTCATATGGCCAAAATAGCTGAATATTTAGATATTTATCAAAAATTGTACTTTTTTCCAAAAATTCTGAAATTTACAGATACTTCTATCATATTCATGAACTCCTAATAAAAATTTCACCAATTTTGGAGTTAACCACAAGAAGTTATAAGCGGTTACTTTTAAAATAGTCTTTTCTCATAAAATTCATAACTCTTAATTTATACATCCAAAAATTACCATATTTGGACACAATCAATAAAACTCATCAAAATATCATTTCAAATTTTTTTCAAAATTTTCTGAAGGTCGGAAGAAGTACGAACTAAAACATAATAACTTCTGACTTGAATATCGGATATAACGCTGAGCAACACTCAAGATATCTAAATACTCACAAAAATATGCTTGATAATATAGAGAGAAAGAAAATTTGTTTCTGGTGTGATTTTCAATTCTAACATAAGCACCTATTTATAAGAAAATGCTAGAACGCCAAAGGAGACTAAAATAATAAAATATTATTTTTTTTCTACACACCAACCATCCAAGACCAGCCATCCAAGCGTGCCAATTCTGAAAAAATATAGCAGCCCACATGTTATTAACACCAACTAAAGTAGGTCCCACCCTATAATTTAATAAAAATTATTTTATTGTCCGAAACTTCAATAATTCATAGAAAATAGTCATTTTATCAGAAAATTCGAATCTTGCGACTTTTTTACAGGAAATTCAATTCTCTACAATTTTACAGAAGAAAGTTTTTCCATATTCTAAACAGAAATTAACCGAAATCCATAAACGAAAGATTTTACAGGCTATAATCAAATTTCAGTCAAGAAATGGGGTCCATCGACACACAAAACAAGTGTTAATCATTTAATACAACAAAAATACTCTTCCTCCTCATATACTCATATACCACACAATCATTGTAAAACTATCACCATTATTATATTATTAAATATAATAATAAATTATTTTATCAGAAAAGATAAAATATCATTTTTCAACAATTGTCACTTAAAAAATTTTCTCCATCTAAATCCACATAAAATTAATATTTTTCTCATATAAATTAATAATTAATTATTCACAAATAATATTACAGAATCACAATAATGACAACCAGGCAGTTCCCAGGAAAAAGAGGGCTTTCCGATAAGGATTTCTCCATACTGGCGCGCAATTAGGTGACAAAACCTTTCCTTAGACAGAACTTTCTAGACATTACAAATAATGCTATCTAATAATATTATTCTAAATAATATAAATTATTGATCTGATAATGGAGATGATGTGCAGTGACAATTATTGAGCAACAATAATATAAAATATCAATGCAGCAATTATTGAATCAATAAAATAAAATATTGAACAGTAATTACTGTAACAATTATTGAGTAGTGCCTTCTTACGTAAGGATCAATAATTCAAAAATACTGTGCAAATACGCGTATTAATGTATTTTAACCACCGGGTATTCCAACAGTGTTAACGGTAACAACTACGCCGTTATTTATAAAAGCTCAATTTTGTCGTTATCTTCATCTGACAGTTATTCTGTTATGGGGTCCACAAATGATTGCGCCGTCGTACGGATATTCTCGACAAAAAGAATATTCCACGACCAAACGAATATTCCCCGACAACAATGAATATTATATAACCACTTACGTATTTTATAAAATTTGCATATTTCACCTATAACTTTAAACTTTTATCAATTTAACCATTTACCGAATAATAATTATAAGAAAAATAGAATAATTTTATTTCATAAAATTCGGGGTCTTACAACCCAACCTAGCTGACTGGATATCCCAAGATCTAGGTTCAATGGGCAAACCGAACTATGTAGTACTCAGTAAAACACTAAGGAGATATTTGCTCTTAATCATTCCTAAAATGAGACAGTGCACATCTGCCGCGAGAATTAGAATAAGTTACGCTTTTAATGATTTTTATATCTGGAAATACGTTCAAGTGGGGTATTGCAGGATACTCTTGATAAAAGTCACCTACGTGAATAAGAAGGGGGCCACTTCTGTGAGAATTTTGAAGGCTGAATTCTCTAATATACTCACGGAACCAAGAGATGTTTCAAGGCCGAAATAAACACAAACGTGAGAACCAATTATGTTTGAAGAGATATTTTGTGAATTCTATTGTCTTTGTGACGCCCCCAAAATAGGTCCATTCCACCCAACCTATTCTGAGTCGCCAAATACATGATACAGAAACAACTACAACTTTATTATTACAATTGTAACGTAAAATACGACAACACATATACTGTGAGTTTAAATATAAATATTGTCATCTAGACTGTATTCATACTCAATTAAGTCCTCATTATACTTATTGATACACTATCTTACAAAATAGCGAGGACTTCTAAAATAACTATCTTGAACCTTCATTCCATATCCCGACTAGTACCTGCTACATTCTCGCCTCCTGAGAAGAAAAATGGAACAGCAAGGAAAAGGGTGAGCTCAACTAGCCCAGTAAAGAACATTATGACTAAGATAATACAGAACAAATTATCGTTAGTTTTCAACAGGGAAAAATCTAATAGAATACAGTAGACAACAAGTTTTAAATCAATATTCGCAGCGGAAAATAATAATTCATAGAAGAGTTACGTAGAGAATGAAATCTACGATTATCTATGAATTTAAAAGTTCGTCATCAATATTTTATCCCTGTAACAACAATCAATAAATATCTTGAATCAAATAGTCATCTTTGCACTACAGGCCAAAGATATTCATCAGTTGGTCATGTTCATCTCAACACCTGTTCATCTTTGCACTACGGGCCAAAGATATTCATCAAAAATTATTCATCTTTGCACTACAGGCCAAAGATATTTAGTTATATCATCATTTAAGACTGAGGATAATGAAAAATATTTAAAAAAAAAACGAATCCAATGAAACAAAAGAGTAAATATTAAGGATTCGTATTTCAGCTATTACATGTCCAAAAATACTTCATAAATAATCATGGTGGAGTAAAATTTAAGAATGATCAAAATATGGATACAATCAAAGCTAGTATCCAGAATAGATATTTTTGACAAAAAGAAGAAAATTTTATTTTTCGATGAATAGTGTCGTATTCGTGAATAGTACCGTATACGTGAATAGTGACGTATACGTGAATAGTAACTCCGACACCAAAAGATAGAAATTTCACAAAAATATCATCATGCTTCATGAATAGTACTCGTGAATAGTAGCCCCGACATGAAAAAGTTCTAAATTTGATAAAAATCCCAACCAATATTTTGGCATAATGATATTGAAGAAATAATATCATTTTCGAATAAAATAATATCCCTTACCTCATAAAGACAGTACTTCTAGTTGAACACCGGATATAGACTATGACTTGAACTTGCACCGTATAGCAACACTCAAAGTATTAAAATACTCACAAGAATACGCTCAATATATCGAGAGAGAAAGAGAGAGAAGATTTCAGTTTCTGATGTGATTTTTAATTCTAACCTAAGCACCTTATTTATAGGAAAATGATTAGAACACCAAAGCAGAAAATTTAATAAAATATTAATATAATTAAATTTTTGTCAAGCCCACCTTTGAAGATCTGAATTCAGATCATTTATAACACATGTGAGCCCACTAATTGCACAAAAAACGTTTTTCTCAAAATAATTAACTAAAACTCTCAAAAATCAATTATTTCGGAATTTCGGAACTTCAATAATTCATAACAAATAGCCCTTTTGTCAGAAAATTCGAATCTCGCGAGTATTTATAGGAAATTCAATTCTCTACAACTTTGCAGAAGAAAGTTTTTCCAAATTCTAAACAAAAATTGACCTAAATCCATAAACAGACTATTTTACAGGCTATAATCATATTTCAGTCAAGAAATGGGTCCACCGACACACAAAACATGTGTTAATCATTTAATGCAACAAAAATACTCTTTCTCCTCATATACTCATATATCCACATTAATTGTAAAAATATCTCCATTAATATATTATTAAAATAATATATTTAAATAAATTATTTTATCAGAAAAAGATAAAATATTAATTTTCAACAATTGTCACATTTAAAAATTTTCTCCATCTATATCCACATAAAATCAATATTTTTCTCACCATATAAATTAATAATTAATTATTCACAAATAATATTACAGAATTACAGTACTGGCAACCAGGCCGTTCCCAGGAAAGAGGGGGCTTTCCAATAAGGATCTCTCCTTACTGGCGCGCAATTAGATGACCAAACCTCTCCTTAGACAGAACTTTCTAGACATTACCAATAATATTATCTAATAATATTATTCAGATAATATGAATTATTGCTCCGATAATAGAAAATACTGTGTAGTGATAATTATTAAAACAACAGTAATATAAAATATCAACGCAGCAATTATTGAATCAATAAAATAAAATACTGAACAGTAATTACTGTAACAATTATTGAGTAATGTCTTCTTATGTAAAAATTAATAATTGGTGCAATACCGTGTGCTACTGTGCAACAACGCGTATTACTATGTTTTAACCACCGGGTATTCCAACAATATTAACGGTAACAACTACGCCGTTATTTATAAACAACTCATACTTGTCGTTTTCTTCATCCAATCTCTTTCCGTTATGGGGCCCACACAAGACTACGCCGTCGTACGAATATTCCCCGACAGGAAGAATATTCCACGACCAAACGAATATTCCTCGACAACAATGAATATTTTATAACTATCTGTTTATTTAAAATATTTGCGCATTTTACCCATAACTAACCTCATTAATCAATTTAACCCTTACTATTTCAAAATAATAAATAGAGGAAATTTAAATTTAATTTATTAATAATTTGGGGTCTTACAACCTCCCCTCCTTATGAAATTTCGTCCTCGAAATTAACGTACGTATATGGTGTTTTGAAAAGATGAGAATACCTCGCTTTCATTTCTATTTCCAACTCCCAGGTCATTTCCTCAATAGCATGGTTTCTCCACAAAACTTTAACTTGGGGTATGACCTTTGTGCGTAGGACATGCTCCTTCCTATCCAAAATCTTGACAGGTACCTCCTCGTACGTTAAGTCTTCAGCTATCTCGTCCGGTTCTAACTCAATGACGTGGTTAGGGTCGTCCACATAATTTCGTAACTTCGATACGTGAAAAACGTTATTAACACGCGTCATACTTGACTGTAAAGCGAGTCTAGAGGTCACAGTTCCTACTCGATCGAGGATTTCAAATGGACCAATAAATCGAAGGTTTGAGCTTTCCTCACATCGCCAATTCTCGCTTTTGGAATAACAACTTCTTGCACCTCCTTCTTCATATGATCAGCTCCGGTGTGTAGCTTGAGCGATTTTAACTTTATCGATAAAAGTCGATTCTACTCGTATATCATCACATGGGTACCTAGAGTCTTCAACTCTATCTCTATCATTTGTAAGTCATACAAAATGGGTCTTTGACAATATCGCACTTGTACTCGTATACGATGTTTTACTCAACACGACAGCTACCATGTTCGCTTTTTTAGGATGGTATGGTCAGAACATGTGCCGAAATGAGTCTCCTCTTGAGTTCTTCGAAGCTCTTCCCACATTCCTTGCTCCATTCGAATTTTTTATCTCTATGAGTTAACTGAGTTAATGGAGTAGCGATTCGAGAAAATCCTTTTACGAATCGCCGATAATAACCAGAAAACTACGTATTTCGATTACTGACTTAGGTTGCTCTCAACTGTGACTCATATCCCAATCTTGGATATCACGTCACAATGGCACCTATCAGTTTACTACCATACGAATATGGCGTCCCCTACGGAGAGTCTGGCTTTAATGCATTCCACAAAGGAAGTCACCAGATAGAGGCTCGGTTATCAACTTCTATAGTTGGGTTTTTAACTCCTGAAGTTCAGTAGGAGCCATTCGATATGAGATTTTAGAAGTGAGTTTTGTACCAGATTCAAAGATGATACAAAATTCAATATCACGCGTAGGCCAAGAAATTCTTCAGAAAATACGTCAAAAATTTTACTAACAACAGAAATATCATTCAAATCTGACGTATTTTTGTTCAAGTCCATGACATGGCTAAGAAAGCTTGACATCCGTTTTTCAATAAACAAATGACTTTACGGCTTGATATGAAAGAGTTTGACTTCAATGGTTTGGTTGCTTGAATTCGAATAACAGGTTGCTCAGGAATATGAAAACTAACAACCTTACGAAAGCAATCAATTTTGGCATGATGAGTAATTAACCAATCAATTCCTAAAATCACATCAAAAGCAAGTATCTTTAAAGAGATAAGGTGAACAGGTAATGTGATGGTGCCAACTTGGATCAAACAAGATTTATAAATAGTGGATGTAACGAAAGTTTCTCCTAACGGAGTTTCAACAGATAAGTCAAAGTCTAATTTTCTCCGGAGTCAAGTTTAAACGTTGAGCACAAGTAGAGGAGATAAATGAATGGATAGAACCGGTATCTAATAAGGTATAAACTTCGAAAGAATTTATAATTAACTAACCCGTGCTAATTTCGTTCGGGTTCCTCGCATTCTGACCAGTCACGAAAAACGCTCTTCCAGGAACCGTTGACTTTGACTTTTCTGGGATAACTTTTTGAGTCACCACCCCCGTTGGACTTGGTTTCGCTACAGTGCAATCTCGAGCGATATGTCCTTCCTTTCCACAGTTATAACATACCTTAAACTGTTGTGGGCAGTTTGGGCTGATATGTCCTTCTTTTCCGCACTTATAGCATATAATCGGTGGTCGTTCTCCTCCCTTGGAACCAGTTGCTGCTGGTGCTGACGTCTTCGTATTGTCATTGTTGAATCTCCTCTTTTTAAAATCTCCTCCCGACTCGCTTCTTCTATTTTCATAGCCACGATTACCACCAGAGTGGTTGTCGCTCTTGTCCGTATTTTTCTTTCTCCGCTGGTTATCATTGTTCTGATGACTGCTGTCACCGGTATGATTCTGGTTGTGGTCCCTCGGTTGAACGTACTCGTTATCTCGCTCTAATAATTGAGCCATGTTGACAAAATATGAATATAAAAAAAATTTATGAGAGATAAGATATTGCTGAATCTCGGGTTTTAAACCTCTCAGAAACATCCGTGTCATACGTTCCTCATTCTCTACCAAATGAGGTGTAAATCTGGACAACTCTGCAAATTTCGCCTCGTACTGGGACACCGTCATGTTGTTCTGCTCCAATCTAATAAACTCCACTTCCTTCATATGACGAACACTTTCAGGAAAGTATTTGTCATTGAACAGTTTCTGAAATGTCTCCCAAGATATGCTGAGTGCGGCTAGATGGGTACGCTTCACAGACTCCCACCAGTAGTCTGCCTCGCCACGGGATATAAAGGTGGCGAATGGAACCTTCTGTTCCTCCGTGCATCCCAAGACATCGAATATCTTGGTAATTTGCTTGACCCACGTTTCCGCCATGATCGGATCCGGCTTTCCCTTAAATTCTGGTGGTCCCAACTCTTTGAACTGCTTGGCTGTGACAAGTCGCGCATTGCTAGCATTTTCATCCGTATTTTGTGCACGAGTCTCCCTCGTCTGGTTTTGCATGAATTGCAAAAAGCTCCTAAACCTCCCGTCGTTCATCGTCTGCTCAGTGGTGTTGTTTACAGGAGGAACATTGCCAGCCTGTTGCACGTTCTCCTCGTTGGTGAGCAAAGGTGTCTCCACGGTCTCATTTACTCCACTGTTAACATTCTCAATCGACATTCTCAAATACTGCCATAAAACAAGTGTTAATTTAACAAATTAACAAATCACATAATACTCATATATTATGACCGACCAATAAATAAGCTTAGGTAGGACACACTAGTGAAGGATTTACTCGTCTCTCCCCTCCTAGTTCTATTCTCCGATCTCTGCCAGAGATCATATCCCTAAGCTCTGAAACCAACTGTGACGCCCCCAAAATAGGTCTATTCCACCCAACCTATTCTGAGTCGCCAAATACATGGTACAGAAATAACTACAACTTTATTATTACAATTGTCGTACAAAATACGACAACACATATACTGTGAGTTTAAATACAAATATTGTCATCTAGACAGTATTCATACTCAATTAAGTCCTCATTATACTTATTGATACACTATCTTACAAAATAGTGAGGACTACTAAAATAACTATCTTGAACCTTCATTCCATACCCCGACTAGTACCCGCTACATTATCGCCTCCTGAGAAGAAAAATGGAACAGCAAGGAAAAGGGTGAGCTCAACTAGCCCAGTAAAGAACATTATGACTAAGATAATACAGAACAAATTATCGTTAGTCTTCAACAGGGAAAAATCTAATAGAATACAATAGACAACAAGTTTTAAATCAATATTCGCAGCGGAAAATAATAATTCATAGAAGAGTTACGTAGAGAATGAAATCTACGATTATCTATGAATTTAAAAGTCCATCATCAATATTTTATCCCTGTAACAACAATCAATAAATATCTCGAATCAAATAGTCATCTTTGCACTACAAGCCAAATATATTCATCAGTTGGTCATGTTCATCTCAACACATGTTCATCTTTGCACTACGGGCCAAAGATATTCATCAAAAATCATTCATCTTTGCACTACAGGCCAAAGATATTCAGTTATATCATCATTTAAGACTGAGGATGATGAAAAATATTTTTAAAAAAACGAATCCAATGAAACAAAAGAGTAAATATTAAGGATTCGTATTTCAGCTATTCCATGTCCAAAAATACCTCATAAATAATCATGGTGGAGTAAAATTCAAGAATGATCAAAATATGGATACAATCAAAGTTAGTATCCAGAATAGATATTTTGGACAAAAAAGAATAAAATTTTATTTTTCGGTGAATAGTGTCGTATTCGTGAATAGTACCGTATACGTGAATAGTGCCGTATACGTGAATAGTAACTCCGACACCAAAAGATAGAAATTTCACAAAAAAACATTATCATGCTTCATGAATAGTACTCGTGAATAGTAACTCATGAATAGTAACTCGTGAATAGTAACGTATGAATAGTAACTCATGAATAGTAACCCCGACATGAAAAAGTTCTAAATTTGATAAAAACTCCAACCAATATTTTGGCATAATGATATTGAAGAAATAATATCATTTTCAAATAAAATAACATCTCTTACCTCGTAAAGACAGTACTTCTAATTGAACACCGGATATAGGCTATGACTTGAACTTGCACCGTATAGCAACACTCAAAGTATTAAAATACTCACAAGAATACGCTCAATATATCGAGAGAGAAAGAGAGAGAAGATTTCAGTTTCTGGTGTGATTTTCAATTATAACCTAAGCACCCTATTTATAGGAAAATACTTAGAACACCAAAGCAGAAAATTTAATAAAATATTAATATAATTAAATTTTTGTCAAGCCCACCATTGAAGATCTGAATTCAGATCATTTATAACACATGTGAGCCCACTAATTGGACAAAAAATGTTTTTCTCAAAATAATTAACTAAAACTCCCAAAAATCAATTATTTCGGAACTTCGGAACTTCAATAATTCATAACAAATATTTCTTTTGTCAGAAAATTCGAATCTCACGAGTTTTTATAGAAAATTCAATTCTCTACAACTTTGCAGAAGAAAGTTTTTCTAAATTTTAAGCAGAAATTGACCGAAATCCGTAAACAGGCGATTTTACAGGCTATAATCATATTTCAGTCAAGAAATGGGTCCACCGACACACAAAACATGTGTTAATCATTTAATACAATAAAAATACTATTTCTCCTCATATACTCATATATCCACATTAATTGTAAAAATATCATCATTAATATATTATTAAAATAATATATTTAAATGAATTATTTTATCAAAAAAAGATAAAATATTAATTTTCAACATTTGTCACATTTAAAAATTTTCTCCATCTATATCCACATAAAATTAATATTTTTCTCATCATATAAATCAATAATTAATTATTCACAAATAATATTACAGAATTACAGTACTGGCAACCAGGTCGTTCCCAGGAAAGAGGGGGCTTTCCAATAAGGATCTCTCCTTACAGGCGCGCAATTAGATGACCAAACCTCTCCTTAGACAAAACTTTCTAGACATTGCCAATAATGTTATCTAATAATATTATTCAGATAATATGAATTATTGCTCCGATAATAGAAAATACTGTATAGTGATAATTATTAAAACAACAGTAATATAAAATATCAACGCAGCAATTATTGAATCAATAAAATAAAATACTGAACAGTAATTACTGTAACAATTATTGAATAATACTTTCTTACGTAAAAATCAATAATTTGTGCAATACCGTGTGCTACTGTGCAACAACGCGTATTATTGTGTTTTAACCACCGGGTATTCCAACAGTATTAACGGTAACAACTACGCCGTTATTTATAAACAACTCATACTTGTCGTTTTTTTCATCCAATATCTTTCCGTTATGGGGCCCACACAAGACTGTGCCGTCGTACGAATATTTCCCGACAGGAAGAATATTCCACGACCAAACGAATATTTCCCGACAACAATGAATATTTTATAACCACCTGCTTATTTAAAATATTTGTGCATTTTACCCATAACTAACCTCATTAATCAATTTAACCCTTACTATTTCAAAATAATAAATAGAGGAAATTTAAATTTTGTTTATTAATAATTTGGGGTCTTACAGTCTTGGTTTATACGAAAAGCTGACAGTTCAAAGACATAAAGTCTACTGATTAGTCAAGTAAATCCGATAGATTTTACTAGGGCAAGTTCAAAGCCACTAGGTTACTTAACCTGATGAAATATCTTTTCTCATGTACTCGAACTAGTGTCTGCATATTCATATCATATTTTACATATTGTAAAGCCAATTTTACATTCATGTGGGGGATTGTTGGAAATGGGATTTGAAACATTAAATATTAGTGTATTTTGAGGCTCAATTTAATGTGGGATCGATATTCTGAAAATGTCGGGTCTATGCACCTATACGTTCTCCTCCGCGAAGAGTATAACGTGGTATACTTATTTGTTCAAATCCATTAGGAATTGAATGAGAAAATTGACTCGAAAGTCACCCATTTGATATGGTGTAAATTACATAGTCCCACATAGGATGTGGAAAGAAAATATAAAGAACATATATATGGGATGTTTGCTCAATGGGAAGGGCCCCAAGGGGCACCCCACTTTTGTGGAAGGGAGAGGACCTAGCCAAGGCTTGGTTCAAAACCCCACGCGCGCGCTGTAAGACCCCAAATTTTATGAAATAAAAGTATTCAATTTTTCTATTCAGTAAATGGTTAAATTGATAAATGTTAAAGTTAAGGGTGATATATGAATTTTTTTTCAAAATACACAAGTGGTTATAAAATATTCATTGTTGTCGGGGAATATTCGTTTGGTCGTGGAATATTCTTTCTGTCGGGGAATATTCGTACGACGGCGCAGCCATTTGTGGGCCCCATAACAGAATAACTGTCGGGTGAAGAAAACGACAAATTTGAGGCGTAGTTGTTACCGTTAACACTGTTGGAATTTCCGGTGGTTAAAATACAGTAATACGCGTTATTGCACAGTAGCACACGGTATAACATAGTATTTTTAAAATTATTGATTCGTACGTAAGAAGGCACTACTCAATAATTGTTACAGTAATTACTGTTCAATATTTTATTTTATTAATTCAATAATTGCTGCATTGATATTTTATATTATTGTTGTTTCAATAATTGTTGCTGCACAGTGTTTTCTATTATCAGATCAATAATTCATATTATTTGAATAATATTATTAGATAACATTATTGGCAATGTCTAGAAAATTCTGTCTAAGGAGAGGTTTGGTCATCTAATTGCGCGCTAGTAAGGAGAAATCCTTATTGGAAAGCCTCCTCTTTCCTGGGAACGGCCTGGTTGTCATAAATGTGATTCTGTAATATTATTTGTGAATAATTAATTATTGATTCATATGATAAGGAAATATTTATTTTATGTGGATATAAACGAGGGATATATTTTTATGGTTAAAAATGAAAGAGTTAATGTTGAGATTTTTATTCGTATTTTTGTCGGAATGGAGGTATTAAAAATTAGGGTTTTTGAGATATATTGCGGGGGTTATAATTTTTAATCCGACCGTTGGATCGTGGTAAGTTTTAGATATGTTATATATATATAAGTTGAGTATATGCCCACAAATTTTGAACCGTTAAAAATGAACGTATGATTTATTATGAATTTTACGAGATTACTGGTTCAGAAATTGTTGAATTTTCGGAGTTTATCATTTTGGTGGAAAATTCTAGAATTGGTGGACCCCACTTGTGGTTGGTGAAGAAATGTGCTGAATTTTATTTCAAATGTGGTGGGTGGAAATAGTAGCTGGTAAAGCCATCAGGTTGCAGGTCAAGTTTGCTAAAATTTTCCTATAAATAGAGGGCTAAGTTAGAATTGAAAATCACACCAGAAACATAAGCTTTCTCTCTTTCTCTCTCTATATTATGAAGCATATTTTGTGAGTATTTAGATACTTTGAGAGTTGCTATTAGTGCAAGTTTCCTTCGACTTTGCATACCGATCAGAAGTACTACTCTTTTGAAGTAAGGGATAGTAAGGAATTTTAATGATTGTTATGTTTTTCAGTTTCGTAATTTTACTGACCTTCAAAAATTCTGGAAAAATTTAAAATGATATTTTGATGAGTTTTCTTGATTGTGTCCAAAAATGGTGATTTTTGGATGTATAGATTCAGAGTTATGAATTTTATGAGAAAAGACTATTTTAAAAGTAATCGCTTATAATTCCTTGTGGTTAACTCCAAAATTGATGAATTTTTTATCGGGAGTACATGTATATGATAGGAGTATACTCTGTAAATTTCAGAATTTTTAGATAAAAGTACAATTTTTGATAAATATCTAAATATTCGGCTGTTTTGGCCATATGAAAAATAGTAAATGACTTTTAAAAATTCTGAGAAAAATATATGTTCACTATGAGACTATATTATGCTAAATCCCAGGAAAAAAATATTTTTGGAACTGATTTGGTATTTTTCATGAAAATGGTCTAGTTATGAGTAAATGAATTAAATATGTTTTGTGAAGTAAGAAAATTAGAAAATAGGATTTTATGACTTGAGAATCCTATATGAGGTATATGCAGATTTTTTTATGAAGGTTTTGGTTATTGGTGATGAAATCTTATGAGATTGGCATTTTAGGATGATTAAAATGTATTATTTAGTAAAGTATAAACAATTAAAATAAATTGTTTATAAGTTTAAGAAATGTTATTCTTTAAATATCATTATATCGAAATATTGGTATGGATTTTATTGTGAAATTTCTACCTTTTTGAGTTGAGATTACTATTCACGAGTTACTATTCATGAGTTACTATTCACGAGTTACTATTCATGAATTACTATTCACGAAGTTACTATTCATGGGTTACTATTCATGAGTTACTATTCATGACAAAATTGGTTTCTTTTTCTAACCAAATTATAGTTGAGTTATGAATATTACTCTTGAGATTAAATCTATATGTTGATTATATTGATTTCATTATCATATATAACATTTTTATAACACTAATGATGATATTTCTCTTTGACTTGAGTGTAAAGATGGGTAGATTTTTGGTATGATCATGACTATGGGTTCCCTTTGGCCAGTAGTGCAAAGTTGAATTGTTGACTGGCATGATCATGACCATTGAATTTATAAATGAATATCTTTAGCTTAAGTGCAAAGGTGAAATGATCAACATGGTTATAATTATTGTTTATATAAATTTTGAAATGATTATATATTTCCTTGAGATATGAATATATTTGGCCTATAGTGCAAATATGAACTGTTGAAAAATATCTTTGGCCTGTAGTGCAAAGATGAATTATTGATGAATATCTTTGGCCTGAAGTGCAAAGAAGAACTGTTGATGAATATATTTGGCCTGTAGTGCAAAGATGAATTATTGATGAATATCTTTGGCCTGTAGTGCGAAGATGAACTGTTGTTGAATATCTCTGGCCCGTAGTGCAAAGATGATTTGTTGATGAATATCTTTGGCCGTAGTGCGAAGATGGAATTATTAGCATGATTATGAACAAGAACTGTGATTTGGTATAACCATGATTTTTGATGTTTCAGGTACAGACAGGTGATGAAAATATTCTTCGTCCTGGGTGCGAAGAAAAATTTAGAATCACAATTATGATTATGAGTTATTCATATAATTGTGGAAAGGAAATATTGAGTGATGTTACAGGGATAAAACATTGTTGGTGGATTTTTAATATGGAGAAGATAATAGACTTTATAGTCTATTTGACTCTTCTAATGGATTGCTCGTTCCGCTGCAACTATGGTTGAAATTTTTATCATTTACCATATGTTCTAAATCTCTGATTTATTATTGATGAAGGCTATTGATAATTTAATTATCTTTAGTCATGATATTCTTTACTGAGCTAGTTGTGCTCACCCTTTTGCTTCACAATTTCTTTCAGGTAATAAGAGTGTAGCTGGGTCGAGCGAGGATAACGGGAAAATAGAACGGTGGTCTCTAGCTGTGGATGTTCTCCCGAAGCAGTATAGAAAAGTTTATTTAGTAGTTTTATTTGGTGAATCCAATAGGATAAGGTGTACCCAACGTTGGAAAGGTGGTTTGCCACTATCATACAAGATGTCTAACGACATACAACCTCGTGTCATCATAAGACAGGGATGTGCTCATCCACTTGCTGAGTATATATGCGAGCACTACCTATATAATCTTGGTGTTTGTTTGAAGTATAATTCTCGATTAAAGACAGTGGAGATAATGATAAGTCAAGAGAAGACTCACCATTGGGAAGAATATGATAGTAACCTTCTCGTTTTTCTTTGGGGTCTATTGGGTCAACCAAGGATAATTCTGTGGCCATATGATATCTATCATAACCTAGACGCATGGCCTCCCATGTACGAAGGTTTCCTTGAGCACTTCCCAAAGATTCTAGTTTCTAAAACAGTTTTTAACTGTACCTTTATGTAAGGTACCTTTGTGAGGTGCTGATACATGATGGTGTCCAATGTCACATTTGGTATATATTTGTATTCAAACTCACAGCATATGTGTTGTTGCATTTTGCACGATAATTGTTGTAATAAAGTTACAGTTATTTTCTGTACCATGTATTTGGCGACTCAGAATAGGTTGGATGGAATGGACCTATTTTGGGGTCGTTACAAGCGCCGCCGCCGCCGCAGTCCGTCCGGCTCGGGTCGTGGTCGTGTCGGGTCATGATATAACTTTTTTGGAAAAAATTTGTTTAATAATTTATCAGATTTTGTTTTAAGGGTTATCAATACTACGTAGTTTTGACGCCCAACGGTAATAAACTGCCACCTTATTCTATAAATTAATTGGTTTGGGCGCTAAAACAGAAGATATAGATCTCTCCCTCCCATTTCGCAGCAATAATATTATTTCCCGTTCCGTTCCTCATTTTTCCCGTTTTCCGTTCCATTCTCTGTTTGCAAATTGTGCAGTGCGCTGCTCTTCATTTCCTTCCAGTATCATTAAGTAAGTTGTAATTACATGCATCATTTGCATCATTATTGAAAAAGTTCGGTACATAACATTTTTAATCCGACCGTTGGATCGTGGTAATATTTGGATATGTTATACATATATAAGTGGAGTATATGTCCATAAAGTTTGAACCGTTAAAAATGAACGTATGATTTGTTATGAATTTTACGAGATGACTAGTTCAGAAATTGTTGAATTTTTGGAGTTAATCATTTTGGTGAAAAATTTTAGAATTGGTGGGCCCCACTCCTGGTTGGTAAAAAAATGTGCTGAGATTTTTATTCAAATATGGTGGGTGGAAATAGTAGCAGGTAAAGCCATCAAGTTACAGGTTAAGTCTGATTCGGCGTGCTAACATTTTCCTATAAATAGAGGGCTAAGTTAGAATTGAAAATCACACCAGAATTCATAAGTTTTCTCTCTTTCTCTCTCTAGATTATTGAATGTATTTTGTGAGTATTTAGATACTCTGTGAGTTTCTATTCATCAGTGCAAGTTTCCTTCAGCCTTATACCGATCAGAAGTACTGCTGTTTTGAGGTAAGGGATAGTAAGGGATTTTAAGGGTTATTATGTTTTTCAGTTCGTAATTCTTCTGACCTTCAGAAAATTCTGGAAAAATTTAAAGTGATATTTTGATGAGTTTTATTGATTGTGTCCAAAAATGGTGATTTTTGGATGTATATATTAAGAGTTATAAATTTTACGGGAAAAGACTAATTTAAAAGTAACCGCTTATAACTCCTTGTGGTTAACTCCAAAATTGATAAAATTTTTATGGGAAGTATATATATATAATATCAGTATACTCTATGAATTTCAGAATTTTTGGATAAAAGTACAATTTATGATAAATGTCTAAATATTCGGTTGTTTTGGCCATATGAAAAATAGTAAATGACTTTTAAAAATTCTGAGAAAAATATATGTTTACTATGAGACTATATTATGCTAAATCCCAGAAAAGAAATATTTTTGGAACTGATTTAGTATTTTTCATGAAAATGGTCTAGTTATGAGTAAATGAATTAAATATGTTTTGTGAAGTAAGAAAATTAGAAAATAAGATTTTATGACTTGAGAATCCTATATGAGGTATATGCAGATTTTTGATGAGGGTTTTGGTTATTGGTGATGAAATCTTATGAGTTTGGCATTTTAGATTGATTAAATGCATTATTTAGTAAAGTGTAAACAATTAAAATAAATTATTTATAAGCTTAAGAAATATTATTCTTTTAATATCATTATACCAAAATATTGGTATGTATTTTATTGTAGAATTTCTACCTTTTTGTGTCGGGGTTATTATTCATTAGTTACTATTCACGAGTTACTATTCACGATAAAATTGGTTTCTTTTTCTAACCAAATTATAGTTGATTTATGAATATTACTCTTGAGATTAAATCTATATGTTGATCATATTATTTTTATTATCATATATAATATTTTTATAACCCTTATGTTGAAATTCTCTTTCACTTGAGTGTAAAGATGGGTAGATTATTGGTATGATCATGACTTTGGGTTCTCTTTGGCCAGTAGTGCAAAGTTGAATTATTGACTAGTATGATCATGACCATTGAATTTATAATTGAATATCTTTAGCTTAAGTGCAAAGGTGAAATGATCAACATGGTTATAATTATTGTTTATATAAATGATTATATATTTCTTTGACATATTAATATATTTGGCCTGTAGTGCAAAGATGAAATATTGATGAATATCTTTGGCCTGTAGTGCAAAGATGAATTGTTGATGAATATCTTTGGCCCGTAGTGCAAAGATGACATGTTGTTGAATATCTTTGGCCAGTAGTGCAAAGATGAACAGATGTTGAGATAAACATGACCAACTGGTGATACAAATGAATATCTTTGGTCGTAGTGCAAAGATGAAGTTATTAGTATGATTATGAACAGGAAATGTGATTTGGTGTAACCATGATCTTTGATGTTTCAGGTAAAGATAGGTGATGAAAATTATCTTCGTCCTGGATGAGAAGAGGAATTTAGAACTACAGTTATGATTATGAGTTATTTATATGATTGTGAACCTGAATTGTTGATTGATGTTACAGGGATAAAATATTGTTGGTAGATTTTTAACATGGAGAAGATAATAGACTTTATAGTCTATTTGACTCTTCTAATGGATTGCTCGTTCCGCTGCAACTATGGTTGAAATTTTTATCATTTACCATATGTTCTAAATCTCTGATTTATTATTGATGAAGGCTATTGATAATTTAATTATCTTTAGTCATGATATTCTTTACTGAGCTAGTTGTGCTCACCCTTTTGCTTCACAATTCCTTTCAGGTAATAAGAGTGTAGCTGGGTCGAGCGAGGGTAACGGAGAAATAGAACGGTGGTCTCTAGCTGTGGATGTTCTCCCGAAGCAGTATAGAAAAGTTCATTTAGTAGTTTTATTTGGTGAATCCAATAGGGTAAGGTGTACCCAACGTTGGAAGGGTGGTTTGCCACTATCATACAAGATGTCTAACGACATACAACCTCGTGTTATCATAAGACAGGGATGTGCTCATCCACTTACTGAGTATATATACAAGCACTACCTATATAATCTTGGTGTTTGTTTGAAGTATAATTCTCAATTAGAGACAGTAGAGATAATGATATGTCAAGAGAAGACTCACCATTGGGAATAATATGATAGTAATCTTCTCGTTTTTCTTTGGGGTCTATTGGGTCAACCAAGGATAATTCTGTGACCATATGATATCTATCATAACCTAGACGCATTGCCTCCCATGTACGAAGGTTTTCTTGAGCACTTCCCAAATATTCTAATTTCTAAAATAGTTTTTGACTATACCTTTATGTAAGGTGTCATTGTGAGGTGATGTCCACGGTTGAAACATGAGTCACATTTGGTATATATTTGTATTCAAACTCACAGCATATGTGTTGTTGTATTTTGCACGACAATTGTTGTAATATAGTTGTAGTTGTTTTCTGTATCATGTATTTGACGACTCAGAATAGGTTGGATGGAATGGACCTATTTTGGGGTTGTCACAGTACTATTCATGTCGGAGTACTATTCACAACGAAATTTAGTTTCTTTTTTTTGTCCAAATTATCTTTAAAATTTGAATCTTAAATATTATTTTTGAATTTTACTCCACAATTGGAGATCATGTTGACAATTTAGAAATTCTTGAACTCGGGATAAATCAAATTATAAATCTCTAATATTTGTCCTTGATCTCACTTGATTCATTCTTTATTTCATTGTCATCATCCTCGTGCTTATATTGTGGTGAGAGTCATCTTTGGCCCGTAGTGCAAAGATGGACTGTTGATTGCTATGATTATGACTAGAAATATTTTGTTGCTATAATTATGACCTTTAATGCTACAGATAAAGTTTTGTGGTGAAAATCTTCTTTGGCCCGTAGTGCATAGATGGACAGGTGTTTGGCATGATCATGACCACTAGTGATACAAACGATTATATTTGACCCCTAGTGCATAGATAATTCATTGATTGGAACTAATTATTGATTGGTGTAACAAGGATAAAATATTGATGATGAACTTTTAAATTATAGAAGATAGTAGACATCATGCTCTACTTGACTCTTCTAATGGATTGTTATTTCCGCTGCAATTCTTGATCTAAAACTTGTTGTCTATTGTATTTTATCAAATTTTTCCCTGTTATGTACTAAGGATAATTTATTTTTTATTATATTAGTCATAATATTGTTTACTAGACTAGTTGAGCTCACCCTTTTCCTTTTTGTTCTATTATTTTTCTGAGAAAATGAAAGTGTAGTTGGAGCTAGTCGGGGAGTGGAGTAATGATCCGAGATAGTTATTATAGAAGCCTTCACTGTGTTGTGAAATAGTGTGATAATAAATGTAATGAGGACTTTATTTGATTTTGTATATTGTCTATGAGACAATATTTGTATTGAACTCACAATTTATGTGTTGTCGTATTTTGCACGACAGTTTAATAGTTGTAAATATGAAATTTTGTATTTGGATTCTGTACCATGTATTTTGACGACTCAAAGTGGGTTGTGTGGACCTATTTTGAGGGCGTCACATCGCGTCTTTTGAACACACGCGAGTTTATAAGAATCAAACTCACGAAAATTATAAATAAATAAAAAGTCACTTTTTAGTCGAATTGAACCTCATTAAGATTAAAATCGGCTCACTCACCGTGCATGGCACCAAACACACACACACACATACTATGGAATGACACAACACACCTAGGCACGACATATTTAGAACTCACACTAAGTCAACTATGTCAAAATTTTAGACAAGATTAGGAAGGCGGTAACTGTATTCTCACAGAAGTCGGGGGTGTCCCCCGCTTAAGCAAGCTCTCGAACTTCGTGAATCTTGATTACAGAGCAATGTAATGGAGCTTTTTAGGAAATTTATATTTCAAAACTCAAAAAGCTGGATAAGATGGTATATCAATTTAAACTTATACCGACTGAAAACTCTATCATATTGGTTCAAACTTAAAATTAGACTTTCTATACTCATTGACAAAATAGTCGTTTTTCAAAGGTCATATTCACACAAAAAAAATGCTTTTGGAACATTAATAATTAGAAAATCTATCTTCCCGACATCGACACTAATTATTCCCAATATTCTAAAAAATAGTATTATGATCCATTTATTTTAAAAATAATAATTTTTTTAGTTTTTACAACAACATAAAATGAGAAATTGCCCCCAAAGTTTTCACAATGATTGAATTTTGTATTTTAAGAAAATAGTCTCATTTACTTTTGATAATATAAAAATAACAAAGTCTCTTCAAGTTTACAATCATACTTTCATTATCATGTCATTATTATGTAGCCCTAAGTGAGTTTAACTCGATGAATTTTGAAATTTATACGAACAACAATACTCTTCCCGTTCTAAAATATAAAATCACTAGAAATTGCTCGTACTTGAAAGCGCGACGTAACAAAATCCTCCCTCTTTCTCCATGCCTCCCTCTCTCTTCGTTTTAACAATCTGAAAATTAGAATGAATCTAAACTGTCCTTGTGTTTTCCCGTCCAAATTAATTAGAATGAATCTGAACATTGTACTTGTCCAAATTCAAATTGGGTTCTATCTTATTATTATAGATTATTTATATTTTGAATTTAACTTAAAATATTTTTAAAGTTAAAATTGACATGAATTATTTAATGGTAGTCAATATAAATATGATTATAAGCTATGTAAAAAAACTATATATTGTAATTTTTTTATTTATAATTTTTAATAAATCATATAAATTTTAATTTTGGAAGTGGCTCAATTTGACTTTTAAACTTAAGAATGATCTTATAATTTGGAAGAGTATATTATTAAAATTTACACACTATATAAATAAGATTCTTTTTATAAATTAGAATTAGTCAAATATTAAAAATACATGACATGGTTAGTCGAAGGAATAACTGTATAGGTCTGGAAGAACAAACGAGGATAAAATAAAAAAAAGAAAGAAAAGGGCAAATTAGGGATAGACCCAAAAGATAATATTTTCGTAATATCAACTTTGTCCTTATATGACCTAGGGTTACTTAACAGTCCCAATCAACCTTTTCATTCACAAATCGCATAAGCCCTTCTTTTATGCGGCTGCCATTCCCAGGCCTTGTGGCTTGGTAGCGGCACCCCTCAACAACAACTTCTTCATCTCCATTGTTGCAGGTAATAAATTTGTGTTTTGAGTTTACTGTTTGGATGCTGAGAAATAATGTGTTTTTTTTGGATTTGAGTTTTGTTTTGGTTTATCTTTTTCTCAATCCAATGTAAACATGAGTTATGTTGAAACATGGTGTAGGTCTTATCACAAATGGAACTCTTCTTTTAAACTTATCTCCTTTTACTTGAAGCGTCCTTACATTGTTTTGTTTTTTGCATGATCAACTATTGTAGCTTCCTTTAACTTTGTCTTTGTAGTCATTTCAGTAGAAATTACATATTTTTCCACATGTCTAACTATAGGCGGGCCTAATAGTTCAACAAACAGTGAACCAGAGGTATGGTGAATGAATTAAGTGGGAATAATGCTATAATAGTCATGGACGATACTGATATCCAACTTGCTGTTCGATCTGTTTTGTTTGCTGCTGTTGGTACAGCTGGGCAGCGCTGCACAACATGCTGGTATAATTCATTTATCATCTTCTACTGCTGTCTTTTCTTGTAGAAACCTCGGCTCTTAAATCTAAAAATTTTCGCTTGTTTTTCTTTGTCCCTTGAATAACAGATTCTTCATGAAAGTATATATATCAGAGAGTTGTTGAACAACTACTTGAAGTGTATAAACAAGTGGAAATAGGGAATCCGGTGGAGAGGGGTAACTTACTTGGGTCACTGCATACTCTATCTTTAAGGGAGAGTTTTGATAAAGGAATAGATATCATCAAGTCACAGGCACGTACACTTTTACCTGAGATTTTCTTTTTACTTTCTCTTGCTGATTGACCACAATTTGTGGCAAAGTTAATATTTTTTGGGTATGTTGTCAGAACAAGGGTAGAAGGAAAAATTTGCCTCTATGTCAGACCCAAATATTAGATCTTTAAGCAGAAAAACTTTTACCACACATTCTACTATTGTTAGTCATTTCACGCTGTACTGCGACATCTATTAGATTGACCAATATTTCACAAAAGTCTTACTTAAATTTAACTAAAGCTTCTGTCTATTATCTACTTAATAAAGGGTGCATAATCTTGAAACACCAAAGATTCATTTTTCTTTTTATTTTCATTGTACTTCACAGTACTCAATCAATAAATAGATAGAACTTACAAAGTCTACTGGGGTACTCAATGATTTTACGTTTCAGATTAACTTCAGATGTTTATTCCACATGTGAAGGAAATACTCAATATGAAGTAGTCACTAAAGTTATTGAACCTTTTCAACAAAAAGACGTTAACTTCGGATCTTATCACTTGAAGTTCAACTATATTTATATTAGCATTGAAACTCCTCTAAATGTTCATCTCGAAGCATATCTCAAATCAGAATTTTAATTTGTGGTGGTGTAGTTTTTGTAATGTAAATATGATAATGGGGGTAGATGTTGGAAAAAAAAGGTTCCTCATAAATTTATAATCTATTCTAGCCGAAAGGAGTATTTTCACCCAGTCAAACAGAGTTACAGATGGACCGAGGTCACCTAACATATAAACTCCATGTCCAAAATGAAGAATCTTAAATGGCCTAATCATTATGCTACTGGACCTCACTCTTTCCCTTGAGGGCATATTTGGGTAATCATTTCAAACATAGAAAACCCTAATTCATAAATACGTCCGTCCGCATTCAATTATAAGTACACATGCATATCTGCCACGGAAGATCATTACATGAACTTACTTTATTCGTCCATTTGTGTTTTATTTTTTGCTACTCGACAGATTCATTGTTATGTCATTGTGTGTTTGATAGAATGCTTAAAATAAAATGAGAATGAAAAGAACCTGGCAAGGATAGTGTGTATCGACGTTGTGCAAAAAATAGTGCGCTCTGCACGAAAGAGTTCCCTGCAAAATCCAAATATAAAAGGGGAAGGTGGGCAGTTGTGTTTCATTTCTCTATTGGATATACAACAATCATCTTCCCCACATTCCTTTTTTCTTTTCTTTCCCTTCACATCTCTACACAGACTGCATGTGTATTGCATATAGATTAAGTAGTCAGAAAGGCACCTCTCCCCTATTCTGGTTTGATACACAACTATCAGTATTCTTAATCTTTTTTGTTGGTTTAATTTTCTTGAACATCGCCGGTCGATGCATTGAAGTAGATAAATCCTAGAAGATTTGATTTCTTAGTCATGTCATTGTGCATTTGATAGAATGTTTAAAAGGAAATGAGAATGAAGCAGGCAGGGACAGTGTGTATCGGCGTTGTGTAAAAAACAGTGCACTCTGCACGAAAGAATTCCTTGCAAAATTCAAATACAAAAGGGGAAGGTGGGCAGTTGTATTTCATTTCTCTATTGAATATACAACAATCATCTTTCCCACATTCCTTTTTCCTTTTCTTTCCCTTTACATCTCTTCTTTTCTTTATGAAAGATGAATCAATCAGTGTTTTAAATCTTTTTTGTTGGTTTAATTTTCTTGAACATAGCCGATCGATGCGTTGATGTAGTTAAATCTTGGAGGATTTGATTTCATTGTTATGTCATTGTGCGTTTTATAGAATGTTTAAAAGAAAATAAGAATGAAAAGAAGCTGTAGGGATAGTGTGTATTGGCGTTGTGCAAGAAAGAGTTCTCTGCTAAATCCAAATATAAAAGGTGAAGGTGAACATTTGTGTTTTCATTTCACTATTGGATATACAACAATCATCTTCCCCTCATTCTTTTTTCCTTTTCTTTCCCTTCACATCTCTTCTTTTCTTTATGAAAGACGAATGAATCGGTGCTTTTAATATTTTTTGTTGTTAAATACTGGATGATTTGATTTCATTGTTATGTCATTGTGCGTTTGATAGAATGTTTAAAAGAAAATGAGAATGAAAAGAAGCAAGCAGGGGGATAGTGTGTATTGGCGTTGTGCAAAAAACAGTGCGCTCTGCACGGAAGAGTTCCCTCCAAAATCTAAATATAAATGGGGATGGTGGGCTGTTGTGTTTCATTTCTCTATTGGATATACAACAATCATCTTCTCCACATTCTTTTTTCCTTTTCTTTCCCTTCACATATCTTCTTTTCTTTATGAAAGACGAAGTGTTTTTAATCTTTTTTGTTGTTTAATTTTCTTAAACATAGCCGATCAATGCGTTTAAGTAGTTAAATCCTAGAGTATTTGATTTTATTGTTATGTCATTTGTGCGTTTGATAAAATGTTTAAAAGAAAATGAGAATGAAAAGAAGCAGGTAGGGACAGTGTGTATCGGCGTTGTGCAAAAAACAGTGCACTCTGCACGAAAGAATTCCCTGCAAAATTCAAATATTAAAGGGGAAGGTGGGCAGTTGTATTTCATTTCTCTATTGAATATACAACAATCATATTCCCCACATTCCTTTTTCCTTTTCTTTCCCTTTACATCTCTTCTTTTTTTTATGAAAGACGAATCAATCAGTGTTTTAAATCTTTTTTGTTGGTTTAATTTTCTTGAACATAGCCGGTCGATGCGTTGAAGTAGTTAAATCTTAGAGGATTTGATTTCATTGTTATGTCATTGTGCATTTTATAGAATGTTTAAAAGAAAATAAGAATGAAAAGAAGCTGCAATCTTGGAGGATTTGATTTCATTGTTATGTCATTGTGCGTTTTATAGAATGTTTAAAAGAAAATAAGAATGAAAAGAAGCTGCAGGGATAGTGTGTATTGGCGTTGTGCAAGAAAGAGTTATCTGCTAAATTCAAATATAAAAGGTGAAGGTGGGCATTTGTGTTTCATTTCACTATTGGATATACAACAATCATCTTCCCCTCATTCGTTTTTCCTTTTCTTTCCCTTCACATCTCTTTTCTTTATGAAAGACGAATGAATCAGTGCTTTTAATATATTTTTTGTAGTTAAATCTTGGAGGATTTGATTTCATTGTTATGTCATTGTGCGTTTTATAGAATGTTTAAAAGTAAATGAGAATGAAAAGAAGCTGCAGGGACAGTGTGTATCGGCGTTGTGCAAAAAAACAGTGCACTCTGCATGAAAGAGTTTCTTGCAAAATCCAAATATAAAAGGGGAGGGTGGGCAGTTGTATTTCATTTCTCTATTGGATATTCAACAATCATCTTCCCCACATTCCTTTTTCATTTTCATTCCCTTCACATCTCTTCTTTTCTTTTATGAAAGACGAATCAATCAGTGTTTTTAATCTTTTTTGTTAGTTTAATTTTCTTGAACATAGCCGGTTGATGCGTTGAAGTAGTTAAATCTTGGAGGATTTGATTTCATTGTTATGTCATTGTGTGTTTTATAGAATGTTTAAAAGAAAATGAGAATGAAAAGAAGCTGCAGGGATAGTGTGTATCGGCGTTGTGCAAAAAACAGTGCACTCTGCACGAAAGAGTTCCCTGCAAAATCCAAATATAAAAGGGGAAGGTGGGCAGTTGTGTTTCATTTCTCTATCGGATATACAACAATCATCTTCCCCACATTCCTTTTTCTTTTTCTTTCCCTTCATATCTCTTTTTTTCTTATATGAAAGACGAATCAATCAGTGTTTTTAATCTTTTTTGTTAGTTTAATTTTCTTGAACATAGCCGATCGATGCGTTGAAGTAGTTAAATCTTGGAGGATTTGATTTCATTGTTATGTAATTGTGCGTTTTATAGAATGTTTAAAAGTAAATGAGAATGAAAAGAAGCTGCAGGGACAGTGTGTATCGGCGTTGTGCAAAAAACAGTGCACTCTGCACGAAAGAGTTTCCTGCAAAATCCAAATATAAAAGGGGAAGGTGGGCAGTTGTATTTCATTTCTCTATTGGATATACAACAATCATCTTCTCCACATTCCTTTTTCTTTTTCTTTTTCTTTCCCTTCACATCTCTTCTTTTCTTTATGAAAGGCAAATCAATCAGTGTTTTAAATCTTTTTTGTTGGTTTAATTTTCTTGAACATAACAGGTCGATGCGTTGAAGTAGTTTAATCTTGGAGGATTTGATTTCATTGTTGTGTCATTGTGCGTTTTATAGAATGTTTAAAAGAAAATGAGAATGAATAGAAGCTGCAGGGATAGTGTGTATCGGCGTTGTGCAAAAAACAGTGCACTCTGCACGAAAGAGTTCCCTGCAAAATCCAAATATAAAAGGGGAAGGTGGGCAGTTGTGTTTCATTTCTCTATTGGATATACAACAATCATCTTCCCCACATTCCTTTTTTCTTTTCTTTCCCTTCACATGTCTTCTTTTCTTTATGAAAGTCGAATTAATCTGTGTTTTTAATCTTTTTTGTTGGTTTAATTTTCTTGACCATAGCCGGTCGATTCGTTGAAGTAATTAAGTCATGGAGGGTTTGATTTTTTCTTTTTGCAACTTGATGATGATTGTAACCTGGCCCTTTTATTTGTTAAACACTGGCCGAGATTGAGTTGAAATTCCGATGGTCACGTGCACAATCTCAAGGCCTGCCTGAGAAATCATAATTTTATTGAAAATTAACACTCCTTTCTTATCCAACATTTTTTCTGAATATAAATTTTTGTTATACAATTTTTTTGATGATATAATTTTATTTTTTTTGTACAATTTTTTGATTATAATAATATAAAATGAAATCAATGTTTTTCAAGTTTGTAACATTATGTTGAAACAAGGTGTGGGTCTGATCAAAGGTGGAAGTGTCCTTACATGAACCTTTTTGTTTTTTGCATGATTAACTATTTTAGCTTCCTTTAACTTTGACTTTGTATTCATTTCAGTAGAAATTACATATTTTTCCACATGTTTAACTACAGGCGGGGCCTAATAGTTCAACAAACAGTGAATCAGAGGTATGGGGTGAATGCCTGCTCTTGAATCAAGTGGGAATAATGCTATAATACTAGTCATGGATGATGCTGATATCCAACTTGCTGTTGGATCTGTTTTGTTCTCTGCAGCAGGTACAGCGCTGCATAACGTGCCGTAGATTGGTATAATTCATTTGTCATCTTCTACAGCTGTATTCTTTTTTTCCTTTACAAACCTCGACACTTAAATCTAAAAATTTGCTCTTGTTTTTCTTTGCCCCTTTGAATATGACAGATGATTCTTCATGAAAGTATATATCAGAGAGTTGTTTGAACAACTTCTTGAAGTGTTGAAACAAGTTAAAATAGGGAATCCTTTGGAGAGGGGTGGGGTACCTTTCTTGTTCAAACAAGTTTTTGTCTATTATCTTATGCAGCAGTACCTAATGAAGCGTGCAGGGGAGATGTTTATTCAACATGTGAAAGAAATGCTCAATATAAAGTAGTCAAGTGATTGAACAAACACTCCCTGACTGTAAATTTGTCATCCTTACTTTACTACTTGGGATCTTTCAACTAGGTTGGTTTATCTTCAAGCAGCTCATTTCGAATCAGAATTTTAATTTGTGGAATTGTTTTTGTAATGCAAGTGTAGATGGATGTTGGAAAATGTTGCTGCCTCGTTGTATAAATTTATAATTAATTCTAGACCCAGTCAAACAATTGACCGACCAACCGACCGACCGAGATCACCTAACATTTCAACTCCATACATGGGCCATGGCCTCTCTCTTTCTCTCCCCAGAGAGAGGGCTTATTCGGCGGGTAATCAATTCAAGCGGGAAAACCCTAATTCAATTATAAATACACATACATATCTGCCCGAGGGAGATCCCTACCTGAACTCTCTTTATTCGTCCATGTATGTTGTATCTATATCTGTGATATATAACATAGATATGTGTTATATATTTCGTTGTTATCTAATTGTGCGTTTGATAGAATGAATGTTTAAAAGAAGAAAACGAGTGATAGAACTGGAAATGATGGATAAAAGGCGCCATCAGGTCACTGCCCTTGAGGCTTGAATTGCTCCACTAATTGACGCAAAATAGTTGTACAGAATTTCCTCATATAATGAAGTCCGATATTCTTCACTTTGTACTATTGAAGAATATTATATGGACAAATCTATGAATTTCTGTATTGTTGTTTAAGTATTGTATTATGCAATAATATAATAAGTTAGAAGATCAGCAGGAGGAGGATAAAAAATGTTAACCAAATTTGTTTTTTTGTAGTGCTACATGTGCCCTTATTTTATCGTGTTAGAATGTCATTTGCTAAGTTACAACTTTTCAAAATCAGTAGCCCAAAGAACCCCCAAAATTCATAACATTGGATGGTGCAATTGTTGACGATGCAGCTATATGAGAAGTAGGATTGGTGCACAGTGGCGTGGGAATTAATTACCTAACAAAAACCTTAATTTTTCGTAGCAAATCGATCCCAATTTTTGTAAGTTTCTTAAACCCTAGTTTTTCTCTCATCTTTTTGCTCCTATTTCTCTATAATCAATCTGGGGAATATGTCTAGTGTTGAATAGGAGAGAGAGAAGAAGAAAATGTAATCAATTTGGAAAATATATCTTTGGTTTCAATTTGGGATGATTAAATTTGGGCATGTGTTTTTTGGGTCGAAGATGAATAAGATAAGAGAAAAAAAAGAAAGAAAAAAAACACAAAATTTAGTCGATGGCGAAAAATTTACTTTGGAAGTAACTGATAAGCCATATCATCATTTAGTTGTCTTTTTTTTTTTTTTTCCTTTTAAAAGCCACATGAAAATATGAGATGAAATTTGACGTCCGTACATGTTTTTCCGGATGAAATTGTCCAATTAATAATTTTTAAATTTCATTTTTTTTAAAAATCTGATGGGGGTAATACTTAAATTTAGGGTATTTGATTAGTTTTGAGAGATTTAAATTAATTAGGATTAATTACATATTATAGTACATTTTAAAAAATAATTACAATAATGATGCATCCATAAAATAATTACAAAAGTAATACACTTTCCCATATTTATTTACAATATTAGTGCAATTAAGATTCCTTAATTTAGGGGATTAATATTGGTGGTTTACTGTGTTGAAGGCAATCTGTAACAAAATGAGTTTTGTGCGCAGCAGTACGAAGAAGGTTCAAACTTGCATCTTGGTAACACAGCGACAAAGAAGGATATCTCTCAGTACCCAGAACTGCTTTATCTTGTTTCTCGATTAATACATCGTCGTTCTGATCATCTTCTTCACCTTCGTAAGTTTCGTATATGAACTCCAATGGCTCTCTCATATTCCACTCAACGAAAGAGCCGGCGTAGAACGGGTTTCGATCATACCCAGATCCCGAATTCATATCGCATGATGATTATCATAATTATAATCATCCGTTAGTTCTTGTTCCTATTGTTGTAGTGGTAATCATCATATTCTCTCTTTCACCCACACCAAATTGGCAGTTCAAACTTGCATCTTGTCAATGAGATGGCAGCACATCTGGGCAACTCTTCCCCATCTGAACTTGTACAAATACAATTTCGGGAGTTGCGCTAAATTTTTCCTATTTCGTACTTTAATTTTTGTTGGATATTCATAACCATTTGTTATGGTTAGTGAGTCTGTAATGTTTATTGGAGCTTGTGTAAATGAGATTACATATTTGATTATATTACCACTGATTTGACATTGTTTGTTAGTTCGTATTTGTTACTTCTAAGTTATGTCTGATACATTGTTTGAAAGGTACAGTTGGTAACCAAACATGCATAGAAGGAAAATTATTTTATTTTTTGGTAGTAACCAGATAGTTACAAGCTTGTATCAGAACATATATCAAGTGTTAAATGTACATGTGAGAGTATACATGGGTTGCCTAAACTGGGTTGGATATACATGTTGTTTCTGTTTTGGTTATCATTATTAAAACCTGTTCTGGTTACTTCTTTATTATGTTTTAGTTACTGTTATTTTATGGTTTGACTACTATTATTGTGCCCTCAATGTGAGATTTTGGTTATTTTTTTTTTATTCTTGTTGATATATAATTATTTAGTATACATGGATTGTCTAAACTGAATTTCATTACATGATATTTCTGTTTTGGTTACTATTAAAACATGTTCTGGTTACTATCATATAATTATGTAGTTATTGTTTTATTATGTTACATTATGGTCACTGTTATTAGTAATCAGATAGTTACAAGCTTGTATCAAGACAAATATCAAATATTAAATGTACATATGAGAGTGTCTTATTTATCTAGCTGATGTATACTTATAAATTGCATACTCATAAAAATTATCTAAAAATTGTACAGTTGGTATTTAAATCTGCATATAGAGGTAACCATTTTATTTTTTGTGAGTAACCAAATTTACATAAAATTGGCTCAGAATAATATTCATCAGCTATTTCAGCTGAAATGTTAGGTTGGTATCCAAACCTACATATATGGTAACTATTTTTATTTTTGTTAGTAACCAGTTAATTATAAGCTTGTATCAGGACTGTTATAAAGTGTTAAATATATATATTTTATTTATACCTGTCGTCATGATGGAATAAGAAACTCCAATTAAGAGTTCCCATCTATATATATGATGGTCATTTATAAATCTCATATTAAAATAAAAATAGTTTGAGAGGTGCAGTTGATAACCAAACCTGCATATAAGAGTAACCATTTTAGTTTTTATTAGTAACCAAATAATTAAAATTTTATATCAGAACAGTTATCAAGTGCTTAATGTACATGTGAGGGTTCCCATTTATCTAGCTGATGGATACTTTTAAATTATATAGTTATAAAAGTTATTTAGAAATGGTCTAGTTGGTAACTAAATATAAATGTAGAGGTAACCATTTTATTTTAGATGAATAACCAAATTTACATAAAAATATTTCAGAACAGTTACGAATTGTTCAATGTATATGTTTACTTTATATTGACAACTCATGATGGAATCAAAAATCAAAATATTAATAACAAGTGTACATCAGTGACTAACTAAATCAATATTAGACAGTAACTAAACTACATAATCTTAGTAACCAGAACATAAATCATATTTAGACAGTAACCAAGTGTACATTAATATAAAATTATTTCTTCCCATCATAACAAACGTTTAAATAACAAAACTCTAAAAACGGAATCCAAAACGAAAAAGAAAAACTAATAAGGAAAATTATAACAATAACCCAAAAATAATAAAATATAATTTTGAAAACTTAAATGATGAAATTTGACCAAAAAATCCTACAGTACAAAAGCGAAGCTGGTGATTTTTGATCGTTGACCCGTTTCCAATGAAATTAGGCTCTGAAAACGCCAAAATTTGACACTCCAAACTTGACAGAAATTACCAAATTGTCACTAGATCAAATATTTCTATAAACTGGATCAAATCTATCAAATAACTGACACGCTTGCTCTTCAACCGCATCAGTTTGTTACCAACTAAAGACTAACAGTTGTATGAAGGTAATTAATGTAGTCAATAAGTAATCATCAATATAAAACAAACCAGTATAAAATACACTAATATTATACAGTAATCATAACAACATTATACAGTAACCAAATTTAGATTAGACAGTAACCAACATATATCTATTTAGTAACCAGAACATAAACGCATTTTTTATTGTATTTTACAGTCAAAAATAACAAGTATAATGTGTTTGTTACCAATTAAAGACTAACAGTTGTATGAAGGTAACCAATATAGCTAATAAGTAATCATGAATATAAAAAACATCAGTACAAGTGTACATTAATATTATTTAGTAACCAAATAAATATTATACAGTAACCAATTAAATAGTATACATCAACCAATATATATAATCAGATTAACAGTTGTATGAAGGTAACCAATATAGTCAATAAGTAACCACCAATATAAAAGAAAAAATTATAAAACACAATAACATTATACAGTAACCAAATAAACACCTTATAGTATCTAAATACATATTAGACAGTAACCAAGATATATGTAATTAGTAGCCAATATTATAAAAATATTTTTACATTCATTTTACAACCAAAACAATCAGTAATGACTTTGTTACAAATTAAAAATTAACAGATGTATGAAGGTAACCAATGTAGTTAATCAGTAACCATCAATATAAAAAAAATCAGTATAAAACACAGTAATATTATGCAGTAACCATGGTAGTATTACACAGTAACCAAGTCAGCATTATATACTAACCAAATCCAAATTAGACAGTAACCAACATATATTTACTTAGTATCCATAACATAAGACATATTTTTTTCATGCATTTTACATCAAAAACAATCAATATAAAAAACATCAATATGTACTTAAAGATCCAACAGTTGCAGAAAGGTAACTAATGTATCTAATAAGCAACCATCAATATAAAAAACATCAGTAGAATATATATTAAAAGTATACAGCAACCAAATAAATATTATATATTAACCAAATCAATAATAAACAGTAACCAATTTATATGTACTTAGTAACCAGAATATAAAATATATTTTTACATGCATTTTGCAATCAAAACAGTAAGTATACTGACTTTGTGACCAAGAGTGAAAAACTTAAGAAAGGTAATCAATGTACGAGTATGTAGTAACCACGGGGTAACTATATGCATATAAACTTTAAACTCAAATACCTCAGTATACAAATCTGTAAATAATCAATCAACAATCAGTATAGTACGTAAGTTTCTGGTTACTGATTGTAAATCGAAAGCATAAACACAATGTATAATTACATATAAAACTTTGTAATGCTGTTTGACGATCTCAAAGTTGCTGTTAATCTTCTCCGATCTCAAAGTTGCATCGCCGTCAGAGTATTCGTCTTCTCCGATCTGTCGTTGTTCTGTTTTTCTTTATTAGTTTGAATTTAGGATAGGTTGGTTGCAAATATGAAAGTCGGTAACTGACGTGTAGGGAGTTAATGTTCCGTAATTTTAGCAACGTAATTTTGTGTTGCGTTATTTTTGTAATTATTTTGTGGATGTTTTATTTTTGTAATTACTTTTTAATTGTTGTATATTAGTGTATCTAGAAGCGGTTTTGTCCAAAGGTGATTTTATTCATCATTTGCACGCAATTTTTTATAGTACTTCTTCCAACAAATTTTATCTTTTTTCCTTTATTAAAAATTTTCAAGACACGTTTAGTTTTTTACACATTTTTTTTTTATAAATTAATGCCAAGTAAAATGAGTAGTTCTATACTTATAACAAATTGTATATAAATAAAGAAAAAAAATAAATGGGACTTATTATTTTAATTATTGACGAGATTTACCACTAGGTGGTCAAACCTTCGTTCTTACAAAAAGTAAGAAACAGGAATTGTGAGTTCATTATATCAATTACTTTTTCTGTCGTAGAATATTAGAGAAATTTTACGTTTTTAAGTAAACTTGAGCCATTTTAAAATTTTAGATTAATATGAGTTGTTAATAATAAATGTTGTAGTTAGTTGGATTTTATAAATAATTTACAATACTTATAATTGGATTCATTGAAATCAAATTTATATAAATTTTAAAATTAAAAATTATCGGTGGTGGTGGTGGTGGTGGTGTTGGTGGTGGTGGCGAGGAAGTATATTTGCTCCTGCTGTTTTGATTTACCAAAAAAAGTCCTGAATCTTGGCGGACAGAGAGTGATGTGTGAATGCTTCAGTTGGCGACCTTTTTACATTTTCTTCCTCAATTTGGAAATTAACATTTGAGTAAATATATGAATGGATACATCAAATTTACTCTTTCTTTCCCGAATGCACTATAAAAAGAAAGAAAGATGTTTCTTTCTGTTCTGAAATACTCCAATACTTTTAGATTTTAACTGTAGCACAGAATGGGATTTTATCAACCATCCAAAAAAGGAAAAATTATTCTAATTTCAACTTGCAGCAGATCAGTATACCAAGGGTGATACCCAGAGACAATTGGGCTCAACTTCAACCATCACACTGAGCAATTGGCTGAAAAGCTGCCGGATAGGCAGCAATGCTAAGCAGCTGATTTTGCAGTAAAAGTTACAACCTACTCTTTTGTAATAACCGTCAATTCTGGGAATTTCAGCGAGCGCAAGTATGCAATTTCAATGAATGCAAATCTCATGAGCAAGATACTGCAGTCTGCAGGGAAGAGAGTCCATAATTGATCAATAAATATCTCAGCAATCTACTTCAACCACATGTTTGACAAAATTATATATAAATGAAGGACTTGAGTATATAAAATCTTAAATACATTTTTTCTTAATCCTTAATGTGATAATATTCTAGGCAACTTCTCCCCCCAGGAAGTTGTACATCCACCTCCATGCTTAATCGCGCTCACTTATAGCAGTCAAGTGTTCATCTATCTCCTCTGTAGACAAAACTCGGAAGACGGGATTCTCTTTTCTCACAACTCCAACCTATCAAAAAAATAAAGTTTTACTTAACAATAAATAATAACACTTTTGCACCCATAAGAGTTCATGAAGCCTCTTTCCAACTATTTTTATTACCTACTCAAGCCCAATCTAATAAGGCCATTTGTAAATTGTAACTATATTAGATGAATTTGAATGCTTTCAGATATGGAAATTTGCCTCTCTTATTGCAACAATTTTATTATTCTTGCAACCAAAATTAAATTACATTCCATTTAAACAACAAGCCAAAATCAATTTCTAAAGCACTAAATATAACGTACAGTACAATGTAAGACATCTGATGGACATACTTCTTCATTTCAATTTGTACACAAGTTAAAACATGGCCTCACCATGCTCTCTAAACTCGGGTTTAATTTCATACACCATTCTTTGTCAGAACTCAGAAGACGCCGGGTAAGGCTTCTGACAGTTCAGACAAAGCAGGAGGGTGAAATACTCCAGATGGAAGTCATGATATTGCAATGTTTCACATGATCTTCAGATAGAAGAATAAAATCAAGTTGAGCTTATACAAAGCATACTTGGTGAAAATGTTGGAAAAAGTTCATAGTAGGCTAGCAACATAATATTTGTGATGCCAGTACAAGGAACTCAATTGCGTACATATTCATTTCACTATACTGTTGACAATCTCATGGAGTACCAAAATATAAAGCATATAGCAGCAAGGAAGGCGACTTTCCATGCACTACAATGGATAACCAAGTTTTGAAAGAAAACTAAGCGCAGTCACCTCACTTATTTGAGGTTCAGCAACAATTAGTCTTTGGTCTACACAACAATGCATGACGAAGTTTCCATACAATTTAAAATATGACCAGACTAAGGAAAGGGATATGTAGTACCTCAATCTCATTAGCCTTGAAATCCTCTTGTAAAACAGATTGCAAAGCCGAAATTGCAGTCTACACGATAGAATAATCACATTATGATGTTAATTTCAGGAAAACAATTTAAATATTTTGGTTGTCTGCAGAAAATTATTATAGTTATGAAGATGTTATAACCAACCCCAAAAGCTAGCGGTTAGGGAGGGAGAGCCAAGATCATATCAACCAGCACCAAGTTGCACATACAACTGATGTGGTACTAGCCCGCATAAGCTAGTAATGGAATCATAACAGAAGAAATAGAGATAGAAGTTTTCAAGTGTAAAGAGCTTCACTTAATTTTTGAAACTACCGCCCTTAAACATCCAGATATGTCACAGTTTATATTAATCAGGAGGCCGACTAGGAAGGGAGGGGAAAAGGAAAGAGATTCAAACAGAAAAGCAGGGAATTTAATAATATTTCAAAAGCACATCCACTTTACTACCTCTTTTCCAAGTTCATATTTTTTTTTTAAATATCCATAAATGATAAGGAAATTACCTGCACAGTCTCCTCGTATGTAAAGGCAGGATCATTTTTCATTTTCTCTCGAGAAAATTTATTGCTTCTTGCTCTTTCAATCCAGCACTTGTTGCCTAGTACATGTCAACATGAGCTCCCAGATGATATTTCAGAAATTACAGGATATATATATAAGACAGAACCTAACATAAAGTTCAATGAAAAAGGTTTTCCCAAATGAAAAGTAAGAACAATCCCCAGGATGGAACAAAAAGGAATACATACCCATCTCAAAAATTTAAACCTCAGACAGAGAAGATACTTTCTTTCAAATGTGATTTTGCAATATATCTACATTCCGAGAACGTATCAGATCTCATTTATCAAGTCTTAAACTGTTTGATATATCAACCAAAAAAGGCATCTTCCCTTTGCAAGCATCTGATTCATTATTTACCCGCAATGGTGTTGGTTTAAGTCAAAGTATATATATAGAGAGAGAGAGAGAGATTGACAGGCAACTTTGCTAATGAGTAGGGTTTCTTACTAACAGCCACTCCTAGTTCAACCATATAGAAAACTCGTAGATTTCATAGAGAAGTTCCAATGTTACAGGAAATGATTATTAAAAAGGATGTGAAGTCAGAGTTGATTAGACGGTTAGTGGTTACAAGGACCGAAAATGATGGTTGATTTGAAAAGGTTAGAACATAATACATACACTTTTCTGGCGGAACTGTTCTCTTGTCATGATAAGTAACAACAGAAAAACAAAAGGAAAAGGAAAAATACAATATATAAGGAAAGACATGCACTCGTCAAAGCAAAGATACAGTATATTATGACTTAGAAGAAGAGATTTCTAAATACCTTATGACCAAAAAAATGGCCAGCAGGATCACACTTAAAGAGCCTAGGACCAAATTCGTCATCAACACCCAAAACCATAGTAACTGCCAAACAATTAAAAAGATCATGGATTAAGTGAAATTGCACCAGAAAAACTAATCTAGCTTATACATTAAGAGAGATACGCAGGCTCTGATATATGATTGCATCACGTTAGGATTAAATTATCAAAATAAACTCAGAAATCAATGTTAAAGTTGCAGTATAAATTGAAGAGGTAAACTGCAGAACCAAAAACAGACCTACTCCAAGAGGTCTCATATAAGCATGTTGAGTGTAGACTTGTGATTTATCTGCAATCCTGCACATGCATAAAAGAGACCACTTGTAATACATGGAAAAAAGGTTTTAGAACTGTATGAAATACCCTCAATGTAAGTATTGAGTTTTTGGAAATACTTGTCAAACAACAGTAAGATGCAGGGAAAAGTAACAGAACCAAAATATATGAAAAAACAATGGCAAAAATATAATGGTGAAACACAACCTAAATAAGCATGGATTCAACCACAACAAACCTAAAGAACAGAAGATCTCAACCCCAGAAGAACAGACTTTAATCTCATATGCCAGACAGATAGATGATGCATTCGTGTCTTCTCTCAAAAAAGAAGGGGGACGATATGAAATGAATATTATCAATATACAAGAAAAACAATTATATATAATAAGCATGAAATTTCCCCAAAAACCTCATAGCATCACATTATTCTATATGGTTCACTAAACTGTCATTTTAGTTAACAGAGAAAAGGACATTGCATTCGACTATAATTTTCAATACATAATTCAATGAAATAGTTAACACATTCCCAACTCAGATCATATGAACAGAATCAGCAGATGAAAACTTCAATGAAACATAAATACCGACTAATAAAAGAAACTGCCTACCGAGTAACAAAGTGGCATAATGTTCTTTTTAAGTCTAGATACACAACATAAGACAATAGTCCATAGAGAGTTGAATTACCATCTAGCAAGTGAATCAACAGGCATCTCATATCCATATTTGTGACGAAACTCAGCTGCTTCATTTCTTGCTTGTTGAACCAAGGTCCTTGCATCAGCTGAGAATTAATACTTCAAACATTATTGGAGCTTCACTTATTTATTGGAATAAATATTATAAATAAATAAGTGAACTTGACTCACATTTGACATAACCAAGAAAGCAAAGACAATCAAAGGCTAAACATGGACAGCGAACAACTCAATCGACGAAAACTGAGAAGTAAACCCCTAAACAACATTTTATGAACAGCAGGCTGTCTAGACTCTAGCTCTAGCCACAAATTTATATGCATAATTTCCCTCACTATCGAAGGTAGTCTAAGCTTCATACATAAAATTCCCTCGCCATCAAAGGATGAAAGCAGCTGTTTTCTCTTATGTGACAATGTCAACTCTGTTCTTTTGGTTCTTAATTCCTAACTAAAAGAAAACGGGATAAATATGACAAAAACACAATTCTTGCAGCTATTTCGGTATACATCAACTGTGTTGTGTATCTCTTTCATAGATTAACGAAGAATGAGATCATACACGTACAAGTCTTATTTTGTGCCAAATAATACAAAAGGATAAGGTAAATAATGGATCTCCCAAAGCAGCGCCCAGAACAAAAATTTCGTAGTTACCACATTTCTCATTCCCTAGTTAAATTTTCATTCTTTACAAAACACACAGGTTTGTAGAATACATACTGTGAAATATTAAAACATAGTGAAAGAAATTTATTTGGTAGCATTGCAAGTAACAATCACCACCAATCAAATCTAAGAACAATTTATGCTATAGAAAGCATTAAAAGTTAACCTGTGGTACCAGTGGCTAACAAGCCGAGGTACTTGGTAACGGAAAAAAGATGCGTGACACTAGTTGGATCCAAAAGCTTATCCTGTATTTAAATTCAAAACTTTAATAACAAAGGAATGCCAGTCTACTGATAAAACGTAGTTTCATAATTAATCATCAAATTTACACTCACCGGAACCTTCTTCTGAGTTACAACGCAGACCGAATCATTGCCTCGGACACCAATAGAGGAGACTCCAGCAGCCTTAACAGCTTTAAATGCATACTCTTTTCACATCATCCCAAAAAAAAAAAAACAGTTCAATTAAGCTGATATTATAGACTTGGTGATCCAACAAAGTTGTTTCTCAGATACCAAAGAAGAAAATTAGAATAGTGAAATTTTACATACCTACTTGGAAGAGACGACCTTCAGGAGAGAAGATCGTAATGTGACGATCGTATCCACCCCCACTTCCACGACTCATCTTTAGGGCTTTTTTACGACAAATATTTATTTTCTCCCCGGAAGAAAAAATAGATCAAGCTTTTCTTGTTCCCAAGAAAACTTTATTTGTCACGAAAAACAAATCAATTCATAAAAGATTTGAGCCTGGGCTTCGCCACGGGCGGCGACCGAAAACTATTATTTATCTACAAATTTTTAAACAATAAATTTTAAAAAAATAATTTTATATCCTCAAAAGAATGTAAATCCGGACGCTCACGTGTTGTGTGAGTAAATTATTTATAAAATTTAGAAGACTAAATAAAAATATAAAGTAGATAAAATGGTAATATAAGTAAAATTATAAGAATAAAATAGAAAAATAAAAATAAAGCCTCCGTTCTGAATTTGAAGTCAAGTCTAAGGAAGTTATCCTTTGTATTTTAAGAGGGATTGAGATTAGAATCATGTGAGACACTACTTGTAAATTGTTATTGTAATTGTTGATTTGAATGAAATCAGTGAACAATAGTTTCGGTTACGTTCATGTTCTAATCGTAAAACTCCCTTTTCAAGGTTTGATCGGAATTAACACTTGTTTACAATTGCATATCCACACTTTAAACTATTCGTTTTCCTTTTCTATAATGTTTTAATATGAATTTATCTGGTTAGTAGTGGCTCTTTTCTACGTCTTGATTCAAGAAATAAAATAAAGAGCGGAACCAAACAAAAAAATTTCATTTCAATAACAACTAAACACAATTTTTTTATTCCATATTAATGAGTCATTTCATTCTCTCTCTCGTCCCGCCAATCCAAACGTAGCATAAGTATTTAATTTTTTTTCTTGTCAAAACTCATAATAGAAGGGGCTTGCAAGCGGCTCTCAAGTCCTAACTATCTCTAATTTTGTTTTCTTGTCAAAACTAAAAAGACAAGGCGAGGGATCCATAGCATCTATTTGTTATGGATTTAAAAATATTAAATACCATCTCCACCTTCTATTACAATTATCAAGGGCTGAGATTTAAAAATCAAAGTCGCTGTCCGCTAGAAATTCTAGCGGACTGGTTATTGACACAATACTGCCGCTAGAATTTTTGGCGGAGAACTGTGAAAAGGAATTGACGAATTGGGGCAACTTGTTGAGACGACAACTTGATGGGTTTTTGGTTTTTTTTTTTCCCTGCAATTGGATTTGGAGGTGGGTTTTAGGAGAAATTGATGATTTAGGGGTAATCTTGCGTGATGTGGTAGAGATGGGACGGTGTTGAAACTGGAAGTGAGCTGGGGCTGCAATGGACATGTGAAATGACTGGTATTTTGGGTGGAGATAGAAAAGAGACTTGGTGGGTTTTTGGTTTTTTTCCCTGCAATTGGATTTTGAGGTGGGTTTTAAGAGAAATTGATGATTTAGGGATAATTTTGTGTGATGAGGAACCTGAAAGTTAGCTTTGGGGCTGTAGTGACCATTAGGGCTGTAAATTGTAACCGAAAAATTCATATTCGTTCGTATCCGTATTCGAAAAAAAGCGGATATTATTCGCATTCGGAAAAAAACGGATATATCCGTATTCGGTTTAAAAGTATCCGTAAATAAACAGATACGAATACGGATATAGGCGTATTTGTATTCGATTAACATCCGTCCGTAAATATATCCGGCGGATACGGATATCCGGAATCCGTATCCGAATAACTTTTATATATATATATATATATATATATATATATATATATATATATATATTAATACCTGTAACGTCTCCAAAATAGGTATACATCACCTATTCTGAGTCGTCAAAAATATGGTACAAAATTCAAATACAACTTAATTATACAACTGTCGTGTAAAATACGACAAAACATAAGCTGTGAGTTTAAATACAACACTTTCTTCTAAATAGGATTCAAACTCAAAATAAGTCCTCAATACATTTATTATCACACTATTTCATAGAATAGTGAGGACTAACTAATGCTATATCTCTGAACCGTCACTCCGTTCCCCGACTAGTCCCCGCTACGTTCTCATTTCCTGAAGAGAACAATGAAAATAAAAGGGTGAGCTCAACTAGCCCAGTAAAAAATATTATGACTAAGATAATGCAGAATAAATTATCATTAGCCTTCAATAATGTTAAATTGATAAAATATAACAAACATCAAGTTTAACTGCAGCGGAACAATCAACCCATTAGAAGAGTCAAGTAGAGAATAAAATCTATTATCTCTATGATTTAAAAGGTTTTTCGTGACTTTTATCGCTAGGACTCAGCTTAATAAATAATTCACATCATCCCTGCACTACGGTCAATGATATTCTTTAGTATCACGACCACAATTATCCATGCACTACATGCCAAGAATATTTGTATATTCATTAATGGTCATGATCATGTCAATCACTGTTCATCAATGCACTATGGGCCAATGAGGATTTTTACCACATCATTTGTAACATTACGGTCATGATTATACCGAATAATCCCTAGTCATAATCATACCAAGTCCATCTATGCACTACAGGCCACAGATGACTTTCAACAGAATATAAGCATGAGGATGATGACAATGATATAAGAATTTAATAAAACAAGTTCAAGAATTAATTCATCCAGGAACCAATAACGTCCAAATTGTCAACATGATACTGCTTGTGGAGTAAAATTCAAGAACGCTCAGAAGAATATTTTCAATGAAAGATACTGGATGAAGCGCAAATATCAAGGATATTCCACTAATTTCATGGAGTATAAAAATCAAAACTTTAACCAACTGAATATAATAAAGAATGGAATAACAAAAGAAATCACCATGCATGCGATAGACCGCACAGACAGGTTATTCTAACAGAAAAAAAATAATGGAACCAGGTCATGTGTAAACGCACCGACAGGATATTTCCGACAGAATAATAAATAATGGAACCAGGTCCGGCGTAAACGCACAGACAGGTTATTCCGACAGAATAATAAATAATAGAACCAGGTCCGGCGTAAAACGCACAGACAAATATTCCGATAGAATAATAAATAATAGAAACCAGGTCCGGCGTAAAACGCACAGACAGGATATTCCAACAGAATAATAAAGAAAGGAATAACAGAAAAATTTCACCAAGTATAGGGTAGCCCGCATATACAGTTATTACAACAGAATAATAAAGAATGGAATAACAGAAGTTCTCTTCATGAATAAGAAAGAAAGAATACCTTTTACGAGTACAACAAATAATATCCCTTACCGTAAAAGAAACTCGATATCGGAGTAGTGAAGTAGCAGAATACTTTTCTTCTTTCTCTCTATAGTTTCTCTCTCTAGAGTTTCAGTGAATTCGTAAGAAAATAATGAAGGAATGAACTTCTATTTATAGAAAAATGGACTGCATAGTAACTAACTCATGAACGGTCTAAATTGATTTACTTTAATCTGACGGTCCATATTTAAAGCAAAATCTTTTAAATAAAAAAAAAACTTTATAAAAGATTTTACTATGCAAACACTATGCAGACACTATGCAAATATTATGCATAATAAAATATAATATATTCTAATTATTGTCTAATAAAAAAGATAAATTTATAAAAACATTCTGTTTTATATAAAAAGATTTTACTATTAGCCTAATAAAACGAATAACTTTATAAAAGTATTATGTTTTATATAAAAAGTTTTTTCTGTTTTTATTACATTAATAATACCATAAAATAAAACTGAGTGGCTTATCACGTAAGCATCAATAATCAATACCGAGTGTGCTACTATGCAACCATACGTATTACTATACTTTTACTACCGAGTAGTTCAACAGTATTAATGTAAAACCCTAAATTTTATAAATAAAGATGAATTTTCTATAAATATCATTTTTAAATATTATGGAGTTAATTTGATATAATGTTATAGTTGTGGGTAATATTTATAAATTTTGTAAAGTACGCAAGTTGTTATATAATATTCGATTGGTCGGAGAATATTCGTTTTAACAGGAAATATTCGTACAACGACACAATCATTGGTGGACCCCACAACGAAATTATTGTCGGATTGAGAAAACGACAAAAATATTTTATTAAAAATAACAGCGGAAATTTTACCATTGTTACTGTTGAACTACTCGGTAGTAAAAGTACAGTAATACGTGTGGTTGCATAGTAGCACACGGTATTGATTATTAATGCTTATGTGAGAAGTCACTCAGTTTGATTCAATTATTGTCAGTTAATAATATGAATTATTTAGCGATAATGACGTTTTGTTTTTATTCGTATTATTAACGTAATAAAACAGAAACATCTTTTTATATAAAACAGAATACTTTATTAAAGTTATTCTATAAATAGAATATATTATATTTTATTTAAAAAGATTTTTCTTTAAATATGGACCGTCAGATTAAAGTAATCAATCTGGACCGTTCATGGATTAGTTACTATGCATTCTATTTTTCTATAAATAGCAACTCATTCCTTCATTATTTCTTACGAATTCACTGAACTCTAGAGAGAGAAACTATAGAGAGAACTATAGAGAGAGAGAAGAAGAGTATTCTGCTACTTAACTACTTCCTTATTTCAGCTCGTCTTTAAAACGGTAAGGGGTGTTATTCTTTCTTATTCATGAAGAGAACTGTTGTTATTGTAAGACCCCAACTTATTAATGAATAAAATCAAATTTTCTCTAAATATTATTGTGAATAATAAGGGGGTTAATTTGATATAATACTTTGGTTATGGGTGAAATGTGCAAATTTTATAAAATAAGCAAGTGGTTATAAAATATTTATTTTTGTCGGTGAATATTCGGTTGGTCGTGGAATATTCTTGCTGTCGGGGAATATTCGTACGACGACGCAGCCTTGTGTGGGCCCCATAACGGAAAGCGATTGGATGAAGAAAACGACAAGTATAAGTTGTTTATTAATAATGGCGTAGTTGTTACCGTTAACACTGTTTAGATACCCGTGGTAAAATACAGTAATAACGCGTGGTTGCATAGTAGCACACGGATTGCACAGTATAGTTGAATTATTGATTCGTACGTAAGAAGGCACTACTCAATAATTGTTACAGTGATTACTGTTCAATATTTTATTTTTATTGGTTCAATAATTGCTGCATTGATATTTCATATTATTGTTGTTTCACAAATTGTTAACTGCACAGATATTCTTCCATTATCAATCAAAATTCATATTATTTGAATAATATTATTAGATAATATTATTGACAATGTCCTAGAAAGTTCTGTCTAAAGGAG